>OY294070.1:3747130-4457702 GCA_958510875.1 Endomychus coccineus
GGTTTTTTATGTTATTTCAGGTGTGGAATTCGAATCCAGCGTTAGATATAACCCAAGAAGTCGAATAACGACGTTATGTCACCCGGGAAGTCCTTCATCGGGGCGTTTTCCATATTTGAAGGTGCATAATTCACGTAAAGCTTCGATTAAATGGGAAAAATCGGTATGAGTAGTGTCATAAAGTCATATAGAACGGAAGGGAGAGGTTACGCGTATTTTATAAAACATTCGAATTTTCCAATGTTTTGAAGTGTATGCATGGAAAATCTGTCATTTTTCTCGATCTCTTAGAATCGAACGAAACTACGGTTTTTTATGTTATTTCAGGTGTGGAATTCGAATCCAGCGTTAGATATAACCCAAGAAGTCGAATAACGACGTTATGTCACCCGGGAAGTCCTTCATCGGGGCGTTTTCCATATTTGAAGGTGCATAATTCACGTAAAGCTTCGATTAAATGGGAAAAATCGGTATGAGTAGTGTCATAAAGTCATATAGAACGGAAGGGAGAGGTTACGCGTATTTTATAAAACATTCGAATTTTCCAATGTTTTGAAGGTGTATGCATGGAAAATCTGTCATTTTTCTCGATCTCTTAGAATCGAACGAAACTTTGGTTTTTTATGTTATTTCAGGTGTGGAATTCGAATCCAGCGTTAGATATAACCTAAGAAGTCGAATAACGACGTTATGTCACCCGGGAAGTCCATCATCGGGGCGTTTTCCATATTTGAAGGTGCATAATTCACGTAAAGCTTCGATTAAATGGGAAAAATCGGTATGAGTAGTGTCATAAAGTCATATAGAACGGAAGGGAGAGGTTACGCGTATTTTATAAAACATTCGAATTTTCCAATGTTTTGAAGGTGTATGCATGGAAAATCTGTCATTTTTCTCGATCTCTTAGAATCGAACGAAACTTTGGTTTTTTATGTTATTTCAGGTGTGGAATTCGAATCCAGCGTTAGATATAACCCAAGAAGTCGAATAACGACGTTATGTCACCCAGGAAGTCCTTCATCGGGGCGTTTTCCATATTTGAAGGTGCATAATTCACGTAAAGCTTCGATTAAATGGGAAAAATCGGTATGAGTAGTGTCATAAAGTCATATAGAACGGAAGGGAGAGGTTACGCGTATTTTTTAAAACATTCGAATTTTCCAATGTTTTGAAGGTGTATGCATGGAAAATCTGTCATTTTTCTCGATCTCTTAGAATCGAACGAAACTTTGGTTTTTTATGTTATTTCAGGTGTGGAATTCGAATCCAGCGTTAGATATAACCTAAGAAGTCGAATAACGACGTTATGTCACCCGGGAAGTCCTTCATCGGGGCGTTTTCCATATTTGAAGGTGCATAATTCACGTAAAGCTTCGATTAAATGGGAAAAATCGGTATGAGTAGTGTCATAAAGTCATATAGAACGGAAGGGAGAGGTTACGCGTATTTTATAAAACATTCGAATTTTCCAATGTTTTGAAGTGTATGCATGGAAAATCTGTCATTTTTCTCGATCTCTTAGAATCGAACGAAACTACGGTTTTTTATGTTATTTCAGGTGTGGAATTCGAATCCAGCGTTAGATATAACCCAAGAAGTCGAATAACGACGTTATGTCACCCGGGAAGTCCTTCATCGGGGCGTTTTCCATATTTGAAGGTGCATAATTCACGTAAAGCTTCGATTAAATGGGAAAAATCGGTATGAGTAGTGTCATAAAGTCATATAGAACGGAAGGGAGAGGTTACGCGTATTTTATAAAACATTCGAATTTTCCAATGTTTTGAAGTGTATGCATGGAAAATCTGTCATTTTTCTCGATCTCTTAGAATCGAACGAAACTACGGTTTTTTATGTTATTTCAGGTGTGGAATTCGAATCCAGCGTTAGATATAACCCAAGAAGTCGAATAACGACGTTATGTCACCCGGGAAGTCCTTCATCGGGGCGTTTTCCATATTTGAAGGTGCATAATTCACGTAAAGCTTCGATTAAATGGGAAAAATCGGTATGAGTAGTGTCATAAAGTCATATAGAACGGAAGGGAGAGGTTACGCGTATTTTATAAAACATTCGAATTTTCCAATGTTTTGAAGGTGTATGCATGGAAAATCTGTCATTTTTCTCGATCTCTTAGAATCGAACGAAACTTTGATTTTTTATGTTATTTCAGGTGTGGAATTCGAATCCAGCGTTAGATATAACCTAAGAAGTCGAATAACGACGTTATGTCACCCGGGAAGTCCTTCATCGGGGCGTTTTCCATATTTGAAGGTGCATAATTCACGTAAAGCTTCGATTAAATGGGAAAAATCGGTATGAGTAGTGTCATAAAGTCATATAGAACGGAAGGGAGAGGTTACGCGTATTTTATAAAACATTAGAATTTTCCAATGTTTTGAAGGTGTATGCATGGAAAATCTGTCATTTTTCTCGATCTCTTAGAATCGAACGAAACTTTGGTTTTTCATGTTATTTCAGGTGTGGAATTCGAATCCAGCGTTAGATATAACCTAAGAAGTCGAATAACGACGTTATGTCACCCGGGAAGTCCTTCATCGGGACGTTTTCCATATTTGAAGGTGCATAATTCACGTAAAGCTTCGATTAAATGGGAAAAATCGGTATGAGTAGTGTCATAAAGTCATATAGAACGGAAGGGAGAGGTTACGCGTATTTTATAAAACATTCGAATTTTCCAATGTTTTGAAGGTATATGCATGGAAAATCTGTCATTTTTCTCGATCTCTTAGAATCGAACGAAACTTTGGTTTTTATGTTATTTCAGGTGTGGAATTCGAATCCAGCGTTAGATATAACCCAAGAAGTCGAATAACGACGTTATGTCACCCGGGAAGTCCTTCATCGGGGCGTTTTCCATATTTGAAGGTGCATAATTCACGTAAAGCTTCGATTAAATGGGAAAAATCGGTATGAGTAGTGTCATAAAGTCATATAGAACGGAAGGGAGAGGTTACGCGTATTTTATAAAACATTAGAATTTTCCAATGTTTTGAAGGTGTATGCATGGAAAATCTGTCATTTTTCTCGATCTCTTAGAATCGAACGAAACTTTGGTTTTTCATGTTATTTCAGGTGTGGAATTCGAATCCAGCGTTAGATATAACCTAAGAAGTCGAATAACGACGTTATGTCACCCAGGAAGTCCTTCATCGGGGCGTTTTCCATATTTGAAGGTGCATAATTCACGTAAAGCTTCGATTAAATGGGAAAAATCGGTATGAGTAGTGTCATAAAGTCATATAGAACGGAAGGGAGAGGTTACGCGTATTTTATAAAACATTAGAATTTTCCAATGTTTTGAAGGTGTATGCATGGAAAATCTGTCATTTTTCTCGATCTCTTAGAATCGAACGAAACTTTGGTTTTTCATGTTATTTCAGGTGTGGAATTCGAATCCAGCGTTAGATATAACCTAAGAAGTCGAATAACGACGTTATGTCACCCGGGAAGTCCTTCATCGGGGCGTTTTCCATATTTGAAGGTGCATAATTCACGTAAAGCTTCGATTAAATGGGAAAAATCGGTATGAGTAGTGTCATAAAGTCATATAGAACGGAAGGGAGAGGTTACGCGTATTTTATAAAACATTCGAATTTTCCAATGTTTTGAAGGTGTATGCATGGAAAATCTGTCATTTTTCTCGATCTCTTAGAATCGAACGAAACTTTGGTTTTTTATGTTATTTCAGGTGTGGAATTCGAATCCAGCGTTAGATATAACCTAAGAAGTCGAATAACGACGTTATGTCACCCGGAAGTCCTTCATCGGGGCGTTTTCCATATTTGAAGGTGCATAATTCACGTAAAGCTTCGATTAAATGGGAAAAATCGGTATGAGTAGTGTCATAAAGTCATATAGAACGGAAGGGAGAGGTTACGCGTATTTTATAAAACATTAGAATTTTCCAATGTTTTGAAGGTGTATGCATGGAAAATCTGTCATTTTTCTCGATCTCTTAGAATCGAACGAAACTTTGGTTTTTTATGTTATTTCAGGTGTGGAATTCGAATCCAGCGTTAGATATAACCCAAGAAGTCGAATAACGACGTTATGTCACCCAGGAAGTCCTTCATCGGGGCGTTTTCCATATTTGAAGGTGCATAATTCACGTAAAGCTTCGATTAAATGGGAAAAATCGGTATGAGTAGTGTCATAAAGTCATATAGAACGGAAGGGAGAGGTTACGCGTATTTTATAAAACATTAGAATTTTCCAATGTTTTGAAGGTGTATGCATGGAAAATCTGTCATTTTTCTCGATCTCTTAGAATCGAACGAAACTTTGGTTTTTCATGTTATTTCAGGTGTGGAATTCGAATCCAGCGTTAGATATAACCTAAGAAGTCGAATAACGACGTTATGTCACCCGGGAAGTCCTTCATCGGGGCGTTTTCCATATTTGAAGGTGCATAATTCACGTAAAGCTTCGATTAAATGGGAAAAATCGGTATGAGTAGTGTCATAAAGTCATATAGAACGGAAGGGAGAGGTTACGCGTATTTTATAAAACATTCGAATTTTCCAATGTTTTGAAGGTATATGCATGGAAAATCTGTCATTTTTCTCGATCTCTTAGAATCGAACGAAACTTTGGTTTTTTATGTTATTTCAGGTGTGGAATTCGAATCCAGCGTTAGATATAACCCAAGAAGTCGAATAACGACGTTATGTCACCCAGGGAAGTCCTTCATCGGGGCGTTTTCCATATTTGAAGGTGCATAATTCACGTAAAGCTTCGATTAAATGGGAAAAATCGGTATGAGTAGTGTCATAAAGTCATATAGAACGGAAGGGAGAGGTTACGCGTATTTTATAAAACATTAGAATTTTCCAATGTTTTGAAGGTGTATGCATGGAAAATCTGTCATTTTTCTCGATCTCTTAGAATCGAACGAAACTACGGTTTTTTATGTTATTTCAGGTGTGGAATTCGAATCCAGCGTTAGATATAACCCAAGAAGTCGAATAACGACGTTATGTCACCCGGGAAGTCCTTCATCGGGGCGTTTTCCATATTTGAAGGTGCATAATTCACGTAAAGCTTCGATTAAATGGGAAAAATCGGTATGAGTAGTGTCATAAAGTCATATAGAACGGAAGGGAGAGGTTACGCGTATTTTATAAAACATTCGAATTTTCCAATGTTTTGAAGTGTATGCATGGAAAATCTGTCATTTTTCTCGATCTCTTAGAATCGAACGAAACTACGGTTTTTTATGTTATTTCAGGTGTGGAATTCGAATCCAGCGTTAGATATAACCCAAGAAGTCGAATAACGACGTTATGTCACCCGGGAAGTCCTTCATCGGGGCGTTTTCCATATTTGAAGGTGCATAATTCACGTAAAGCTTCGATTAAATGGGAAAAATCGGTATGAGTAGTGTCATAAAGTCATATAGAACGGAAGGGAGAGGTTACGCGTATTTTATAAAACATTCGAATTTTCCAATGTTTTGAAGTGTATGCATGGAAAATCTGTCATTTTTCTCGATCTCTTAGAATCGAACGAAACTACGGTTTTTTATGTTATTTCAGGTGTGGAATTCGAATCCAGCGTTAGATATAACCCAAGAAGTCGAATAACGACGTTATGTCACCCGGGAAGTCCTTCATCGGGGCGTTTTCCATATTTGAAGGTGCATAATTCACGTAAAGCTTCGATTAAATGGGAAAAATCGGTATGAGTAGTGTCATAAAGTCATATAGAACGGAAGGGAGAGGTTACGCGTATTTTATAAAACATTCGAATTTTCCAATGTTTTGAAGGTGTATGCATGGAAAATCTGTCATTTTTCTCGATCTCTTAGAATCGAACGAAACTTTGGTTTTTTATGTTATTTCAGGTGTGGAATTCGAATCCAGCGTTAGATATAACCCAAGAAGTCGAATAACGACGTTATGTCACCCAGGAAGTCCTTCATCGGGGCGTTTTCCATATTTGAAGGTGCATAATTCACGTAAAGCTTCGATTAAATGGGAAAAATCGGTATGAGTAGTGTCATAAAGTCATATAGAACGGAAGGGAGAGGTTACGCGTATTTTATAAAACATTAGAATTTTCCAATGTTTTGAAGGTGTATGCATGGAAAATCTGTCATTTTTCTCGATCTCTTAGAATCGAACGAAACTTTGGTTTTTCATGTTATTTCAGGTGTGGAATTCGAATCCAGCGTTAGATATAACCTAAGAAGTCGAATAACGACGTTATGTCACCCGGGAAGTCCTTCATCGGGGCGTTTTCCATATTTGAAGGTGCATAATTCACGTAAAGCTTCGATTAAATGGGAAAAATCGGTATGAGTAGTGTCATAAAGTCATATAGAACGGAAGGGAGAGGTTACGCGTATTTTATAAAACATTCGAATTTTCCAATGTTTTGAAGGTATATGCATGGAAAATCTGTCATTTTTCTCGATCTCTTAGAATCGAACGAAACTTTGGTTTTTTATGTTATTTCAGGTGTGGAATTCGAATCCAGCGTTAGATATAACCCAAGAAGTCGAATAACGACGTTATGTCACCCAGGAAGTCCTTCATCGGGGCGTTTTCCATATTTGAAGGTGCATAATTCACGTAAAGCTTCGATTAAATGGGAAAAATCGGTATGAGTAGTGTCATAAAGTCATATAGAACGGAAGGGAGAGGTTACGCGTATTTTATAAAACATTAGAATTTTCCAATGTTTTGAAGGTGTATGCATGGAAAATCTGTCATTTTTCTCGATCTCTTAGAATCGAACGAAACTACGGTTTTTTATGTTATTTCAGGTGTGGAATTCGAATCCAGCGTTAGATATAACCCAAGAAGTCGAATAACGACGTTATGTCACCCGGGAAGTCCTTCATCGGGGCGTTTTCCATATTTGAAGGTGCATAATTCACGTAAAGCTTCGATTAAATGGGAAAAATCGGTATGAGTAGTGTCATAAAGTCATATAGAACGGAAGGGAGAGGTTACGCGTATTTTATAAAACATTCGAATTTTCCAATGTTTTGAAGTGTATGCATGGAAAATCTGTCATTTTTCTCGATCTCTTAGAATCGAACGAAACTACGGTTTTTTATGTTATTTCAGGTGTGGAATTCGAATCCAGCGTTAGATATAACCCAAGAAGTCGAATAACGACGTTATGTCACCCGGGAAGTCCTTCATCGGGGCGTTTTCCATATTTGAAGGTGCATAATTCACGTAAAGCTTCGATTAAATGGGAAAAATCGGTATGAGTAGTGTCATAAAGTCATATAGAACGGAAGGGAGAGGTTACGCGTATTTTATAAAACATTCGAATTTTCCAATGTTTTGAAGTGTATGCATGGAAAATCTGTCATTTTTCTCGATCTCTTAGAATCGAACGAAACTACGGTTTTTTATGTTATTTCAGGTGTGGAATTCGAATCCAGCGTTAGATATAACCCAAGAAGTCGAATAACGACGTTATGTCACCCGGGAAGTCCTTCATCGGGGCGTTTTCCATATTTGAAGGTGCATAATTCACGTAAAGCTTCGATTAAATGGGAAAAATCGGTATGAGTAGTGTCATAAAGTCATATAGAACGGAAGGGAGAGGTTACGCGTATTTTATAAAACATTCGAATTTTCCAATGTTTTGAAGTGTATGCATGGAAAATCTGTCATTTTTCTCGATCTCTTAGAATCGAACGAAACTACGGTTTTTTATGTTATTTCAGGTGTGGAATTCGAATCCAGCGTTAGATATAACCCAAGAAGTCGAATAACGACGTTATGTCACCCGGAAGTCCTTCATCGGGGCGTTTTCCATATTTGAAGGTGCATAATTCACGTAAAGCTTCGATTAAATGGGAAAAATCGGTATGAGTAGTGTCATAAAGTCATATAGAACGGAAGGGAGAGGTTACGCGTATTTTATAAAACATTCGAATTTTCCAATGTTTTGAAGGTGTATGCATGGAAAATCTGTCATTTTTCTCGATCTCTTAGAATCGAACGAAACTTTGGTTTTTTATGTTATTTCAGGTGTGGAATTCGAATCCAGCGTTAGATATAACCTAAGAAGTCGAATAACGACGTTATGTCACCCGGGAAGTCCTTCATCGGGGCGTTTTCCATATTTGAAGGTGCATAATTCACGTAAAGCTTCGATTAAATGGGAAAAATCGGTATGAGTAGTGTCATAAAGTCATATAGAACGGAAGGGAGAGGTTA
The DNA here is from genome assembly GCA_958510875.1 of Endomychus coccineus. NCBI lineage: Eukaryota > Metazoa > Arthropoda > Insecta > Coleoptera > Endomychidae > Endomychus > Endomychus coccineus. The sequence continues at coordinate 3,755,338 of OY294070.1, forward strand.
CGCGTATTTTATAAAACATTCGAATTTTCCAATGTTTTGAAGGTGTATGCATGGAAAATCTGTCATTTTTCTCGATCTCTTAGAATCGAACGAAACTTTGGTTTTTTATGTTATTTCAGGTGTGGAATTCGAATCCAGCGTTAGATATAACCCAAGAAGTCGAATAACGACGTTATGTCACCCAGGAAGTCCTTCATCGGGGCGTTTTCCATATTTGAAGGTGCATAATTCACGTAAAGCTTCGATTAAATGGGAAAAATCGGTATGAGTAGTGTCATAAAGTCATATAGAACGGAAGGGAGAGGTTACGCGTATTTTTTAAAACATTCGAATTTTCCAATGTTTTGAAGGTGTATGCATGGAAAATCTGTCATTTTTCTCGATCTCTTAGAATCGAACGAAACTTTGGTTTTTTATGTTATTTCAGGTGTGGAATTCGAATCCAGCGTTAGATATAACCTAAGAAGTCGAATAACGACGTTATGTCACCCGGGAAGTCCTTCATCGGGGCGTTTTCCATATTTGAAGGTGCATAATTCACGTAAAGCTTCGATTAAATGGGAAAAATCGGTATGAGTAGTGTCATAAAGTCATATAGAACGGAAGGGAGAGGTTACGCGTATTTTATAAAACATTCGAATTTTCCAATGTTTTGAAGTGTATGCATGGAAAATCTGTCATTTTTCTCGATCTCTTAGAATCGAACGAAACTACGGTTTTTTATGTTATTTCAGGTGTGGAATTCGAATCCAGCGTTAGATATAACCCAAGAAGTCGAATAACGACGTTATGTCACCCGGGAAGTCCTTCATCGGGGCGTTTTCCATATTTGAAGGTGCATAATTCACGTAAAGCTTCGATTAAATGGGAAAAATCGGTATGAGTAGTGTCATAAAGTCATATAGAACGGAAGGGAGAGGTTACGCGTATTTTATAAAACATTCGAATTTTCCAATGTTTTGAAGTGTATGCATGGAAAATCTGTCATTTTTCTCGATCTCTTAGAATCGAACGAAACTACGGTTTTTTATGTTATTTCAGGTGTGGAATTCGAATCCAGCGTTAGATATAACCCAAGAAGTCGAATAACGACGTTATGTCACCCGGGAAGTCCTTCATCGGGGCGTTTTCCATATTTGAAGGTGCATAATTCACGTAAAGCTTCGATTAAATGGGAAAAATCGGTATGAGTAGTGTCATAAAGTCATATAGAACGGAAGGGAGAGGTTACGCGTATTTTATAAAACATTCGAATTTTCCAATGTTTTGAAGGTGTATGCATGGAAAATCTGTCATTTTTCTCGATCTCTTAGAATCGAACGAAACTTTGATTTTTTATGTTATTTCAGGTGTGGAATTCGAATCCAGCGTTAGATATAACCTAAGAAGTCGAATAACGACGTTATGTCACCCGGGAAGTCCTTCATCGGGGCGTTTTCCATATTTGAAGGTGCATAATTCACGTAAAGCTTCGATTAAATGGGAAAAATCGGTATGAGTAGTGTCATAAAGTCATATAGAACGGAAGGGAGAGGTTACGCGTATTTTATAAAACATTAGAATTTTCCAATGTTTTGAAGGTGTATGCATGGAAAATCTGTCATTTTTCTCGATCTCTTAGAATCGAACGAAACTTTGGTTTTTCATGTTATTTCAGGTGTGGAATTCGAATCCAGCGTTAGATATAACCTAAGAAGTCGAATAACGACGTTATGTCACCCGGGAAGTCCTTCATCGGGGCGTTTTCCATATTTGAAGGTGCATAATTCACGTAAAGCTTCGATTAAATGGGAAAAATCGGTATGAGTAGTGTCATAAAGTCATATAGAACGGAAGGGAGAGGTTACGCGTATTTTATAAAACATTAGAATTTTCCAATGTTTTGAAGGTGTATGCATGGAAAATCTGTCATTTTTCTCGATCTCTTAGAATCGAACGAAACTTTGGTTTTTTATGTTATTTCAGGTGTGGAATTCGAATCCAGCGTTAGATATAACCTAAGAAGTCGAATAACGACGTTATGTCACCCGGGAAGTCCTTCATCGGGGCGTTTTCCATATTTGAAGGTGCATAATTCACGTAAAGCTTCGATTAAATGGGAAAAATCGGTATGAGTAGTGTCATAAAGTCATATAGAACGGAAGGGAGAGGTTACGCGTATTTTATAAAACATTAGAATTTTCCAATGTTTTGAAGGTGTATGCATGGAAAATCTGTCATTTTTCTCGATCTCTTAGAATCGAACGAAACTTTGGTTTTTTATGTTATTTCAGGTGTGGAATTCGAATCCAGCGTTAGATATAACCCAAGAAGTCGAATAACGACGTTATGTCACCCAGGAAGTCCTTCATCGGGGCGTTTTCCATATTTGAAGGTGCATAATTCACGTAAAGCTTCGATTAAATGGGAAAAATCGGTATGAGTAGTGTCATAAAGTCATATAGAACGGAAGGGAGAGGTTACGCGTATTTTATAAAACATTAGAATTTTCCAATGTTTTGAAGGTGTATGCATGGAAAATCTGTCATTTTTCTCGATCTCTTAGAATCGAACGAAACTTTGGTTTTTCATGTTATTTCAGGTGTGGAATTCGAATCCAGCGTTAGATATAACCTAAGAAGTCGAATAACGACGTTATGTCACCCGGGAAGTCCTTCATCGGGGCGTTTTCCATATTTGAAGGTGCATAATTCACGTAAAGCTTCGATTAAATGGGAAAAATCGGTATGAGTAGTGTCATAAAGTCATATAGAACGGAAGGGAGAGGTTACGCGTATTTTATAAAACATTCGAATTTTCCAATGTTTTGAAGGTATATGCATGGAAAATCTGTCATTTTTCTCGATCTCTTAGAATCGAACGAAACTTTGGTTTTTTATGTTATTTCAGGTGTGGAATTCGAATCCAGCGTTAGATATAACCCAAGAAGTCGAATAACGACGTTATGTCACCCAGGAAGTCCTTCATCGGGGCGTTTTCCATATTTGAAGGTGCATAATTCACGTAAAGCTTCGATTAAATGGGAAAAATCGGTATGAGTAGTGTCATAAAGTCATATAGAACGGAAGGGAGAGGTTACGCGTATTTTATAAAACATTAGAATTTTCCAATGTTTTGAAGGTGTATGCATGGAAAATCTGTCATTTTTCTCGATCTCTTAGAATCGAACGAAACTTTGGTTTTTCATGTTATTTCAGGTGTGGAATTCGAATCCAGCGTTAGATATAACCTAAGAAGTCGAATAACGACGTTATGTCACCCGGGAAGTCCTTCATCGGGGCGTTTTCCATATTTGAAGGTGCATAATTCACGTAAAGCTTCGATTAAATGGGAAAAATCGGTATGAGTAGTGTCATAAAGTCATATAGAACGGAAGGGAGAGGTTACGCGTATTTTATAAAACATTCGAATTTTCCAATGTTTTGAAGGTGTATGCATGGAAAATCTGTCATTTTTCTCGATCTCTTAGAATCGAACGAAACTTTGGTTTTTTATGTTATTTCAGGTGTGGAATTCGAATCCAGCGTTAGATATAACCTAAGAAGTCGAATAACGACGTTATGTCACCCGGGAAGTCCTTCATCGGGGCGTTTTCCATATTTGAAGGTGCATAATTCACGTAAAGCTTCGATTAAATGGGAAAAATCGGTATGAGTAGTGTCATAAAGTCATATAGAACGGAAGGGAGAGGTTACGCGTATTTTATAAAACATTCGAATTTTCCAATGTTTTGAAGGTGTATGCATGGAAAATCTGTCATTTTTCTCGATCTCTTAGAATCGAACGAAACTTTGGTTTTTTATGTTATTTCAGGTGTGGAATTCGAATCCAGCGTTAGATATAACCCAAGAAGTCGAATAACGACGTTATGTCACCCGGGAAGTCCTTCATCGGGGCGTTTTCCATATTTGAAGGTGCATAATTCACGTAAAGCTTCGATTAAATGGGAAAAATCGGTATGAGTAGTGTCATAAAGTCATATAGAACGGAAGGGAGAGGTTACGCGTATTTTATAAAACATTCGAATTTTCCAATGTTTTGAAGGTGTATGCATGGAAAATCTGTCATTTTTCTCGATCTCTTAGAATCGAACGAAACTTTGGTTTTTTATGTTATTTCAGGTGTGGAATTCGAATCCAGCGTTAGATATAACCTAAGAAGTCGAATAACGACGTTATGTCACCCGGGAAGTCCTTCATCTGGGCGTTTTCCATATTTGAAGGTGCATAATTCACGTAAAGCTTCGATTAAATGGGAAAAATCGGTATGAGTAGTGTCATAAAGTCAAATAGAACGGAAGGGAGAGGTTACGCGTATTTTATAAAACATTCGAATTTTCCAATGTTTTGAAGGTGTATGCATGGAAAATCTGTCATTTTTCTCGATCTCTTAGAATCGAACGAAACTTTGGTTTTTTATGTTATTTCAGGTGTGGAATTCGAATCCAGCGTTAGATATAACCTAAGAAGTCGAATAACGACGTTATGTCACCCGGGAAGTCCTTCATCGGGGCGTTTTCCATATTTGAAGGTGCATAATTCACGTAAAGCTTCGATTAAATGGGAAAAATCGGTATGAGTAGTGTCATAAAGTCATATAGAACGGAAGGGAGAGGTTACGCGTATTTTATAAAACATTCGAATTTTCCAATGTTTTGAAGGTGTATGCATGGAAAATCTGTCATTTTTCTCGATCTCTTAGAATGGAACGAAACTTTGGTTTTTTATGTTATTTCAGGTGTGGAATTCGAATCCAGCGTTAGATATAACCTAAGAAGTCGAATAACGACGTTATGTCACCCGGGAAGTCCTTCATCGGGGCGTTTTCCATATTTGAAGGTGCATAATTCACGTAAAGCTTCGATTAAATGGGAAAAATCGGTATGAGTAGTGTCATAAAGTCATATAGAACGGAAGGGAGAGGTTACGCGTATTTTATAAAACATTCGAATTTTCCAATGTTTTGAAGGTGTATGCATGGAAAATCTGTCATTTTTCTCGATCTCTTAGAATCGAACGAAACTTTGGTTTTTTATGTTATTTCAGGTGTGGAATTCGAATCCAGCGTTAGATATAACCTAAGAAGTCGAATAACGACGTTATGTCACCCGGGAAGTCCTTCATCGGGGCGTTTTCCATATTTGAAGGTGCATAATTCACGTAAAGCTTCGATTAAATGGGAAAAATCGGTATGAGTAGTGTCATAAAGTCATATAGAACGGAAGGGAGAGGTTACGCGTATTTTATAAAACATTCGAATTTTCCAATGTTTTGAAGGTGTATGCATGGAAAATCTGTCATTTTTCTCGATCTCTTAGAATCGAACGAAACTTTGGTTTTTTATGTTATTTCAGGTGTGGAATTCGAATCCAGCGTTAGATATAACCTAAGAAGTCGAATAACGACGTTATGTCACCCGGGAAGTCCTTCATCGGGGCGTTTTCCATATTTGAAGGTGCATAATTCACGTAAAGCTTCGATTAAATGGGAAAAATCGGTATGAGTAGTGTCATAAAGTCATATAGAACGGAAGGGAGAGGTTACGCGTATTTTATAAAACATTCGAATTTTCCAATGTTTTGAAGTGTATGCATGGAAAATCTGTCATTTTTCTCGATCTCTTAGAATCGAACGAAACTACGGTTTTTTATGTTATTTCAGGTGTGGAATTCGAATCCAGCGTTAGATATAACCCAAGAAGTCGAATAACGACGTTATGTCACCCGGGAAGTCCTTCATCGGGGCGTTTTCCATATTTGAAGGTGCATAATTCACGTAAAGCTTCGATTAAATGGGAAAAATCGGTATGAGTAGTGTCATAAAGTCATATAGAACGGAAGGGAGAGGTTACGCGTATTTTATAAAACATTCGAATTTTCCAATGTTTTGAAGGTGTATGCATGGAAAATCTGTCATTTTTCTCGATCTCTTAGAATCGAACGAAACTTTGGTTTTTTATGTTATTTCAGGTGTGGAATTCGAATCCAGCGTTAGATATAACCCAAGAAGTCGAATAACGACGTTATGTCACCCGGGAAGTCCTTCATCGGGGCGTTTTCCATATTTGAAGGTGCATAATTCACGTAAAGCTTCGATTAAATGGGAAAAATCGGTATGAGTAGTGTCATAAAGTCATATAGAACGGAAGGGAGAGGTTACGCGTATTTTATAAAACATTCGAATTTTCCAATGTTTTGAAGGTGTATGCATGGAAAATCTGTCATTTTTCTCGATCTCTTAGAATCGAACGAAACTTTGGTTTTTTATGTTATTTCAGGTGTGGAATTCGAATCCAGCGTTAGATATAACCTAAGAAGTCGAATAACGACGTTATGTCACCCGGGAAGTCCTTCATCGGGGCGTTTTCCATATTTGAAGGTGCATAATTCACGTAAAGCTTCGATTAAATGGGAAAAATCGGTATGAGTAGTGTCATAAAGTCATATAGAACGGAAGGGAGAGGTTACGCGTATTTTATAAAACATTCGAATTTTCCAATGTTTTGAAGGTGTATGCATGGAAAATCTGTCATTTTTCTCGATCTCTTAGAATCGAACGAAACTTTGATTTTTTATGTTATTTCAGGTGTGGAATTCGAATCCAGCGTTAGATATAACCTAAGAAGTCGAATAACGACGTTATGTCACCCGGGAAGTCCTTCATCGGGGCGTTTTCCATATTTGAAGGTGCATAATTCACGTAAAGCTTCGATTAAATGGGAAAAATCGGTATGAGTAGTGTCATAAAGTCATATAGAACGGAAGGGAGAGGTTACGCGTATTTTATAAAACATTCGAATTTTCCAATGTTTTGAAGGTGTATGCATGGAAAATCTGTCATTTTTCTCGATCTCTTAGAATCGAACGAAACTTTGGTTTTTTATGTTATTTCAGGTGTGGAATTCGAATCCAGCGTTAGATATAACCTAAGAAGTCGAATAACGACGTTATGTCACCCGGGAAGTCCTTCATCGGGGCGTTTTCCATATTTGAAGGTGCATAATTCACGTAAAGCTTCGATTAAATGGGAAAAATCGGTATGAGTAGTGTCATAAAGTCATATAGAACGGAAGGGAGAGGTTACGCGTATTTTATAAAACATTCGAATTTTCCAATGTTTTGAAGGTGTATGCATGGAAAATCTGTCATTTTTCTCGATCTCTTAGAATCGAACGAAACTTTGGTTTTTTATGTTATTTCAGGTGTGGAATTCGAATCCAGCGTTAGATATAACCCAAGAAGTCGAATAACGACGTTATGTCACCCGGGAAGTCCTTCATCGGGGCGTTTTCCATATTTGAAGATGCATAATTCACGTAAAGCTTCGATTAAATGGGAAAAATCGGTATGAGTAGTGTCATAAAGTCATATAGAACGGAAGGGAGAGGTTACGCGTATTTTATAAAACATTCGAATTTTCCAATGTTTTGAAGGTGTATGCATGGAAAATCTGTCATTTTTCTCGATCTCTTAGAATCGAACGAAACTTTGGTTTTTTATGTTATTTCAGGTGTGGAATTCGAATCCAGCGTTAGATATAACCTAAGAAGTCGAATAACGACGTTATGTCACCCGGGAAGTCCTTCATCGGGGCGTTTTCCATATTTGAAGGTGCATAATTCACGTAAAGCTTCGATTAAATGGGAAAAATCGGTATGAGTAGTGTCATAAAGTCATATAGAACGGAAGGGAGAGGTTACGCGTATTTTATAAAACATTCGAATTTTCCAATGTTTTGAAGGTGTATGCATGGAAAATCTGTCATTTTTCTCGATCTCTTAGAATCGAACGAAACTACGATTTTTTATGTTATTTCAGGTGTGGAATTCGAATCCAGCGTTAGATATAACCTAAGAAGTCGAATAACGACGTTATGTCACCCGGGAAGTCCTTCATCGGGGCGTTTTCCATATTTGAAGGTGCATAATTCACGTAAAGCTTCGATTAAATGGGAAAAATCGGTATGAGTAGTGTCATAAAGTCATATAGAACGGAAGGGAGAGGTTACGCGTATTTTATAAAACATTCGAATTTTCCAATGTTTTGAAGGTGTATGCATGGAAAATCTGTCATTTTTCTCGATCTCTTAGAATCGAACGAAACTTTGGTTTTTTATGTTATTTCAGGTGTGGAATTCGAATCCAGCGTTAGATATAACCTAAGAAGTCGAATAACGACGTTATGTCACCCGGGAAGTCCTTCATCGGGGCGTTTTCCATATTTGAAGGTGCATAATTCACGTAAAGCTTCGATTAAATGGGAAAAATCGGTATGAGTAGTGTCATAAAGTCATATAGAACGGAAGGGAGAGGTTACGCGTATTTTATAAAACATTCGAATTTTCCAATGTTTTGAAGTGTATGCATGGAAAATCTGTCATTTTTCTCGATCTCTTAGAATCGAACGAAACTACGGTTTTTTATGTTATTTCAGGTGTGGAATTCGAATCCAGCGTTAGATATAACCCAAGAAGTCGAATAACGACGTTATGTCACCCGGGAAGTCCTTCATCGGGGCGTTTTCCATATTTGAAGGTGCATAATTCACGTAAAGCTTCGATTAAATGGGAAAAATCGGTATGAGTAGTGTCATAAAGTCATATAGAACGAAAGGGAGAGGTTACGCGTATTTTATAAAACATTCGAATTTTCCAATGTTTTGAAGGTGTACATGGAAAATCTGTCATTTTTCTCGATCTCTTAGAATCGAACGAAACTTTGGTTTTTTATGTTATTTCAGGTGTGGAATTCGAATCCAGCGTTAGATATAACCCAAGAAGTCGAATAACGACGTTATGTCACCCGGGAAGTCCTTCATCGGGGCGTTTTCCATATTTGAAGGTGCATAATTCACGTAAAGCTTCGATTAAATGGGAAAAATCGGTATGAGTAGTGTCATAAAGTCATATAGAACGAAAGGGAGAGGTTACGCGTATTTTATAAAACATTCGAATTTTCCAATGTTTTGAAGGTGTACATGGAAAATCTGTCATTTTTCTCGATCTCTTAGAATCGAACGAAACTTTGGTTTTTTATGTTATTTCAGGTGTGGAATTCGAATCCAGCGTTAGATATAATCCAAGAAGTCGAATAACGACGTTATGTCACCCGGGAAGTCCTTCATCGGGGCGTTTTCCATATTTGAAGGTGCATAATCCACGTAAAGCTTCGATTAAATGGGAAAAATCGGTATGAGTAGTGTCATAAAGTCATATAGAACGAAAGGGAGAGGTTACGCGTATTTTATAAAACATTCGAATTTTCCAATGTTTTGAAGGTGTACATGGAAAATCTGTCATTTTTCTCGATCTCTTAGAATCGAACGAAACTTTGGTTTTTTATGTTATTTCAGGTGTGGAATTCGAATCCAGCGTTAGATATAACCCAAGAAGTCGAATAACGACGTTATGTCACCCGGGAAGTCCTTCATCGGGGCGTTTTCCATATTTGAAGGTGCATAATTCACGTAAAGCTTCGATTAAATGGGAAAAATCGGTATGAGTAGTGTCATAAAGTCATATAGAACGGAAGGGAGAGGTTACGCGTATTTTATAAAACATTCGAATTTTCCAATGTTTTGAAGGTGTACATGGAAAATCTGTCATTTTTCTCGATCTCTTAGAATCGAACGAAACTTTGGTTTTTTATGTTATTTCAGGTGTGGAATTCGAATCCAGCGTTAGATATAACCCAAGAAGTCGAATAACGACGTTATGTCACCCGGGAAGTCCTTCATCGGGGCGTTTTCCATATTTGAAGGTGCATAATTCACGTAAAGCTTCGATTAAATGGGAAAAATCGGTATGAGTAGTGTCATAAAGTCATATAGAACGAAAGGGAGAGGTTACGCGTATTTTATAAAACATTCGAATTTTCCAATGTTTTGAAGGTGTACATGGAAAATCTGTCATTTTTCTCGATCTCTTAGAATCGAACGAAACTTTGGTTTTTTACGTTATTTCAGGTGTGGAATTCGAATCCAGCGTTAGATATAACCCAAGAAGTCGAATAACGACGTTATGTCACCCGGGAAGTCCTTCATCGGGGCGTTTTCCATATTTGAAGGTGCATAATTCACGTAAAGCTTCGATTAAATGGGAAAAATCGGTATGAGTAGTGTCATAAAGTCATATAGAACGGAAGGGAGAGGTTACGCGTATTTTATAAAACATTCGAATTTTCCAATGTTTTGAAGGTGTACATGGAAAATCTGTCATTTTTCTCGATCTCTTAGAATCGAACGAAACTTTGGTTTTTTATGTTATTTCAGGTGTGGAATTCGAATCCAGCGTTAGATATAACCCAAGAAGTCGAATAACGAAGTAGATGTACTGGGCTAGCACGGGACCAGGATATCCGGTCTCCACTTCCGGTCTAGCTGTCGATGTGCATCCGGTGCATGAGCTCGTCCTTATCAGTTTTGAAAGGATGTAGGTGATAAGGATTTTATTTTATTTGTAAAGAGTATACAGGGTGTGTTCAAAAAGTGTGTCACATGTACAGAGTCACGTGACTAACACATGGCAGCATGGCGGCCCTAAGGTCCAACTGTCATGGCGACCATAAGGTCCAACTGTCATGGCGACCATAAGGTCCAGCTGTCATGGCGACCATAAGGACCAGCTGTCATGGCGGCCATAAGGACCAGCTGTCATGGCGATCATAAGGACCAGCTGTCATGGCGACCATAAGGACCAGCTGTCATGGCGACCATAAGGACCAGCTGTCATGGCGACCATAAGGACCAGCTGTCATGGCGACCATAAGGACCAGCTGTCATGGCGAGCATAAGAACCAGCTGTCATGACAGACCTAAGGTACAGATTGCTTCGTAGAGATGTCACCACCAAGTGACAGCTGTCATGACAGACCTAAGGTATAGACTGCTTCCTGGAGGGGGCTCCGCCACCTCTGAGAAGCAGTCTATACCTTCGGTCCAAAAGGTACAGGCTGCTTCATGAAGATGTTACCATGACAGATGCCATCGAAGGTACAGACTGTTTCGTAGAGGTGGCGCTACCAGTTCGACTCACCCGACTCATGCGTCTCATGCAACTTTAGCAAAATGAAAGATCTACACTCGGGAATCATCGGTTGCAACGTTTCGTGCGGCTCGTGCGACTCATCAGACTCGTTCTAGTTTGCATTGAGGGTCTTAATTATCGACGAAACAGTTTAGTTCAAGATGAAGTCGGTGGTGGTTGACATTCAGAGCTTCCAAATCTCTCACCATACAATGATAGTTAAGGAACTGGCTTTGTTGGATTGCGAAAAGAAGCTAGAAAAATATTTTCTATTCAAGCCACCCACACCGCTAAGTGAACTCTCAGAAAATCAAATGAAGCAAGTGATGTTTTGCGAAAAGTATCATGGGATTCCATACAACTCTGGATATCAGGACTATATTCGGATGGAGGAAATTTTCAAGGAAAATATTGATCCAAATAGCATCATATACGTTAGTGGTGTGGGCAAAGCCAAATTCATAGTGAAGATTCTCAAAAAATTGGGGTTAGATCGTCAGGTGAAAGTGTTGAATTTGAAAGGCAGCTGCCCACAATTTGTTCGAGAAAACTGTAGATATATCTGCCTTCATCACTCTACCACCAATAATTCTATGTGCTGCAGTGTAAACAGCTGGAAATTGTTTGAATATGTTACAAAGGAAGATGCCCATCTGGATATATTACGAGGGTTTCAAAAAATGGGTATGGGTGACACTCCACCGAACTAACCAGTATTGATATGTCTTCGGAAGAATACGCACGTAAACTGCTTGAATTCCATATGAAATTAGTAGCACTGAATAAAGACATAAAATTTTACGAAGATAAAAAGTTAACTATAAATCAACTAGGCAATTTGAGTATAAGTGGAGGAGATGGGTGTGCTGAAATCAAATTTCATAATCCTAACAGCAATATTGAATGGAGTCCTATATACAAACGTACCACTTCAAGTGAATCGAATTTATATATGTCCCAACAAGGATACCTTCGCAGAGAAGGAATGTAATCGAACTGAATGGCAGCCTATGGACCATCAACTAGTTAATGAAAATCACCTAGAGGTATTCTCATACGTTATTCCTAAAAGGATGTTAGCAAATTTCAACTATAAACTCAAGTTATTATTCCATGATGGTAGTGAGGGGGACGTGGTGAATTGGCATCAAACTATAGTCCCAACACCTGTGACGGCAGCAGCAATCAATTGTCAAAGCAATGTATCTGAAGCCCAACCAACACCACCCCAGCCACCACCACCACAGAAAGAAAATGAAATCTATGCTATGCAATGTTTCAATCTTAGTGCATTATCAGTTTTACTACTGAAAATCCTCATTAAAAATGTAAAGAAACATATTAATAATAAATAATGAAAGTATCGCTATTGTTTGATTTTGAATAGGAGATAGGGAAATCAGTCAGATACATACATTTAACTTTTAACTTTTATTTTTTGAAATATATGCAATTTTTAAAAATAACATATAAGCACTTAAATCTAAAAATTATTTCCTAAAAACTCCACGAAAAAGGCCATACCCCGAGCTGTGCGCATTTCAACCATCTGCGAAAACAAAGAAAAATAACTTTAGTTGATAAATAATAATAATAATAATAATAATAATAATAATAATAATAATAATAATAATAATAATGTGTGTGTGTGTGTGTGTGTGTGTGTGTGTGTGTGTGTGTGTGTGTGTGTGTGTGTGTGTGTGTGTGTGTGTGTGTGTGTGTGTGTGTGTGTGTTTGATTCACTCACTTTTTCTTTCAACCGATTCAAATCGTGAGGTAACCCCACCACCAAGGAACATTCTCCATCTAGGGGTGAAACCAAATACCTACACCCCTCCAAAACCCGCAGTTGTGACATCTGTAATTATGAATAAAACAAGGGTACTCATTAAATAATAAAAAACATCAGCATAAGGTAAACATACTTCAAACATCAGCTCCGCCAAGTAGTGGCGGAAAGCATGGATGCAAAATCCCTCGTAAATCTGCTGTGGAGGAGGTGTCGGTGAAGGTGCAGGTCTTGGGGTAACCAAATCATCGATTGAGCTATCGGGAAAGTACAATTAGAATTGAAATAATTCTAGAGTTAATGCGAATACATACAAAATGCCTGGGGAGCTCGCTAAAGACGGTGGGGTATCATAGGGACGTTGGGTAGGTAGTTCGTTTAATCTGTAATTATTAAAATTAGTAGCAAATATTTCGCAAGTAGAAAAATCACATACACTATATCATGCATATCCAGCGGAGGAGGCAGCTACTCTGCTGATGGAATCTCTGGACATCTGTTGGAAATGAGAGTAATTTAGTAATCAAAAATTATATAAATTGGGGAAAAAACATACGTCAAGTCTATTATTTCTCGAGGCTCGTCCAATTCTGGGAATAAATCTTCCGCATCATCAGCTGCCGCCAATTGATCGAGATGTATCAATTCTCTCCGAATTTCCTCATCAGAATAATCACTGAAAACAAATTAATGCACTTATGATATATAGTGAGATTGAAATGAAATAGAACAACTTACTTATCAATCATCCACAGACGCACTTGCGTTTTTGTAAATATATCCAACCTGTTGGTCAGCTCTTGAATATAATCATAAAATTTTCCCATTTTTCACTATGTCACACAACACTTACAAGAATACTATTTTTTCCCTATGAAGTACCTAGAGTTTTATACACACACAATATTTAAACCAAAGTCCTACGAATTAAATTAGTTCCCAGGAAAAATGATAAAATTGTTATCGGTTGAGGAAAAAAAAAAAAAAAAAATGTATGCGGATAAATATTTCAAGGAAGTTTCTGCAATCACGCGATTTCAAATAGAATTTAACATCCTGCTTGTGGTTGAAGATCTTACCAATATGAATATAACAGTCGACCGAGACTTCCCGCTTGTGGTTACAGTTAACTTATTATCATGATATAACAGGCGACGAGACATCCTGCATAGCGTGTGAACATAGCAGGAAAGTGATAAGAAGTTCCTATAAAACTCGATGTGCGCATACCTCATACCATTATCAAATCATTATTCTACTAGCTTTTGAACTAACTAGACGTGTTTTTGTGAGTGCTAAATCAAGGTGAGTTTATTTATTGACTTGAATATTATATTCATATGTAGAGTTAATTTCTATGTACTGAATATTTATTTTGCTTTTATTGAAACTGTGCAAGCTAAACTTTAACTTTTTGAAAGTATTTATTGATCTTCTTTTATACAATTTGATTGGATAAATATTAATAATAATTTGAGGGTATTTATTGATCTTCTTTTATACAATTTGATTGAGTAAATATTAATAATAATAATAATTTGGGGGTATTTATTAATTTTCTTTTATTCAATTTGGTGGGGTAAATTCAGCACACAAAAATAATTCTTCACTTCTAACTTCCACTGATTTGTTTTAGATTTAAAAATAATTTAAAAAAAATGGATTTCTCCAAATTGAACAAAATCTCGTTATTGCAGAGGGCAACACCTACAAAGATTGCCGAGCTAGAATTGAATGTGCCCCATTTGATTTTCAATTTAAAAATTGTGAACACAAAATTTGGGGAGGCTGTATTAGCAGAATTGGAAGGAGAGCGATCGGTTTTCCTGCCCAAGAGAGTAACACCAGCGCTTCTCCCCCTTATCGAGGACATTAATAAAGGACGCAACACAGCCCTAATATATCGGGGGGAAGAAGCCATCGGGACAGGAAAATCCTGCTCAAAAATTGAATTCTGCGAATTGCCTCCTAGAAGTTGAGAGCCTTCCAGCACCACCACCAGGGAACAACCCTCCTGTGTACTACTTTTATAAATTCCATAAGGTAGGCTGCTTGTTTATTGTTTAAAATATGGTTTCAATCGCTAAGATGAGTGGGGAGATCGTTAATATTATCAACGAGGCTCAAAAGGATTTGTTAAAATCAAAATTATCCCCTCAGGAAATAAGCAAGTGGATAGGTTTCTGTACTAAGTACATTAGAACCTTTTCTAAGCATATAACAAAGGATACTTTGAACTTATCGTGTAAGAATCAATTGCAATGTAATATCGGCCATTTAAAAAGATTCAAAATTTTATTAGAGATCCGAAATAAACCCCCTACAACTAATAAGAACCGTAGTGAGCGAATTCGTTGGGAGGATGGTAAATGTGCATTTTCCCAACGAATTCGAACTGGCTTTATAACAAACATTTCTCATTTAGACCCATTAAATTTTTTATATGATGCCTTTCATCTGTTTCACCCTAGAATCACCAAAATTTTACACACTTACAATTTTATCAAGGTAAACACTACTTTTTGTGGGGAATATATGCGACTTAATGCGATCGACGAGCTTATCCAAACAGAATATAAATATTTTCACACAAAATCCGCCCCAATAGATTCTTTTACAAATTTATTGGAGTGGTTCAAGGAGCATGTTATCGATAAACTCCAAGTAAAGCTGGATGATTTTTTGGAACGAGACTCGGGGTGGAGTCTAAGGGAGGTTATCAGTTTGGGCATAAATATTAATAAACATGAAGTCATCAATTCTGGGTCCTCTTATATAGTTCTCCCAAAAGAGATACTTCGAAAGCAGGCTATTATTAATGTTAAAAATTATGATGAATATTGTTTTGCCTGGGCAGTAACAGCTGGACTACACCCTGCAGCTACCCATTCAGATCGTATTTCTTCATATCCACATTTTAGTAATGTTTTAAATTTACAAAATCTAACTTTTCCCCTCCCTATATCTCAAATTCCCACTTTCGAGAAGAATAACGATATTTCAATTCATGTGTTTGTTTTGGAATTATGTGGGGGTAATGAGCAGGGTGAGGGAGAGAAATTGAAGGTTCTCCCTGCATATTTAACCAAAAATAAATTAGATAGACATTTCAATTTACTATTAATCCAAGATAAATATTATCGGGATGTAGAACCTGCGAAATCCCCAAATTTCATTGACCCCACAGTTAAATTTCACTATTGCCTAATCAAAAATTTATCTAGACTTGTAAATTCACAAATTAGCTGGAACCACAAAACTTATTTGTGTGATAGATGTTTAAATAATTTCAAGAGTGAGAATAAGTATAAAAATCATGTTGAGGATTGTGGTAAAATGAACATGTGTAAAATAACATTCCCTCAGGATGATTATTTAAAATTTAAGAATCACTCAAACAAACTACCCATACCATTTATTATTTATTTTGACTTTGAGGCTCTCCTATTACCTATTCAGAACTGTCCTCAATCTAATGTAAGTTCATATACGAACAAAACTCAACTACACGAGGCGTATAGTGTTGGATATTATTTAAAATGCCAATTCAACAATTCTCTATCACGATTTGATAGCTATAGAGGATCAGACCCTGCCAAATGGTTGACAGATCAGTTAGATAAAATTGGAGAATTTATCGATCTAAAACTTAAATCTATTGTACCTATAGACTTGAATGGTATTAGTTTACTTGATATAATGAAGGAAACGAAATGCCATATTTGCGAGAGACAGTTCAAAGAGGGGGATGTTCGGGTTAAGGATCACTGTCATTTTACGGGTAAATATCGAGGTCTAGCCCACCAAGATTGCAACCTAAATTATAAATATCGATTCGTAGTACCTGTTGTGGCTCATAACCTCAGCGGGTACGATATGTTTTTGCTGATTCGAGATATTGCCAAAACGTCCAAGCAGAATATTCAAGTACTCCCCATCAATAAAGAGAAGTATATAAGTTTCACTAGAAGCACCAAAAATTCAGTGGTTAAATTCCGTTTCATAGATTCATGTAGGTTTTTAGATTCAAGTTTAGATAAATTAGTTTCTTATTTGAATGTGAGTGACTTGAGTATTCTGAAAAGCGAGTTTGCGCACTTATCCGATGAAAAATTTAAATTATTAACTCGTAAGGGAGTATTTCCCTACGAGCACTTAGATGATTGGGGTAAATTGAACGAGGAAAATCTTCCTCCAATAGAGAAATTTTTTAATAAATTACGCGACGAATCGATAAGTGAGGATGATTATAGGCATGCTCAAACAATTTGGACTAGTTTTAATTGCAGAAATTTAGGCGATTATTCTGATTTATATTTGAAAACAGATGTTTTATTATTGGCGGATGTATTTGAGAATTTCCGCAGCAAATGTATAGATCTTTTTGCTTTAGATCCGGCCCACTATTTCACGGTTCCCTCCTTCACGTGGGACTGTATGTTGAAATATACAAATGTGTCTTTACAATATTTGAAAGACATCGATATGGTCTTATTTGTGGAGAAGGGAATTCGTGGAGGTGTGAGCCAATGCAGTAATCGATTTGCAAAGGCCAATAATAAATACATGAATAATCACGACCCCGAAAAAGAGACAAGTTATCTCATGTATTTCGATGTTTGCAATCTATATGGGTGGGCTATGATTCAATATTTACCCTATGATGGGTTCGAGTGGGTTGAAAACCTCGATGATGTAGACGTCAGAAACGTCTCAGACGAAAGTCCAATTGGTTACATATTGGAAGTCGATTTAGAATACCCGCCTGAACTACATGATCTACACAAAGATCTCCCTCTTTGCCCGACACATACAGCACCACCCAACAGCAAATTACCTAAATTATTAACAACTCTCCACAATAAAACTAAATATATCATTCACTATCGAAATTTAAAACAATGTTTGGTGCTGGGGATGGTGTTGAAAAAAGTCCATAGGATTTTAAAATTTAAGCAAGCCCCGTGGCTTAAAGCGTACATAGATCTTAACACTAGATTGAGGGCAGCTTCTAAGAATGCGTTTGAAATAGCTCTCTTCAAGTTGCTGATCAACGCAATTTTCGGTAAATCTATGGAAAATGTACGAAAGCATAGACTAGTTAGATTAGTTAATAAATGGTATGGACCCTATGGGGCTCGCTATTATATTTCACAACCTAATTTCAATAGCAGTAAGATATTTGAGGAGAATTTGGTAGCTATAGAACAGAATAAATTAGAAGTCCTATTTAACAAACCCATTTATGTGGGGATGTCCATTTTGGACATTTCCAAAACCTGTGTTTATAATTTTCATTATGGCTTCATGTTAAAATTATATAAAGACCCAGGATTGATGCGATTATGTTACACTGATACTGACAGTTTGATTTACCACATTATAACGAACGATGACATTTATGAGACAATTATAAATAAGAATATTGAAAAATTTGACACTAGTGATTATGCCCTAGACAACCTCTTTAAGATTCCCCTGGTTAATAAGAAGGTAGTAGGCTTAATGAAGGACGAGAATAAAGGCCTCCTCATGGATAAGTTCGTCGGTTTGCGGGCAAAAATGTACAGCTTCACTGTCCAAAATCATGACGCTAGTGACGTCACAAAGAAAGCCAAAGGGGTGCGCGAGTATGTCTTACGAAATACGATAACGTTCGAAGACTATGTTAGATGTTTGGAAGAGAACATCGAAATGTATCGCGTGCAGAGATCTATCCGCTCTTTCGACTTAAAGCTTTACACCATAGATCAAAATAAAATCTGTTTGAGCCCCTTTGATAATAAAAGGGTAATATTGGGGGACAAAACAAGCACTCTACCTTATGGCCATTATTCTTTAGGTTAGAATTAAATTTTTTTCAATTATAAAAGATACATGTATTTTGGCTTCAAATTATAGGTTAAGTTATTATTATTATTATTATTATTATTATTATTATTATTATTATTATATTATATTATATTATATTATATCAAGTATTTTTTATATATGTGTACTTTTTTTTATCTAAAATAAATATTTTATGTGGAAGTTTGGATGTTTTAATAAAACCAAAAATAATAGCATCAATTCTTTTATTGTTCTAAATCATACAGAACTTTATTCTTATAGAAAAATAACATTTCTCTAAGTGTATTGCTTAATAAACAGTCGAGCGAAATACCGATGAAACAATACAAGAGGGCCATTTCATCGGGCTGCTGCTGCTGCTGCTGCTGTAGGTCTCTCATACTTTTAATCATATCAATAACATTATGATAGTATGTGGAAAATCCAAAATGTTCGAGAAAAGACACTCGATGCAATAGCACTCCATCGTTGATTCGAATAATTTCTCGAACATCTTCCTCACACAACCACACATGGATATTATGCTTTGTAACTTGAAGTAATTTAACATTATTGAAGTACACAAGTTGGACTATTTGACAGTATTCATCAGATAATATGGGTGTAGCATCGAAATCTGATCGTAAACTTGCGAAGAACTCGATGATTTTCACTCGAAGAATATCGATTAAATCGATCCATTCTAGCAGGCTAAAGCTGAGTTTGCAATTTTGAACGTATTGAACGAGTGAGATTGTAGGTGAGAAGGTCCGTACAGGACTCAATCCACATTTGATTTCATAACTTGCCCCCACCAACGGGTACGTTGTATTCATCAATAGGAATGGTTCATCTTTTGCTTTCATCTCGAACTCTTCTAAAATATGATCCAACTCAGAACAGTTGCTGCTGCTGCTATCTTCATCAACACTAGCCTGGGACAACATCTTATTAAAACTGTTCTGGATTGTTCGATTCACCAGAACCTAACCCTCGCTCACAAAATATTTACTTGCACATGCGCAGGTCATTAGCAGCATATTTCTTTGATTTGATTGGAAGTTTGGATGAGAACATCGAAGCATAAAACTTGAAGTGTGGGGGGAGGAGAAAATTTGTGGTGTTGGTTGCGTAGTCCATCGACTATGTATGAGTCAAAGAAGAAAGTTTTATTAGAAGTTCCTCTACGAATCCCTCGTAGATCCATTATTTCACAGCGGTAAGGCAGAAGCGCGATCCGATAAAAATCGACATCAATTTCATGTAACACTTTGAAACAATCAAGTATATAGGACCTAGGTTTTGGGGTTATACCAGGAATTTGATGTAATATAAATTTCTTCCATCTATTTTCGTATATAAAGTAGCCTTCAACATTCATATCAATTATCTTCCAATCGTTTTCGGGTGGGTTGAAATCTCCCCCAAAATAGAAAATATCCACATAACCACATTCCTTCACAGTCCCAATAACGAACGTTACAAATTCTCCGGCGATTATCCAATTTTTAGATGGTAATTGTAATTCTTCAAGGGTTTCCATCAAATTTGGAGGACATGCTACACGTATAAATTGTTTTGCATCGTACACGGTGGTAAGTACATTATGAACAAAACTGTTGTATAATTGCAAAGACATTTTCACGCAGACTGATTCGATTATTTGACTTCCACTGGGTTGAACCACCAGTCAAATATTTTATTAGGAAGACATGCGCAGCAGCAGTACATTATACAACATCAGAATTTTCAATCCAACTTTTCTCTTTTATACCATACCATTTTACATACATTTTATCACCCTTTTTCCGAAGCACCTTCTCAATCAAATAAACATCGGGCTGTTTGGTTTTCTGTAATTCTTCCTCGTAGAAACAGCCGCTGATTGGTGCGTTGCTCATATCTTCTAGTAGATATGTGACTGGGTTGGTAATTTTAACTTTGATGATTTTAAATAATTCCGCACTCCAATTGGGCGTAAATCCCTTCTCAAAAATATGTTTAGCTTTACTTATTCGCACAATATCCCCTACGTGGTATTTGTGAGGTAGGGCCAACTTAATGTGCGAGTAAGATTGCTTCAATATGCGACTTTCATTCTGTTTCGTAACCTTAAACGGAGCCATTTTTATAGTTCTATGTTTACGATGATTATATTTTTCGGTGACTTCAGGGAGTGTATCCACCCATTTGTATTTCCCACTCAGACTGAATTGCTTGTAGATCGCTTCTTTCAACGTTCGAATGACGCGTTCAGCAATGGCGGCTTCCTTCACAGAATACGTATTATAATGGTTGATTTTATGTTTTTTCATTAGCTCGTCAAAGTGTCTGTTGAAGAATTCTTTTCCTTGATCGCTTTGCAGGTTCCTAGGCGTACGATGTGACCCTTCTAGCAATATAGAACTGACCGCTTTCCGAACCTCTTCGGCTGATTTCGTTTTCAGCGGGCGTGTCCACAGAAATTTCGAGAAGCAATCGATCACCACCAAAATGTATTTAAATCCACGATTTTCGCGCGCATAATTACCCATCTCGGCAAGATCCATTTGCCACAAGTCATCCAAGCCTTTTATGATTGTTCTGCGACGTTTAAAATTCTTTCGAACAGGCTTATGAAGCTCATCAACCACCTGCGCTTTACCCCTCATCATTTTTTGGATCGATCGGTGTTGTCGGAGCTAATAACTTTTGTGGTGGTGGGGAGGTGGTAGTAGCTCTTTTATAAGGATGATATGTAGGTATCTGTAGAAATGTGGATAGTTTTTTTTCTACGCCAGCCAGTCTGGTACCTATGTCTATTTGTTCAATTTTCGATATTTCGCTTCTAATGTCCTGTATACTTTGGTTTACGGTGGTATAATTCGATCTAGATGTCTGCTCAATACTACTAAGCGTTTTATACTCCAATTCTATGGTTATAAGTTTACTATTGATGGTCTGTATACTATCGAATAGGTCGTTATATTTCGAACTGTTTTCTTGATCGTTACTAACAAGTGTTTTATAGTCTTCACGTATTTTCTTCAATAATTTTTCAAGATTTACCTCATTTGCTTTATTATTTTTGAACGATGCTATCATACCATCTACAAGTTTTTCAATTTTAATTCTATTTTGTGTTGTAGAAGCAATCAGAGAGTCTGTGAATTTTTTATTTTCGATGTGAAGGTACCCACCCTCATTATGTATACTCTGTTTTATAGCTGTAGAGTTGACATCACTTTGATTTTTGTATGACTGTATTTCGGTATAAAGGATCTTCAAATCTTCGCGAAGTGTATCTATTAATCGTGTTAAACTTGGAATTGAGGAATTCGTGATGTTATTGACGTTTATATGAATGGCTGCATACTTTACCAAAACTTCACTTAAATTCGCATTCACTCTAGTGATAGTGTTATCTACATATGCTTTGTTTGCAACATCATTATCCGAGATAGGTATTTTCACATTACAAATTTTCAAATTTTCCATATCCACATCACCTTCGGGCGTATGCCTTAAAATGTTCATAAACATCGATCTGCGTTTAAAAACGTCGACGATGCTATCACCCGACAACGCTGATCGTCTACCGAACTTATCAAGACTCATTATATAAATGGTGTTGGGTTGAAGTATCCAGTACTAATATATGATGTTTGCCTCTCTTAGTTCATTTATTATAGCAACAATTTCATTATCGTGCGAAGTATTTCCAGCTTGTTGTGATGCCATCAGTAGTTTTAGTCGGTCCACCAGCTCGTTTGGATCATCCCAAAAAATATATTCCATAGGCTTCTTGTTATATGTTAAATGTAAACCGCTACCGCTTGCTGCTGCTGTAGAAGTCGTCTCCGACGACGATACAGAGGCTGGTCTAAACATAGGTTTAATTATGGACATGTACTTTATCGCACTGGTACCCTTCAAACGACCATTAATATTTTTATGTGCATTTGTTAACCTCAAAATTTCTTTGTATGCTGCTCGATCGTTATTCGTGAATTTTGTGGGTGTTTTGTAGAATATAAGATCGTACAATCCAGGTGTTCCCTTTGCGCTATATCCTGCAGTTTCGATATTCTCCCCGAATATTATCTTTTTAACACCTAGAATCCAACCGGCAGAGCTCGCATCATAAACAGGTCCATATACTTTATCGATTTTCTTGTTGTTTTCCCAATGCTCTTGAACGTATTTACGAACTTGTGGGGGGTAATGTGCGAGTGAAGGTTCAATCTCAGTCATAGCATCATCGAACGCGTCATCCTCCTCTCCCCCCTCTTCTTCTTCTTCTTCGTAATCGTTATCTTTAGGTTCTAATTTTATTTCTTTTTTCATTAACTGCGCAGTAGGATGTTTAATTTTTTTAACGATCGCTTTCAATGGTGTTGCGATAGGTTTGAACAGTTGTTCTATTGATTCGTCTTCTTCAGATTTACCTAGCTTCAAGGCTAAATATTTCTTCCTTATAGACTTACTCAATTCGAAGATTTTTCGCTTACGTGCTAACTGATCGGCGTCCATCTTGTATTTGGACTAAAATTAACAATTCACGTTTTTATATATACGTCGAAACCTTTGCGGTATCTACCATCGTTCAAGTCGAAATCCTTTGCAATGACCAAAGTTCCGAAATTATCCGTCCAGCACATGGCGCACATCTTCTTGAACTGATTGAAATCGACGTCGGGCGATACGTGCTCATCAAATACATGCTTCAAATTGATCTCGTCCTGCTTAAAAAGAACGATCAAATTACAATTGTCGCGAATCAATTGTTTCGGTATTTTCGAGTACGTTTGACACAGATATGCCGCATCGATATTCTTATGTCTACACATGGAATAGTATTCCCGAATTTTTTGTTGGCCCTCGCACGCGATGTCATCAAAAAGGAATATGGAATTAGCTTTAGCCTCGTTCGGGCTTATTATTTCCTCGTTGTCCTTATAGGGAAAATAGCCGACACCTTTAACTCGATCTAAAACTTCCTGCAACAGTTGATACTTGGGCTGATACAACGACTTTGAGTATACGTAGACGTTTTTGAACTTTGCCCCATTTGGATTAAATAATAGCGATAACATCACGTTCGTTTTACCACACCCACTAGGTCCACAAATTATAGCGCGAAAAGAGTCGGGTAACAATTTACCATGTTTACCTATGCGATTAGTAGTCGCAGACCCAAGGTCTAAATTTTCGATGGGCAGTGTCTGCTCTTGTTGAACGGTCTTCATATTGTGAGGTAGTTTGAATCTGATGATTGCTTTTATAAATAGAAACGTTTGGAGATCGCGAGCTCAGTATCAATGTTGATCTATCAGGGTGAAGGTCTGTTGAATTCGCTCATAAACAGTCTCCCGTTCGAAGTACATATTCCATCATATCAATTCTGTGGACCTGGTACTAAGCTACAGAAGCGACTTGCGCGTGGCGATAAAGGTGTTAATCCGTTGGATTCGGCCTGTCGCGAACACGACATAGCTTATTCTCAACACAAATCTCTAGAAGATCGTCATAAGGCCGATAAAATATTAGAGGACGCAGCTTGGCAGCGTGTTAAATCTCAGGACGCTAAGGCAGGCGAAAGACTAGCTAGTCTATTGGTTACTGGGGGAATGAAAGTTAAACGTAAACTAGGAATGGGTCTTAAGAAAAGTGCTGGTCGTCGTGGAGGATGTTGCTTTCGGAAAGATATAGTGGGACATATTTCTAAGTCTATGGAACCGTCTGCATCGTTGCGAAAGTCTGCTATGAATGCATTGAAAGCTGCACGAATAGCTATTAAGCGAGTCGGAGGTAAGAAGCGTGTTAAAGTACCACGCATAATACCCCTGCCGAAATCTGGAGGATTCCTCCCGTTATTACTACCTATTTTGGGGGCGCTGGGGGCCTTAGGGTCTGTGGCTGGTGGTGCAAGTGCCATCGCTAATACAGTAGTCAATGCTAGAAACGCCAAAAAGAAGCTTGAAGAGGATCAGCGTCATCATGCCGCTATGGAATCGTTAGGTAAAGGATTATACTTGCGGAAGAATGCGAAAGGTGGATTTGGGTTGTTTTTGAAGAAACAACAAAAAAACTTCCAATAGAGCTGCCCAATAGACCGTTGTATGATGTGGATTTGGTGCGTTTCGCGAAAAAAATGAAAATACCTCATTTTCGTGGTGTCTTTATGCGAGACAATTTACCTAGGAAACGTCCTTGGAGGCAAGAATGTGCCATTTTGAATTTGGATTCGATCAAAAACAGCGGTACTCATTGGGTGGCCTTTAGAAAAATAAATAACCAAGTGGAATACTTTGACTCTTTTGGAAATTTAAAACCACCCAAGGAACTAGTTCGATATTTGGGTGGTGGGGTTAGAATTTTCTATAATAACGATGCTTATCAAAAGTATGATCAGGTGATTTGTGGACATTTATGTTTGAAATTCCTCAGTTCTACGTAAACATCTAGAGTGAGCAGTCATGTCTGAATCCTACGATAAATTTATCGGAAAGATTATGCAACAACTTTCTGTTGATATTCAAAGACCTGGAATGCATACAATCATCCGATACGTATATGATAATCTAATAAAAGCAATGGAAAAACCTTCGAGCGAACTAAGCAAAAGAGACTTATTATTTCTCCCGATGGAATACATTCTAAAACATTTGGATTTGGTGTCTCTCAATCAGAATGAAGTTCCTAAATATATGTTGAACACCCTTTACCGTCATATGAGGTGTACGGAACATATCGATGAAGATTGTGATTGTCTGCCACCTCCTCGCAAACTATGTTCGCAATGTTTATCTGAACAGATATCGAAGGTCATGGAGACCGAGGGAATAACGCATCATGAGAAGCAGGTGTTGATTGAAGAAGTGTGCAGAGACGATCCATACTTTATGCGATCATACTTATTCCATATATTAATGTGCAAATATAAATAGAAATGTTACAATAAATTCGTATCAGTATCATGTCGCAGTTATTCACGCTAACAAGCACCAACCATATATTCTCGTTCACACCGCAGAATTCGATCGAGTTGAAGCTTGATAAGCGATACTATTTGGCTTTGTTAGGATTCACTTCTTATAACTCTATACCGAATATCGAGAACGAGAAATTTTACTATTTGGGGGACGATGGAAAGACTTTGAAAACAATCGAAATACCTTCGGGTAACTACGAACTATCCGACATTGAAGAATTAATTCGGAAAAGATTGAACGTGAAAGAAGATGTCTTCTCGCTGAAGCCCAATAACAATACATTAAAGTGTGAGATATTCTATAAGAACCACGACATTTCGTTTGTTAAGGAAGATAGTCTAGGCAAAATATTGGGGTTTTCGCGTAAAGTCTTGAAAAAGGGCGTGGTCCACATGTCCGATTTACCAGTCAACATTATAAAAGTAAGCAACATCCGATTCGAATCAAACATTACCGTGGGAGCCTTCTACCGAGATAGACCTGCGCATACGATCTACGACTTCCCCATCACAGACGATCCTGGCTATAGAATTGTGGAACGTCCAAAGAATCCTCTATATTTACCAGTGTCAGATATCGGTGAAATTACCAACATCACCGTACTCGCCCTAGATCAACATTCGAACCCGATAAATTTTCGAGGTGAAGAAAGTGTTTTACATCTACATTTACAAGAAGTCTGAAAACAGAATATGGGATTAGTTGTTGCTGTGGGTAATAAAAGAACCTCACACGCTTCATATCCATCAGTCTTCAACAAAACACCGAAAGTGCGAGAGCTAACCCTCACCAAAGCCAACCGATTAGTTCTACAATCTTTAGGGTTTCGCCTTAAATAAAAATGCCTAATAAGCGAAAGTTTGGTGGTGTAGATGTTGATGGTGGAGATAACAATGTTATCTCATCAATTTTCGATTTATACCAGCAGCCGAAATTCGATGAGTCGATTCGGAAAGCCGAGTATAGATCGATTACACCGTTCGTTAAAGCCTTCAATAACAGCGACATCGTGGAGTTTGGAATAAATCAAGTGGACGCGTTTTTTTCCATGAAGGATACTCTATTGGTGATCAAGGGAAAAATCGAAGTGAAGGGTGGAGGTAATGTTATATTGTTACCGAATTATGGGGCCTTCCTTTTCGACTCTTGCTCGTACGTTGAGAGTGGTAGGGAGATCGAAACAGTTCGAGATCCTGGTATAGTCAGCGCTGTTCGAGCATTTACCTGCTACACCCCTACAGCTTCTACGCATATGGCTACCGCTAGTTGGTTGTACCCCCTTGAGAGCGTAGTTTTGCACGAAACTAAATCATTCAGTCTATTGATTCCGCTGAAGCATATATTCAACATTTTCAACGATTACCCGATGATTACATTTGGTAGGCAGACTATTCGACTGGTGCGTGCTCGAAACGATAACGATTGCGTTAACATTGAGACCGCCACAACCACCGTTAAATTCCTGATTGATAGTATGGAATTGAAAGTGAAGTATATCTATCCTAACGATATAATTAGAGAAAAGCTCTTGCGAGCAATCAAGAGTGATTCGCCCATCCTAATTCCATTCCGGAAGTGGGAATGCCATGAGCTTCCTGCCATAACAAGCGAGGCCCGACGAGAAATTTGGGCGGTCAAGACTAGTGCGGCAGTTGAAAAACCTCGCTATGTCATAGTATTCTTTCAAACAGACAAACGAAACAATGTGAAGGCTAACCCCACAATATTTGATCATCTGGATATAACAAGTATTCGCTTATCTCTAAACGGTGAATATTACCCTAACGAGCGAATGAACTTGGACTTTGCCAAGGATGATTTCGCGCTCGCTCACCATAACTACACAGAGTTCTACTCTAGCTATACAAATTCCTCGTCGACTGCTGTGAAACAACCAATGTTAGATTACACTAGTTTCAAAGAGCGCGCCCTCTACATAATCGATTGTTCGAAACAGGAGGAAGCAGTGAAATCTGCAACTGTTGATGTGCGATTGGAAATCGAGGCAGATAAGGGATTTCCAGCCAATACGAAAGCATATTGTATCATCATTCACGATTGTTTGATGGAGTACTCCCCACTCTCGGAAATAGTGAAGAGTCTGATCTAAAACTTACTGTCTAACGACTATGAGCGATCAGTTTAGTACGAGCCATCATGAGGATAGCATTGGTTGACATTCAGGGATTCATCATCGATGATGTGTTTCACCCCAAAGAAATGTCTATACAAATTGGGTTCAAACGACATTATTCGTTGTTTAAGCCGCCCACACCGCTAACGATGTTGAGTGAGAAGGACCGAAAATCTGCTTGGTATTTGGAACATTTTTGTCATGGTTTGGAATATACATCTGGTGATGTGGAATATGGAGAAATTGATACTATCCTAAGATTGACTCTACTGTGTGCAGCAGACATTATATATGTTCGAGGTCATCAAAAAGCAGAATTTCTCGCGAATAAGTGCAAGGAGCTAGATATCTTTCCACGAATCGTAGATGTATGCAGTTTCGACAACACCCTATGTCAAACGGGGAAATTCGAGCCTACAAACAGACTGAGCTGTCTAAATCATCGCAATGATGGTGGGAAATATATGTGTGCAGTCAACCATGTCGATAACCTACAACATTGGTTCCTCACGATCATACTTCCTAAATGAAATGTACTTTTCTTAAAAATAAATAAATAAAAAAATATTATTAATATTTGATATTTCATTTCTCATACACCTCCCACCCACACACCATAAACGACTTTGAGTCGCTTGCGAGTCGCTTCCGAGTCGCTTGCGAGTCGCTTGCGAGTCGCTTGCGAGTCGCTTGCGAGTCGCTTCCGAGTCGCTTCCGAGTCGCTTCCGAGTCGCTTCCGAGTCGCTTGCGGGTTTTTCCTCATTTACATGTACCCCAGGAGAGTTTTTCTGAAAAAAGTTTGAAATTCATATTCTACGCGTTAAGACCTTTCATTTGATACCCATGAAGCCCCACTTAAAAAAATAAAAATTTCAAATCCTTATCGCGAGAGATCGGTCAAACTGATTGACATATAAATAGTATATTCTTATTCAGCACATCACGTAGATTCTGAATATGCAATAAAATGATCACTTCCGGTTTCACTTCCGGTGTAACAATGTGTCGAATATATAACCCACTTCCGGTTTAACCCTGATGATGACGATGTTTGACAGTGGTGATGACATCTTCATGAAGCAGTCTGTACCTTTTGGACCGAAGGTACAGATTACTTCCTAGAGGTGGCGGAGCCCCCTCCAGGAAGCAGTCTGTACCTTAGGCCCGTCATGACAGCTGGTTCTTATGGTCGCCATGACAGTTGGTCCTTATGGTCGCCATGACAGTTGGTCCTTATGGTCGCCATGACAGCTGGTTCTTATGGTCGCCATGACAGCTGGTTCTTATGGTCGCCATGACAGCTGGTCCTTATGGTCGCCATGACAGCTGGTCCTTATGCTCGCCATGACAGCTGGTTCTTATGCTCGCCATGACAGCTGGTCCTTATGGTCGCCATGACAGTTGGTTCTTATGATCGCCATGACAGCTGGTCCTTATGGTCGCCATGACAGCTGGTCCTTATGTCCACCATGACAGCTGGTTCTTATGGCCGCCATGACAGCTGGTCCTTATGGTCGCCATGACAGCTGGTCCTTATGGCCGCCATGACAGTTGGACCTTAGGGCCGCCATGCTGCCATGTGTTAGTCACGTGACTCTGTACATGTGACACACTTTTTGAACACACCCTGTATACTCTTTACAAATAAAATAAAATCCTTATCACCTACATCCTTTCAAAACTGATAAGGACGAGCTCATGCACCGGATGCACATCGACAGCTAGACCGGAAGTGGAGACCGGATATCCTGGTCCCGTGCTAGCCCAGTACATCTACTTAACGACGTTATGTCACCCGGGAAGTCCTTCATCGGGGCGTTTTCCATATTTGAAGGTGCATAATTCACGTAAAGCTTCGATTAAATGGGAAAAATCGGTATGAGTAGTGTCATAAAGTCATATAGAACGAAAGGGAGAGGTTACGCGTATTTTATAAAACATTCGAATTTTCCAATGTTTTGAAGGTGTACATGGAAAATCTGTCATTTTTCTCGATCTCTTAGAATCGAACGAAACTTTGGTTTTTTATGTTATTTCAGGTGTGGAATTCGAATCCAGCGTTAGATATAACCCAAGAAGTCGAATAACGACGTTATGTCACCCGGGAAGTCCTTCATCGGGGCGTTTTCCATATTTGAAGGTGCATAATTCACGTAAAGCTTCGATTAAATGGGAAAAATCGGTATGAGTAGTGTCATAAAGTCATATAGAACGAAAGGGAGAGGTTACGCGTATTTTATAAAACATTCGAATTTTCCAATGTTTTGAAGGTGTATGCATGGAAAATCTGTCATTTTTCTCGATCTCTTAGAATCGAACGAAACTTTGGTTTTTTATGTTATTTCAGGTGTGGAATTCGAATCCAGCGTTAGATATAACCCAAGAAGTCGAATAACGACGTTATGTCACCCGGGAAGTCCTTCATCGGGGCGTTTTCCTTATTTGAAGGTGCATAATTCACGTAAAGCTTCGATTAAATGGGAAAAATCGGTATGAGTAGTGTCATAAAGTCATATAGAACGAAAGGGAGAGGTTACGCGTATTTTATAAAACATTCGAATTTTCCAATGTTTTGAAGGTGTACAGGAAAATCTGTCATTTTTCTCGATCTCTTAGAATCGAACGAAACTTTGGTTTTTTATGTTATTTCAGGTGTGGAATTCGAATCCAGCGTTAGATATAACCCAAGAAGTCGAATAACGACGTTATGTCACCCGGGAAGTCCTTCATCGGGGCGTTTTCCATATTTGAAGGTGCATAATTCACGTAAAGCTTCGATTAAATGGGAAAAATCGGTATGAGTAGTGTCATAAAGTCATATAGAACGGAAGGGAGAGGTTACGCGTATTTTATAAAACATTCGAATTTTCCAATGTTTTGAAGGTGTACATGGAAAATCTGTCATTTTTCTCGATCTCTTAGAATCGAACGAAACTTTGGTTTTTTATGTTATTTCAGGTGTGGAATTCGAATCCAGCGTTAGATATAACCCAAGAAGTCGAATAACGACGTTATGTCACCCGGGAAGTCCTTCATCGGGGCGTTTTCCATATTTGAAGGTGCATAATTCACGTAAAGCTTCGATTAAATGGGAAAAATCGGTATGAGTAGTGTCATAAAGTCATATAGAACGAAAGGGAGCGGTTACGCGTATTTTATAAAACATTCGAATTTTCCAATGTTTTGAAGGTGTACATGGAAAATCTGTCATTTTTCTCGATCTCTTAGAATCGAACGAAACTTTGGTTTTTCATGTTATTTCAGGTGTGGAATTCGAATCCAGCGTTAGATATAACCCAAGAAGTCGAATAACGACGTTATGTCACCCGGGAAGTCCTTCATCGGGGCGTTTTCCATATTTGAAGGTGCATAATTCACGTAAAGCTTCGATTAAATGGGAAAAATCGGTATGAGTAGTGTCATAAAGTCATATAGAACGAAAGGGAGAGGTTACGCGTATTTTATAAAACATTCGAATTTTCCAATGTTTTGAAGGTGTATGCATGGAAAATCTGTCATTTTTCTCGATCTCTTAGAATCGAACGAAACTTTGGTTTTTTATGTTATTTCAGGTGTGGAATTCGAATCCAGCGTTAGATATAACCCAAGAAGTCGAATAACGACGTTATGTCACCCGGGAAGTCCTTCATCGGGGCGTTTTCCTTATTTGAAGGTGCATAATTCACGTAAAGCTTCGATTAAATGGGAAAAATCGGTATGAGTAGTGTCATAAAGTCATATAGAACGAAAGGGAGAGGTTACGCGTATTTTATAAAACATTCGAATTTTCCAATGTTTTGAAGGTGTACATGGAAAATCTGTCATTTTTCTCGATCTCTTAGAATCGAACGAAACTTTGGTTTTTTATGTTATTTCAGGTGTGGAATTCGAATCCAGCGTTAGATATAACCCAAGAAGTCGAATAACGACGTTATGTCACCCGGGAAGTCCTTCATCGGGGCGTTTTCCATATTTGAAGGTGCATAATTCACGTAAAGCTTCGATTAAATGGGAAAAATCGGTATGAGTAGTGTCATAAAGTCATATAGAACGAAAGGGAGAGGTTACGCGTATTTTATAAAACATTCGAATTTTCCAATGTTTTGAAGGTGTACATGGAAAATCTGTCATTTTTCTCGATCTCTTAGAATCGAACGAAACTTTGGTTTTTTATGTTATTTCAGGTGTGGAATTCGAATCCAGCGTTAGATATAACCCAAGAAGTCGAATAACGACGTTATGTCACCCGGGAAGTCCTTCATCGGGGCGTTTTCCATATTTGAAGGTGCATAATTCACGTAAAGCTTCGATTAAATGGGAAAAATCGGTATGAGTAGTGTCAAAAAGTCATATAGAACGAAAGGGAGCGGTTACGCGTATTTTATAAAACATTCGAATTTTCCAATGTTTTGAAGGTGTACATGGAAAATCTGTCATTTTTCTCGATCTCTTAGAATCGAACGAAACTTTGGTTTTTCATGTTATTTCAGGTGTGGAATTCGAATCCAGCGTTAGATATAACCCAAGAAGTCGAATAACGACGTTATGTCACCCGGGAAGTCCTTCATCGGGGCGTTTTCCATATTTGAAGGTGCATAATTCACGTAAAGCTTTGATTAAATGGGAAAAATCGGTATGAGTAGTGTCATAAAGTCATATAGAACGAAAGGGAGAGGTTACGCGTATTTTATAAAACATTCGAATTTTCCAATGTTTTGAAGGTGTATGCATGGAAAATCTGTCATTTTTCTCGATCTCTTAGAATCGAACGAAACTTTGGTTTTTTATGTTATTTCAGGTGTGGAATTCGAATCCAGCGTTAGATATAACCCAAGAAGTCGAATAACGACGTTATGTCACCCGGGAAGTCCTTCATCGGGGCGTTTTCCTTATTTGAAGGTGCATAATTCACGTAAAGCTTCGATTAAATGGGAAAAATCGGTATGAGTAGTGTCATAAAGTCATATAGAACGAAAGGGAGAGGTTACGCGTATTTTATAAAACATTCGAATTTTCCAATGTTTTGAAGGTGTACATGGAAAATCTGTCATTTTTCTCGATCTCTTAGAATCGAACGAAACTTTGGTTTTTTATGTTATTTCAGGTGTGGAATTCGAATCCAGCGTTAGATATAACCCAAGAAGTCGAATAACGACGTTATGTCACCCGGGAAGTCCTTCATCGGGGCGTTTTCCATATTTGAAGGTGCATAATTCACGTAAAGCTTCGATTAAATGGGAAAAATCGGTATGAGTAGTGTCATAAAGTCATATAGAACGAAAGGGAGAGGTTACGCGTATTTTATAAAACATTCGAATTTTCCAATGTTTTGAAGGTGTATGCATGGAAAATCTGTCATTTTTCTCGATCTCTTAGAATCGAACGAAACTTTGGTTTTTTATGTTATTTCAGGTGTGGAATTCGAATCCAGCGTTAGATATAACCCAAGAAGTCGAATAACGACGTTATGTCACCCGGGAAGTCCTTCATCGGGGCGTTTTCCTTATTTGAAGGTGCATAATTCACGTAAAGCTTCGATTAAATGGGAAAAATCGGTATGAGTAGTGTCATAAAGTCATATAGAACGGAAGGGAGAGGTTACGCGTATTTTTTAAAACATTCGAATTTTCCAATATTTTGAAGGTATATGCATGGAAAATCTGTCATTTTTCTCGATCTCTTAGAATCGAACGAAACTTTGGTTTTTTATGTTATTTCAGGTGTGGAATTCGAATCCAGCGTTAGATATAACCCAAGAAGTCGAATAACGACGTTATGTCACCCGGGAAGTCCTTCATCGGGGCGTTTTCCATATTTGAAGGTGCATAATTCACGTAAAGCTTCGATTAAATGGGAAAAATCGGTATGAGTAGTGTCATAAAGTCATATAGAACGGAAGGGAGAGGTTACGCGTATTTTTTAAAACATTCGAATTTTCCAATGTTTTGAAGGTGTATGCATGGAAAATCTGTCATTTTTCTCGATCTCTTAGAATCGAACGAAACTTTGGTTTTTTATGTTATTTCAGGTGTGGAATTCGAATCCAGCGTTAGATATAACCCAAGAAGTCGAATAACGACGTTATGTCACCCGGGAAGTCCTTCATCGGGGCGTTTTCCTTATTTGAAGGTGCATAATTCACGTAAAGCTTCGATTAAATGGGAAAAATCGGTATGAGTAGTGTCATAAAGTCATATAGAACGGAAGGGAGAGGTTACGCGTATTTTTTAAAACATTCGAATTTTCCAATGTTTTGAAGGTGTATGCATGGAAAATCTGTCATTTTTCTCGATCTCTTAGAATCGAACGAAACTTTGGTTTTTTATGTTATTTCAGGTGTGGAATTCGAATCCAGCGTTAGATATAACCCAAGAAGTCGAATAACGACGTTATGTCACCCGGGAAGTCCTTCATCGGGGCGTTTTCCATATTTGAAGGTGCATAATTCACGTAAAGCTTCGATTAAATGGGAAAAATCGGTATGAGTAGTGTCATAAAGTCATATAGAACGAAAGGGAGAGGTTACGCGTATTTTATAAAACATTCGAATTTTCCAATGTTTTGAAGGTGTATGCATGGAAAATCTGTCATTTTTCTCGATCTCTTAGAATCGAACGAAACTTTGGTTTTTTATGTTATTTCAGGTGTGGAATTCGAATCCAGCGTTAGATATAACCCAAGAAGTCGAATAACGACGTTATGTCACCCGGGAAGTCCTTCATCGGGGCGTTTTCCATATTTGAAGGTGCATAATTCACGTAAAGCTTCGATTAAATGGGAAAAATCGGTATGAGTAGTGTCATAAAGTCATATAGAACGAAAGGGAGAGGTTACGCGTATTTTATAAAACATTCGAATTTTCCAATGTTTTGAAGGTGTACATGGAAAATCTGTCATTTTTCTCGATCTCTTAGAATCGAACGAAACTTTGGTTTTTTATGTTATTTCAGGTGTGGAATTCGAATCCAGCGTTAGATATAACCCAAGAAGTCGAATAACGACGTTATGTCACCCGGGAAGTCCTTCATCGGGGCGTTTTCCATATTTGAAGGTGCATAATTCACGTAAAGCTTCGATTAAATGGGAAAAATCGGTATGAGTAGTGTCATAAAGTCATATAGAACGAAAGGGAGAGGTTACGCGTATTTTATAAAACATTCGAATTTTCCAATGTTTTGAAGGTGTATGCATGGAAAATCTGTCATTTTTCTCGATCTCTTAGAATCGAACGAAACTTTGGTTTTTTATGTTATTTCAGGTGTGGAATTCGAATCCAGCGTTAGATATAACCCAAGAAGTCGAATAACGACGTTATGTCACCCGGGAAGTCCTTCATCGGGGCGTTTTCCTTATTTGAAGGTGCATAATTCACGTAAAGCTTCGATTAAATGGGAAAAATCGGTATGAGTAGTGTCATAAAGTCATATAGAACGAAAGGGAGAGGTTACGCGTATTTTATAAAACATTCGAATTTTCCAATGTTTTGAAGGTGTACATGGAAAATCTGTCATTTTTCTCGATCTCTTAGAATCGAACGAAACTTTGGTTTTTTATGTTATTTCAGGTGTGGAATTCGAATCCAGCGTTAGATATAACCCAAGAAGTCGAATAACGACGTTATGTCACCCGGGAAGTCCTTCATCGGGGCGTTTTCCATATTTGAAGGTGCATAATTCACGTAAAGCTTCGATTAAATGGGAAAAATCGGTATGAGTAGTGTCATAAAGTCATATAGAACGAAAGGGAGAGGTTACGCGTATTTTATAAAACATTCGAATTTTCCAATGTTTTGAAGGTGTATGCATGGAAAATCTGTCATTTTTCTCGATCTCTTAGAATCGAACGAAACTTTGGTTTTTTATGTTATTTCAGGTGTGGAATTCGAATCCAGCGTTAGATATAACCCAAGAAGTCGAATAACGACGTTATGTCACCCGGGAAGTCCTTCATCGGGGCGTTTTCCTTATTTGAAGGTGCATAATTCACGTAAAGCTTCGATTAAATGGGAAAAATCGGTATGAGTAGTGTCATAAAGTCATATAGAACGGAAGGGAGAGGTTACGCGTATTTTTTAAAACATTCGAATTTTCCAATATTTTGAAGGTATATGCATGGAAAATCTGTCATTTTTCTCGATCTCTTAGAATCGAACGAAACTTTGGTTTTTTATGTTATTTCAGGTGTGGAATTCGAATCCAGCGTTAGATATAACCCAAGAAGTCGAATAACGACGTTATGTCACCCGGGAAGTCCTTCATCGGGGCGTTTTCCATATTTGAAGGTGCATAATTCACGTAAAGCTTCGATTAAATGGGAAAAATCGGTATGAGTAGTGTCATAAAGTCATATAGAACGGAAGGGAGAGGTTACGCGTATTTTTTAAAACATTCGAATTTTCCAATGTTTTGAAGGTGTATGCATGGAAAATCTGTCATTTTTCTCGATCTCTTAGAATCGAACGAAACTTTGGTTTTTTATGTTATTTCAGGTGTGGAATTCGAATCCAGCGTTAGATATAACCCAAGAAGTCGAATAACGACGTTATGTCACCCGGGAAGTCCTTCATCGGGGCGTTTTCCTTATTTGAAGGTGCATAATTCACGTAAAGCTTCGATTAAATGGGAAAAATCGGTATGAGTAGTGTCATAAAGTCATATAGAACGGAAGGGAGAGGTTACGCGTATTTTTTAAAACATTCGAATTTTCCAATGTTTTGAAGGTGTATGCATGGAAAATCTGTCATTTTTCTCGATCTCTTAGAATCGAACGAAACTTTGGTTTTTTATGTTATTTCAGGTGTGGAATTCGAATCCAGCGTTAGATATAACCCAAGAAGTCGAATAACGACGTTATGTCACCCGGGAAGTCCTTCATCGGGGCGTTTTCCATATTTGAAGGTGCATAATTCACGTAAAGCTTCGATTAAATGGGAAAAATCGGTATGAGTAGTGTCATAAAGTCATATAGAACGAAAGGGAGAGGTTACGCGTATTTTATAAAACATTCGAATTTTCCAATGTTTTGAAGGTGTATGCATGGAAAATCTGTCATTTTTCTCGATCTCTTAGAATCGAACGAAACTTTGGTTTTTTATGTTATTTCAGGTGTGGAATTCGAATCCAGCGTTAGATATAACCCAAGAAGTCGAATAACGACGTTATGTCACCCGGGAAGTCCTTCATCGGGGCGTTTTCTTTATTTGAAGGTGCATAATTCACGTAAAGCTTCGATTAAATGGGAAAAATCGGTATGAGTAGTGTCATAAAGTCATATAGAACGGAAGGGAGAGGTTACGCGTATTTTATGAAACATT
This sequence comes from Endomychus coccineus, assembly GCA_958510875.1. Taxonomy (NCBI): domain Eukaryota; kingdom Metazoa; phylum Arthropoda; class Insecta; order Coleoptera; family Endomychidae; genus Endomychus; species Endomychus coccineus. The sequence goes on from OY294070.1 coordinate 3,792,401, forward strand.
CGAATTTTCCAATGTTTTGAAGGTGTATGCATGGAAAATCTGTCATTTTTCTCGATCTCTTAGAATCGAACGAAACTTTGGTTTTTTATGTTATTTCAGGTGTGGAATTCGAATCCAGCGTTAGATATAACCCAAGAAGTCGAATAACGACGTTATGTCACCCGGGAAGTCCTTCATCGGGGCGTTTTCCTTATTTGAAGGTGCATAATTCACGTAAAGCTTCGATTAAATGGGAAAAATCGGTATGAGTAGTGTCATAAAGTCATATAGAACGAAAGGGAGAGGTTACGCGTATTTTATAAAACATTCGAATTTTCCAATGTTTTGAAGGTGTATGCATGGAAAATCTGTCATTTTTCTCGATCTCTTAGAATCGAACGAAACTTTGGTTTTTTATGTTATTTCAGGTGTGGAATTCGAATCCAGCGTTAGATATAACCCAAGAAGTCGAATAACGACGTTATGTCACCCGGGAAGTCCTTCATCGGGGCGTTTTCCTTATTTGAAGGTGCATAATTCACGTAAAGCTTCGATTAAATGGGAAAAATCGGTATGAGTAGTGTCATAAAGTCATATAGAACGGAAGGGAGAGGTTACGCGTATTTTTTAAAACATTCGAATTTTCCAATATTTTGAAGGTATATGCATGGAAAATCTGTCATTTTTCTCGATCTCTTAGAATCGAACGAAACTTTGGTTTTTACGTTTATTTCAGGTGTGGAATTCGAATCCAACCTTAGTTACAACCTGAGAAGTCGAATAACGACGTTATGTCACCCGGGAAGCCCTTCATCGGGGCGTCATCCATATTTGAAGGTTCATAATTCACGCAAAGCTTCGAATAAACGCGAAAAATTAGCATGAGTAGGGTTCTAAAGTCATATAGAACGGATCGGAGAGGTTACTCGTGTTCTATAGCATGGAAAATCTGCCATTTTTCTCGATCTTAAAATCGAACGAAACTTTGGGTTTTTACGTTATTCCAAGTGTGGAATTCGAATCCAGCGTTAGTTATAGCCTGAGAAGTCGAATGACTAGGTTTTGTCATCATCCATATTTGAAGGATCAAAGTTCACGTTTAGAATCAATTTTCACAATGCTTTGGAGATTTCAGATTAAATTTCTGCCCTTTCACGTCACCACATCAAGATACAGTATCAACGTGTAGCAGTCACACTATTAGGAACTCTTCAAAAGCGATTGGCATTATGACACTACAGATTAAATTTTTAGTTCGTTATTTCAGTATGAAATAAAACACTTCACGACACATAGCCGTAGAATACTATTAAATTATTTAGAAATATCTAAGCTTGTATTTTAATAAGTCATTTTCGAATCTTCTATCAAGTTACTAATTCCAGATGATCCGCGCTATTGAGTCAACAGTCTCGAGTCGACAGTATATCGTGTCAAACGGGCTCTATGAGTTTAATTATATCGACGCGGTAGAACTATCCAAACGTCCCTTGTATGCAGACCGGGTGGTCATATTCACATAGTAGCCTATGTCCACGCCATTATTATGGTAACCCCAGGCTACTGTGATCTAGACAGAGAACGAGCTAGTAAATACAGTCAGTGTTCCAACAATGCGCAATATGTGCAAGACTTAGGGGCACGATAAATATATTCTTACGTTTGATTAAGTGTTCTTAAGATTCCTCGTCCATTGTAAGCGCCCATTTAAGCACCGTATCAAGTCACGTGCTTGAATAATTTAATCCATATTTGACCCCCATGCGATGGCTCGGTTCATACCGAGTCAGATATTAAATTATTTAAATGCTTTTAGTATAATCAAGATTTATTAAATGGTCAAGCGCCGAATTTACGAATCACCAAATATACTGGCTGTGATCAAAAGTCGGGACTGGGCATCCATCACCAAGAACAATCATAAAAGGAACATCATGTCAATGTTTAGAACACGAGTTTGCCATCTTCAAATACCAATAGATGTTAGAGAGGAAGCCCACTGTATTGTTCCCTAAAATTTGATGGTGGAAACGCGAAAGTTTGGGTACAGGCTCTTCCTCCATTACTTATTGATTTTACATAAATTTGACAGCTTCTGCAATGATAAGGTTACGTTGTTCTCATATAGCTCATCAGTGGAACGAGCACGTTACTGAAGTATCTCTGTTGCAATTGATAACTGCCCTACAACGTGGTAAAAAGAACAAGATATCTCATGCCATCTAGATATCCCAGTAAGAAATCAAGCAATGTACCACATTGACAGATTTCTCGAACTCTACAGAAGTAACAGGGAATGCGAGACTTATTAGTTTGCAACGTTACTGAATTATCTCCACTGAAGGTAGTCACAAGCGGCTTACAACTTGGTAAAAAGACCGAAATATCTCACGCCATCTATGAATAAATATCCCACTTGTAACGTTTGGACGTTAATAATTTTATTTAATGTTCATTTACTGTTTTGATTACTGTTGTTTGATACCTCAAGCTTATATGTCAATCCGGTAGCGGGTCTCTGGAGAAACAGAAGATTGACGCAAGAGGTCCCACGTTGGGCGTCACTGTAAGTGGAAATCGAACAATCTACCACATTGACTGAGAGATTTCTCGAAGTCTACAAAAGTAACAGGTGATGTGAGACTGTAGTGGTTTTACTGATTTTTATCACACTGCTCAATTAAAACCATTTGAACGAAATTGAATTTATTATTTTTTTAAATTATAAATTTAAAGAATAAATATTATGATACAAGTTGGTCGTTTGAATTGACTGTTATGAGTTATACTATCTGATAACTATATATAAATATAAAAATTAAAATTTAAAAATTAATAGCCATAGATTAAAATGTATCCCACAAAGCTACCTGAGTGCGCCAGATGGAGGCACCAACCAAACCGATGTAAGAGAATTAGGAACAGATGAATATGTATGAGTATACTTATTTCATTCAAGATCTTTCTAGTCCCGATCCATCATTAACGTCAAAAACTTATAGTTCCAGACAGCTATTTCGCTCTTCTTATAGAGCTCATCAGTGAAACGAGCAAGTTTGCAACGTCACTGAACGATCTCTGTTAAAGGTAGTCATGATCGACCTACAACGTGCTATGAGAAGAGCAAAAGAGCAGCCTGGAACTATAAGTTTGTGACGTTACTGACCCATCTGGACTAGAAAGACTTTATCATTGTTATCTGTCAAAAGCCAACATGAGATAAATGAGCATATCCATTCATTCATTTGTTTCTATTATAATTCTCTTACATAAGTTTCTGCAATGCTTCGGAAGAAATGATTTACTGTATCATCTGGTTGTTTACTTTCTTCGGTTTTCTCCTTGACTATGACATTAATTCTGCAGAGATAGCTGTTTAATTTGTTTTTTTGATTTTGAGTTGACGTTGTTTAGAGTAAAATTTCGCAATCCATGTTGTTCCCTTTTGAAATACACTGTACGACACATACAGAGACGGGAAAACATTTCTGTCCCGCATGAAAGATGAAAATATTCGTCCGGTTAGTGGATGAATAGATACAAATGTATAGTCGAGGTGATATAGGAAAAAACATCGTTTTTTCATCGGGCAAGATGGATTGTGATGCGCTTTTAGGTATTCGATTCTTGAAGACAAGTAGAAAAAAATGTTACCATTTTTGTTGGCGCTCATTCGAAAATGCATTTGTGCATCAAAAAAATGCATTTATCGAGTCTAAGTTCAGATGTTTTATTAATATACTCCAAAGATTAATCCAATTTCGTTAGTCGAGGGTTTTTGGGGTCGCTGAATACGAATATGATGTTAAAAAGGTCTCCAATATACCTGGTGCACGGGCCACCCTGGTCAACTCCGACATCATTTCTCCAATTGCATAAGGAATGCATTAAAATGGTTATTCGAGGGTTTTGAGGTCGCCGATCACGAATATGTCATCTAAAAATGTCCTTCGTATACAGAGTGTTCTGGGTAATTTTTTAAAATCTTCACTAAGGGACTTGCGAACTCAATTTCCGGATAACGCCATCGAAGAATATGACGTTCAAGCATAGAGAGCAACATCAAAAGAAGCATGAGCTGCATTGCACTCTTGCATGCACAGTTTGTTTAGGCTCTAACTGCATCAGGGCCGGATTTAGAGGTCTGGAGACCTCGGCGCAACTAAGGAGTGGAGGCCCCCTGGCCCCAAATTATTTGCCTGATTGGTATGAACAAATATAGATCAATGATTTCTGTTAATATTTAAGAACAATATAATCATGTTTGTACAAAGGTACAGGTAAAGGTAAAACAGCGAAAAAAAAAGTTGTGTACTAGTGTTTACTAGACGCAATTTAAGATTTGTGGGGGGGGGCTCTTTTATGGAGGCCCCGGGGCTGTAGCCCCGGTTGCCCTCCCCTAAATCCGGCGTCATCCAATGTAACAGATGGAGTAGAAGAAGAAGATATAATAGAAAATGAATAACACTGAAGATGGAAATGCAACTGACAATAACATAATAAATCACATCAATAATATAAAATATAATATTATAATGTTAATTAAAACAAATAAATATAGCATTTTAACACTATTTATAGATTAATTTATTTGTTATACTCCTTTAGTCTCACTTATTTGAAATTTGATATATTTTAATATAATATAATTCATTTTTATAAATTATTGATTTTGCATATACATTCGAAATTCTGTCACTTCATTATTCTAGATTAATTATAAATAGTATTAAATTTTACACATTTAATAAAATTGAATAATAAGATTCTTGACCCAGTATGAATTATACATAAAAATTCTCGGGAAATAGGTCACATTAACACTTTGTTATGAGTTCATTAGATTTTCGGCCTGTATTCTGTAAACGATATGTAGATGGTTGCCTTATGTGTGTTCCCAACGATAAAATTCAATATGTAATTGATAAATTTAACAATTTCCACTGTAAACTTCAATTCACTTGTGAAATAGAATTAAACAATAACATAAATTTCCTAGATATGAACATTAGGCATGATGCAGATGGAAAAATAAAAACCTCTTGGTTTACTAAAGAAGTATGGTCTCAACGTTATCTTCACTTCAATTCTGTTGCACCAGCTTGTTATAAAAAAAGTGTCATAAACAGCCTCACAGATCGCGCGATAAAATTGTCCCATGCAGATGACCGCCCCAAAAATTTAAAAAATTGTTCGTAATACACTAGAATTGAATGGCTACCCAAAAACTTTTTTCAATCCTATCATTAAAGAAAGAATAAACAAAATCTATAATGGTTCGTCGTATAAAAATAACATAAAAGGTAATACAGACAATTTTATAACTCTACCTTACATTCCGGAGACCTCAGAGAAAATCAAAAAATGTTTAAAAAAGTATGATATAAATGTTGCGCATAAACCTACTAACTGTGTTGGGAAATATTTCTCAAATCTAAAACCTTTAATACCCAAAGATAAACAAACCCACACAGTGTATAAATTGAATTGTTTAGATTGTGATGGAACCTATACTGGAATCTCTAAGCAATATTTACAAAAAAGAATGTACGGCCATAAATATAGCACAAGAAATAATAACTTAGAAAATTCCACCGCCCTCGCTAAGCATTGCTTTGATTATAACCATCAATTCGATTACAAAAATGTTAATATCTTAACTAAGGAAACCAATTATTATAAAAGATCTATCCTGGAGATGATTCACATAAAACGGGACCCCAAATCTGTAAATCATAGGGTAGACACACAAAATCTAAGTCATATTTATACTAATTTGATTAAATTAATCTCTTTCAAATTCTTACATACGTCTTTATAATTGTTGAAAATGTTTTTAGGAAGAATTCGTAATAGTAATTTCCAGTACAGGTCTGAAACCGTTCTTAAGTACCTACTCATAAATCCTACACATCTGGTTTCGAAAGTAGATACTTGACAAATAACTTCGTTCTTCTCAGTTGTTGTGAGAATACCAATCAATATGCACTCATATATTTTGATAATATTACTGAATAGCGGATTCTTACTACAACAAAAAAAAAATTTTTATACTTTAATACTGACGATACAATTTCGATTATTCGTAGTTCTGTTCGTTTCGACGGCGTGGGCTCTTTTGATTGAAGTTAAATTGTGCGATTTGGACGCTTGTGCTATAATTAGTTTTAGTAAACCCCTTTTTAGACGAATATTTGTGTTAATGTGACCTATTTCCCGAGAATTTTTATGTATAATAAAATTGAGTAAATTTTAGAATACATTTTGATAGAAGCTGCAGCGTGACCTTTTTTTATTGTCATATTCATTTTTAGCAGCCATGAAAAAGCCATAGTACAGTTAGATCTGATTTGAACAAATGTTGTAATAATTATCTAGTATTCCAGGGCTTCCTGACCTCCAGGTACATGGACCTCAAAAATCCCCCGAGTAACCATTTTCGATGTTTTTATTTTACATTGAATTAGAATAAATGCTCCAGAGGTGACATATTCCAGGAAGTCCTCACCTCCAGGTACTTTTTAAATGTCATATTCGTGATCAGCGTCCTCATAAACCCCCCGTGTAATCATTTTCGATGCATTTCGCTTGTAGTTGGAGCAATATTCCTGAGTTGTCGCAGGTACATTGGAGACTTTTTTAAACATCAATTCCTATTCAGCTATCCCAAAAACACACTAGTAACGAAATTTTACTAATTTTGGAATAAATTCATCGATTAATAAAACATCTAAACTTATCAAAAAATTATAACATTTTTTCTACCTGTCTTCCACAATCGAATGCCGGAAACCGCATCTCAATCGATCTTGCCCGAAAAACCGAGGTTTTGGCAAAATTTAGTCTTTATTGCCTCGACTAATATTGAAAATACATATTTCAATATATTTTGGTAGCAGGATAGCTATTTTAAATGGAACTCGTCAAAAGTTGTATGATGATTCTACAGAACATCCATGTTGATACAATCGTACTCATTTTCATCTTAATTCCATTTATAAGCTTATAACATCTAACTTTGTATAATTGGAATAACATTTCCGAGCGGCAGACTAAACGGACATAGTTAAATTTAAAAATATCATCATAACTAAAACAATGGATACCTTGCAATAAAATTTAATTAACCCGCCCGCGTCGCTTTGAATTAGACATTAAACATTGAATTAATTCAGACGAAAGCTATTGCGAGCGTAGGGTACACGTACACGAGAGCTTCAGTTTTATTTAAATAAATGTTATTGGATTAAAACAAACAAACACAACACACACAGAGTGATGTGCATTTGACAAATAATTAATTAAGCAAGGCCTATATACCTACCCGGAAAGTTAATTAACCGTATATGAATTGTAATAACATCATAAGTCTAGAAAAGATGGTATCAAAGGGAAGGATGGAGCAACAGAGAGAGAAAGGAGGGGGGTGGACCATCTAATGAAACCGCAAATTAACCTAAGGCATATCTACTCATCACGAAGGCCTTGCATAGCTCACGGGCCCCTGAGTACTACCACTGCGATATATAGATTGAACTAGTTCATCCTCATTGAATGGTGGATTGTGTTTGAAACACAATTACGAGGGCAGCACCAAAAATTCTCAGCCTGACTTTGATACTATGAAAGAAACGGCGTATTTTTCAATATAATCCCCTCTGGCTTGATACATCGTTTCAGCTACAATTCAATACCCTTGGAACGATTGTTCCTTCTAGTTTGTTTTCAAAATTAGCGTAAACTTCAACCTTCATCTCTTCGTCATCACTGGAATGCCTCCAAAAATGTCCCCTTTCAAATTTCCAAATAGGTCAGTCCACCTCTCTTCTGCCGAATATTTTGGGGTAATTGATCCAGGATAGCTGCATGATATACCCCATTAATAATTGTAGAATTAATTACGTTCCATAAAGTGTGATGGAGTAATGAGGGAATTATGTTCAATACCATCACCTAAATTGCTTAACTGTTATGTTATGTGGGGAGTTTGACATAACATGCGAAGTAGTAAACCATTATGTGCAATACCGCTAATTCAGCAAGGTTACATTGTTGTGATACTTCGTTAATGTCACCATCGAACTGAATGAATGGCAAGGAAGGAAGTATCAACAAGGTATTTGTAGATTAGGATAGTATTATCATCTAGTAACTTCTTAATAAGATCTTCACAAGTTCTTGTGTAGTTCTTAATAAGTTCCTAAGAAGTTGATTAATCAGTTATTAGTTAATTATGAACCAGTTGTTAATCAGTATTATTCTTCGTTTGGCTTATGACCGTTTCTAAGAACCGTTTTCTAGATGTGAAAGTGTTGACCAATAAATTCATAAAACGTACCATTCCACCCTACCATACTACCATCAATCACGAATCTTAAGAACCTGGCACTTTACCAAATGACTACACTGCCAGTCCTTTTTTTCGGGAAAGGCACATCATTAGATGGAGGCGGTAATTAATAAGTCACTATATTATATGGCGATCCTGCCAGCCCTTTGTTCTAGGAAATGCACATCATGAAGAGGAGATGGTAATTAATGGTTTATAAGTAGAATGCCCTCATAATCCCAGAGAGATCGTAGCCATCACCTCGATGGACAAAACGATTATTGTAGAAAACCGTGACTCCATAACCTTTTGCAATTATGTCCACAGGGTTTTCTCTACAGAACTCCAAAAAGGATCGAGCAAGTTCAACACGACGCTGGCGCTGAACTGGAATTGTTTCGAAACTCACCTTGCAGTCCTTGCACTAACCTTATTCATGCCCGAATGCTCTTGGATGACTCGGCAAACGCTTGTGTCTAAAAGCCCCGACATTTGTGCTACTTCTTTCACCTAAAAGCGTCGATCGCTCAACGTCCTTCCTGTTCCAGGGTCAGCTTCCAAGGATTCCTGCCTCATTCGAAGCCGTTTTGACAAGTCTTTAACTAGTGAATAAGACGGTGAATGCTTCCTCGTGCACCCAATCTATCCGATCATTGAGGCGTTGAGGATAATCTTCTTGAAAAATCTCCAGCGTTGTGTTCATCTATGATTCCACATAATTCGTCATTCCAATCTTGAAATAAGAATTTCGGCACTCCTGCCTATGGAATATATTCTGAATTGAGTTGGTAGGGTAACCTATTGCTCATTAGGACCATTGTACTTCCTCCAAAGGGGACACTCCTCTAACGTGTTTACAGCTCTGTAGCCACCCTACATGTTGAACGAACAAGAGCACAGCACATGCTCGGCCAGAGTTTCCCCCAACATGAACTCTCTAGTGTTGGCGCAGCACCGCAAATTTTCCTAGTTCTAGACTACTTCAGATCGAAAGACGCGACTGCCAACATCTTTTATACAGGGTCTCCTCGAACTGCGTGGCAAAAATAAAACCGAAGATTCTTTGATTCGAAAAAAATTTGATGAGCCTTTTTACTTTTGCCTCAAGTGTCTTGTTTAGCCGGTACAGGGCTTCAAAGTTGCAAAAATAATTTTGTTTTTTCGGTATAACTTGAGAAAGTGATGGAGGACTTTTACAATATTTGGCAAGTGAGTTACTGTCAATAATAGCCGTTTTTGAGAGCGGAGCATAGAGCCTTAGAGACCATAGAAATGGCTCAAACTTGAGGATGTAACGGGAAAAGTGTCCAGAACTTTTTTTTGGTCGATGTAATTCACTCTATATTTTTTATGTAGATAACTTATCTAATTTGAAAACTTTTCTTACTCTTAGAAAATTTTGATAAAATCAACGGATTAGCTTGAAAAAAATAATTTTCGAGTCTCTGCAATTTTGGCTTACTAATTTTACTTGATTAAAATACCTTAGTTGCCTTTGCTTTTCTAATGTCATTTTGGCATTTGAAGAATTTATTCTCAAAACTGTCACTTTTTACTTTGCTTTCCGTAAAAATTTTATAAAATTATGGCTCAAAATTTCACTAACACTGAAATGGTTGATATGTTATTGATTTATGGACTTTGTCGTTGCAATGGCCGGAGAAGGGAAAGATATCCGCATCGCAGAATTCCAAATCGGCAAACCTTCGCGAAACTGGCAAATTTGAAGCAAATCGCAGAGAAACTGGACGCAGACGGACAAGAAGGACGTTAGAGCTCGAAGAAGCGATACTGGAAGCGGTTGAAACTGAACCTAGGATAAGCACACTACGTTTGGGACTTCGTATTGGAACCTCAAAATCATTAGTTCATAATGTACTGAAAGAAGAACTGTTGTATCCCTATCATATTAAAACAGTTCAAGACTTATTGCCCATGGATCCAGGTCATCGGCTAGATTTCTGTCGACTTATTGTCCAAAGACAAAACGCAAACCCCAATTTTTGTAGAAGAATTCTGTTCACGGACGAAGATACTTTCACGAGATGTGTTCTTTTTAACCTCCATAATGAACATTTCTATGCTGACGAAACTCCTCATGAAACGGAAGTTACATATTTTCAGAATCAAACTAAAATCAATGTTTGGGTTGGAATTGTGGATAACTTTATTATTGACCCTACCGTTATACCCGATCGATTGAACGGGGAGAACTACTGGAACTTTTTGGAACAAAGGCTACTTGAACTGTTGCAACACTTGCCCTTACACATTCGTCGTGGCCTGGTTTATCCATGATGGTGCACCTCCTCATTTCACATTAGCTGTGAGGCGACATTTGAATGCGGAATATCCAGATCGCTGGATAGGTAGAGGACACGATGCACCAGTGAACTGGCCGGCCCGCTCCCCTGATTTGACGCCATGCGACTTCTTTCTATGGGGCGCTTTGAAGTCGAAAGTTTATGCAGCTCCAGTAAACACACGAGAGGAATTGTTGCAACGAATTAATCATGAAGCGGATTTATTGAAGAATAATCCTGAAGTACTAGCCAGAGTTCAATCCAATTTCTTGAAATGAATTAATTTGTGTATTCAGGAAAATGGGCAACATTTCGAACAATTGATGCCTTAGCGATTTCACAAAAAGTTTTGTTGTTTCTTTTAATTTAGCATTTGTTTTTCCTAAATAATCACATCGTTTCCCCATTTCTATTGTTTTTATTATTCGTGTTTTACCGAGATATTAACCATTTCAGTGTTTGTGAAATTTTGAGCCATAATTTTATAAAATTTTTACGGAAAGCAAAGTAAAAACTGACAGTTTTGAGAATAAATTCTCCAAATGCCAAAATGACATTAGAAAAGCAAAGGCAACTAAGGTATTTTAATCAAGTAAAATTAGTAAGCCAAAATTGCAGAGACTCGAAAATTATTTTTTTCAAGCTAATTTGTTGATTTTATCAAACTTTTCTAAGAGTAAGAAAAGTTTTCAAATTAGATAAGCTATCTACATAAAAAATATCGAGTGAATTACATTGACCAAAAAAAAGTTCTGGACACTTTTCCCGTTACATCCTCAAGTTTGAGCCATTTCTATGGTCTCTAAGGCTCTGTGCTCCACTCTCAAAAATGGCCATTATTGACAGTAACTCACCTGCTAAATATTGTAAAAGTTCTTCATCACGTTCTCAAGTTATACCGAAAAAACAAAATTATTTTTGCAATTTTGAAGCCCTCTACCGGGTAAACAAGACACTTGAGGCAAAAGTGAACAGGCTCATCAACTTTTTTTCGAATCTAAGAATCTTCGGTTTTATTTTGGCCACGCAGTTCGAGGACACTCTGTATATAAAACGATAATCGCGTGAAAAATAAGCAATTTTGTATGAAAATGATGAAATTCCCTGATTTTCATCACATTGAATAAGTTTTTCGGGAAAATAACCTCGGATTCATGTTCAGCGACCCAAAAAACCCATTTTTTAAATAAATTCAAAGTTATCTTAAAAAAGAGGGTGAATATAGGGTTAATTTAGCTTTTAGGGGTGAATGGGAGGTCACTCAGCTCAACCCTTATAAATGATTCAAATCGCCCACAGAACATTATGCTGAAAGAATTTTTTTGATACGACCTCTTGCTTCTTTCAGAAACTTCCCCAGCTTATCGACTCGACTATTAAACGGATATGTCCGCGAAAATTCAGATTTTTTTTTAGTCCCATTACAACACTTTCCTCACACTACATAATGAGGAAAGTGAAAATTGCACGACAGATGAACGGAAAGACCGACATTTTATCAAGTACACGTTTTCGGATAATGGTGCAACGAAATGCTAAAATCATGGCCCTGTTTACTTCTCCTTCAATTTCGATCAATCCGTTTTCGCTTTTCACCAATCTCGACCGTGTATACTACCCTCGGCATTTATTCATTCTATAAATATTGGTGGAGAAAGCTCAACTGAAACGTTTGAATTTTCCAGCTGGGAAATGCGCAATAATTTGACGGAACGGAAATTCACAAAGTTTAAAATAACTTTTAGGCTGTACATTCACTATTACACAAATCCTTTCAACTACCTCTTGAAATACCTACACATAATTTCTCTCGTTGGTCGTTGATGTTGTTTTAATCTGTAACTCAACCATTTCCTATTCCAACCGCGATATTAACTTGTTTATGTAACGTCGCCATGTTTCAACCTGGAAACGATATTTTTACAAAGAAGAATGCAGTTATTAAAAATGTCAGACTCGTATAAGAAGATGCTTAGATGCTTTTATCCTTGAAATAAAGTACTAACGGCAAATAAGGAATGTAATTCCGTTCGTAACCACAATATGCCATTTTGAGTTCAAAACAACTATATAATTTAGTTTATCTTAAGAATCTACCAGGTCAAAGGAGAACTGATTGTAGCAATACCATTGAAAAGTCCGTCTTAGCAAACCATGTCTAACAAGGTAACAAGCAGGTCTTAATATTACCAAATAGGGTATTTCTCTCTTTAAATATAGCGACAAGCTTCCCTTAGAATCTTTGCAGGCTATATAATTGTATAAGCATAGAGATCATTTATTGAATTCCGATTTACCTCATATCGAAAACAAACCATTATTACAAATACTCCTAGAATCCTCAGGTTAACACCACGAGCACGAATTATATATAATTATTCGTTTACTAATAGTATATTGACTACCTGAATTTATGTTCATTAGTAGGTTATTTGAAAGTTTATTTTCAAACTGATTCATTTGATTGAGGTTTGTTTTTGTAATTGATTGATTTTCGTTGCCCTTGTACACATGCAGATCGATCTTGGTTGAGTCATGTTTTGTTTAGTCAAAGGAGCTGATGCACTATAAAGGAGTTGACACTGTGAATTTGTAGTGGCACTGAACTAACTAGGAAACCTTGTTCTAAAAAAACTGTTCTTCTTGTAACAATTTAATTGACCCTTTTAGAGTTGTTGATAATTGTGATTTTCTTATATTTTGTTGATTGCTTGTTATATATAATTTGTTGATATCTTCTGATCTAATATATAACGTATAAATAAATGAATAAGAAACATAGGATAAAAAAGAAATAAAGGTATGGTATCACATGCCCCAACCACATCCCATTGACCGTCAAATGCACTATCAAATCACTTTTAAAGTGATTAATGCCCCTGGAATTGGTATTCACAACCTTCCGAGATCATATAGAACTAGTTCTCTCAGTTACATGAACATAAGGGAATTTTAGCATTTTTTTCAAATTTCGTAACTATGGGAAAATAGTGAATTTTTCGATCTCATCGATTCCGATATAACGCCGTCATAATACACTCTGATGGGTGACACTGAGGAAACATATGTTGCAGCGTTCTGAAACCCCGAACTTTCGCCCTCCCATAAATAAATACACTATAAAATCAGATTTGACATTCTGAAATCATATAGAACAAGTTCCTTCAGTTAAATGAACCTTGGGAAATTTTCACATTTTCTCAAATTTCGTAAGGGGTAAAAGTATGGAAAAATAGTGAATTTGGTCGATATCATCGATTTCGATATAACGCCGTCATTATACACTCTTATGGATGACAAATTCGATTTTACCATTTGTTTTCACCTCAGACACTGAGGAAACATGTTGCAGCATTCTGAAACCCTGAATTTTCGCCATCCCTTAATTAAATACACTATAAAATCAGATTTGACATCATTAATACACCCGAAATGGGTATCCACGACCTTCTGAGATCATATGGAACAAGTTCCTTCAGTTACATGAACCTTAGGGAATTTTTTTTTTTTTAAATAGTGTAATAGGTCGATCTCATCGATTTCGATATAACGCCGTCATAATACACAAATTTGATTCTACCAGTAGTTTTCCTACAAATATCATGTTCAATTCTTTTTTTTTTCAAATTCAACTTTTATTCCGTAATTGGGTTCAAGTTGATTTTGGACAACAACACCATACGATTGGTTCATTCATGCTCAAATTAAATTCTTAATTTTCACCTTACCACATCACCAGCAATCACAAACCTTATAGAACCTGGCACCTGGAAATCTCGGGTTATTACATGGCAATCCCTATGCCATAACGTCACAGATTATTATAAATTTATATGGTTATTGTTGATAATGATGATTTTTTCATATATTGTTGACTCTTTGCTATATACAATTTGTTGATATTCTTCTGTATATTGATCCAATATACAATGTATTCGTCCAGTTACCGGAGGAAAATCTCCACTCTATTATATTACAATTCACATTGGTCATCATACAATATTATATTTTCTTCAATAGTTGTGTATCCTTCGGGATGTCTATCATGTAGATATAATGAAATAAGTAAATAAACTACATGCTAAATTTGCTTTCAAAAGCTCTGCTCGTTTTCCAGGTACTTCCACCTTTTTCCATAATGAAATCCCTAGAGAAGGAAGTCTTTCGTGAAAGTAGTCAAAGTACCAGGGGCGCTGAAGATGTTTTCTTCATTTGCCATTCGCGTAATCTTTCAATTTCACCGCAATTAATTCTTGATGACTTTCCTTCCATGGAAAATACATTGAAATGGGCAATATCTAATTTGATATTTGTAGGAACGCGAAAGTCGGGGCGCTTCGAAATAGATGTCTCCAAGAGAAGGGATTTCATGCGCAATTTATGTTCGTTTCTATTCTTGCTTGTCGTTTACACAAAGGACACTGAAATTGCAAACGGTTACATGAGAGAATAATAACATTGCCATAGCAAAATAAAAAACCTTTACAATCGATAATTGAATATGATCGTTTCTACGAAGACTGTCGTAAACATGGAATAATACAAACGTTTCTCATTTATTCGATATCAGCCGTTCACGTGTGTTTCTCGATTCTAGGTCATGATATGCTGCTATCTGCTACTATATAAGTTGGATATATTGCCTTAATAGTAACAAGGAAGAATGAAAGTATTACAATATGATAGTGATGTATCTGGAAATACCTTCCGATCAAATACTAGAAACGTTGTACGGGGCGTCCCTCAGGGAACCATTTTGGGACACCTCTTTTATACTTATCATACAGGGTATATCGGGATATATGTAAAACGAATTAATATGTGATTCTATATCATACTTCCAACGAAAAAATTCATATAATACATATTTTGATTTTCAACGGTTAAAAAGTAATTCGCTATTTTCTATTTTTTTATGAATATATCACATTTCCATGCAATCGACCTCTTCCTAAAATTAACAACGAATGTAGGCAAAAGTAAATCATCGCAAATGGAACAGCAATGAATAAGCTTTCATATGATATCATACTTATCGCCGAAATGTTATTATTTTTATTATTTTCAGGTCATAACCATAACATTTGGGTGTCACCTGTTATTTGATGAAGCCGTAAAAATTCAAACGTCAATTACTCAATATTTTCTCGAAACAAATACGTGAGATAACTATTGTCAAAATATCGCCAAAGATCATGCTTTAGAATAGTATAAACATTTTTTTCATCGCACATGCAAAAGCGAAGAAATTGTGTTAAATGTAACTCAACATCAAGGTTTGTGGAATACCAAGTTCACTGTAATGCCAAATTTAGATTGTAGAGAAGTTACAATATACACACATAGACTGGAAATTTTCCAAAGAATTTGAAAAACCTATCCACAGCTTCCTATGATCAAATGTTCGACCGCTATTCCATGGCATATCAAATTTCCTCTAGTTTCCTTCATTTTCATCCGATAATTATGAAATTCAAAAATTCGAATAGAAGTTAGTTCATTTATACAATTTTAACAATAACAATCAGAAGTAGTGTGAACATTGGCTCTGGGTGATCCGCTGTTCCTACATGTTAATTTGAAATTCAATTTTTTTTTCTAAGATACATGGGCGATTGGCAGTCATGGCTTGCTTAGAATAACCACTACATTACACGTACTCCTGTAATTTTTATTAAAAATCATGTAAACAAACGTCAAAAATCTTCTGTATTAGGCGCCAATGATGGTATGGTGTTTGTTTTGAAGCGACGCGACGGTTGTAGAACAGATTTTAATGAACCATCGTTCACCAGATGACGGTGATTTGTTGGTATGGGGTATGGTAGTTTCCATTCCTAGTCTGATAATATCCGAGATCTCTGTGGCACATTGCGTAGGGTCATGAGATTCAAAACATACGCTTCTCCAAGAAAATTCGGAGAAAAAGATGCGAACACCATTCCAGTCGGCTGAGTTGTAATGTCAACCTGTGCGTGGAGGTGTTGATTAGTTCGTGGAGTAATATAAGGACATGTGGTAGTGATGAGTGAATGGTCAGAGTTTCTTAATGGTGCACGTACCTTTACTTTGTAGGAATCTGGATTGTTAGTGAGAAATAAGTCAAGCGTATTGGCGTAATGATAGTTGATGTCAGGGATCATTGTTGGGTCATTAATTAAATGCTCGAGACCATAGGTAATAGCGAAGGCCTCAGCCTGTCGCCCTGCGTCATCCGTCTAGTTTGAGAACTTGAGCCTAGCGGGGGGGTTGAAATCCCCCATGATGATAATATCAGCTGCTGGACAGTTCCGCTGGATGAGGTCAAGTTTCAGAGAAAGAAATTCAAATAGTTCACCATGAGCTGGATCGTTTGGAAGACAACAGAGACATTTTGTCTGCTTGTGATTATCAATCTTGAACCACATTGTATCGAATTCCTGTGGTTGTAGATACTCCTCTCGATGGCATGAGAGATCATTTCTGTAATAGAGAAACAATCTGAAACGAGTGTGGAGCTCGTAGCCAGGGCAGTGCATATAGGTCGTGTTGAAGGATGGACTGACCTGCGTCTCAGTTAAGGCCAGTATATCTGGTTTGTTTGTCTGCAGGTGGTAATGAACATCGTTTATGTTTTTGCTAAGCTTATATTCTCCAATGTTGAACCCCCTCGAGCACCCCTCGCCTGGAAACCCGAACGGAGAGGTATTTTCAAATTACTAAACTTATGTAAATAATAATGGTATCAAATTCTTGCTACATCTACTGATTGAAAGCTAAATATCTATCGAATTAATAAAATATTTCAAAATCGGCGTACGATTAATAACCGATGAGCTAATCAATAATGAATGCTTCTGGAATATACGCGATATTGAATTTTTTATTCAAATTTGATGGATCGGGAATATTAACATACCCTAGGGAATGTAATTGTAATGTAAGCCTCGTTGCAAATACTAAAATATGTAGGTAGATCCATTAACTGTGAAAGCTGACTTCACTTCGTAACAGCAATATTTTATAAACACATGACTCTATTTCGAATGTGATATTTCATTATTCTACAATACGGAGTTTTGCAAGAAAGAAATATAGGAAACATCGATAAATATAGAATATGATTCTGAATATTCGACATTAATGCTAAATTATAGCTAATACCATATTGGGAGCGCTTCATTGTATTATTATACAGGTTGTTCCTTAACGATATGCGAATATTTTAAAGGGTGATTCTTGGGTCAATTTAAGTAGTTTAGTTTAGTTTAGTTTATTTTTCTTGCTCATATACAATATAAATACAGAAAAAATATATGGAAGAATACCGCGGAGAGGTGTGAAGTACGTCAAGTTAAAATTTTTTATAAATATGAATTACAATACATTTATCGTCGTAAATAAAAATAACATTGGGTAAACAGATTAAAATGTATATAGGTCCAGTACATTAAAATGGAAACGATACATACAGATATGACTAAAGTGACTTAGAATACTTAGAAATAGGAATAGCTCAAATATCTTTGCCCGTAAAATATTCCTCCAGTGAGTATTAGGCTCGTCTTGTATTATGTATCATGATTGTTGGCCTGTTTCTGAAATAGATGCTGGTTTGGATGAGTGAAGATAACTGCTTCATAAATGTATAGACTTGATAAAGTAAGTATGTTATTTCCTATAAATATTTCTTTGCAACTTGTTCTTTGAGTCAAGTTGAAGATGCCTCTAAGACATCTTTTTTGGGTGCGGAATACTCGCTCTACATCACTAGAATTACCCCAAACAATTATCCCATATTTCAATGTTGACTGCACAAACGCTTGATACGCAGTTAACGCTGCCTCAGTGTTCACTAAGACTGAAATGTTTTTTAGGGCAAAGCAATACCTTGATAACATTCTTACATCATTTACTTGTTCATACCAATCTAATCGTGAATCAATAATTATACCTAAAAAAGTGTTATGGGTCACATACGCCAAATCAGTAACGATATCAGCCGAAGTGCTCTTAATGGTCGATGTATATCCAAATATGAGGACCTGAGTTTTATCTTTATTCATTCTTAAGTTATTTTTGTGAAACAAATCTTCAGCAGTATCAATAATTTGGAATATTAGAATATCATCCTCTGTTGATACCGTTATTGAGTTGTCATCAACAAACTGTTGCAGGTATTCTTTCAGTGATGGAGGTAGGTCATTTGTATATACTATGAAGAGAAGTGGACCCAATATGGAGCCTTGAGGGACACCCTTATGAGTTCTCTGCATCTCTGACTTCATTTGCTCACTATTCGCTTTCTTAGAAATGACATACTGTGATCTATCTAGTAAGTATGACTGAATTAAATTAAATACCACTACTCTGAAACCTGGCATTCCCAGTTTATTTAATAGAATGTTATGATCTACATTATCGAATGACTTGCCTGAGTCGAGGCATATTAGTGAAGTTGCCATGTCATTATTTAGTGAATTGATTATAATAGCACAGAGTTTCAAATATTGCTCGTATCGTTATTTACCTTTCCTAAATCCATGATGGGTTTCAGATAGTACTTCAAATCGTTCTAAAAATATAATCAGTCTATTATATATGATTGTTTCGAATATTTCGGAAGCAATGTAATTGGTCTATAGTTTGAGATAGTGTCCAGAGGACCTTTTTTATAAATTGGAAGTCTGGGCAATTTTTAGTGAGTAAAAAAGTTCCTATAAACCTGTCATAAAACGCTATTCAGTTTTATTTATTTTAAGTTTTTTCAAAAATCTAGTGGCCGGCTTGAGATATTGAGCTGAGTTTTGAGACAGATTGATGAGACTTTTTCTAATAAGTTGAGTAGTTATGGGTTAGCCTTACAGCAATCTTAACAAAAAAAGTGATACGCCACTGAGCATTTTCGATCTAGATAGCCTGGTCAATTCTGTATGAAAAAGCTCTTGTGAGATTTTGCGCCAGATGCTTCGCTATTGAGTAAAAAACAAAAACGTATTGACCGAAAAAATTAATTGAATGAATTTTATTGAAGAATACATACAATTTGGCAAAAATCTAATTGGCCTAGGATAATGTCAACAGAATCTAACAACATACAACATTATAGTCCAGTCTATAATCTGGGGATATTGACCGAATTTCTAAAAAAAAAGCAAGAGGTCGTCTCAAAAAAATTCTTTTTGCATGATGTTCTGTGGTCTATTTTGGAGGATTGCCTAAATCGTATTATTTGGAAGGGATCGAAAACTTAGAAAAACGTTGTACGAAAACGTCGGCCTACAAGGAGGTTATGTAGAGAAATAAAATAAGTTTCGACCAAATAAACAATTTCTCGTTTCATTCATCAGGGACTTTTCATCTGGCCCTCGTAAATATGAATTTTATCGAAAAACGAGTAATGAAAGGTTATTAGATTTGTGAGCTGTCTCGCATCATAGTTGAGACAGCCTGTAGACGCGTGTATGAATTCCCATTATTCGGTATATCATTAATGAAGTAGACTGATACTTTAAGCCGAAAGGAAAGGGGCTGTATAGGAAAGTTTCCCTCGTTACCTAGACTCCTCATTTTAGTTCCATATCGCCCAGAATAACTCCGGCAACTATTCGGTTTGTACAAACTGGAATTTATTCTCAATTAGTAACTAAGCTAATTGAATATCTAAATTCATTATCCATGTCAAAGTTTCATTCGCCTCAGGTGCTTGACAAAGCTACGAATCAAATTAATGAATTCAATTTTGACGGTTCAAGCGAAACATTCAGACGAAACAGAAGCACAAGTAAAATTGTGGGAACTTGCATTCTGAATTCATGTTATCTTCAACTCTGATTGGACAATCTTATTTCGGTGTATTCGACAATCTTATTTCACAAAATCGTTTTCTCGTAATCCGAAGTGGATTTTAGTATGAATGAAATGAGATATCAAAGACTAGGATAGAAGATAGATCTAAATTCTATGAATGATGTCGATGTTTATACATTTCTATAGCCTCCAAAATACTTAAGAAAGGTTCGTCGCTGAATTTTCAAGGAAAAAGGCCTGATTTTGTAATTGTATGACCGGTTTGTAAGACATGGTTTGCTACGGCGGACTTATCAATATTATTGGCAAGAACATGATAAAAATGCTCTTAAAACCTGGTAGAAATATGAAATAATACTTACATCTAGGAAAGTAAAGAACAATTAAGAATTAAGACAACATAATCAATTAATTATTTAAATATAAATCAACGAAATATGTACAGGGTGTCCCATTTTGGGTACTTTTGCGGGGTATCTCCTTTATTTTTAAAGATAGAGAGTTGCGGTTTTCGCGACACTGTGCTACTTTTTCGTAAAACTAAAGATGCCGTCAACAGAATTTTCATAGCCCTTTTAGTTTTTAAGATACAGGGCATTTCTGAAAATGTTGCATTTTGTGACCCCCCTCGTATCTCCGTTATCCTTCAACTTATCGAAAAGGTAAAATAACATTCTAATAGTTTTTTTTTCGTAGAATGCAGTGGTGTAGATAACTTTTGTTACATATTTACTGTTTTAGAGTTATAAAGTAAACTTATGTTTTTTTTAAATGGAACACCCTGTATATTTATAGACTATAAAATTTGTCTTTTTTTTACCTTTTCAAAAATATATGATAGTATAAACTTTTTTTCAGAAACAAGCAAATAATTGACAATTTTTAGAAATTAAATACATATTTTAATTGTAGGCCATTGATATTGTTTATGACAAGAAACAGAAATAAACATCAAATCTCTATCGCATTTAAGCTGTTTATTTTCGTTCTTTTGGTATCATTATTCAATAGATATTTATCAATTTTTTCGAATAATGGCAGTTTACGAAAATTATGAGAAATATGATATGATGGTATGTTTTATACAGAGTAATGAAAATTCTGAAGAAGCTTCGGAATTATATTTCCAAAGGTGAGTAAGCTATTATGGCTATGAAAATCTCTATTATCATTTTAATTTTTGCTTGTTAGATATCCAGAAAGAAGGCAACCGTTTTTTGGGATATTTGCCCGTTTAAAAGCAAATTTAGTTGAGCACGGATCATTTGTTCACCCGCGCCCTAAAACATACAACAAAGAGAACAGGGAAAGAAAAGAGATAGATACTTTAGGATATATAAAAGCAACATCTTCGTCCTCATGTAGAAAAATTTAGAAGGAAATTGGTGTGCCAAAAACTAACGCTCAGAGGATCTTGAAGAAATATAAGTATCATCCATACAAATTTAATATACTACAACATTTGCATCCTGGCGATGCCGAGCGCCGGGCACTGTTTTGCCAGTGGTATTTGCAACAAATCGATGCTAACGATTTATTTGGCAGACTTGTTTTTTGGTCAGACGAATGCTTTATTTCAAGTGCTGGCATTTTCAATCGTCACAATACCAGGAACTGGCGTAGTGAAAATCTGCATTTAATGTTTGAAAGGGCACAACAAGGACGCTTTGGAGTTGAGGTTTCATGTTTTATTTTGGGTAGACATATAGTTTATAGGATTTTTGAAGGAGGTCTTACAGCACGTAGATACCTAGAAATTCTTGAGGAAGTTATTCCAGAACTGCTCGAAAACATTCCATTAGCCCAGTATAATGCTGTTTACCTACAGCAAGATGGTGCCCCAAGTCATAACTCTAGGCTCTTAAGGGCCTTTCTAAATAATAACTTTCCTCAAAGATGGATAGGTACCAACGGACCTGTTAGATGGCCTCCACGACCACCAGATCTCTCAATTTTAGATTTTTTTTTATGGGGTTATATACAAAATGAAGTATATAAAACTCGATATGACGGCATTGCAAAACTTCGAGAGGCAATTCATTTAGCTTTTCGAAATCTGCGAATGAGAACAATGGTTCTTTTGAACGCTATTCAAAGAATCTCAAAGATGTGCCAATTTTGCATTAGAGAAAATGGTGGTCAATTTGAACATCACATTTAATTTTTTTTAATAATGTTAGTTTTTTGTGTTTTTGTTATATTGTCACTTTACGCCACAAAACTGTTGTTACAAACTTACTGTTAGAAAAAGTTCTATGGGAATTTTTTTTAATAGATACCTATATACAAGGTATCCAATTATTTGTTAGTAATATGTAAGTTGCACTTGTTTATTATTGTTATCCATAGCCTACTATTAAAATATGTATTTAATTTTCTGAAAATTGTCAATTATTTGCTTGTTTCTGAAAAAAAGTTTATACTATCATATATTTTTGAAAAGGTAAAAAAAAGACAAATTTTATAGTCTATAAATATACAGGGTATATTAAAAAAACATAAGTTTACTTTATAACTCTAAAACAGTAAATATGTAACAAAAGTTATCTACACCACTGCATTCTACGGAAAAAAATCTATTAGAATGTTATTTTACCTTTTCGATAAGTTGAAGGATAACGGAGATACGAGGGGGGTCACAAAATGCAACATTTTCAGAAATGCCCTGTATCTTAAAAACTAAAAGGGCTATGAAAATTCTGTTGACGGCATCTTGAGTTTTACGAAAAGGTAGCACAGTGTCGCGAAAACCGCAACTCTCTATCTTTAAAAATAAAGGAGATACCCCGCAAAAGTACCCAAAATGGGACACCCTGTACTTATTAATGTCTTGAATAGTAGACTTCCGCGGATGGCTGATCTTGAAAATGGTTGGCTTCCGGATGGCACTTATTAGTGAACAGGAAATCAGAGATTAAGAACTTTGATGAGCTGTGTATTATGATATTCAAGAGCTTTTTGACTTGGGCTTAGGAAATTTTTATAATATCGATTTCATGACTTGTTTACTGCTTCACAGATTCCATTGATAGGTGCGGATGTTAAAATGAACTGTGATCAATCGATCACTACCATCCCTTACTTTCTTAGCTTTCGAACAGAAAATATATTGAAAATGATTTAGAAACAGCTAATGAAAGACTTTGAATAGTACTCTACGTTACATTGATATATTACTCAAATGGTCTACTGGAACCTGCTGCTGTCAGACTTATTGATACTATAATACTTTATGTATTATGTTTTATATTTACACCAGCTGCCACATGAACTATCAGAATTTACCACAGAATAAACAAACATAAAATAGACTGTGTCACCATGGTTCAATAAAATACTCTAATCCCATTAGAAAAACTGAAGATTGATGTCAAGAAAACCACTGTTGTTGCTGCAGGGGGATTGTTGGCCTTAGAGTTGTTTCTTTTAGCCACAAATTTTTTTTATCAGATGTTGGTTACATTTTTAAATTGAAATATTATTTTGTATTATGTACTGGAAAATTATGTTATATATTTCGATGTCGTTGAAATTCGAAATATTCACAACGTTGGTCGGAAACATGACGCCTAGCTCTTGTAATTTTTTATTGAAGGTACGTCTTTTATTTTCGTAAAGATGACAGCCAAAAAAATGTGATTAAGATCTCCAATGGTTGTGTTATCACAAGAGCAATTTGCATTTTCTCTCATACCAATTTTGGCTAAATGGGAAGGGAAACTTCCATGGTTCAATTCAAATCTGGTTATTATAGTTTGATATTTTCTGCTATATCCACCCGCATTTTTATATGTAGCGATTTTTCGGTAATCTGGATCTGAAAGTGTAGGTATATGGGTTTTTTGAAGCTTACCCAGCCTACCTTACATTTGTCGTCGCTATAGCGTTTGGCTAGACTGAGACAGTCATTTAGTGTGACTACGTCTATGGTGGTCCCTGAAATTATAGCCTTTTTAGCCGCATTGTCTGCTAAGGAATTTACTTTGACTTCAGCATGTCCATTCACCCATAGAAAATTAATATTGGCACCTCGAATAAAGAAGTCAAAACATATCATTAGGATATCGGTCACAATTTTGTTTTTATAGTGTTTTAGAATTTCGCATTTAATTGATTTAAGTACAGCAGTGGCGGCTCGTGAACATTTTAAGAGAGGAGGCTGGACATAAAACGTTTTTGTAAAAATATACTCTATTCAGCCAATAAATTTAAGATTTGCACAGCGACCGTACCGGCTACTTCAGTGACAATTTTTTTATTTTTGATATTTTTCTTTTTTTTTAATTTTTCATATTTTGTTTTTTTTTATTATTTTAATTAACTTTTTTTATATATTAACGGAATTCTACGGTCTTTAGTTTGCGAAAAATGATCAATAATATTATCATAAAATGTATCATTTTGTTTTAAGTGCTTTACTAAATCTTTTTCAATAGATATCAAACTAACATTGCATAAACGATTTTGACCCATTGTATTTCGCATGTAAGTTTTAATTCGTTTGATAGTAGAAAATGATCTGTCCACCGATGCCGACGTGACAGGAATGGTGACTGTCAAACAAAGTAGTTTATAAAACTGAGGTAAAACTTGTTGCAAATCATTGTCTATCATATATTTTATCATATCGGCGTGAATGTCGTACTGGCCTAAAATATCTTTATCCGAGTATACATAATTCATTGTGCAGTGCTATTTTATCAAAAAATTTATATTTTAGAACTGAGTTATCTAAAAGTGTATTGGGAAACTCTTTTGAAAAAGATTCGAAAAATCTTCTGTTCGTCAAGTCGAAAAACTTCAATTCATGTAAATCGGAAAATCGAATCTCAATTTGACCTTTAATAGTATCTAAAATTTCATAACAAAAGTTGTTTATAATGTAGTTTCTTGTCTACCAAATTATATGTTTTCCTCCTTTAACAATATTCTGTTTTATCGGTTAATTTAAACTTAATACTCGATGTAATATGTTCCTGCGATTTTCCATGTCTGTCTATACCACGAGCTAAATTTTTCAAATCCTCATAACCCGAGTGCCCCCAACATGAAGTTGTATCAGATGTAAATAGTAAGCAATACCAGCAATATAATTTATTGTGTACCTCAGATTCCGTTAACCATAAATATTTTTCATAATTATCAGTATCAAATGATCGATTTTGAAACATACCCGTCATCACTAATCCTTTCAAATCCGGTAACGGCCGTTTATTTCTAAAAACACTTTTCTGTCATACGTTAATCCACTAAATGGATTTTCTAAGATCTCAGCAACTAAATCACTACTCATTTTAACTATTAATAACCAAAGAACTCTTTGTTAATAATTCACCGAACAGATAAATTATAACTTAACCTTACATCGCGTGGCGAAACAAAAACAATAACTGACGGAGCACGTGTCGCTGTCGCAAGTATCGTATTTCATACGACCGACCGAGTTCGTACGAGAAGCTAGCCTACATAGAGTGTTGCCATATTCGCTGTTTTACCCTATTTGGCAATTGAACTGGTTGGAAAAACGGCAACTGTGTTGACCACACGTATTTAGCGTTTGAGATATATAGAGAATCTAGCCTCTGGCCACTGTTGCCAGATTAAAAATAACTACTGAGAACGGGGAATTAATTGTAAAATTTAAAGAATTATCAGAGAAACAGGAAATAAAATGGAGAATGATCATTAAGATAAATTGGTGAGGAGGCTGAGCCTCCTTAGCCTCCTTCGAGGAGCCGCCACTGAAGTACAGACGTGGAATCTGAGGCTATTATTAAGTTACTCGTGTTAGTTTTGTGTGCCCATTCGAGTGCCTTCAGTATCGCTATTGCTTCTGCCGAATATATCGAGGTTCCATTCGTAATTTATAGTATTCAGTTAGCCCATTACTCAGTGACCAAGCGAAAATTTCTATTTTCACCACCTGGAAGCGATTTGCAAGTTTTGAAATCAGTACGACCAATAGGAACTGCACAATCGTCTCCACAGTAGCTCACGCACATTCAGACTTCATCTTAAAAATAATAGGCTAGATAGATTGAAAAAACTAAAGCATCGCTCATTGAACATTATGAGGACTCTTCACCATCGATTCACAAGTAGTTTACTGATTTTTTTTGTGGTTGTATGACCACAGAGAACGCCGAACGTTCTGGTCGTCCAATTGAGGTTACAACGCGAGATCGTCGATAAAATCCATGATATGATATTGGACGATCGGCGAGTTTGCTGAGGCTATGGGTATCCCAACCGATCTTGTACGGAATATTTTGCATAAGCTTTTGGATATGAGAAAGCTATCTGTCAGATAGGTACTTCATCTGTATGACAAGGAGTGTTTGGCAAAATTCAAGTGCGGTAAAAAGGAATTTTTGCGCCGTTTTGTGATCGTGGACGAAACATGGAGCCATCACAATACACCAGACACCAAAGAACAGTTGAAATAATGGACTTGTTCTGGAGAATCGAAGCCGAAAAAGGCCAACGTGGGTTTATCGGTCAACAAAGTCATGACGACGAATTTTTGGGATGCACCCGGTATCGTCCATGCCAGGGCAAAACCCTGGCGTATATTATGCAGAGCTGTTGGATCGACTCGACGCCGATTTGAAGCGAAATCGGCCGCATTTAGCAAATTAAAATCATCTCCTGCTTTATTTTTCTAGAACTTTTCCCCTTGCCCTCGTATACAGGGTATTCCACGAGAGCCGTTTTTCGTGGTTAGAAAAAAATTAGAATTCTGAAATTTTGGGTTCCGGGGTTATCTAAGATTTTCTTTCTTTTCAAAATATTTTCAAGATCATACTACTTCCGGTTACACCGGAAGTCGCCATTAACTTCCTTATTTTAAATAGAACACTCGGTATATTATTTCATTTTTAGATTCCTGAGAAAATTTCATAGTGGATTCCATCAGGTTTCCCTATACCTATTTTCAATTTTTTCTTAGATATCTTGATTTTTTTGAAAATTTTGACAGATGTAGCGCTGTTTTGAGCATTGCGCCCTTTAACCAATTTCGATTGGTGGAAAGCGCTTCTGGGGTAGACGGAAGCACAGGAATGATTCTTTCGAATGCCATATTGACAACTGATTTATCGCATACAGGGTATCCAAAATTTAATGACCAATTACATCATTTTAAAAGTTGAAAAAGTTCGTTTTTTCAAATGAGACACCCTTTATTTTATTAGATGGTCGGATTAGTCCAGTCATTATAGGAGATTTTTGAGCAAATAATCGAAATTTTTGGGTACAGCTCAATTTTTGTACCAAAGTGTAGGTTTTGGTATCTGAAAACATGTGTCACTGACGCGCCTGCGCGCGCATATTAGCATTCGTCAGAATAGATATATATATATACGTTTTTTTGCCATTTTTTGCACAAAATGGAGAATATATCCAAATGTATGCATTTTATCGAAAAAATGAAGAGGAGTAAAGTTGTTCAGAATTAAATTTCCTATAAAAATGTATTATTTGATTTTCCGATTTTCTTCGCAGTTTTCCCGGGCGCGTGAAAATAAAATGCATATATATATATTTTTCAGTAAAATCGAATTTTCTCGAAACAGAAGCGTTCTATCAAAAAAAGTTTCAAACAAAAGTTGTTCAGAATGTCATTTTGCATAGGAAAGCACTATTCTGATTCCAAAATTTTCCGCGAATTTCCCATTTCAAAGCCTTAAACCAAAATATACACGTATAAGTCGTATTTTATATATAACAAAAAATTTAAAAAACAGTTATGCATACATATATACACACATTTGTATATGTATATATGTATGCATATATGAACTTTTTTTTAATAATTATAATTTCTGCATAATAAAAATACGATTTTTAATAATTATAATTTTTTATCAGCTACTTCCTTGGGAGACATCATATCCTCAATTTTGACCTACTTACGTTCCTGGCAAAAAATTGTCTGCTCATTCTTGACGTTTTTTGAGCAAATAATCTACAGGTAGTCAAATCATAAAATTTTTTCTCATTTACTCAATAATATGTATTTATTTACATACGTCTATATAATTTATACTATATACTATATTAAATTTCCTACTGTGTGGTAAAAAACGAAAAAAAAAATTGAATCTCGATGAATGGTATTTTTGAATTGAAATATTACATCAAAGTCTTGCTCAGCGAGTTGGATAATCTAGGCAATGAAACGTATCAAGCCCATATTTATAAAACTGCGGAAAATTATCCATTAATTTTCCCATGATTTTCAACGTTAGTTTCTCTTTTTATTTTCATTTTACCATTCAAACAATATTATGAAATTGTGAAACGTTTTTTTAGTATTTTATGTTATTTAAGAAAGACACGTGTGCTTGCATTTTTTGTTTCAGCCTCATGATGGAAAATTCGTGGAAAATTTTAACAACACAATAGTGCTTTTCTATGCAAAATCCTATTTAGAACAACTTTTGTTTGGATCATTTTTTCATATAACGCTCCGATTTTGAGAAAAATTGACTTTGTCGATACGTCTGTTTTTCATTTTGAAAATGACTGGAAAATCGGGAAATCGAATAGTGTGTACTTATAGGAAATTTAATTCTAAGCAACTTTTTCTCTATTGATTTTTTCGCTAAAATGCACTATATAAGCTCCAGAACTGTTTTTTAAATTTTTTGTTATATATAAAATACGACTTATACGTGTATTTTTTTGTTTAAGGCTTTGAAATGGGAAATTCGCGGAA
The DNA here is from genome assembly GCA_958510875.1 of Endomychus coccineus. Classification (NCBI taxonomy): domain Eukaryota; kingdom Metazoa; phylum Arthropoda; class Insecta; order Coleoptera; family Endomychidae; genus Endomychus; species Endomychus coccineus. Next base: position 3,821,520 of record OY294070.1, read on the forward strand.
AATTTTGGAATCAGAATAGTGCTTTCCTATGCAAAATGACATTCTGAACAACTTTTGTTTGAAACTTTTTTTGATAGAACGCTTCTGTTTCGAGAAAATTCGATTTTACTGAAAAATATATATATATGCATTTTATTTTCACGCGCCCGGGAAAACTGCGAAGAAAATCGGAAAATCAAATAATGCATTTTTATAGGAAATTTAATTCTGAACAACTTTACTCCTCTTCATTTTTTCGATAAAATGCATACATTTGGATATATTCTCCATTTTGTGCAAAAAATGGCAAAAAAACGTATATATATATATCTATTCTGACGAATGCTAATATGCGCGCGCAGGCGCGTCAGTGACACATGTTTTCAGATACCAAAACCTACACTTTGGTACAAAAATTGAGCTGTACCCAAAAATTTCGATGAAAATCTCCTATGATGACTGGACTAGATGCAGAATTTGATTCTGCATCGATTTGCTATAACATTCCCCATACCTATTTCCAGTGGTTTTCTTGTTAATCCATATTCTTATTTTAATGTGGTTTTTTGGCAGAAACCGAAACATCGCTTGCCTTTCGAAGCCAAAGAAACATCAATGAAACGGTAAAAAATTTACTTTAATTAGAACATGACATTAGTAGATAACATTTAGAACGAAATATAAAATAAAAACAAAAAATTGGAACGTCATAGTGTAGAGAATGTAAAATTACAATAATTGTTCTATATGGCCTCCATTTTGGTTCAAACACTGAATAACTCTGTCATATACTCCTCGCGAAACAGACCTCCGAAGTTCGTCTGGACTTATATTAGTAAGCGCATGGTGAACACGGTTCAACAATTCCTCTCTAGTTTGTACCGGCCTAGAGTACACTAGTTCTTTTATGCGACCCCAGAGGTAAAAATCCAAGGGGGTCAAATCGGGTGATCTGGGTGGCCAGTTCCAAGGTCCTCGCGGACCAATCCACCGATCCTTGAACATCAGTGACAATTGCCGGTGTACAGCTATCACTATAGCTGTACATTCCACTGAATGTGCTGGAGCACCATCAAGCTGATACCAACTGTTTGCTCTATCACGTGGAGGTAGGGCATTTAGAAAATCACTAACAAACCGTCTCAGTATCTCCAGATATCTTGCCGCATTTAAATTTTGGTAGAACTTTTGGAGTTTGATCATCTTTTGGTAAAAATATGGATTAACAAGAAAACACTGGAAATAGGTATAGGGAATGTTATAGCAAATCGATGCAGAATCAAATTCTGCATCCGACCATCCAATAAAATACAGGGTGTCCTATTCGAAAAAACGAACTTTTTCAACTTTTAAAATGATGTAATTGGTCATTAAATTTTGGATACCCTGTATGCGATAAATCAGTTGTCAATATGGCATTCGAAAGAATCATTCCTGTGCTTCCGTCTACCCCAGAAGCGCTTTCCACCAATTGAAATTGGTTAAAGGGCGCAATGCTCAAAACAGCACTACATCTGTCAAAATGTTCAAAAAAATCAAGATATCTAAGAAAAAATTGAAAATAGGTATAGGAAAACCTGATGGAATCCACTATGAAATTTTCTCAGGAATCTAAAAATGAAATAATATGCCGGGTGTTCCATTTAAAATAAGGAAGTTAATGGCGACTTCCGGTGTAACCGGAAGTAGTATGATCTTGAAAATATTTTGAAAAGAAAGAAAATCTTGGATAACCCTGGAACCCAAAATTTCAGAATTCCAACTTTTTTCTAACCACGGAAACTTCTAACGAACGGCTCTCGTGGAATACCCTGTATAGTGAATAACAATTACGTATACATTCAATTCAAAAGGTGTGTCATTGCTAAACAAGATTTTTCCTTGGCATAAACACCTTAACAACGTGTTAGCATTATATGGCTAACAATCGCAATATGTCTACCGGAAGATTGTCAAATTTGCAAGTGCCCACTACGACCGATACGAAAACGTCGCGAAATTTGAATAATTGGTTCATTTCAGCTCACCTATAACAAGTGCACGAGGGAGTTTATGTACAACCTGTACATTAAAATAAACGAATAAGTAAACGAAACGGCAAGTTCAATTGATGATGAGTAGGGGAGATTTACTGGAGGGTTTGTAGATTAAATAAATAATGTAAGGGTTTCTGTTTATTGAGCTGAATGAACTTCTTGACAAGTTTATGTACAGCATGAATAAATGATAAACTTTAGATAGATAGAAGGTTATCGTTTGCCTGGCATCGTGAAATTCTTTAAGCTCAATACAGACGTCTAATTTAACTTTGTAGGTGCTAAACTTCTGCCACTTTTCCCCTGTCGATATATACGCGTGTATATGTGCAAAACATTCCGTAAACGAAAAAGTTCTTTCCTTGTTGAAATCTCATAGTTATTTAAATCTAGTTATTTTCGACGCCTACATTATGAACTTTCAGCGATATCTTTCGACAATCCATCAATATCATATCTTCGATCAATTCGCAGAACATTCTCCCAGGTCGACGCAGTTGCAAAGAAGTTTTCATTGATCCATCAAGACCAGAAAATATAGCTCCTTGGATGTTGTTGCTCATAATTTTGTTACAATTACTGAATGCGTCCAAAGGCGTAAAATTATACTCTGTGTCGTGTAGGAGACTATTTGAATTGATAGGGATATCCGTCTATGATTGCCCTTTTTAACATTCCTTTATTCAAAAAGGGAGATAGATTCTCTATCGGTAACTATCGACCAATCTCAATAATTCAGATTTTTGGAAAAATTCTCAAAACTCTTTTGAAATGTCCACTGGGATTCTATATTCTACTGTTTTGTCTCCTGAATCTCTGATGCTATGTAGATGGAGGTTTATTCAGTGATTTAACTTTGGTTGGCCTCTTTAAAGCTCGATTGCCTTACACATACCATTCTTCTCTATAAATTGAGACATGAATACCGTCTCAGTATTAAAATCCTACCTTGGATTAGATTAGATCAGCAAAATATTTTGGGAACCTTAAACCAAGTACATACCGACCGGTAGGAATTCAACCAAAAACTTCTGAATTGTAGATGGCGCCACCAACTGTTCATTTATAGGAACAAAATACTTGTGTTGATGTGGGAATATTAAATTATATTAAACAAATTTAAAATTTGATATTTTTTATTTAAAAAAACCCCACTTACTAAAATCCTCTGAATGTAACCATTTTTAACATATTTTGATTTCAAAAGTACAATGCTCTCAACAAAAAGGCCAATAAATGGCTAAAACTATGATGGTATTCACATTGCATATAAAAGAAGAAAATGTTCAATTTAAGTCATTCGATCTGATTTATGATAAAATCCACTCAATGAAGGGAAAAATGGGTAGTACCCCCGAATTGTTTGAACCGCCACTGATCCTTATGAAATTTTGGGAAGACTTAGGGAACGGAAGCTACCTGTAACTCGTTCAATATTGCTTCAACCGATGGACTTCACGAAAAAAGTTTAGGGGACCCTTTTTGCTTAGAATTTATTACTCTTTATACACTCCTGGGGTCATTTCGAGTTTCAATTTTTCTCTCACGAGTAGAGGTGGCATCCACTCTTAGGGAAAAAGCTCAACCCAAGACCGGGTCAAAAATTCATTTGAGGCGGATGTGAAACCGCTAATATGTATATTGGGAATTTGTAAGATTATACCAAGACAAATATTGGAGAAATTGATATTTATTTACTCAGAATGCATTAGAGAATATTAATAGAACAAGACTGTTCGGTAATTGCGTTAGCCTCAGACTATCATAGCAAGTGCATAAATTCAATTATAAACATGCATTTTTCATTATTTTAGGTGCATTCTAAGTCGAATAAATTATTGAGCAGGATATCAGAATTGTGTATTATCACAGTTGGCTTAAAAGTTTAATTTGATGTCACGCACTGTGCAATGAAGGAGATCGATATTTAACTTGTTGCACTTCAAGTTCATTCTGTTCAGACAACAATAATTGTACTTCTCATACTATGCGAAGTACAATTATTGACCCACACGGGACGCTGTGATGTTCAATATTGAACGAATAACAGATTTGCCAGGAAAGAGGGAATTTTGAAAACTTATAATTAAAAACAATTACTTTGTTCCTAATTTATTTTTAATATAACAAAGATTATAAAAAAAATCCTCACGCAGCGTTTAACGTCAAAAAATTCGATTTAGTGTCTGAACAGCAATACGAATTTAAACTAAACACATTGACTGAAGATGCAATGTTGCAATTAACAAATTTAATATATAGCTCACTAAACAGAGGTCAAAAATCACTATGTGTATTTATTGACTTAAAAAATGCATTTGATACTGTTTCACATAAAGATTTGCTGCTAACATTACAAGATATAGGCGTCAGAAATAACGAATCAAAATTGTTCGAAAGTTATTTATCAGATAGAAAACAATGTGTTAAAATACAAGAGTCTATGAGCGAGTTTTGTAAAATTTAGAATTCCGCAAGGTACAATGATCGGCCCAATTTTATTCAACATATATCTTGGCAATATATTTTTTATTAAAACTACTGGTGAAATAATAAGCTTCGCAGACGACACGGTAATATTCTACGAAGACTCAACATGGCATGATCTAAAGTATGAACAGAGTTAGATTTATTGAATATAAAAGAATGGTTTGATAACCGTAAATTTCAGAAAAAAAATTTTATGCCATTTGGCGGCCTACATAAAAATACAGTGCCTGATTTCGACAACTTATGTGTTAAGCTAGAAAATGTACAAAAATTTGAAATAAAGACCAAGGCATATATAAAATATCTTGGTATCATGATTGACGTGCATTTTAAATGGAATTTCCAAATCGGCTTCGTTGTTAAAAAATTACAAAATATATTACATAAATTCAAGCATCTGAAAGATATCTTAGATCTGAATAGAAATCTTTATTCAAAATAATAACAATTGTGATTTTGCATCTGAAATATATTTCAATAGCTATCCAAAAAAAAGACAACCTGATAAATAAGAATTTTCTTTTTAATATATCGAAGTTGATGTCCACATCCGGTAAAACCGGAGGCGCGGCCATCTTGAAAATACTTTCATTGAGCAGCAAATAAGGTATTATGGCTCTATACTAATTTTCAGATGTGTAAAATCTTTGGTACTCAAAATATTTTCGGTTTAGACGGAACATCCTGTATAAAATTTAATGTGAAGGTGTTCGGAATATTAATTTCGCCAAACAAAGCGTCATAATCTACCCAGATAGACAGATAATTTTCGCCAACTGAACACTAATAATAAAGGAAAATGATGTTAAATGGATTACAGTTTCCTATAAGCTTCTGTAATAATTTCTTTGGTCGCGATTAAGTAACGTTATTTCGATCATAACCACATCAATGAAACTAACTTCTAAGCTCGTACTCCCTAGATTTCACAATATTACTGAAGCCGGTTACTTGACAGTTTCCCCACATCAAGAAAGCAGTTCCATTAATTGTATATCGAGCACTATCTCAGCGTGCACTTCGGTTTGCCACTTTCGGTCTCTTATTATCACAAAAACTAATATACAGGTTGGGCCAACGAGTTCCGTTCAAGTCGTAATTGACCACTGACGTTTCAAAGCGAGTACACCAAATTTCAAACATTTTATCGGTGGAAAAATTAAAACGAAACACGATCTAAGATTGTCGAAAAAAAATAATAAAAAATAAAGTAATTGCCCAAATTGTAACTGTACGTTAAGAATGCAAAAATGTTGAAATTTCCGCTAAAAACAATAGACCTAAGACGGCTCCTTACTGAGATACATGAGGGTGTTGTAGAAAAAATTAAAAACACTTTTGTTAATAAATCAGCTATTTTCATAAATATAGTCATGAAAATTGGGCTAGGACTGTTTTTTGTAACGGCAAACAAGAATGGGTTATTGATTCGAGTGAACTCGTAGATGTCGCTAGATACGCTATCATCATCATCATCATCATTTGAGGGAAAGGGGCTTATAGCCCCCAAATGCACTCAGGCCACTTAGTTGGGCCCATTGTATGACTCATCAGAAGCCTATTCTATTCTGGCAGGTTAGTGGCATGCCACAAACCCGGAATGGCCCCTACGCTGGCTTCCATAATTTCTTCTGGGATGAGGATTTTGGGAGAAGTGAGACATATAACTGGGATCATGTTATCTTGCTTCATTTCTAGTATGGGGCATTTAGAGATTGCCTCACTTACCTAGGCCTTTTAACCCATACGCCGTTCTCATGACCTCAGTTTTTATATATAAGTGTGGAGGTGATAATCCGGGGAGAGCTTCAAGAGTCCTCATTGGAGCCGACCTTATACCGCTCAATATACCCATGCAAGCCGCTGCAGTCGGTCCAGAGGGCGCTGGGACATACCAGTCGTTGTTCCCGACCCACACTACCGCAGCTTAGGTGACCATAGGTCTGATCATAGCGGTATAGATCCAACAAAGAATCTTTGGCTGTAATCTCCATGTGCTGCTGAAAGCTCTTCTACATGCCCAAAAGGACGCAGAGGCCTTCCTCACTCGATATACGAGGTGTTCGCGCCAGGTCAGCTCAGAGTCTAGGATTACTCCCGGAAACTTCACCGAACCTTTGAGTTGCAGGACCTTGCCAGAGAAAGTAATCTCTGGCAGTGTGCCAAAATTATGTTTCGTAGTAAACAGTTAAATTTCCGTTTTGTCAGGGTTGACCCTGAGCCCCTACGTGCGGCACCAGCACGTAGTCCATCGACTACGAGACACCACAGAAACGGAGATAGGACACCTCCCTGTGGACAGCCTATTATAGCGGTGTTGCGCCTTTATCGCACTCATGTTGAACTGATACCACGCTTCTCAGCGGCTAAGCAGATAGACTCGACGGAGGTGTTGTTAAATACCCATTCGATGTCCATAAATAAATACCCCAAGGGCGTGTCCCTCTCGGGCCATAGCACCATCTATTCGTGTGACTAGATGATGCAAAACCGTTCAGTTGAGAGGCCAGCTTGGTAATAGTGTTGACGACAGTGTAAGGAATAGGCCTCCAGTGGGCCATCTCACAAGTGTCTGTCAATCAGTCTCTTCATTGCCTTCAATAGGAATTATGTTAGACCAATGGAGGGGAATGTGTTAGCTTGGGTATAATCAGTTTTACGCGCCTTTGGAAGGGACACAACTGTCAACTGTCACTGCCCGCCATAGCTTTGGAATAAAGCCAGTGGCTATGCAAAATCGGAAGATTTTCACTAATAGCTTGATAATTATTTCCTGACCCTCTTGTAGGAGAGCAGGAAAGATTCCATCTTCACCTGGTGATTTGTACGTTGCGAAATCAACTATAACTTTTTTTGTCACTCATTAAGTTACAACTTTTATTCGGAGATCCCTATCATTTCTGTACAATACTCTTTTGATATACAAAATATTAACCGTTTTTCACAATTTCACTAGAACAACAATAGGTCTAACTGTCGGCTGCATACTGACATAGAGGGTGTTGAGAAAATACTGTATATGCCCCTGATTTGCACCCAATCGAATACGTTTGGTTACGGAAATTAATTCCGTTCCTTCCGTCTTCAATCAAATCAACGCCTTCGGATCCGACTCTGCGTGATTCATTCAGGAAAGGGTCTTGTAACGAATTAGTATCAAGGACAAGTTGTATAGATGTCGTGCCAGAGGACCATAGCGAGTGGACACACCAGCAGGTCATTGTAATGATTGTATTGTGTCTTTCCTTTTATGACGAACTGACATGCGATATTTAATATTGTATCACTCTACCATTAAATGGCCATTATCATTCAGAGCAACTCACGAATAGGACACGTTTGATGCTTGCTTTAATGAAGCCCATCGTAACTGAATGTAGTTTATTATTCCCTTTTCCTCATTACTAAGAATTGTTGGAGCTATTCTATACATTTACATAATTGTATCCCAGAATAATCATAATTCCATAAGATTATCTTTTCAATATTTGAAATAATCATCACCTTGGAAGTATTTCCATGTTCAACTGAAATTTATAAAGTATCCACTATTTATCATAAATCTTGTTATACTCATCCAACGCTTTCCAATTTGTAGATAGAGAAAGATACTTTTATTAGTTACATTAGGCAAAACATGACAAAATATACAAAATAACATACCAAATTCAATATAACATATGCATCTTTTATCACATATAAAGTACTGCAGGTCTCCAAACTTTTCCAGTCTTAATCATGCTTGATCTATTATTAAATCATTCCAGTGAACATTATGAGTATTGTTAGGTAATGGTTATATTTATCATGATTATTTGTTACAAGTATTGTAATTGTGTGGAGTACGACATTAAGTCATAATGACGTCGCTCTCCAAGTTCAGTAAATACAAACCCTTTTTGTAACGTGAGTGTTTCAATACCTGTGCCCAAAGGACCACCGATCAGCTCATGGCAAACCGTCCCCAGTCGTTAAGAGCTGATCCCCACACCACGCTTTTGGTGATGCTGAAGCAACATTGAAGTCGGTGGACACTTTAGTTATTTGATTGGCATATAGAAGCAAATTTTTATTCTATTTCTTGTAAATAAACTCTGTGGTAATACTTCTGATATGTTCTTTAACTCCAATTTTAATCTTTAGATGTCCTATGTGTGTTAGATTAATGGTATTATCGATGAACTGATAATTCTGAGGGAGAATGTCTATAAAGTCATCTTCGCCATTAGCACCGTCGAATTAAGGAAGGGGAAGTGACATTGGGGGAAATCAATTTAATTTGGAGCATAGTTTCAATTACAGAAGGTCTAATAATACACCTGGAATGGGTCCCCGATGAACTAAACACTGTCAGTCGCCATCCATGCCCTGCACGGAGCCAGCATGAGACAAACCAATTTCACGAAACTGAATTGTCAAGATTGATCTTTATTATTGCCGTTATTCCGATTGAAACCGAAATGTGGAGTAAAAATTAAACTGAACTAATGACCGGTTCTAGTATATCTCTGTTTCGCTTCGTCTAAGGGTTGACATTCTTTCAAGTGTCGTTATTTTGATACGAAAAATCTAATATAAAACTTATCTGCACCCTATTGAAAAACAATACGTATGTTCGAATCCTGTATGTTTGCACAGCCGATCTAAACGAAGAAGAAATCTGTTTAAATCTACTGAGTTAGTTTTGATATTGTCCGATAGATGGCACTACAGTACCATGTTCTAAAATAAAAAGAAACCGATTCCAATTATCAGTTTTCTTCAAATCTCCTGACTTAGTTGTGATATTGTCCGATAGAGAACACTAGTGTACACTATGTCCTAAAAGAAGAAGAAATCTCTTGACTTAGTTGTGAAATTGTCGGATGGATGAAATAACAGTATCATGTTCTAAAATAATATGAAGAAGTCTGCTTAAAATTATTGGTACTCTTTGAACCTATTGAAGAAGAAGAAAACTGTTTCAAATTATCAGTTTTCTCCAAATCCACCGACTTCATTTTGATATTGTTCGATAGATTACACTGCGGTATACACTATGCGCAACAGAAGAAGAACACTGTTTCAAAGTATCAGTTCTTTCTTAATCCACTGACTTAGTTTTGATATTGACCGAAAGAGGACACTACACTAAACAATATGTTCTGAAGAAGAAGAATACTGTTTCAAAGTATCAGTTCTCCCCAAAATCTACTGACTTAGTTTTGCTATTGTCCGACAGAGGACACTAAATTTAAAATAAGAAGAAAACTGTTCCAAATTATCAGTTTTTTCTTAAGCCGCTGACTTAGTTTTGATATTGACCAGTATATGACACTACAGTATACACTATGTTCTAAAAGATGAAGGAAACTGTTTCAAATTATCATTTCTCTCCAAATCCACCCACTTCATTTTGATATTGTTCGATAGATCACACTACGGTATACACTATGCGCAAAAGAAGAAGAACACTGTTCCAAATTATCAGTTTTTTCTTAATCCATTGACTTAGTTTTGATATTGACCGATAGAGGACACTACTCTATACACTATGTTCTAAAAAAAGAAGCAACCTGTTACAAATTATCAGTTTTCCCCAAAATCTACTGACTTAGTTTTGCTATTGTCCGACAGAGGAGACTAAATCTAAAATAAGAAGAAAACTGTTCCTAAATGTCATTTTTCTCAAAATCTACTGACTTACATAAGCAGTGATGAGACTAGTCTAGTACCAGTAAGCCGCACTAAAGCGCTGTGAGTGTAAATACATCCTCCCTCTTTTATCCAACATCAAGGAACCGGCTGAAAATAAGAAGAGAAGAAGGAAGCACAACGAAATTAGAAAATTATGATCCTAGGTACTCATTTCTGAAAAAAAGATCGTAAACAAGTGAATTCACTGAATTAGTGAAAATCAGAGTTTAACCTGAAGGCGAAAAATGGTCATATTAATGATCGATGAACTACCATAGCATAAGACAAAATGCCGAGTATACGAATCGTAGACGTTATATAATATTCATCAGACATACATCTATGTGTGTTTGAATTAGGTACGAAATTCATTTTGTGTTTATAGTTGGTTTTACCTTGCCTGTAATATTACAAAATGACCCCTTTGTAACTGTGTAAATATTGAAAATATGGTTCATGCTTTTCATTTTAGATAGACGTATAATGTAGCTAATTAACTTTCCTTTTATTTACTTATATACAAGCATTAATTTAATGTATTTGCGTATCCTTTGAGAGCTTGTAGAAACATGTACAAATAGTCGTAACATACAGGGAACTTTTCAGAAATTATCCGCAATGAAGATAAAATTTCTGGGACGTTGTGACTTGGTTGGTTTACCGCAGCTGTTTCGACGAAAAACATGTTGGAATTATTAGTTTTGAATTTTATTGTTATTTCTTAGATAGGTAATAAGGAATATTTTAAAAACTGTGATCAATCGATCATGTGACTTCCCTCACTCGTTAATGTTGTTTGAGTTGTATTTTGTAAGGTATTATCACTTATCTGACTTATGAGATCTTATTGAATATCTGATTGTCGTTGCTGATTTTATCGGCGTTTTACAATTCTCTACTTGCAGTAAAATGAACAGAGCATCAGATGTTATTGCAGCTCTGAGACATTGTTATATAATAAAATGTTACAAACTGAATTGGATTCTTTACTTATTATATCGAACAATATAAATTATGTGTAATCTTTAATGTATTTTAGAAACAATTGTGTTTACCAAATGTTCGAAGAAAAAAGAAACTGTACCATTATCTGCAGAGCTGTGGACGGGACAGGTGGTCACATTAAACATATCGTTGATATGGAGCATAAACAAGCTTGGTGCCAAGACATATCCCTGTGGAACGCCAGCATTGATAGCCATTTAATCAGAGGATACTCCGTCAACCACCACATGAAGTGATCTACCAGCAAGAAAAGCGACAAACTTGAGGCGGCAAACCACATGACGGAAGTATCCCAAGAACGTCTTGGTACCAGACTCGGTCAAATGCTTTGGAGATATCCAATGCTACAGCTGGATATTCCCCCTATTTTTCAATAGATTACTGCCATACATGTCCCTTGTTGATCTCTGCCGACGAAAGCCTTATTGCCGGTCATCTACGATTGTTTAGCTCTCTATGTATTTGATGAGCACGACGTTGATTGCTTTCTCCATCACTTTAGAGATCGCAGATAATGATGCAGCTTGAAGGAAAGACACCAAGTTCGTATGAAAAAGTAAGCAACTTGCAGAAAATTGGGGTTAATTCAGGCAGGTGGAATTCTTTCTGGCTCCATACACTTTTTGGTATTGAGATCAATTTCAGGCATATGGCTATCGATGACAACAATATTAGGAGAGTCCTTTCCTTGTGGATCCAAAGTGGAACTTTCTGCAAACATTCCAGCAAAAACGTTGGTTGTACTAGCCAGTGCGCCATCATCTTTGGTCAGGGGAAGGAATGAAGTGGAAGTGAAATTTCTACCAATTGCCTTGGCGAAAGTCCAATAAGAACGGGAGTCATTCGAGCATTTATATGAGTAATTATTTCCCCATTCATTACATAATTATGACCCGATATCCAATATCTGAGCACGATGTGCCATATTGTTGTAAAATTAAAAGATTTGTAAGCTTATACAAATGGAAGAATATAAGTGAACGGTTATAAAATGGAAACCTGACATTATGTAAATCGCTAATACCGCTCTGCATTCGTTAATAATTCAAAATTCGTCGGACGTAATTCACATCAAGCACGAAGTGATCAAAATTAACATTTATTTTAATTGATCTGTTATTGAGTAAATACTGAATTATAAATTTCGACAGGAAGTACCTCCGCCCCTCCCACCCTTGAATCGTGGTTCGGATGCAATTTCATATTGTTTCTAAATAGTGTATCGGTAAGCGATTCACCAATTTCCCCGCATTTCATCAACAACGGCCCTTCGGCGATAATCAATATGGCCTCTCTGTTTCACAAGTACAGGACCGTACTTCGAAATGCTCCCTCAATTATAGTTAAAGGACAAAATTCATGTTTTCTGTATATATCTAGAATTTGAAGCAGAATTACTTTTCCATTTAAAAAAATTCATAGAGTTGCCATAACTTTTTTCTTGAGACGGGTCCGATCTTTTACAGAATACTGAGAAACTACACGTCAAGGCTCTAAAAAACTAAATGTTACATATAGTTTTAGATTTGGAGCTGTATCAATTGAACCACCTAGGTAGGGAAGGCTTACTGTTTATTAATCCCGAAAAGTGCTCATGAGTCCATTTTGAAATTACTATAACCAAGTCTACGTAAAATATTCGAAGCACCAAGCACTGGTTGAAAAAAAATGCTTGGGGGCGGCATCAGTGGCGGCTCCTCGAAGGAGGCTAAGGAGGCTCAGCCTCCTCACCAATTTATCTTAATGATCATTCTCCATTTTATTTCCTGTTTCTCTGATAATTCTTTAAATTTTACAATTAATTCCCCGTTCTCAGTAGTTATTTTTAATCTGGCAACAGTGGCCAGAGGCTAGATTCTCTATATATCTCAAACGCTAAATACGTGTGGTCAACACAGTTGCCGTTTTCCAAGCAGTTCAATTGCTAAATAGGGTAAAAGAGCGAATATGGCAACATCCTATGGAAGCTAGCCTCTCGTATGGAATTGTCGGTCGAATGAAATACGATTACTTGCTACCGCCCTTCCGCTAGAAGAATGCCACACGTGGCGTGTTCCGTTAGTTCTTGGTTTTGTAATTTGTACCGCGAGGCGAAGTAAGGTTAAGTAGTTAAGTTATAATTTATCTAATCGGTGAACGTTAAAATGATGAGTGACTTAGTTGCTGGGTTGTTAGAAAATCCATTTAGTGGATTAACATATGATAGAAAAGTGTTTTGTTAAAAATAAACGGCCTTTACCGGATTTGAAAGGATTAGTGGTGACGATGACAGGTATGTTTCAAAATCGAAATACACAATAAATCATATTGCTTGCTATTTACATCTGATACAACTTCATGTTGGGGACACTCGGGTTATGATGATTTGAAAAATTTAGCTCGTGGTATAGATAGACATGAAAAATCGCAGGAACATATTACATCGAGTTTTAAGTTTAAATTAACCGGTAAACAGAATATTGTTAAAGGAGGAAAACATATAATTTGGTAGACAAGAAACTACATTATAAACAACTTTTTTTATGAAATTTAAGATACTATTAAAGGTCAAATTGAGATTCGATTTTCCGATTTACATGAATTGAAATTTTTCGACTTGACGAATAGAAGATTTTTCGAATCTTTTTCAAAAGAGTTTCCCAATACACTTTTAGATAACTTAGTTCTAAAATATAAATTTTTTGATAAAATAGCACTGCACAATGAATTATGGGTTATATACCTACTCGGATAAAGATATTTTAGGCCAGTACGACATTCACGCCGATATGATAAAATATATGATAGACAATGATTTGCAACAAGTTTTACCTCAGTTTTATAAACTACTTTGTTTGACAGTCACCATTCCTGTCACGTCGGCATCGGTGGAATGATCATTTTCTACTCTCAAACGAATTAAAACTTACATGCGAAATACAATGAGCCAAAATCGTTTATACAGTGTTAGTTTGATATCTATTGAAAAAGATTCAGTAAAACACTTAAAACAAAATGATACATTTTATGATAATATTATTGATCATTTTTCGCAAACTAAAGACCGTAGAATTCCGTTAATATATAAAAAAAGTTTATAAAAATAATAAAAAAAACAAAATATGAAAAATTTCAAAAAAAAAAATAAAAAATATCAAAAATCCAAAGAAAAAAAACGAACAAAAAAATTTTTTGCCAAGAGAAACTACACCTTCACGTTGGTTCTTGCTTGGCAACAATTAATTTTGGCACTGAAGTAGCTGGTACGGTCGCTGTGCAAAGGTTAAATTTATTGGCTGAATAGAGTATATTTTTACAAGAACGTTTTATGTCCAGCCTCCTCTCTTAAAAAGTTCACGAGCCGCCACTGGGTGGCATAGTGCTTACGAGCACTAAGCACAGTACTTTGGGACAGCTCTTAATTACGATATATTTGGAATTTCAATCGGAATGAATTTGAATTTTCTTCATATCCAACTTTTGATGGTCTACCTACTAGTTTGACTAAAATATGTAGCATTACTTTCCTCGGGGCTGCTGCGTGCTCTTACGACATCGCAGCAATCGCACACAAAAAAAAACAAATCAGTTAACCGAAGCAACTCCTCCCCGCAGGTCAAAAGGAGCTTCAGGTTTCCTAATCGTGTGCTCTAGGTAGTCTGACTGAACCCAGCATGAGTGCCTTCTGCATCCGGTCTTTCACCAAAAAGACCGAATCCCGCCCAAAACACCGATGATTAGAACCACTAATATGACGTGGTGGTCTGGGTATAGAATGTGAAGCTTGAACAGGAGATCTTGATACCCTGTTCATTGTTCCTCCTCTTTCAAGGCTGTGTTCTTCTCTGCCGGAACAGAGAATTCGATGACATAAATAGTCTTGGTTTGTTTATCGAGGAGGGCAACGTCAGCCCTAGTTGCTTGTATAGACCTGACGGTCGGTTCCAGTAGGTTTGGCATATTTCGCTTCCGACAACGGACTCAATATCTCCTGGCATGTAAGGTAGCACCAGCTCTTGGTCTATTCCGTACGAGTGCCTTAGATGATAATACAGCACCCGCAGGACCACAATATGACATGAGGAACCTGTACAACCATCACTTTGCGCCATCTTGGCAAGCTGCGGTAAATCAATTGGTCTCGGATGTAAGTTCGGCTGACCTTACGTAGCCGACCGTTTCGATGTTTCTGTAGAAGACACAGTGTATCGGCTGGTCAACATGCCACATGAACATAAGATCTTGCTCCGTGGCATTTATGTGAGCTTTCAGGTTCCGGGCAACAAAAGATTGACCTCCAACATCAGCTTCTCGTCGGATGAGGAATAGGGACAGGTGTAGGGGTCCAGCAGGAAGGTCCTGACGATGACTACCGCTACGTACATGAACGAATGAACTTCGGGATGACTTACTGGACTGCCAGTAGGGATTACATGGCGCGGATGCACGCACTTTGATGCATCATACATCATACAGAATGCCGTGGTTTTTCCGCACATACCTTGCAGAATCAAGTATTCTACCTACGGAGAATCACCTACATAAGAACGAATCTCCAGCAGGTTGCAAATGCTAGGTCTACAGACTTACCTGTTTCCGACCGTCAGGTCCATACAAGCAAATCTGCTTATATGGATCCGACGCTTGGAAAATGGTAATTCCAGTAGATCTCGTTTCTGACAACGGATTTTTTTTTGTATACGTTTAATAATGGCACATCGGTGTTGAAACTATAGTAACTGGTTAGTAGCGCCACCACATGTCCTCTTCGATGAACAAACCAAAATATGTTGTTCCTATAATCACACATTTGACATGCCGAAGTGTCCGAAAGCTATTTTGCTTACTAAAGTGATGAAAGTCAGTGAAGTTGAAGGAGATGAAATGGCCGACTCCCTGGCCAGGCTGGGATCTCACCCTTCTGGACCAACTAAATAAAGAGTGGTCTGACTTGTGGCAAAAATCACCACGTATGAGGCAGGCCAAGCTCTTTATCAAAGAGTCTGCGTCTAGACTCTCAAAGAAATTCTTTCTCTAAACTGAAGAGACATCAGAGAGATGACTAGATTCCTAATGTGTCACTGTCGTCTTAACAAACACCTCCATACCATGGACATCGTAGATGATCCTATTTGTAGGAAATTTGGAAAGGTGGAAGAAACTGTCTCTCACATCCTGTTGAAATGACCTGCTTTGAGATCACTCAGGCACCATTACTTCTTTGAAGCAAAACTGTTCGCAGAAGAAGCTTCCGACCACGAGGTGTACAATGGGCCCAACTAAGTGGCCTAAGTGTATCTGGGGGCTAAGCCCTCTCCCCTCAATTGATAGTGATGAGGGAAGTCAGAAATCGATTGATCACAGTTCATTTAGAAGCATCGTCGTATTAAGTACTGATGAGGTATCAGATTTTACAAGAGCCCCTCCACTTCCTTGACGCGTAGACCCATTCCCATCAAAGACAGTGAAAAAGCCCTAAAATAATATGTATGATAGCAACTCCATCAATTATCCTCCGTATCATTTAAAACGTTTTCGCACAAGAATAATTCGATTAGTTCTATCTATCGCGTCCACATTGAACGTTTGAATCACGGTATCCAGTTGGCCGTCATGTCGACGTTCGTATATATTTCAGAGACAAAATACGTCAAAGTTAACATGAAAGGGAAACATTTACAGAAACACACGTACTTCATCATGTTACATAATGTCAATATATCCAAACACGGTAAACTCGACTTTGTGCAGTCGCTATCATTGTAACAAAATAGGCTTTGTCAAATAATAATCTGCGTATTGAATAAATGATAGCGACCGCTTCAACAGATCGATGCAAAGACACGACATTCGCTCATTTGGTGATAGTTAGTGTATTGTATATGGATACCGAACGCCTCAATTATTTATGGTAACATATTTTCAGTAGACTCGTTCATACTTTCCAACGGGGCCGTATTCGATGAATCGAGCCCCAAAATGTAGGTCCGTACTGAGTAATTTCGCGTACCCTATTCAGAAACCTTGAGTGAAAAATTAGGTTACGATACGTTTATTGTGCCAACTGACTCCCATAGTAAATTCGATTGACATTAGGTCAGTGGCGGCTCCTCGAAGGAGGCTAAGGAGGCTCAGCCCCCTCACCAATTTATCTTAATGATCATTCTCCATTTTATTTCCTGTTTCTCTGATAATTATTTAAATTTTACAATTAATTCCCCGTTCTCAGTAGCTATTTTTAATCTGGCAACAGTGGCCAGAGGCTAGATTCTCTATATATCTCAAACGCTAAATACGTGTGGTCAACACAGTTGCCGTTTTTCCAACCAGTTCAATTGCCAAATAGGGTAAAACAGCGAATATGGCAAACTCTATGTAGGCTAACTTCTCGTACACACTCGGTCGGTCGTATGAAATACGATACTTGCTGCGACAGCGACACGTGCTCCGTCAGTTATTGTTTTTGTTTCGCCACGCGATGTAAGGTTAAGTTATAATTTATCTGTTCGGTGAGTTATTAACAAAGAGTTCTTTGGTTATTAAACGTTAAAATGATTAGTGATTTAGTTGCTGAGATCTTAGAAAATCTATTTAGTGGATTAACATATGACAGAAAAGTGTTTTTAGAAATAAACGGCCTTTACCGGATTTGAAAGGATTAGTGATGACAGGTATGTTTCAAAATCGATCATTTGATACTGATAATTATAAAATTTATAAAAAATATTTATGGTTAACGCGATCTGAGGTACACAATAAATCATATTGCTGGTATTGCTATTTACATCTGATACAACTTCATGTTGGGGGCACTCGGGTTATGATGATTTGAAAAATTTAGCTCGTGGTATAGACAGACATGAAAAATCGCAGGAACATATTACATCGAGTATTAAGTTTAAATTAACCAGTAAACAGAATATTGTTAAAGGAGGAAAACACATAATTTGGTAGACAAGAAACTACATTATAAACAACTTTTTTTTATGAAATTTTAGATACTATTAAAGGTCAAATTGAGATTCGATTTTCCGATTTACATGAATTGAAGTTTTTTGACTTGACGAATAGAAGATTTTTCGAATCTTTTTCAAAAGAGTTTCCCAATACACTTTTAGATAACTTAGTTCTAAAATATCAATTTTTTGATAAAATAGCACTGCACAATGAATTATGCGTTGTATACTCGGATAAAGATATTTTAGGCCAGTACGAAATTCACGCCGATATGATAAAATATATGATAGACAATGATTTGCAACAAGTTTTACCTCAGTTTTATAAACTACTTTGTTTGACAGTCACCATTCCTGTCACGTCGGCATCGGTGGAGAGATCATTTTCTACTCTCAAACTAATTAAAACTTACATGCGAAATACAATGGGCCAAAATCGTTTATACAATGTTAGTTTAATATCTATTGAAAAAGATTTAGTAAAACACTTAAAACAAAATGATACATTTTATGAAAATATTATTGATCACGTTTTATGTCACGAGCCGCCACTGCATTAGGTGGATGCGGAGAGGCGGCCGAAACCACCTCTCATATCCTTGTAGGCTTCTCTTAGGCTACAACACTTCGGTAGCGCATACTTATTGCGGCCTGAGGCCTTAAGAGACATAAATCCATGACGAATCTTAGCCTTCGACGCTGCCTTAGGCCAGCTGGAGTTAGTATCAATGGGCGCACAATGAAGTTCAGTAAGTTTTGATTGATTGATCGCATAAGGAAATAGTGGTGATGTTCGTGCATCATCCATCTTTTTCTTTAATCATAATTTGAATCGTATCATAATCTAGAAATGCGGCAGTGACTGTGAACGTCAAACAAAAAAGGAGGCTTTGGATTTGTCAAAAATGAATACATAATTAATTTTGACGCGATGCTACGAAAAGTACAAAAATTAGTGCTTGTAATTCAGTGAAATAAATGTTATTTCGAATAGGCATTGCATGTTGGCTAATTTTCACTTTTTTTCAGGAAAATGTCAATGGTGAAATCAAAAATTGACTACCTATCATCTTTTGTTTTCGATTTATTTAATGGAACTGGAATGAAATAATTTCTACATTCTTGAGAAGTTCAGCAGGTCGCGAGCTTGTCAATGAAGGGGTGACTACCTAGCTTTAGCTCGTCTAGTCCTCCCATCTGGGATCTCTGGTGGTGGAATAACAGACGAGATTTCTGATGAACACCGACTTTGGAAATATCTGTAGAAAGAGGAGAGATCGCCCACCTTTCTACGATGTTCCAGAGAGGTCAATGAATTCGACAAATAGCTTTCTTCAGGATAGAATCCAAGAGCTTTAGAGTATATTTGGGAGCCGAGCTCCAAACATATGAACAGTACTCCAGGACAGCTCGAATCTTTGCTTTGGTAGATTATGAGGAGCTGGTGAGATGTAAGGCAGCTCTTGGCACGGAATAGAAAATCAGGTTTTTGCGAAGAGATTTTCGCAATGAACCTTACATGATCACCCCATGAGAGAGGGTACCGTTGGTGGTGCTCCCGAGCATAGAAATGCAAGACTTCATAGGACTAGTTGTACCTAACATCATCATATTAGGGATTGTTAGATCCGCTCTCCTGGATAAGATGCAAGCTTGAGTTTCAGTTACATTAAACTGTACTGTATTATCAGATCCCCATTTGAAAATCATTGCCAAATCTCTATTAATTCCGTCAACCTGTCTCTGTCTCCTCCACTGGCATCATTAGTTGAAATATGGGCTCTAGATGAGAAAGCGGTATGAAGTGTACCATTATCTACAAAGCCGTAGATGGGATAGGTTGTCACTTCCAACCGATCGTTGATCTGGAGCAGAAACAATATTGGTGCCAAGACATATCCCTGTGGAACACCAACGTTAATAACCATTTTATCGGAGGATACTCCGTCAACTACCACATGGAGTGATCTATTTGAGAAAACCCGATAGTAAGGGAGAACGTTGAGGCCGCAAGCCATATGACAGAAGGTCTTGGTGCCAGATTCAGTCAAATGCTTTCCCAATAGTTTGCGGTCAGGTTATTCACACCAGACGTCATCATAACCGAGAGGACAGATTGGGAGAACAAGGACACCGGACCAAGGATAAATAAAAAACAGGCTGAAATTTGAATTATTTATTTATTTACATAAATCTGTGGGAAACATAATACTGGTAAACAGTTAGATAAACAGACTATAAATACTAATAAATTCATTTACAAAAATTTGTAAAATATTCTAAAATTATCACTTTTTCTATTGATTAGCATTATTCATAAAAACCCAATCTCCCAAATAATTAAGGATCCCATGTCCTGGCACAAAGTCACAAAGAACCAATAAGAACAATTACAGTGTTAAGCTGCACAAAACACAAGAACCTATCAAAATCATGTCTATTATGAAATTACGCCCAATAGCAGACTCACAAAGAACCAAAAGGAACAATTGCAGTATTGAGCTTCACAAAACATTAAAATCTCTCAAAAATATTCCTGCAACATCAACACTTTGCTGAAAATGTATGTTCATTGTTCATGTGAACTGTCATGCCTCCAGCATATCCAGTTTTGTAATCACAAAGTTCACAAGTGAAAGTTTTCACTTGAGGATGTCTATTTTTTGTGTGTCTCGCCATGTGTGAGTCACTTTGATATTTACAATGTTCACAGGAATACCGTTTCTTGCCCGATTCGTGTTTTTTCAGATGCCACCTTAGAAAAGCCGCCGTTTTTAAAACTAACAAACGAACTTTGGGATTTGTGAACGTCCTTGATGTGGAATCTCAAGTCTTCATCTTGTGTGGTTACATATGAGCAGTATTTACATGGATACTCTTGCTTACGTAGGTTATTCATGAAAATAGCACTAGGTAGAAGGTCTCTTTTCGAATCTTCGCCAACATCAACTCCAGAGAGGGAGTTTTGTGGGTTATCAGTTCTGAAAATACGATGAATTATTATCATAATATAATGTAAGAGAATTATTTATTAATTCTCTGTAGGTCCAAATAGTCGTAATAGCAATATAAATTGAAATATTAGTTTTTAGGGTCCATTCATTGTATTAATTCAATAAAAGAAAATGTTCGCCAAGACGAACTTACTTACTCTTCTAAGAAACAATCATCTTCAACTGATTCCATTTTAATATCGATGTTTTTATTCCACAATACTTCTACTTTATTTACAGCATCATGAAGTGAACTTTCCGCTTGTTCAACATCTGTGAATTTAGTTTTAACGTCATTGGTACCATCATCAGCATAATTGATTTTAAAGGAACCAATTTCTGTTTCAACTTTGATACATCCGATGTTGGAAACAAAAGACGCCTTGTCTCGACATCTTCGTCACTTCGTAGGAACTTCTCTTCTTGAAGATATATATTCCTTCAGATTTACCGTACAATGTTTAGTTTTATTCACCTAATGCCTTATCATGGCAGACATTAATGGTGGGCAGAGTAAGCTTATCATTGATCATATTCTTTTATGAATCCTTTTATACTTAATAGTTATTTTTTTGGGAACATAAATAGGTTAAACCAGAATTAGAAACATAGATATTATATATACATATATATAATATCTATGATTAGAAGCATAGAGATTATATATAAGTATATATAATATCTATGATCACAATAATATTTTATGGATATATAATATCTATGATTGGAAATCTATCACAGAATAGAAATATAGAGCTTAGTATCACTCGTATATCATAGAAAATGGTAACAGCTTCCTAGTTCAGTGTCATACTCTGGTGGAGTACCGTTATCAGCATAGATATTACCAAGGTACTTTTCTAGTGATTTGAGACCTCTAGATACTAAACTAACTACTAATCAATACTGGTTATCAGCTCTTTCAGTACTGTTTTGATATTTTTCTTGTATCTAAATCACAGACCATCCTGTGATTATGATTATAATCAAGGCACTATGTATGTTAATATTTGCCGTAGATTCTTTTATAGTATAGAGTAGTTGTCTACATTAATAATGACAACTTTATATACATGTGACGCCTGAAGTCGTGACGTCATCGCGTCATTTCGTACATTTTGATAAGTGGATAGAAAGCACTTTTATAAAGTCACTTATATGGTCCAAAACCCGACATAAAATATATAAGAATCAATGTATAAATACACTTCTCTAACCTCTTATGCAAATGGCGGCCACCAAAGCTGTTACGCTTCACCTTTCTGTTCGAGGTTGGTATTGGTTGAGTGAGATAGTACCGATTAGTAGAAGGTTCAGTGCACTTAGCCAAAGACCCTTGTACACTATCCCCCACTACGATTTTTGGGGGTATTTGGATACCCCGCTGCTCGACAGAATCCGAAGATCTATTTTACGGTTAGATCATTTATGTCATCGGCCGTGATGATCTCCGGGCTTAGCCCGGTCCGAACGAGCGCAAGACATTCACAAAGAAAGGTAGTTGACGATTCCACTTTGTTTCCACGAGCAATTTTTCAGCACATCTGTAGATAGTAAGCATCTCGGCTTGGAAGAGATGTGTTAAGATCCCCCATTCGAACAGAGTATCGATCAAAGCTTCTAGGACCGCAAAAGCCTGCTGCGATTCGTGTTTGTTCTAGACCCATCCATATACCAAATTTTGCCATTCTTTGGCATGCGACCATTCTCCCCTTCCTCCCTCGAAGGGATGACGACCCCGAAATGGTGTTCTGCGAACCATAGGGCTTAGATTCTGTCCTGCGGTTCTGATAGCAGCATTTCAGGCTGCCCCCTAAATAGACGTGATCACCATTGATAGGGGTAGCTCGCCAAGCATGGCCCTCAATGCTGCAGACGATGTTACTCTACCTTGTGGATGTAAGGCCCCAAGCCTCACTTCATGCCAATTGCTCTCTTACACTGCCAAAAGATTATCATAGCATTTTGGCACCTAGTCTCCAGTTGCTTCTGCCAGATTAGTTTGTTTGTCTAGAGTGAATTCCAGATATTTCACTTCACCATCTCGGAAAAGTCTACCATTTTTTTAGAGGCTCGATTTGGTAGCTTCTGGGGAAGATGATAATGGTAGTTTTCTCCGACTGAATGGGGAGGTTGTTTTCTCTACACCAGACTTCTATAATTATCAAGGCTTGTTAAACAAGCTCCTGCAAAGTACCCTCGTAGGCTCTTCTGGAGAATATGGCGATGTCATTCGCATAACCTATCGCCTTAATACCAGCCCAGTTTAACCTCAGTAGTAGCTCATCAACGGCCAAACTCCATAAAAGAGGGGAGAGTACCGCTCCCTGTGAACACCTTTTCAGAGTATATATAGCCTTGCCACGTTGTGTTCATAATCCACCCTATTAGCTTTCTGTTCAGGGTTAGGCATCTAGTTATATTAATTAAAATGTATGGCATTGACAAATTTTTATTAGTATGTAGGAAAAAAGGTGTGTCTATCAAGCGAGATTCGTACCTCGCACGCATATATTAATATAATGCTCCTAGCGGCGAGCGATGTTCATATACCGAATTCAATACCCATCCTGCATCGGTGGCTGTGGCGTAAGTGGTTGAGATCCCGGATATACATTTTTTAATATATTATAGCTTTTTCCTTGCCCTTGAACACATGTATTATTAAAGTGCATGTAATTGCTTGATGTTCTTTCTCTAAACACACATTTGATTCTCTTTGCACATGTGTTATTAAAGTGCATGATGGGAAATACGAATCTTACTATATAGTACCTCGTGGGAAAAGAC
Source organism: Endomychus coccineus (assembly GCA_958510875.1). Lineage (NCBI taxonomy): Eukaryota > Metazoa > Arthropoda > Insecta > Coleoptera > Endomychidae > Endomychus > Endomychus coccineus. Next base: position 3,845,424 of record OY294070.1, read on the forward strand.
TCCAAGATGTCACAATTCAATCAACGTTGAAGACACTTTGAGCAACGTGTGTTTCTTCATAGGTGACCAGAACTAGGCTCGGTTACTGCAGATTGTTACATAAAGCCATAAATTTTTTTTATACTTGACTACACGACAGGGAAACCTATAATGTTCGAGGAACATCTTGTGAACCAGCGGTGCAAAGAAGAGGAGATGGGCATTCGGATTTTTCGTGAAGGTTTGGAGGTTATAGGCATAGGGAAAGACCTCACTAGGTGAACAGTTCCACAACTTCCTGCTGTCCGATAGAAAAATTAAGTGTGGAAAGAAGAAGTTCGACAGGTCTCGAGCTTGACAATGAAGGGGCAACTAGTTTGAGCTCGTCTTATCCGCCTATCTGGCGCGATGGAACAACAGACGAGATTTCTGATGAACACCGACCATGGAAATATCTATAGAATAGGGAGAGATCTCCCAACTTTCTACGATGTTCTAGGGAGGTCAATGGCCTAGTAAACGTGACATCATCAATCGGACGAATAGCTGTCTTCTGGATGGAATCCAAGAGCTTCAGCCATTCAGCCTATGATTGGGAGTCGAACATTACTCCAGGGCAGGTTGAATCTGTGCTTTATAGATTATGAGGAACTGCTAGGATGTAAAGTAGCTCTTGGCACGGAATAGAAACCAAGTTTTTATGAAGCGTTTTCGCAATGGACCTCACATGACCGTCCCATAAGAGGGTGCTAATGGTAGTGATCCCTAGCAATGTCATAGAAGACTTCCTAGGAATAGTTGTACCTGACATCTTCATATTACTAAAGTCTAAACTAAAGGCATTGTAACAGAACCAAATGCAAGTATATGTACGACTGGATATCCTTTGTGGAGTTTGCACGTACGCCAATGATCGTATTTACGTCATGCCACAACCACAACCAACTAACTTAACGTCAGTTAACTTGATTTGTCTTTCTGTTGCTCCTTGCAATCTATGTTTATGTTCTTTACGTCTCTGTTAAGTTTTAGAGGTTAGTGTAAGTACCTCATTTTCCTCTGTTTCCAAATATACTGTCATTATTCAGCTTAGGTTAATTCGGTGAAATCGCAAACTTGTACCTGTACGTAGTTACTTATTCAATTTTCATTAACTGGTAAGTACAATGTTTATTTTTAATTTTATCGACCAACAGATGAGTGAGTGCATCGACGTGAGGGCATTATTTAAAAAACGCGAGTAGCTTAATTACAGATAGGTAGTTTACATCAAAGCCGGCCGGGAATATTCACTTTTACGAATATTGTATCGCATGTAGTTATAATCAACACATCATGCGTCATATTCGATAAGTCGTAAAGGAAACGTGGTTTTTATTGTTGAGGTATTTTGCGTAGGAAGGTTTCGGATTCTTCATACAATTTACATTAGGTCCAATAATTGTTTTTGTAAATATTACTGTGTGAAACTACAGTTTGAACAACTAACTGAACGGATGGCTATTAAACTGTGTAGTTTGATATGTAAGAATGCAAAAAATGTAGTCGCATAAAAGTTATCCACATCTCGCTGAAAATAACGTTCAAATACCTTGACCGATATTGAACTGCAAAGAATGTAATCACGAATGGAAAAAATATCACAAACATTCCTCATTTCCTCAAATAAAACTGGCGCAAACGGATGTAAACAAAGCTGTTAAGAGCGACCCTGTCTACCTTTTATGGCCAAAGTTCCCTCCTCCCAAAAGAATGCAAATAAGAATACCTTATATTGTATTAAAGGACTGTTTTTGTCTAAAATGGCTCGACTCTGTTATCTTGATAATTATTATCAAGCTATTCTAGATTGAAACTTTTTTCGAAGAGGAATGGAAATTTAATTGAAAATTTCGGATTAATTTTTAATTTTTGCAAATACTGATTGCTGAGTTGGGATCAATACCAATTGCAGTTATCTATTTCTTAACAAAAACGGAATTCATACGACTCAGGAAGATAAATACAGGATCATTCACGGTGGATGGGCTATTAGACTTGAGTTTTTAATATTTTCGGACGTGCAATGTTGCCGCTTCTGTTAGAAAGTAGCAGATACTTTGAAATTTTAAATGGTATATGCGTTTTAAATCCCTATGCTTATGTTGCACGGTTTTTGAGATATTAATTATTTTATATTTTTATATTGCATAATTTTCAAAATCACATCTCCCAGGCGTAAATAACCGTAAGGAATAAAATTGTTTTTGAACCATTCCTTATACTGCACCTGGGATTTAATTGTAGGATATAAAGCTTAGGGACTTTGTTTAATTATGACCTGAAGATGAACTGTTGAAAATCATAAAATATAAAGATCAATATGAAGATTCATCCACTGCACTTAGTAATCATATAAAAGACACAAACTAATCATTTGACTACAACGATTCAACAATTTTGAATGTTGAAAAAAATAATGACGAACGGTTTAGTATTAGAAAGTATTCAAATTGAAAGAAACAATTGTGTTAATAATAAAATATTATTATTATTAGTAATAGAAATGAAATGTAAATCATAGAATAAGTAATTCATAATATAATCATAGTTATATTTAGATTTGCAAATCATAGAATAGTATCTTACGTATTTAATCAGCTGGATTCAATCTATTTCAAGTATTTCAAATTAATAATTAGCCATACTTTATTCTTTCACACACAACCGATCCAACGTTTTCTGCAGTTTTAATTGGATTTTAAAAACAAGTCGGCTGCAGACGCATTTCATTAATCAAAGTCATCTACAACAATTTTTGATAAAGATATAAATAAAATTTCTAAACGTCAAAAAGAAAAATCTTATTTTATTTTTAGTAGTATTAAAGAACCAAAATGCCAAAAAAAACGTAACATAAGGTCGTATTAGTGGTTCTGATCGGTGTTTTGGGCGAAATTCGGACTTCGCTGCGTTCGAACTTGAAGATCATTCCGGCACTTAAAACTCGGCGCAGATCTTGATAGACCTGATGCGGAAGGCAGTTATTCTTAGGGCACACGGTTTAGGAACCTGAAGGTACTTACCGGCCGATGGGGAGGAGTGGTTTCGGTTAATTGACTATATATATACATATAGGCCTAGGAATTGAATAAATTATTCAGAAACAGAGTTCGAATGTAACATCACATATACAGGATGTTTCATTTAAAATTTCAAAGTATCTGCAACTTTATAATAGAAGCGGCAACACAGCACTACACAGTCGTTAATATAGGTATAGGTAACCAAAGTTTCAAAATTCTAGATCTTCATAAACGTCTAATATGTGATAACATGTGATATCTTTGTTTTTGAATAGATAATTTAGATGTTGTTTCAATGTTTATGTCGAAATTTAATATCGCGTATTGAAGTTCAGCAAAAGATTGCGAATAATGCTATAGTAGATAACTATTGCACAATTGTTACCACAGGAAGATTACCAGTGTTTTATATTTGCAAATAATTATCTAAATATAAATGACATTGTATTCATATCGCCGCTGACATCTCTTTCCAGTATACACAAAATTTAACAACGTGTAAAAATACAATTACTTAATCAAGTATCACTACGTTCATTTTGCTGTTAATTGAAATTTAAACGAATAAATTGATGTTTGGCAACCTCATTTTTCTCCTGTACTCCTGAATTAGTATCCCTCCTACCCCAAACTCTCATATATAAATCAAAATATGTCCAAGAATCAATTTTATATATTCAACATTGATATAATGTCACCGTTGTTACGTTAAGTTACGTTTGACAGTCTTAAAAAATAAATTGGCATTAATTAATAAATTAATTGAGAAAAAATCTTTCACATATACATACCAGCAATAAAAAGTTGGCAATGTCAAATGTTAGGCCATTATAAAGTAAAATTAACTTTTTGAGATTGTATTGCACATGCCTTTTCAGAGTCAATTCAGTATTTAAACCAATTGTATTCTCGTGATTCTTCTTGGAAAGTCAGCGCTATGTGATTATCTATGAAATAAATGAAACATTAACCAAAATGATTGGCATATTTAAAGTTATTTTCACGAAAAATGGATGTGACTTAATGACTGCAGTAAAAGTACCCAATGTCTATGTCTATATGTAAGCCTTGTTCCTCATAGCTACCTCTTCAAAATGAATTATATTATATTTTGGTAGTGGCAAAACCATTGACCCAATCAAATCAACTCAATTGCATGATACCACAGATTAATTAATGCAACTTTACTATCTTGAATGAAATAAGACGAAAAAATGTACTTCAACATTTGCCTAAATAATTTTCTTTTGCGTTTTAATTACTACTGTAAGTCAAAACTGTAGAGGTACAAGTTGTAAACTGAAGATTATTTCTTCGTTTCCAGATCCCAAAAGAACCATCATTATGTCTAACATGAACGGCGATGCTGACTTAATAGAAGAGGACGGCATGTCCGCAAAAGAAATGATAGCAACTGGACATGGTTTAACCTACAACGACTTCATAATTCTCCCAGGCTTTATCAATTTCACAGCCGACGAGGTCGATCTTTCCTCACAACTGACCAAAAAAATCACCTTGAAATCACCACTCGTATCTTCGCCAATGGACACGGTCACCGGAGCTGAAATGGCCATCGCCATGGCACTTTGCGGCGGAATCGGTATCATCCATCACAATTGCCAACCGTCTTTCCAAGCTAACGAAGTATCGAAAGTGAAAAAATACAAACACGGTTTCATTCACGATCCCGTAGTCCTAAGTCCGTCGAATACAGTCGCGGACGTTCTCCGTGTAAAAGAACAACATGGTTTCTGTGGAATTCCCATCACGGATAACGGTAAACTCGGCGGCAAGCTAGTGGGCATCGTGACGTCACGCGATATCGACTTCTTGGACGATGCCAGCACGTCCAGAACATTAGAAACGGTAATGACCAAGTCGGACAGTTTGGTAACCGCTAGGTCTGGTGTTTCCTTACCCGAAGCCAATAAAATCCTGGAGACGAGTAAAAAAGGCAAATTGCCCATCGTGAACCGGGAAGGAAATCTCATAGCATTGATGGCAAGAACGGATTTGCAAAAGGCGAAAAGTTACCCCATCGCTTCTAAAGACGACAATAAACAACTCATTGTCGGAGCAGCTATTGGGACAAGATATGCAGATAAAGCACGACTCGATCTCTTGGTACAAGCTGGAGTTGATGTTATAGTGTTGGATTCGTCGCAGGGAAACTCCAGCTACCAAATCGATATGATCCATTACATCAAAGACAAACACCCGAATCTGGAGGTAATCGCAGGTAACGTGGTAGCGGTCAACCAGGCCAAAAACCTAATAGACGCTGGTGCCGATGGCTTACGTGTTGGTATGGGCAGTGGAAGCATATGCATCACGCAAGAAGTAATGGCCGTGGGCAGACCACAAGCCACTGCAGTCTACAAAGTCTCCGAATACGCGAAGAAAAGGGGCGTGCCTATTATCGCAGATGGTGGTATCCAATCCATTGGTCACATAATCAAAGCGTTATCTCTTGGCGCTTCGACGGTTATGATGGGTTCCCTCTTGGCCGGCACATCCGAAGCCCCGGGCGAGTACTTCTTCTCCGACGGCGTGCGATTGAAGAAATACCGGGGAATGGGAAGCATCGAAGCGATGGAAAGCAAAGATACCATGGGAGCCGCGATGAATCGCTATTTCCATACCGAAATGGACAAATTGAAAGTGGCACAAGGTGTTAGTGGTAGTATCGTGGATAAAGGTTCCGTGTTACGTTTCGTACCGTATCTGCAATGCGGTATCAGGCACGGTTGTCAAGATATGGGAACGACGTCGATGGAAGGGCTCAGGACGATGATGTACAACGGGGAATTGCGATTCGAGTTGAGATCGCATTCTGCACAATTAGAAGGCAACGTTCACAGTTTGTTTTCGTACGAAAAGAGGCTTTTCTAATAATTTTTTTTGGCGGTTGCAATTCGTCATTTCAAACATTCGAATAATTAATTTTTATCCGTGGGATACAGAAATTTATTATGTGATTGGGTGACTTTCTTTCACGAAATATTTTTACTAACAATCCAATTTTTTTATATTTTTAAACCGCTTTCGCAACAATCTTGTATCTCAAAATGAACTATTTTTCATCAAGAGAAAATAAAGCCCCGCTTTAAAAAACCAACGATACCCAACGTTTGAGTGAAATTACCTTTTCCTGTGAAGAGACATGAAATTTTGATGGTTGAAACCCGTCATTCTAAAATGGATCAATTTAATTCCAAACTCCCAAATAATTATCCAAGAGTTACAAAATTGTTTATTAAATCATTACACTTTTGTACTTTTTATTATTAATGATTAAATTTTGTTATATTATGTAACACTGTTTTTACTAAATCTTCCCAATATTATTTAGAGATATACTAAAAATATGTCATTAATTCCAAAATAATTGTGAGAATGTTGAAAAGCACCCAATTGCAAAGAACTTTCTATTTAAAGGAAATATTTATTTCCAAAAGTAAATGGTACAAAATATTTGGTATTCACTAATATAACGCTTAAACCACTCACTGTCATAAGACATTTAGTCAATTTGAAAACTAATATTGACTTTATCACACTAAGGAATAAATATGGCTTGAATAAGCTAACTTTTTCTTTTAAATTTTATTTCTTTATGACACATATTTAGGAGTTTTAATAAAAAATACATGGCTTACAAACTATGGTTTATTCCTTAAATATTAAAATTAAGATTAAGGAGGGAGTGAGTGAGGTATGTGTACAGTAGGATAAGAGTTACTTACAAATAAATTTAATAATGTAGAATTGGTAAAGTCTTTCTGATCATTTAAAAGGTTTTTCCGGTATTTTTAAACTTATTAATTTCAATTTTTTCCAAGTTGTTTGATACTTTACTTTTAACTGACTTATGGAGAATCTCAAAATCATCTTTGAAATGATGGATCAGTTTCTTTAATATGGTTTAAAACTGAATCTTTATTCAAATTAAAATGTTCTTTAATTCTAGTTTTGAAAGATCTTCCTGTCTGACATATATAATTTATCACAATCTTCACACTCTACCTTGTATACTCCTGATTCTTGATCTTTTTTATTCTTATCTTTGTTGTATTTAATATATTTGCCTACCGTATTATTTGTTCTAAAAGATGTGGTAACATTTTGTTTTTTAAGTAAAGTGTTTAGAGACGAAGTTTTTGGAAACTTATTACAAACGTATTTTTTATTAAAACTATCATGAATATGTGTCATAAGAGAAATAAAATTTAGTGATGTGATGAATGTGGTGAGGAAGGTTTCCTTCATTATTTTTCTAAAATTTTAATTAAAAATAAATTAAATAAAACAAAATAACAAAATCATCAGCTCTAAGAATGCAGTAATCAAAGTTCTTGAATAAATATATTTTACAGTATTACATTATGATCCTAATGTTTAAAATAAGAATTATAATGTATGATTCAAGAATCTTCTAAATTATCTAAAGAAATGAATTTATTTATATCTACCCAGAATTGATGGGTTCACTATTATCATAGGCTAACATAAATTAGATTTTATACTTTATTTTTCTTGAAATGTAAATGAAATATATGAACAATGTTTTACAAACTATTTTTATTTTCCTCTAAATACCGGCTGGCTGATAATGTATTTCTTACTATGACAATTAATGATTGTCACTCTTAGGTTTTTATTAATCTCAAAGTTTTATTATCTATGGGAGTTCGATTCTATTCATGTGTCGAATACTATTTATTTAATCAAAGTTTCAAACGAAAACGATTCGAATTTGCAAAGAAATTGAGGAATAGTTGTCATAACATTTGTTCTAGTTCTATAGAAATTATTAGGTGTTCTGTGGTTGATAGTATCTAAGGACATTATAAAAAAAAAAGTGTAGCGGATGACCGATCGACTGCTTTTATCATCAGTCGTATACACAGGTCTGGAAACTATTGTTTGACATGAGTCTCTTACATGTCGCTTAACTCGAAGTCCCTCGCTCAGCCACCAGCTAGCGCATGGATCGAAGTATATTGTCAGGATTGCGCCATATTGTTCAAATTTCAAGCCCCAGAACATCCCTCGACTCATGCGCCAACCGTGACGTACTACGCAACAGTCGACGCTTAGCGGACTTACTTCTCACATAAGAAACACCCTCGAGTTTCCAGACCTGTGTATACGACCGTGGTCACAACCAAAGTAGAGCACGCTGCAAGTTCATCACGGATTAGTCTCGGTATGAAAACGGAACAGGATTATATTGCTATATAGGGATCACAGAACCACTATAGGGAACTCGGGTCATCTTTCTTTGGATAGTAACCATCGATCTCTAATGTACTCAATTGCGCAATGGTTACAGCCACAGCGGCAGAATAATTCATCTCTATGGTTACATCATAGAGTAATGTTTTCCGTACATAGATCATACAATACTGCATTTTACATAGAGATAAGGCAGAATAATTCATCTCTATGGTTACGTCATAGAGTAATGTTTTCCATACATAGATCATACAATACTGCATTTTACACAGAGATAATTTATCTGTACGGTATTGAATCTATGTTCTCAGTAGTAGAGCTTTTGCCTCTACTCAAGTAGTCACAAAGTAATTTACTTACTTAGCTTAAGAAATTGTAATCTGGTTTAATAATTTTAATGTACAATTTCTGATAATTATGATCTTTGGAACAAGAATAAAACTGTTACAAGTTTGAATACGGTACAAGCAATTATATTATTGATTAGTACCATGGAGGAGATAAAGATTGAAATAATAAACGGATCTCCAGTCGATGACAGCGAATACGAGTTAGTTTAATTATATTTTAAATTACATCAAATTAGGGAAATAACTAGTTGCTACTTATCGTAGTATAAATGACGTAAATTACCTTATCAAAAATATTTTTTTTTTAGATTGACTACACTACAAAAAACACCTATCAGAGACAATACAAAGAAAATTAAGAAAAAAAAAGTGAGTGAACTTCATAAACCATACACCAGCCATAAAAAAAACGACCCCAAACAATTTATATGCGAAAAGTGTACTTTCCAAACGAATCACGAGAATAAATTCAGAGGACATGTATTGAACGATATACATACGACCGATACATTAATTGAATGCGATTTTTGTTCCCACAAAACATTCAGTCTAGCCGCACTTGGCAATCATGTTTATACTAGACACAACTTGATAAGTATCGTCGAATGCGAATATTGTGACAACTTCAAAACTGGGAACGTTACCACCCTTCAGAACCATGTACTAGAGAAACACAAGGATAAACCGTTGTTCGGTTGTGAATGTTGCGGGTTTAAAACCAAAGCTAGTGCGTTACTCGGGGAACATATTCTTGCCAAACACACTTTGCGTTATCCAAAAAAGACAAACGACAGTTTAATGGTGAAAACGATGGAGGGAGACAGTTTAATATCGAATAAAATTGCAACAAAGAGTCTGATAATTACACCAGGTCGATCGCAACCAATCCCACATTATAACAAGGAGTTCGTTAAATGCGGGCATTGTGTGTATGTTACCGAAAGTGTAGAATTGTTGGGAAAACACATGAACGATGAACATCCCACTGTTAAAGTGTTCCAATGTAAATATTGTAGTTACTTTTGCCAGTTAGCCACCCAGTTACGAGTGCATATGGACATAAAACACGCCTCCGATTTGTACGATTGTGATTACTGCGATTTTAGAAATAAGTCTTTGATCCTTTTGATGAATCACATTGAAAAGGAACATTGCAGTTAGCTTTTCAACTTCTTAGATTCAATCGGACAGTCTGAAGGAATCTGAAAATCTGAATATTTCACTTTGGTAAGTAAATATATTATTTACAATTCAGTTTTTAAAATGAAATGGAACATATTTTCAATACTTTTGAGTATTTATGTTTTTTGACCACAGAAACCTTATTGGCTGTTAGTGATCCTAAAATATGCAACACAAACAAGAAAACAACCCCATGCATTTATAAGCTTTCAGAGTTTCTAAATTAGTCCAGGCTGTGAACCGGGATTTTAGCTATAATTTAAAAAAAACATGTAAGTTCGAATCAAAAAATTTTTTTTGCATTAGCTTCAGGAGGTTCTCAGGATCATTCATACACCTTAAAACCTCTTGGGAATCCCAACCCCACCCATTGGGGGCGAAAATGGCCCGAAATCTCCAAGTCTCGAATTGTATTTTCTACAAAAAAAGGTATTTTGGCATTTCAAGTGCACCTAGGAGGTTTTTTGGGTCCCTGAACACGAATCCGTAGTCAGATTTACTTGCAATCCATCGTAGGGGTGGTAAAATCGACAAAATTGGCCAATTTTGCACCCCTAATATGTTATTTTGCAATTTACGTGTTTTAGGCATTTCGAATGCACCAAGGAGGTTTTGTATTTTACCACCCCTACGATGGATTGTAAGTAAATGTGGCTACGGATTCGTGATCAGCGACCCAAAAAACCCATGTCCCTTAAGCTAGCAGAGCAAGATTAGCAGAATACAAAAAAAAGACTACTAAAATTAGACGCTAATTAAACGCTAATTAAATGTGCTAATTAAAAATTTAACGCTCAAAACAACATGTTCTGCCAGCTCAACATTGAGCCAGCAGAGCACGACACAACAATTAGTCGAATCATGATGATATATATATCAAAATTATCCTTTATTTAAACGCTAATTAAATGTGCTAATTAAAAATGATGTAGTAAAAAACATTACTAAAGTCTCGTTCTGCTGGCTCGGCCTTACGATCGCAGATCACTCAAATTTTTCCGAAAATACAAAAGAGCGTCAAATTTTTAATGAGCACATTTAATTAGCGTTTAAGTAAAGGATAATTTTGATATATATATCATCATGATTCGAGTAATTGTTGTGTCGTGATCTGCTGGCCCAATGTTGAGCTGGCAGAACATGTCTTTTTTTTTTTTAAAAAAGGAGCGTCAAATTTTTAATTAGCACATTTAATACGCGTTTAATTAGCGTCTAATTTTGGTAGTCTTTTTTTTTGCATTCTGCTAATCTTGCTCTGCTATCATAAGGGACATAAAAAACCCCCTTGGTGCATTCGAAATGCCTAAGACACGTAAATTGCAAAATAACATATTAGGGGTGCAAAATTGGCCAATTTCGTCGATTTTACCACCCCTACGATGGATTGCAAGTAAATGTGGCTACGGATTCGTGATCAGCGACCCAAAAAACCCATGTCCCTTAAGCTAGCAGAGCAAGATTAGCAGAATACAAAAAAAAGACTACTAAAATTAGACGCTAATTAAACGCTAATTAAATGTGCTAATTAAAAATTTAACGCTCAAAACAACATGTTCTGCCAGCTCAACATTGAGCCAGCAGAGCACGACACAACAATTAGTCGAATCATGATGATATATATATCAAAATTATCCTTTATTTAAACGCTAATTAAATGTGCTAATTAAAAATGATGTAGTAAAAAACATTACTAAAGTCTCGTTCTGCTGGCTCGGCCTTACGATCGCAGATCACTCAAATTTTTCCGAAAATACAAAAGAGCGTCAAATTTTTAATGAGCACATTTAATTAGCGTTTAAGTAAAGGATAATTTTGATATATATATCATCATGATTCGAGTAATTGTTGTGTCGTGATCTGCTGGCCCAATGTTGAGCTGGCAGAACATGTCTTTTTTTTTTTTAAAAAAGGAGCGTCAAATTTTTAATTAGCACATTTAATACGCGTTTAATTAGCGTCTAATTTTGGTAGTCTTTTTTTTTGCATTCTGCTAATCTTGCTCTGCTATCATAAGGGACATAAAAAACCCCCTTGGTGCATTCGAAATGCCTAAGACACGTAAATTGCAAAATAACATATTAGGGGTGCAAAATTGGCCAATTTCGTCGATTTTACCACCCCTACGATGGATTGCAAGTAAATGTGGCTACGGATTCGTGATCAGCGACCCAAAAAACCCATGTCCCTTAAGCTAGCAGAGCAAGATTAGCAGAATACAAAAAAAAGACTACTAAAATTAGACGCTAATTAAACGCTAATTAAATGTGCTAATTAAAAATTTAACGCTCAAAACAACATGTTCTGCCAGCTCAACATTGAGCCAGCAGAGCACGACACAACAATTAGTCGAATCATGATGATATATATATCAAAATTATCCTTTATTTAAACGCTAATTAAATGTGCTAATTAAAAATGATGTAGTAAAAAACATTACTAAAGTCTCGTTCTGCTGGCTCGGCCTTACGATCGCAGATCACTCAAATTTTTCCGAAAATACAAAAGAGCGTCAAATTTTTAATGAGCACATTTAATTAGCGTTTAAGTAAAGGATAATTTTGATATATATATCATCATGATTCGAGTAATTGTTGTGTCGTGATCTGCTGGCCCAATGTTGAGCTGGCAGAACATGTCTTTTTTTTTTTTAAAAAAGGAGCGTCAAATTTTTAATTAGCACATTTAATACGCGTTTAATTAGCGTCTAATTTTGGTAGTCTTTTTTTTTGCATTCTGCTAATCTTGCTCTGCTATCATAAGGGACATAAAAAACCCCCTTGGTGCATTCGAAATGCCTAAGACACGTAAATTGCAAAATAACATATTAGGGGTGCGAAATTGGCCAATTTTGTCGATTTGACCACCCCTACGATGGATTGCAAGTAAATCTGGCTACGGATTCGTCTTCAGTGACCCAAAAAAACCCCTAGGTGCACTCGAAATGCCAAAATACTCTTTTTTGTACAAAATACTGAAAGACTTGGAGATTTCGGGCCATTTTCGCCCCCAATGGGTGGGGTTGGGGTCCCAAGAGGTTTTAAGGTGTATGAATGATCCTAAGAACCTCTTGAAGCTAATGCAAAAAAAAATTTTGATTCGAACTTGCATGTATTTTTTTTCCGGTTCATAGCCTGGACTAAATACTAATGATATTAAAAATGTGAAATTATCGAAAATAATAAAATTATTAGTATTAATTATTAATTGCATGAAAATGTAAACCACCTGTCCATAACTTTACCTTCTTAATTAGTTTTAAGAAATCCCGTTTTGGACATAATAACTCTTCTGATGATGGTCGTGAGACCGAAACGTACGTAAAGATGAAAATATAAAACAAAGTGTTAATGTGACCTATTTCCCGAGAATTTTATTTATAACCTTAAAGCAGTATGGTGATCCATATAACTGTTTTAGCCCTATTGGTATAATGTTGAGTTTAGTTATTGTTATGAAAATATAATTTTGTTCGTCTTTTCGATTGGATATTGTTATTTATGAGACCTTTTATGGTGTAGTCATGATCAAAATAATTCAATAAATGTTTTTGTACATACAGGGTGTGCAGCATAAATGTAACACAGTTTAAAATATTTGTTATTATAAAAAATATCTAATTGTAGGCATTTTAAACTTCACTGTTTAAAATGGGACACTATATGGGCAATTCTAAATTAGAGGAGACGGCCAAGGGTGGGGCTGGTGTCTGTGGAACTTGCCAGGGCAATTTTTTTCCGTTTCTACATCGTATTTGAACTCGTTTACCAGCATATAGAGATTAAAATACCCTTTAAAAAGTTTTTTATGAATAATTTCAATTTTTTTGGGTTGTTTTTCAACAAAAATGTCAAAAAACTGGTTTTTACCACAGAAATTGACATTTCATAATAGATAAACGTCCAAGAAGTCATTTCCGATCGGAAATTGGCCGCTGAATCCAAAAATGGTGTCATTTTCATTACATAACGCATCATTTTCTATTCATTGGCCGATTTTCGGCAAAATACCTTTTTTTTTTCGGCGTCATATCGGTGTGGGCAGCCACATTCTAGCGATATCTGGGTGTTTTTACCTCAGCTTTACGATAAAATGAGAATTCATCTGACTAAATGAATTGTAGAGGTCGAAAAATCGAAAAAACAACATAAAACCGATATTACTGTACAAAAATCTGTTATCAGGTCGCTGACAAGTCTTTTTATGGGATATAGGACCCCGGAATCGGATTCAGCGGGAAATTGTACGATAAAAAAACAGTTCCCGAACGTCATCCAACAGTTTTTACACTCCAGTATACCATTAATTTTAAGCCAAGACCCAGGTAAACGAAATTTACTTCCAGTTTTTGACCTTTTTCGACCTCAAAGTTGCAGAATTTAGAATTGTAAGTAGGATATTTGGATTACTTGGACAATTTTCGACCGAAAACATGCTATTACATTATTTTTTTAAATATTTTGGTGCTTTGGAAAAGCAGTTTGAAAAAAAGCTTTTTGGTAGCTGCAAATCTAGAGACTTCGTTTTTTTTGTAATGTTTGAAGTTTGTTTCTTAAAAATTTAAATCGACTAAAATCGTGATCAAAATGACTGATTTTGATGTAAAATTTCCCAAACATTTTGATTTTGACAATTTTTCAATTCCACATGATGACCCAGAGCCACAAATTGACTAAATTACACTAATTTATATTCGGTTTCGTTGTTTTGCCTCCTAATTTTTGCGCTTTGTTGAATTGAAAAACATTACTTGAAACAAGTTATACGGACCTATACCACGTTAAACTATGTAAAATAACCTTTAATTTGAGCCCAAGTAGAGTACTCTGCGATTTGTTGACCGTATCTTCAAAATTTGGGCCAAATCCCCCATTTGGAATTTTATCTAAAATATTGGATCTTTCAACCTCATCTTTGGATCACTTATTGTGGTCACCATGATCTACTTTGACACCAACTTTCACCCAATTTGGTAAAGATTTGACCAAAATAGCCCAATTTTAATTTTTAGCCCGAAAAATGTATATATAAATCTATTCTAGGGGAAGTAATGATCGCAAACACTCCAAATTTGAACCAAAGCTTCCTTGAGCATGGACAATAAAAGGGTTCAACTCCCAAACCTTCGTCAGAAGTCTAAGGGGTCCAAAAAAATTAAAACTCCAAAAATGACCTAAAAAAGGCCTAGAAAGCAGTTTTGTGATTTTTGGGATGGTTGCACCAAATATTTCTTGTTGAAAATTCTGAAGATCATTATTCTTATAACAAGACACAACTTTTTCCACCTCCCCAACCTCATCAAATTTTTACGAACCTCGCCTCTATTTTCCGTAGAATGACTTCACCAAAAGAACAACTAAATGATTATTTGATGTCATTTATCCCCATAATTCTGTCAAGACATTCAAATAAAATTTTCAGTGGATATTGAATGTTGAGAAATGTAATAACAAATGCTCATTATAAATTTTATTTATTATCCGTATAAACATAACACAAAAACAGCTCAAAACAACTTATTATATCTAAGTCAGACCAAATGACAAGGTAGTATTTAGATTCTTTTTAATATGTGAGTAACATGCATTTAGCCACTTCGGTAGCCTTATCTTTCCCCAAAAGGAGTTCCACAATCTTGAGAGCAAAGTCTACAGATGTTCCGGGACCTCGACTAGTAATAAGATTTCCATCTACCACCACTTTATCTTGTTTGTATATGTAATTTCCACCTTCGGTCATTTGCAATTCCACGGATGGATAAGAAGTGACGTTCTTTCCAAAACCTATGCCGTGAGCTTTCAGGGCGGTTGGAGCTGAAATGTCGCGATTAATTCTGATATAAAAATGAACGTTTCACTCGAATAGTACCTGCACAAATTGCGGCAATCAATCGTCCGTTAGAATCTTGTTCCTTCAAAAGTTTTCCTACCTCTTCGGATTTTGCCAACGCTTGGGATCCGCCTAAACCCCCGGGCAGAACCAAAACGTCAAAGGGCGCTTTCAAAGCCGCTTCGAAAATACTACAATCCGGTACAATGGTCACTAGTCTGCTACATTTAACGGGAACCGAGCTTGTCAACCCGGCAAGTGTCACGTTAACCTTGAAAACATAAATTAAATTCACGGATTCACGCTTTCGTTCATTATAACTTAGCGTGTTATAGAAAAGGTCTTACTTCCGCTCTTCTTAGAACATCTACAGCCACGACACATTCAATTTCTTCGGCGCCGGGCGCCAAAAATACACAAGCCGTCTTCGTCATTTTCCTCGATTAATTACAAGACGATGTCCTATAGATATTATTTTTTCGAAACAGGCATAAAAGTCGATTTCATACAAATTTGCCCGATTTTTATAACAAAATAGAGCTAGTTCTGAACAAAATTAATTCTTTTTTTGTCATTGACAATGACAACCAAGATCGCGCACCGAACAAATGAAACCAGGTGTTTTGTGTTTACTTTTCTAGTCCCCACAAGTGCGCCCATAGAGTATATTCTACTCGATGAACGCCGCGCATAGAATAATAAGTAAAATCACTGAGGAATCCAAACATTCACCATTGTGATTTTTACAAGCATTCTGTGTTTATGTATCTGTGAAGTGTGAACTAAAAATGCTAAACGATTTGAATTGCTTGTTTTCAGATGGGGCATATATCGAAATGGATATAATACAAGAGAAAATCTATTATTTCAATATGCCGATATGCGTAACCAAAAATACCGATGAAAGATTGTTTTAAACTATGTTTATATTAAGTTCGTAAATAAATATTTATTCTATTGAATGTACTGCAGTTAATCTATAAAATAATGATTCTTGACCCTGGTATATTAGATTTGTACGGGACTAATGGGCTAGAGAAGTTTCACCATCAAGACATTTGGAGATCTATTGTGTATTTCCGCACCGGGTGCTAAAAATACACGAGCAGTCTTCGTCATTTTCCTCGCGTAATTACACGACGATGTCGAATAGATATTTTTTTGAAACAGAAAAATGTTGATTTTTGACAAATTTCGATAACAACATAGAGCTGGTTCTGAACATTTCTTTTTTGTCATTGAGAATGACAACCAGGATCGCGCACCGAACAAATGAAGTCAGGTGTTTTGCGTTTACTTTTCTAATCTCAAGTGCGCCCATAGAGTGTATTCGATGAACGCCGCGCATAGAATAAACAGTAGTCACTGAGAAATCTAAATATTGAGAATTGTGGTTTTTACAAACATTATATGTTTGTGAATCTATGGAGTGTGAACTAAAAGATTTGATTTGCATCGCATTCGTGTTCAGCGACCCCAAAAAACCCCGAGAAGCCGATTTTACTGATTATTGTTCTAGTTTTCACAAATTGAAAAAAAACCTTTTGGAAAATGCATCTTTCACATGCATTTTTGAGTGCAGCAATGCAAGTAAGCCACACCCCCAAAAGCTTACTAGTAGACTTTTTTTAGACATAATTCCACGTCGATTGACGCCTCATTCATGGAAAAAATATGTAGACAAAAGGACCCCAAATTAAATTGTCCAAAACTCATTTCCCATACCCTTACATTAGCCAATTTCTGGGATAAAAATTGAGAAAATAATTGAATAATACTGTCGAATAGGCCTGAAAATGTATACTCGGGGGGTTTTCAGGGTCGCTGATCACGATCCCGACTTCAAAATTGAAAAATATCCCATCCCCCTCCTCTAATTAACCCCCCATGCTGTTCATCCAGCATTTTTTGAAAAAATCCATCAGAATTGGATGAAACGGTGGACTTGGGGGTTTTTGGGGTCGCTGATTACGATCCAGACTTCAAATTTGAAAAATATCTCATCCCCCTTCCTCTAATTAACCCCCCCCCCATGGATTTTTTCGAGTGACAAATTCCGCATTCCAGAAATATCTAGGAATTAATGGTCCAAAAATGGGATTTTTATAAGATCATTAAAAAAATTGGAAATCTTGTTTTTCATTAATTGTAAGCATTCAAAGTGTAATTTTCTGATAATTTGGACATGCTAAACACGAATTTGAGGTCAGTTTTTCAATTTACAATTAAATTAATTAGTTAATTAACAATTTTATTTGCTAACAAATTAAAAAAAAAACAATTTTTCAAAATATCCAAGATCAGAGTAATTTTAGGATAATTTGAGCTCGATAAACGTGAATTTAATGTTATTTTTGCAATTGACGGTTAAATTAATTAGTTAATTAACAATTTATTAGTTAACAAATTATCATTGGATTTTTTCAAAAAATGCTGGATGACCAGCATGGGGGGTTAATTAGAGGAAGGGGGATGAGATATTTTTCAAATTTGAAGTCGGGATCGTAATCGTTTCATCCAATTCCGATGGATTTTTTCAAAAAATGCTGGATGAATGGCATGGGGGGTTAATTAGAGGAGGGGGGATGATACATTTCTCAATTTATAAGTCAGGATCGTAATCAGCGACGTCGAAAACCCCCGAGTCCACCGTTTCATTCAATTTAGATCAATTTTTTCCAAAATTGCTGGATGAACCGAGTGGGGGGGGGGGATCAGAGAAGGGGGAAGGATAATTTGGGAAATCTGACGTCGGGATCGTGATCAGCGACACTGAAAACCCCCGAGTAGACATTTTCAGGCCTATTCGGCAGTATTATTCAATTATTTTCTCAATTTTTATCCCAGGAATTGGCTAATTTGAGGGTATTGGGGGGAAAATAAGTTTTGGACAAAAATAATTTGAGGTCCCTTTGTCTACATATTTTTTCCCGTCGAATGCATTTTGTTTCACCTAGATCGGTTGTTATTCAAAAATTTTATTTAAAAAATACCGTATTGACTGCACTGATTGACTAGAATTTTCCTCTACTAAGTATAAACCTACCCGATAGCTTCGGTTAACGACATCTAGGATAGAATAGCTAAACTGACAAAATTCCAATAGGAATCTAAAATTAGCCGATTTTTTTTAGCGTCACCTATAATAAAACGTCTGCAATGCTGGAAATAACAATGTAGAAATCGTTTAATTTCCAGTAATCCAGTTGCTGAAAATGCGCAGATTTTAAAATTTGGCAAATAGGATGCGACGCAAATATTAATTCAATACCTGTGAAGTTGATAATTTACCTTACCTTGGTAAAAACTTTATAGTAGCTCATGAAAAATAAAAAAAACAATTTTTTTTCTTCCACAACTTTGGAAATATATTGTTATTTAAGATATGAACGTAGGAATATTTATTTGGATTATAGGAATGTGATTGAGGTTATGTTTATTATAAAAACTCATTTCAATCGTTTACTTAAAACATTACATATATCATTTGTGTTAGTTGAAAAAAAATCATTTTAACGGCCATTTCGCACAATGGAAGACGTTGTAGGAATGGTTTTATTGGTTGATTGTACCGATATCACAGTGGTGGCCACAATAACGATACTTCCCCATGCGCAGAAACGGGGAGCCATTTCAAATATTCCGGTAATAAAACTGCAAAATAAGGTTTTAAGTTTAGTTTCAGTGTTTACTATTGGACGATTGCATATTAACTGGCGAATAAGGAAAAAAAAATTAGTTTTATTAGAATCGCTGGAAATATTCAAAGATAGAACGATGCGTTTTGTTTTTCGGGGCACTTTGCTGTTTTTATTCGTGGTTTAGCGGTCGAACACGAACAACCTTGCCAGAATCCACGTAAATCACCTAATTTCAAAACGTAACAGCGTGAATATTCGAAAAAATAAATAAAAACACTTACATTTCGGTTTCTCCTTCCACGCAGCCTCCAAACCGCTCCTATCTTCGATACCCATCGACGCCAAACCTTTCAACAAGCCGTCGCATCGCGGCTGCAACGATCCCCAACTCTTCGTCACAATGGCGGGCTGACTGATCATCGACGTGACGTATTTGTCCAGTTTCGCGAAGACCCTGCCCTCTAGGAAAAACTTGGCGAACCATTTGATCTTGTCCGGCTTCCGCGGATACTCGATATCGACGATCGGCAACGTCCACGCCTGACTGCCGAACGTACCGCCGACTTTACAGTAGATCTTGCCGTCGACCGGGTCGTATCTGGGCTCGGTATCGGCCGGCGGATCGGACAGATTGCAGAGGGCGGGCACGTAAACCGGTAGCCATTCGGGTTCGATGGCGGTGACGCCGCGCATGTACATCTTGTTGGTCTCGTAGATTTCCTGATAGACGACGAATTCGGGCAGGACTTTTTTCAGCACGGAACCCTGATGCAAGTAAACCAAGTCTTCGATGTTGTTCGCGTGATACGCGTACTTGTATTTCGATTTGTTCTCGCCGCTGGGAACCTCGTCGATCGACACCTTTTTGGCCACCTGGTCACCCATACCTAAAGCCAATTAGATTGAAGAACACTTTTGCATAAATATGGTAATATTACCGAAGTTAATTGAAATCGAAATGAGCAAAATATTAGAATCTGTTGATACCGATGCTCTTTTGGACACGTTTAGAAAATAGTGAAAAACTATCACTTTTATTGGGTTCCTTAAGGGTCCCGGATAGTAGGTTTTGCAAATCAGAAATCCCCTTTCAAAAATTTGAGGAATTGTTGAGTAAACTGTTCTAACCTATGAACAGGTTGTAAAATTGAAAAAAAACAAATTGTTTACATGGATTTTTGAGTTTATAATGCATTTTTTTCAATTCTTTTCGAAAAATGCACATTCTCCTAGTTATAGACCTTTTAGGGCTCTATAAATATTTTAGAAAAATGAAAATTTTCCGACTTTTCCTCAAAACTTGACAGTTTTACGATTTTTCTTCTCAACGAATGTGTGTCTGAATTAACACCAGTTTTCTGCAGGTTGTTTACACTTTCATACAAACTTGGTGTGTTTCCTTCCAGCTGGAAGGCAGTTAGAGTGCAACCAATTCCAAAAAAAGGGAAGAAAACCCTATCCTAATAATTATAGACCCATTACACTATTATCGGGAATCTCTAAAGTGATGGAGAAACCAATCAACATCGAGTATCCTTCGATACAAAGGCTATCAACGCTGGTGTTCCACAGGGATCTGTCTTGGCACCAACTTTGTTGCTGCTCCATATCAACGATATGCTGGAATTGACCACCTGTACAGCTTTGCAGATGATGGTATACTTCAGATCGTTTTCTCATCTAGACCCCCTATACCATCCAATGAAGCGAGAGGAGCGAGACAGAGACAGGTTGACGCAATTGATGGAGATCCGGCAAAGATTTTGGAATGGGGATCTGATAATCTAGTAACCAAAACTCAAGCTTGCATCTTCTCCAGGAAGGAATGATTTTACAAGAAATATGAAGGAAATTAAATTCAAATATATTTTTACAAGGGCTGTACCACGAGGGGCATAGATTAAAAAAAAAGTACAATACAAATCTTCATTTTGAAGGCAAAAATACATAAATTTCCCCCCTATTTTGACATAATTGGGGGATAGTCGCATTTTCTAATTTTAACGAACCACCATATTGGATCAACTGTTTGGAATTTTTCAAGATTGATGACGAATTCCCAATCAGCAACTCCAAAAACCCCTTACATGTGAAATTTAATCAAAAGGGAACTAATATATTTTGTTTTTTTTTTCATATACTTTGACCACACGAGGGAAACCTATAATGTTCGAAGGACATCGTGCGAGCCAGCAGTGGAATGTTGCGAGAGGAGACCTCACTAGGTAAAGAGTTCCACAACTTCGCTGTTCGATAAGAAAATGAAGTCTGGCTTCATTTTCCTTCTTCAATTTTCTAACAGAACATTAAGCTAGATGTTCTGGCATATTCAGAGCTTCTTTCGCACCCCCTCAAGCTTAACCAGGCAGTAAATTCACCAAAAAACTTACCGTCATTAAACGAGTAGTCAAATGGACCGCATGCCCAATTTTCAGTTCCTGTTTATATTAAATTTTATTTTTTTTTGTCCCAAGCTTATGAATATATTGGTAATTTTCCTATAACAAAATAGGGGAACATACAATTTCCAACCATCTAGAATTGTTTTTGCTTCTCAGACTTCTCCAATTACTCCAGAGGATTGAATCAGTATATTTCTACCTCGTTTTTGACGCAGCTACGGGAAACTTACAACGTTTTTTTTCCTTTAGGACACGCGCTGTCAAAAGCACCGACTCCAACAAAAACGAACTATATAACCAACTAAACTAAAATAATGTCTAATTATTTAAAAATCATATGTGCCTTTTTATATAGTTTTTTAACCCCCACTATTTTCGCTCTAAAAATGCTATAACTGGGAAAGTGTATTTTTGAAAAAATTGTAAAGGTGAAAATTTTGCATTATGTACCAAACATTTACATATATTTTTTTTAAATTTGACAACTTTTTCATAGGTTACGTTAGGTTAGAACAGTCTATACGCAATAACTCCTCAAATTTTTAGGTGGGCGCTTCTGATTTGCCGCACCTACTATTGTGAACCCTTCAAGAACCCACACATAAAATCTCAAAAAAATCCATTTAATTGACTGGACTACATTGATCCTTTCGTCGATGCACAGACAAATTTAAATATACAGGATGGCCCAGTTTATATCATCAGGATTTCACCAGCCAATAGTTTATCGAAAAATAAAGGTATTTTGTATAATAAACTATGGTCGAATTTTGTTTCCTTTTTGATGTACAGGGTGTTAAAGAAATTTAATTATTTTAAATAATTTGTTATAAATTAATAATGAAAAAAGGTAGCTACCTGAAATTTTGCATAGATCTTTTTCTTTGTATTCTTCATTGAATAGTGGTTGTAATTAATTTATTTACAACTTCTTAGAGTTTTTGGAGACAGAGAGTTCCAATATGTGGGATGAAATTCCTCTTGTTATGCGAAGGCAAGCTTGGTTCCAACTTGATAGATGCCCAGCTCATCTTAGCCGAAATGTTCGTCAGTGCCTTGATATATATTTTGAGGGACGATAAATTGGTCGTGGGGGTTCCGTTGCTTGACCTCCGCGATCTCCAGATTTAAATCCATTAGATTTTTATCTATGGGGTTATCTTAAAGATACCGTCTATGCGACTCCAGTACATACCTGGGAGGAACTACTACTCCTTAGAAGTTCAGAATGCTTGTGCAAATATTAATAACAATATTCTACTAAATTTAAACCATTCCAACATAAGACGCTGTCGATTGTGCATCCAGCAAAATGGTTCCCATTTCGAACAGTTCTTACATTACTTAATTTAATTGTGAATCTTGTCTAGTTGATATTTGAAGTATGCTTAATATTGTTTTCCCTTTAAGTAAAATAAATTTATTTTGAACTCAGTGGATGAGTTTTTTATTCACAAATTCAGTAATTGGTCACAAGTTTTTTTTTGTTTTGAGTTGAGTTATCAAAAAATTGTAGGTTCCAAAATGTTCTAAATTGAATGGCAAGTCCTCTCTGCAGTTGGTGTTCTAAAAAAAAAATTGGCTTACGTTTTATTGAATAATGTATTTTTGAGGAAACCCGTGCGCAAGCTCTGTGTTGTAAATAAAATAATTACAACCACTATTTAATAAAGAATAAGAAGAAAAAGATCTATGAAAAATATCAGGCGGCTACCTTTTTTTCATAATTAATTGATAACAAATTATTTTAAACAATTTATTTTCTTTAACACCCTGTACATCAAAAAGAAAACAAAATTCGACCATATTTTACTATACAAAGTACCTTTATTTTTCGATAAACTATTGGCTGGTGAAATCCTGATGATATAAACTGGGCCATCCTGTATAATTGAATTTGTCTGTGCATCGACGAAAGGATCAATGTAGTCCAGTCCATTGAATGGATTTTTTTGAGATTTTATGTGTGGGTTCTTGAAGGGATGATATACACTGGACCATTCTGTATATCGTAATTTTTTAACCGATAATATTGAAAAAGACCAAGAAGATGCAGCTTACATCGATTTTAAAAAAGGCTTTCGATCAAGTTTGTCGTAAGATTCTTCTCTTAAAACTACAGAATAATGGTATTATTGGACAAATTTTGTCTTGGTTAGAACCTTCTATGACAACCGGAAATCTAAGAATGTTCTCCATCTAGACCTATTTTGAGGTACTTCTGGAGTTCCGCAAGGATCATCTCGGGCCGATACTATTTGCTAGTCAATTGTATTAAAACAATCCATGATTGCACGCACTTACAAACTGATACACACGAGTTGGAAAAATTGAATACAGATTCTATATTTTCTATCATGTAAATACTTTCTTAAATAAATAAATAAAAGCTTGTGTAATAAAATCGTAAGGAATCACTCACCGGCCAACAAAATCTGCCGCAATAGTTTCGCTTCCAGATCGGTGGGTGGTACCAGTTTCGGATCGACCGTTATATCGACTTCCGGTACGTTCTTCTTGATCTCGTTGGTCAGTTGGATGCGCAACTTCCGTATCTCCACTATGGCCTTGTGTCGCAGACCGTTCTCCTCGCAGAAACCGTCCAGTTTACCTTGGGAGTTCGCGTATTCGGCGGCGCCCACCGCCTTGAGAAACACCATATTGTCGCCCAACAGTAGCGAGTTACCGATCGAGGCCCATTGCGATCTGATGGCGGCCCATTTTTCCCGGACGCTCTTCACGTTCGCGGTCGGTACCAGAGGCACTTCTAACAGGACTTCTTGTACGGACAGAGCGGCCGCTAAGCAAATGGTGTAAGGGAGGAGGTTCTGTTGGTGACTGAGGGCTAACATTTTACCGAACCTGGAATATGTTCAAGAGGAATAGTAGAACACAACAAACTTTTAATTTGCACTATTCTACTTAAACTATATGAAATGATGGCTTTAGAAAGCAATTTCCTCTGAAGTCGAGAAGAGAAATATTGCGATTCAATAACCTTTGATTACATAATTTTCACGATCGTAATATTTTATCGCAATAACTTGTATGGTTTCTTGAAATTCGAAGTAAAATTATTCCAAATATGAGAATTGAGATTTTTCGATTTATTGAAAACATTTTTTTCCATAAATTAAACAGTTATTCGATGTTCGTCAAAAAGTGTTAGATAGTTATTCAATTGATTTTGAAAACATCGGCATGGGCGAGTTCTTTTTTTGGGACGTACCATAAAAATAATTGATTGTAAATATAGCAGCTATAAAGGTTTTTCATTGAATTTCGAAGGTATGATTCATTAAACGAACACAATGATTTCTTTTCGTCGTGGAACTAAATAATAATTGTTTAATCAATTTTTTTAATTAAATTTCATGAGTGAAAGTTCTAACCTTCTAAGATAATTCCGCATTTTCTCAAGTTTCCAAAGGGGTAGTAAGTATGGATAAATAATCCGATATAACGACGTCATTATACACTATTACTGATGAGAAATTATATTCTACCATTAGTTTTCACCTCAGACGTCGAGGAAACATTTTGCAGCGTTCCAAAACCCAGAATTTTCCCCATCCCTTAGATAAATACACCATTAAATCAGATTTAACATGATTAATACCCCCGAAATTGGTGTCCACAACCTTCTAAGATCAGATAGAACAAGTTCCCAGAGTTACATGAACCTTAGGGAACTTTCGCATTTTCTCAAGTTTCCAAAGGGGTAAAGTAAGTATGGAAAAATAGTGAATTTGGTCGATCTCATCGATTTCGATATAACGACGTCATTATACACTCTTTTTGATGAGAAATTCGATTCTACCATTAGTTTTTACCTCAGACGTCGAGGAAACATTTTGTAGCGTTCCAAAACCCAGAATTTTCCCCATCCCTTAGATAAATACACCATTAAATCAGATTTAACATGATTAATACCCCCGAAATTGGTGTCCACAACCTTCTAAGATCAGATAGAACAAGTTCCCAGAGTTACATGAACCTTAGGGAACATTCGCATTTTCTCAAGTTTCCAAAGGGGTAAGTATGAAAAAATAGTGAATTTGGTCGATCTCATCGATTTCGATATAACGACGTCATTATACACTCTTTTTGATGAGAAATTCGATTCTACCATTAGTTTTTACCTCAGACGTCGAGGAAACATTTTGCAGCGTTCCAAAACCCAGAATTTTCCCCATCCCTTAGATAAATACACCATTAAATCAGATTTAACATGATTAATACCCCCGAAATTGGTGTCCACAACCTTCTAAGATCAGATAGAACAAGTTCCCAGAGTTACATGAACCTTAGGGAACTTTCGCATTTTCTCAAGTTTCCAAAGGGGTAAGTATGAAAAAATAGTGAATTTGGTCGATCTCATCGATTTCGATATAACGACGTCATTATACACTCTTTTTGATGAGAAATTCGATTCTACCATTAGTTTTTACCTCAGACGTCGAGGAAACATTTTGCAGCGTTCCAAAACCCAGAATTTTCCCCATCCCTTAGATAAATACACCATTAAATCAGATTTAACATGATTAATACCCCCGAAATTGGTGTCCACAACCTTCTAAGATCAGATAGAACAAGTTCCCAGAGTTACATGAACCTTAGGGAACTTTCGCATTTTCTCAAGTTTCCAAAGGGGTAAAGTAAGTATGGAAAAATAGTGAATTTGGTCGATCTCATCGATTTCGATATAACGACGTTATTATACACTCTTTTTGATGAGAAATTCGATTCTACCATTAGTTTTTACCTCAGACGTCGAGGAAACATTTTGTAGCGGGCCAAAACCCAGAATTTTCCCCATCCCTTAGATAAATACACCATTAAATCAGATTTAACATGATTAATACCCCCGAAATTGGTGTCCACAACCTTCTAAGATCAGATAGAACAAGTTCCCAGAGTTACATGAACCTTAGGGAACTTTCGCATTTTCTCAAGTTTCCAAAGGGGTAAGTATGGAAAAATAGTGAATTTGGTCGATCTCATCGATTTCGATATAACGACGTCATTATACACTCTTTTTGATGAGAAGATCGATTCTACCATTAGTTTTTACCTCAGACGTCGAGGAAACATTTTGTAGCGTTCCAAAACCCAGAATTTTCCCCATCCCTTAGATAAATACACCATTAAATCAGATTTAACATGATTAATACCCCCGAAATTGGTGTCCACAACCTTCTAAGATCAGATAGAACAAGTTCCCAGAGTTACATGAACCTTAGGGAACTTTCGCATTTTCTCAAGTTTCCAAAGGGGTAAGTATGGAAAAATAGTGAATTTGGTCGATCTCATCGATTTCGATATAACGATGTCATTATACACTCTTTTTGATGAGAAATTCGATTCTACCATTAGTTTTTACCTCAGACGTCGAGGAAACATTTTGTAGCGTTCCAAAACCCAGAATTTTCCCCATCCCTTAGATAAATACAACATTAAATCAGATTTAACATGATTAATACCCCCGAAATTGGTGTCCACAACCTTCTAAGATCAGATAGAACAAGTTCCCAGAGTTACATGAACCTTAGGGAACTTTCGCATTTTCTCAAGTTTCCGAAGGGGTAAGTATGGAAAAATAGTGAATTTGGTCGATCTCATCGATTTCGATATAACGATGTCATTATACACTCTTTTTGATGAGAAATTCGATTCTACCATTAGTTTTTACCTCAGACGTCGAGGAAACATTTTGTAGCGTTCCAAAACCCAGAATTTTCCCCATCCCTTAGATAAATACAACATTAAATCAGATTTAACATGATTAATACCCCCGAAATTGGTGTCCACAACCTTCTAAGATCAGATAGAACAAGTTCCCAGAGTTACATGAACCTTAGGGAACTTTCGCATTTTCTCAAGTTTCCAAAGGGGTAAGGAAGTATGGAAAAATAGTGAATTTGGTCGATCTCATCGATTTCGATATAACGACGTCATTATACACTCTTTTTGATGAGAAGATCGATTCTACCATTAGTTTTTACCTCAGACGTCGAGGAAACATTTTGTAGCGTTCCAAAACCCAGAATTTTCCCCATCCCTTAGATAAATACAACATTAAATCAGATTTAACATGATTAATACCCCCGAAATTGGTGTCCACAACCTTCTAAGATCAGATAGAACAAGTTCCCAGAGTTACATGAACCTTAGGGAACTTTCGCATTTTCTCAAGTTTCCGAAGGGGTAAGTATGGAAAAATAGTGAATTTGGTCGATCTCATCGATTTCGATATAACGATGTCATTATACACTCTTTTTGATGAGAAATTCGATTCTACCATTAGTTTTTACCTCAGACGTCGAGGAAACATTTTGTAGCGTTCCAAAACCCAGAATTTTCCCCATCCCTTAGATAAATACAACATTAAATCAGATTTAACATGATTAATACCCCCGAAATTGGTGTCCACAACCTTCTAAGATCAGATAGAACAAGTTCCCAGAGTAAGTATGGAAAAATAGTGAATTTGGTCGATCTCATCGATTTCGATATAACGATGTCATTATACACTCTTTTTGATGAGAAATTCGATTCTACCATTAGTTTTTACCTCAGACGTCGAGGAAACATTTTGTAGCGTTCCAAAACCCAGAATTTTCCCCATCCCTTAGATAAATACAACATTAAATCAGATTTAACATGATTAATACCCCCGAAATTGGTGTCCACAACCTTCTAAGATCAGATAGAACAAGTTCCCAGAGTTACATGAACCTTAGGGAACTTTCGCATTTTCTCAAGTTTCCAAAGGGGTAAGTAAGTATGGAAAAATAGTGAATTTGGTCGATCTCATCGATTTCGATATAACGACGTCATTATACACTCTTTTTGATGAGGAGATCGATTCTACCATTAGTTTTTACCTCAGACGTCGAGGAAACATTTTGTAGCGTTCCAAAACCCAGAATTTTCCCCATCCCTTAGATAAATACAACATTAAATCAGATTTAACATGATTAATACCCCCGAAATTGGTGTCCACAACCTTCTAAGATCAGATAGAACAAGTTCCCAGAGTTACATGAACCTTAGGGAACTTTCGCATTTTCTCAAGTTTCCGAAGGGGTAAGTATGGAAAAATAGTGAATTTGGTCGATCTCATCGATTTCGATATAACGATGTCATTATACACTCTTTTTGATGAGAAATTCGATTCTACCATTAGTTTTTACCTCAGACGTCGAGGAAACATTTTGTAGCGTTCCAAAACCCAGAATTTTCCCCATCCCTTAGATAAATACAACATTAAATCAGATTTAACATGATTAATACCCCCGAAATTGGTGTCCACAACCTTCTAAGATCAGATAGAACAAGTTCCCAGAGTTACATGAACCTTAGGGAACTTTCGCATTTTCTCAAGTTTCCGAAGGGGTAAGTATGGAAAAATAGTGAATTTGGTCGATCTCATCGATTTCGATATAACGATGTCATTATACACTCTTTTTGATGAGAAATTCGATTCTACCATTAGTTTTTACCTCAGACGTCGAGGAAACATTTTGTAGCGTTCCAAAACCCAGAATTTTCCCCATCCCTTAGATAAATACAACATTAAATCAGATTTAACATGATTAATACCCCCGAAATTGGTGTCCACAACCTTCTAAGATCAGATAGAACAAGTTCCCAGAGTTACATGAACCTTAGGGAACTTTCGCATTTTCTCAAGTTTCCGAAGGGGTAAGTATGGAAAAATAGTGAATTTGGTCGATCTCATCGATTTCGATATAACGATGTCATTATACACTCTTTTTGATGAGAAATTCGATTCTACCATTAGTTTTTACCTCAGACGTCGAGGAAACATTTTGTAGCGTTCCAAAACCCAGAATTTTCCCCATCCCTTAGATAAATACAACATTAAATCAGATTTAACATGATTAATACCCCCGAAATTGGTGTCCACAACCTTCTAAGATCAGATAGAACAAGTTCCCAGAGTTACATGAACCTTAGGGAACTTTCGCATTTTCTCAAGTTTCCGAAGGGGTAAGTATGGAAAAATAGTGAATTTGGTCGATCTCATCGATTTCGATATAACGATGTCATTATACACTCTTTTTGATGAGAAATTCGATTCTACCATTAGTTTTTACCTCAGACGTCGAGGAAACATTTTGTAGCGTTCCAAAACCCAGAATTTTCCCCATCCCTTAGATAAATACAACATTAAATCAGATTTAACATGATTAATACCCCCGAAATTGGTGTCCACAACCTTCTAAGATCAGATAGAACAAGTTCCCAGAGTTACATGAACCTTAGGGAACTTTCGCATTTTCTCAAGTTTCCGAAGGGGTAAGTATGGAAAAATAGTGAATTTGGTCGATCTCATCGATTTCGATATAACGATGTCATTATACACTCTTTTTGATGAGAAATTCGATTCTACCATTAGTTTTTACCTCAGACGTCGAGGAAACATTTTGTAGCGTTCCAAAACCCAGAATTTTCCCCATCCCTTAGATAAATACAACATTAAATCAGATTTAACATGATTAATACCCCCGAAATTGGTGTCCACAACCTTCTAAGATCAGATAGAACAAGTTCCCAGAGTTACATGAACCTTAGGGAACTTTCGCATTTTCTCAAGTTTCCGAAGGGGTAAGTATGGAAAAATAGTGAATTTGGTCGATCTCATCGATTTCGATATAACGATGTCATTATACACTCTTTTTGGTGAGAAATTCGATTCTACCATTAGTTTTTACCTCAGACGTCGAGGAAACATTTTGTAGCGTTCCAAAACCCAGAATTTTCCCCATCCCTTAGATAAATACAACATTAAATCAGATTTAACATGATTAATACCCCCGAAATTGGTGTCCACAACCTTCTAAGATCAGATAGAACAAGTTCCCAGAGTTACATGAACCTTAGGGAACTTTCGCATTTTCTCAAGTTTCCGAAGGGGGGTAAGTATGGAAAAATAGTGAATTTGGTCGATCTCATCGATTTCGATATAACGATGTCATTATACACTCTTTTTGGTGAGAAATTCGATTCTACCATTAGTTTTTACCTCAGACGTCGAGGAAACATTTTGTAGCGTTCCAAAACCCAGAATTTTCCCCATCCCTTAGATAAATACAACATTAAATCAGATTTAACATGATTAATACCCCCGAAATTGGTGTCCACAACCTTCTAAGATCAGATAGAACAAGTTCCCAGAGTTACATGAACCTTAGGGAACTTTCGCATTTTCTCAAGTTTCCGAAGGGGGGTAAGTATGGAAAAATAGTGAATTTGGTCGATCTCATCGATTTCGATATAACGATGTCATTATACACTCTTTTTGGTGAGAAATTCGATTCTACCATTAGTTTTTACCTCAGACGTCGAGGAAACATTTTGTAGCGTTCCAAAACCCAGAATTTTCCCCATCCCTTAGATAAATACAACATTAAATCAGATTTAACATGATTAATACCCCCGAAATTGGTGTCCACAACCTTCTAAGATCAGATAGAACAAGTTCCCAGAGTTACATGAACCTTAGGGAACTTTCGCATTTTCTCAAGTTTCCGAAGGGGGGTAAGTATGGAAAAATAGTGAATTTGGTCGATCTCATCGATTTCGATATAACGATGTCATTATACACTCTTTTTGGTGAGAAATTCGATTCTACCATTAGTTTTTACCTCAGACGTCGAGGAAACATTTTGTAGCGTTCCAAAACCCAGAATTTTCCCCATCCCTTAGATAAATACAACATTAAATCAGATTTAACATGATTAATACCCCCGAAATTGGTGTCCACAACCTTCTAAGATCAGATAGAACAAGTTCCCAGAGTTACATGAACCTTAGGGAACTTTCGCATTTTCTCAAGTTTCCGAAGGGGGGTAAGTATGGAAAAATAGTGAATTTGGTCGATCTCATCGATTTCGATATAACGATGTCATTATACACTCTTTTTGGTGAGAAATTCGATTCTACCATTAGTTTTTACCTCAGACGTCGAGGAAACATTTTGTAGCGTTCCAAAACCCAGAATTTTCCCCATCCCTTAGATAAATACAACATTAAATCAGATTTAACATGATTAATACCCCCGAAATTGGTGTCCACAACCTTCTAAGATCAGATAGAACAAGTTCCCAGAGTTACATGAACCTTAGGGAACTTTCGCATTTTCTCAAGTTTCCGAAGGGGGGTAAGTATGGAAAAATAGTGAATTTGGTCGATCTCATCGATTTCGATATAACGATGTCATTATACACTCTTTTTGGTGAGAAATTCGATTCTACCATTAGTTTTTACCTCAGACGTCGAGGAAACATTTTGTAGCGTTCCAAAACCCAGAATTTTCCCCATCCCTTAGATAAATACAACATTAAATCAGATTTAACATGATTAATACCCCCGAAATTGGTGTCCACAACCTTCTAAGATCAGATAGAACAAGTTCCCAGAGTTACATGAACCTTAGGGAACTTTCGCATTTTCTCAAGTTTCCGAAGGGGGGTAAGTATGGAAAAATAGTGAATTTGGTCGATCTCATCGATTTCGATATAACGATGTCATTATACACTCTTTTTGGTGAGAAATTCGATTCTACCATTAGTTTTTACCTCAGACGTCGAGGAAACATTTTGTAGCGTTCCAAAACCCAGAATTTTCCCCATCCCTTAGATAAATACAACATTAAATCAGATTTAACATGATTAATACCCCCGAAATTGGTGTCCACAACCTTCTAAGATCAGATAGAACAAGTTCCCAGAGTTACATGAACCTTAGGGAACTTTCGCATTTTCTCAAGTTTCCGAAGGGGGGTAAGTATGGAAAAATAGTGAATTTGGTCGATCTCATCGATTTCGATATAACGATGTCATTATACACTCTTTTTGATGAGAAATTCGATTCTACCATTAGTTTTTACCTCAGACGTCGAGGAAACATTTTGTAGCGTTCCAAAACCCAGAATTTTCCCCATCCCTTAGATAAATACAACATTAAATCAGATTTAACATGATTAATACCCCCGAAATTGGTGTCCACAACCTTCTAAGATCAGATAGAACGAGTTCCCTGAGTTACATGAACCTTAGGGAACTTTCGCATTTTCTCAAGTTTCCAAAGGGGTAAGTATGAAAAAAAGGTGAATTTGGTCGATCTCATCGATTTCGATATAACGACGTCATTATACACTCTTTTTGATGAGAAATTCGATTCTACCATTAGTTTTTACCTCAGACGTCGAGGAAACATTTTGTAGCGTTCCAAAACCCAGAATTTTCCCCATCCCTTAGATAAATACACCATTAAATCAGATTTAACATGATTAATACCCCCGAAATTGGTGTCCACAACCTTCTAAGATCAGATAGAACAAGTTCCCAGAGTTACATGAACCTTAGGGAACTTTCGCTTTTTTTCAAGTTTCCAAAGGGGTAGTAAGTATGGAAAAATAGTGAATTTGGTCGATCTCGTCGATTCCGATATAACGACGTCATTATACACTATTACTGATGAGAAATTAGATTCTACCATTAGTTTTCACCTCAGACGTCGAGGAAACATTTTGCAGCGTTCCAAAACCCAGAATTTTCCCCATTCCTTAGATAAATACACCGTTAAATCAGATTTAACATGATTAATACGCCCGAAATTGGTATCCACAACCTTCTAAGATCAGATAGAACAAGTTCCCTCAGGTACAAGATCCTAAGGGAAAATACGATTTTTTTTAGTGATTATTAATAAATGAAAATAATCGATTGTAACAGCAGTTGCTTCGAAGTTCTTTTTATCAAATATTAAAACAAATATATTAAAATTGAGAAGCGTTATTAAAAAAATTAAAATTCATAATACAAGGACTTCAAGTGTTAATATTAGTGAATATATTTAACATAATAGTTTTTCGTAAATTGAAACATCCAGCCATTTTTGACAAAAACACAGTTGATTTTGGACGCCGAAAAACAAATAAATAAATGAAATGGTTAGATAGATAATAAACATTCTTTTAATCGGTCCCATAGTTTTCACGTGGAGAGAGAAGTTACCTATAGCGCACAAAATTGTTAAATAAATCAATTTATCCAATTTTCATGGCAAAAAAAACCAAGTTACAATGGGTCAAAAAATTCTTGCTCTAATTTTACCACCCCAATGGACCTCAAGATTAACCTCCCCATGTATGAATATTAGCAAAATTTCGCTTCCCAAGTAATAATTTCTTCATAGATACCTACTGAACATCATAGACACTTACCTTGGCAAAACGGGAAATTTCGAAATGGCCCTCCCCAACGCAGTCACTCGTGTCTCGCTCAGCGCGCCCAATACGCCTAGTCTCTCTTCGGCCGTCTTCAATTGCAGCAAATTCGGCGCAGTCGGAAACGGAAAATTCACGATTTTATCGATATTCATGCACTTCATCTGCAAATAAAGATCGTCGACCGGTTTCTGTTGAATCTCCGGTTCGCCGAATTCGGCGAAGACGTCGTTGAAAACCGCGCTTGAATAGAGACGATAACAGTGGCCGGGACCCAAGCGCCCCGCCCTACCCGCTCTCTGATTGGCCGACGCTTTATTCGTCCAGTTGACTTGATAACTCGAAACTCCCGTCAATTTATCGTAAAGTTTGACTTTCGTTTTGCCGCTGTCAACCACGTACTTGATGTTGGGTATTGTCAAACTGGTTTCGGCGACGTTCGTACTGATCACACATAACCTACAATTGGCCGGATGTTGTTGGAAAATCTTGGATTGTTTCGCTGTGGGTAGCATGGAATATAAAGGCAACACCCACAACGGCTGCGAATTGGAAATAACCGCCAGAGTTTCGTCGTCGGACTCGGCCGAATCGTTGTCGGAATTAAATTCGTTATCACCAGGAATACTATAATCATCTAGATTGATGTCAGATATAACAATTTTTTTCTCTTTCCTCTTACGTTTGTTTTTGTACAAAATATCTTTCAAATAATCTTCTTCGTCGCTAGATTCTTCAACATCACCTTTAACTTTCAATTTGGATTTGTGCCTCAATGGAAACACTTTCCGCAATTTTCTAACAAGCGTATTAACCTCTTGTTGCCCAGTCAAAAATATCAAAATACCTCCATCGGGTAATTTTGTATGAATTTTAACTGCTTTGTTAAACGCTTCCTTGAGATAATCCTCATTTGTTCTCTTATTAAAATGCACCGTAACGGGAAATTGTCTAGCATCCACATTAAAGATCGGTGGAGTTTCTTTAAATAATCTCGTGTTGGTGGTAAAATCTTCCAGCCTCAAAGTGGCCGACATTACAATCAGTTTCAGAGGATCCTTTCGTTTCTGCCTCAACAGAACGATCCTCGAGAGAAGCCCTATGAGGATATCTGTGTAGACAGACCTCTCGTGGGCTTCGTCTAAGATAACGACCGAATATTTTGTGAGCAAAAAATCTGATTGGACCTCTTTCAATAGCACACCGTCTGTCATGAATTTTATTTTAGTGTTATCGGTAACGTTGCCTTCAAAACGGATCAGATACGAAACTTCGGTTGATGTTAAATTTAATTCTTCGGCTACGCGTTTTGACATTGCTATTGCAGCGACTCTTCTAGGTTCGGTTACTGCTATTTGTTTCTTCAAAGCATAACCTAAGATATTTATAAATATTTAACCTTACATGTGAAATTCATGCACTATTTTGAATCGTTTAGAATCAGAATATTACTAACCTGCTTCGAATAAAAACTGAGGAACTTGCGTTGTTTTTCCACTGCCAGTCTCACCAGTTAAAATAACCACCAAATTCTCGTTAATCAACTCCATGATCTGCTGTTCCTCCGCCAGAATAGGCAACTTTAATCTAGCCTTTTGGATCTCCTTATTTCGCAATACATTAACAAAAACTGCATTTTCTCTTTTTGTTAGATCTATTTGTACCGTCTTCTTATTTTTGTTTGTAACAAGTTTAATCTCAGTCTTTGGAATTGAATCGTTTTCAGTTTTTGCCTTTTTCGGGGTACTGGGTTCATCATGATCCTCCTCATTTTTCACAACAGCTTCCTCATCTGAATCCGAGCAGAAATTTTCATCGGAATCGCTTGAATCATAGCCGACAACATTTGGATCATTTATTTTGATGTTCTTTTGTTTTGAAATAGCATTACTAGGAATTATATTTTCAACAATTTCATTTACAGGTAATTCTATTGGCAAATCTTTCGAGATAACCCTTGGTGGTCTCTCTGGTTTCAATAATTTTCTCACGCCTTTTGTTTGAACTGAAGCTATTGATGTTAAATTATCAAGTTCATAAGGTGTGGCTTGAACTCTAGATAGAGCTTCTATTAAACTTTTCCTCTGGAAATAAACAATTCACATAGATTGGAGATACTATAGTCATGTAGATATACTTACATTCTCTTTTTTCTTCTTCCTATCTACAATTTTTTCCAACTCCTTCCGTTTTCTCTTCGTCAATAACTTCACAATTTTTGTACTATCTCTCTTGATTTTAGTCGAACGCTTTTTGGAAGGTAATACCAACTCATTGGATTCGTCATATTTACCATTATCCTTGATTTCTAGTGCGATCTGAAATACGTACACGTTAGTTGTTTTAAAGAAAAGACGCTTTTACCTCAATTTACTTTTTTCGTTTCAGAGCCATCCACGATTGTGTTTACCACTTGTCTTGCTTTCCAATTATAACCCTTTTTATTCATCGTGTAACCTGTAGCGCCATCATTTGAAAACAAAACACATTTCAAAAGCAAAGAGAATCACTGAATAATAAAAGTGAAACTATTTGCCTATTTCGTCTAACCACTGAATTCATACTGTCTGTAATAACGAAATACTTACGCTGTTTTGTGATACAAATGTTTGAATTCTATGTAGGCTGTCACAATTTTAGGTTATGTTTTACTGAAAGTTACATTAAATACCAGAAAAATGGTAGAAAATGCAGCAAATTTCACATTTACTTCGCACAATAAACCTTCCATATTTGAAATTATCGCGCAACGTTCCTTGAATGAAACGTTACATCCTGCATTGCAGAAAGTGGCATTGGTAAATACGATTGTTTACAAGTAAATATACCCATTTCTGATTCAGACAATAATTGTTACAGTTTCTTACTTCGTTGAGTCCCGAAAAATTCAACTGGTTGAATAATTATTATGAGGAAACGTTTCTGGTATTATCTGGAATTTTGCAATACCATTATTTCAAATACTATGGTGAATTGAATAAATTTTATTTTACGAATTGGGCAGGCAACTAATCTTTTGAATATTTTTTCAGATGCTTCATTTTCGGAAAATTTTTACGGCCTGAGAAGGGTAGTTATGAAAACAGAGGAAACTCTAACAGATAGACATAAAATTATATCTATTGTTTATATTGTTCTTTTGCCATACTTGAAAAGGAAACTTGAAGCTAAATTGACCATATATAGATTACAACATGCAGAAGGTTCTTTAGGAAATGTATGTAAGTCAATTGCAGATAGTAGAAATGCTGGAATATGGCTTATTTGAATGCATTAACTTGTTTCATATTTAATAGTGGTCTTTGGTGAATGTGTCATAATTATGTTGGTTTAATACAACTCATTTATTACATGATCTATTCATATTTTAATATTAAGTACGAATCAGTACAGGACATTATATCCTGCAGGTGGTGCATGTTACATTTGAAATGCTTCAGAATTTTTAACTATACAGGCTGTTCAATTTTCATTGCTGTCATTAATTTTTGAAAGCTGTTGCATCATCCTACTTTTTGCTTTGGTCTTATTTAGCTCATGTGTTTTGTTAAAATATGGAATGTAAATCAGTTCTTTTCATTAGTATTTCTAGGATATATGATATATTGCTTATTTTAGGATGCATCCAGTTGGCTTAGAAGACTTCTATTGATTTTTC
The DNA here is from genome assembly GCA_958510875.1 of Endomychus coccineus. Classification (NCBI taxonomy): domain Eukaryota; kingdom Metazoa; phylum Arthropoda; class Insecta; order Coleoptera; family Endomychidae; genus Endomychus; species Endomychus coccineus. Next base: position 3,883,027 of record OY294070.1, read on the forward strand.
ATTCAGGATTTGAAGTAACATGGGGGACCTGGACAATGTTAAACTATCTGAGGTACATGGCTGGTCAGGAAGAGTCTCAGTTACCTTTGTTGAAATTGATAAATTTGAAATTAGTTTATAACGAGGACCAAAGCAATTTCAGTTTTTGGACAGCTATAATGATGGGTAATTTAAAGTAAGTGTCTTATGCTGTTTTTAATGTGATGAAATGAAGATTTAGTTTTTTAAATGCACAATACTATTCAGGTTGGCTCAACAATTATTTTCATAGTGTTTTTACAATACTTAACAGTTTATTACCACTTTAACAAGAAAAAAGATTTATATCTTCATTAATTTGAGACTGGTCGAGTGAAAAAGTAATGTATTAAGATTTACATTATCCAACTTGTTGCCTTGAAACATATATTTGCAACTCTTATCTTTTATAGGTTAACAGATTTAAATTCTGATCTACTCCGCAATGCAGTGATTAGTGGATTCGAATTATTGGCGTTTTTCCTACAATTCCTACAGACCTGGAATGTACACGTTACCAATTATAGCATAACAGCTCTTCCCAAAGTAGCACCTCCTCAGGTTTGTTTTATAATTAATTATGAAATTCTTCATTCTCGTTGAATTATTTGCTTTTTAGAAGGACAATAAAGCCAATAATTTCCAAGAAAAGTGTCCTATATGTAGACAATCGTGGAAAATACCGACATTGGTGCCAGTATCAGGGTAAGTGCTCAAATATTGTTTATTGACTGAGGATAAGTGGTGTTGAAATTATTGGCAATGGTTGTTTGATTGTTGAATATAATAATATCTTCATATTTTGAATTAGATACATATTTGATATTAGTTAACTCTCTAGGTACGTCTTTTGTTTCCAATGCATACTAAAGCATCTGAGAGAAGTACAAAAGTGTCCAGTTACAAATTTACCGGCAAGGTCATTAGATGTTATAAGATTATTTGATAGTGACCGATGAATGAGTGATACATGTTTGTAATTTTATTTCGTATAAAGAATTATTATACAAATTTGTAATTTTATTTTGTATAAAGGATTATTATACAAATTTGTAATTTATTTTGTATAAATAGTTATTATGGGAAACTGTGATTTTATTACAATCCTCCCTCTAACCTTCCCTAATTAAAATAGAGCGTGAATACTGTGTAGCAAAGCTGCCTTATTAATTATCATATATATATATATATAGAATTCATTCACACGCCTTTTATAACGGACGAGTCAAGTGTATGAGTTCATTTCTTAGTACGACCATTCCGTCATAAATTAATACAGTTTGTTCTTTGTATCTGTGGGACGGAAACGAAATGTATAGTCTCTGAATCCTTGTCACGGAAGGGTCATTATAATTTGTAAGATATCGACAAAGTCGAAGAGGTTCCGCACAGTTTCAATAGGAAATTATAAATTACGAAGTAAACAGCAATGGTTCTAAAGAAAACAAGTGCTTTACAGTATATTGGTATTTAAGACATATGTTTATGAACTTATTCGAAACGGCAAGTGGATCCCTTGCTATGGTTTAAACAAAGGTTTTTACCCTGTCTTCATTTGAAGCTACAATCTATACACCTAACCATAACATAAGACGTGCAGGACGCAGTCGTTTCTTATTAAACATATAATTAGAATATTAAGTGGATATAATTTTCATTCATACCTAAATTCAAGTCATAAAATTAAGGTCCCTGTCAACAAAAATAGAATAGTTGTTTTGTATCCACCTTACTAGACTGGGGCAAGTCTCTCTTATTGGATAAAAGTTACTACCCCCCAAACATAACTAATATAGGAGTGGTTGTCCAAGATTATAAAAAACCAAACTCACCACACTGAAGTCAGTTATATTTCAACTTCTTGAGTTAAATCTTGCATTGACTATTTCACGAATTACGTAAATTTTAATAAGGTTAATTTAAAATTGAGGATTGATTAATTGTTTTCTAAATTTAACCTAATTTCTTAATTAACTTTACATATACCTAATCTTTTAACTTTCAATTTTTTATAATTGTTTTATTTCTTCATTATCATTAAATATTTTATATTTGTTTTGATTTCATCAACTACCCTCGATCACTCAGTACTTAATTAATGTGTTAGTGTCTCAACCAAAGAAGAAAGAGTATTACATATATCTATTGACCATATTGTTACCTGACTTGCCTAGCAAATGGGTAACCTGTGATATCAGGTCACTCCCTGGTTATCGATACACGTACTGCAAGTTATATTGATATTAGTTAATCAAGGCAAATGACATGTAAGAATGAATTTGATAAAATAAGTAAACTGATAACCTTTAGTAAACAAAGTAAACCAGAAAAGAACTCGTTATTACAACGGGAGGGAATAAATGATAATACTATTCACAAATGAAATAAAATCGTGTTTATTTAGAATATGCGGCTTGCTTCTCTTGATAAGATGAAGATATTCTCTAGATATCTATAAGTGAAAAAAACTAAAATTTCAACCACACTTATAATACTGATCCCCATTATCAGACTGCATATTCCTCCAAACATACCTGAAAAAAAATACAACGTTAAAATATTCATCGGTTGGGGTCGTTGATATAATTTGGAAAGCTAGGAATTCTATATTGCAGTGGGACTCTTCAAGAAACAGTTGCTTGCATTTCAAATTAACTTACTTGTCATATCGTACCAATAGAACAAAACATCTTGCTTATGCAATTCGACGTAAGGATTTTCGAAAAATATGTTTATGATACTGTAATTCAAACCGCTTCTGAAACAATTTTTCGATAATTTAATTATCCCTGGAGAGCAATGACTAGCAAAAATATCTAAATAGAGAACACTACCTTGCCATTTTGCTGAATTCATTGTTAACATAATATATAGTGTCTCCACATTCTGGTAAACATGTGTTACAAGCGAGAGCGTCTTGTTTCTCCCTATCTAGATCGTTGCCTTCGTAGTCGTAAGGGTACAATATTTTCCATTTAGCTGAAAATGTAATGACCGTTTAGGTATTGGTATTGGTATTGGTTGAGGCGGTAGTGGGCTTAATAGAAAGTTTAGTGCACTTAGCCAAAGACCCTTATACACTATCCCCTGCTACGTTTTTCAGGGAGTATTTAGATACCCCCTGCTTGACAGAATACAAAGATATTTTTACGCTTAGATCCTTTATGTCATCGGCAGTGAGGATCCCTGGATCAGGTAAACCTGATTCGAATGAGCGTAGTACATTCACAAAGAAAGTGTTGTTTCCCTCGCATCTCATACAGAAAGGTGTCGTTTTTCTCTACAGTATGTTTACACTTCATCAGATTTTCGTGACCTGCAAAGCTCTCGGAGATTATCCTGATGCTTTGCCTACTTAGCGAGAGTATCTCGCTTGCTCTTAGGCCTACATCATAGCCAAGCAGCGCTTTGGCAATTCCGTCAGCCGTCAATGCTTCTCCAAGCTGAGGCATGTTGATCTCTCAGATGGTACCGCTGGTATCTCCGTTGTAGAGGATACCAGCAAGGGAGTCTTGAGGACCGTCCAATCTGGCCCAGTCTCTGGCCAGATTGTCCGCTCTCTCATTTTGTTTCCAACCTTAGTGACCCGGAATCTAGGGCAGGTTGAGCTTATTTCTACAGGCTTCTAGCCTGTTAAGGATCTCCTTGGTATCCCTGACCAGTCTTGAGGTCACAGTCGAGCTTTTCAGTGCATTGAGTACCGCTCCACTGTCCGAACAGATCCAGATGGTCTCATTTATCTTACCATAAGTCGAGTAGCTTCTTCATACATTTGTAGATGGCAAGCACCTCGGCTTGGGAGACTGTGTTGAGATCCCCCATTTGCACGGAGTACTCTGACCGCAAAGGTCTATTCCTCTCTCGACAGGAAGACGACCCTGTAATACTGCTCCGCGAACCACTGTTTTGATTCACTCCTGCGGTTCTAATCGCAGCTTTCCAGACACCCCCTACATAGACGAGATTGGTCTGAACTTCATCTCTTCAAGGAGCCATTGCAGCTAAGTTTGTAGACCGCCATCATTGCCAGATTTCTTATGGTCATTGATAAGGGTGGCACGCCTAGCAAGATCCTCAATGCTGCAGTCGTTATACTCTTCCTCGTGGACGTAATGCCTCTGAGGAAGAGTTCCTGTATTCTATCCGAAGTTTCTGTGCTTTCACCAGTTCGAGTCTTTTCCACCATATGAGAACTGCATGACTGAGTCTTGGGATAATAGCTGAGTAGATTCACATCAGCTGCTTAGGCCCTAAACCCTACTTCATGCCAATTTTTCTCTTAAACTGAACTAAAAGATTATCATAGCATTTTGGCACCTAGTCTCCAGTTGCTTCTGTCAGATTGTTTTTTCGGCCATGGTGACTCCCAGATATTTCACCGCCTCGGAAAAGTCTTTGCCCCGAGTACCATTTTCTCCAGTGGCTTGATTTTGTATCTTCTGGAGAAGATGATATTGATAGTTTTCTCCGGCTGAATGGAGTTTGTTCTCTCTATACGAGACTTTTGTTTCCGTTTAGGTTAGTTTTGAGCGAAAATAAGATTGATTTACTTGACCTTTATGATATTCCACTCTTTGACAAATAAAAATAAGTGCTAGAAAGTTTGAAATGTTGGGTCTATTCCCAACCAGATTAGAAATGAACTATTTACTACTGAAATAGTAATGCGGTATTCCTACAATTCTATGAGAGATCTTGTATAAAGAATAGAAGGATCACATGAATCAAATTGAACTGAGAGATGGGGTGAATATGTAAGCATAAAGCTTGGGTTCTGGTTGTATCAAACTCTACCTCATTATCAGATCCCCATCTTATGATTGTTGCTAGATCTTCATTTATTGCATCAACCTATCTCTTCATTGCAAGATAAATGGGACTCTAAAGAAAAAAGGGATGTGTAGTATACCATCAGCCAGGTAGCTCAGTGGTAGAAGCATCGATCTTCTATTCACTGTGGCTTCCGGTTGCGGGTTCGAATCTCAGCCGCGGAATTTTTCCGATGGCCCGAGAAAGTAAGGAGCCAAGATACAATGTGGCGTTAATCCTAAGTGTCATCAAGACTGTTCTGGTTGCAGAATCGAGCCTAACACACGAGATGGAGTGTTTAGTGGGTACATCTGAGGTATTCGGACTCCCACACTACATTAAGGGATGTTACAGGCCCATAAGGTGCCCATAAAAAGTTTCAACCACCTCCCACCTGGAAGAGCTGGAAAGAGAAACACCAATTTTGTATCAAAGGGTAAGCAACCTGCTAATAACTAGTGTTAATTCTGGAGCGCATAGCACATATTGTAGAACAGTAGGTGGAATGCATTCTGACCCCATAGCCTTTTTGGTATTGAGACCAAGGATAATGCGCTGAATGTTGACCAAAGACAATTTCAAGTATATTCAGAGGCCGATCCTGAATATTTTTTGAGCGACTGCGGATAAGTTTCATTCATTTGACTGACTTATAGTATATGTATATGCCACTGGTCATATTGGTTATCGATTGGTCGTCGATTATCACCAATAAAAACCAGGTTAGTCTCAATTTAATTTAAAACAAGATTCAATTCATCATCAATTGACTGATTGATTTGTTATTGTAAATAGGACATAAAAGTGGGTGCATCCTAGTTCAGTAATGATTTGTAAATAATTTATTAAATTCGATACTTACTCGAGTATTTGTCCAGGCACACCAAATCAGCTAGATTACACTGTGGATAGGAATTTTCGTAAGACACTTTGACATGCATGAAATTGATGCACTGACATAATGCCAATATACTTTTAATCTTACAGTCCATGATGCAATCGCTATGGCTGTAACTTCCAAACAGAGTTGACTGTTCATCTCGGAATATACATTTCCGCTAAGAAAAAATCACAACTATCAGATTAACAAACCATGCAATTCCAATGGGATACAAATCATCTAACCTTGTCGGCGGCATATTTACGAGCTTCGTCTACCGTGTACATCACTCTTCCGGATAGGCGCAAATTAGCTTCAACTCCAACTGGTACGATTCTTTGAATCAAACTACCGGAAGTAATGTCGGGATAATCGTGAGAACTTGAGAACAATACCTGAAACACTGTGTGTATGGAACAGCCAGACCCAATGTACAACATAATTACTGAAATTAAAAAAATTTCCACACATGAAAAAAGGAGAGATCGCCCACCTTTCCACGATGCTCTAGAGAGGTCAATAAATTTGTAAGGGTGACGAAGAGTTTTCTTCCGAATAGAATCTAAGAGCTTCAGCGTATGTTTGGTAGGCGAACTCCAAACATACGAACAGTACTCCAGGACAGGTCTGATCTGTACTTTTTAAATCATGAGGATCTCAAAAAGTAGCAGCTATTCGACCTATTTGACCAATGTAGACTTCACCACGAAAAGATGAGACTTAAGAAACCCCTTCTGAATGAAGACGAACAATCAACCGATCTACTATGTGCTTGTAACGAACTCTACTTTGGTAAAACATGCCGAACAGAGTCAAATACTTAAATAGAAAGTATTGATCGACTATAAAGTATCAACACAATTGGACACATACTTGTTCCATATTGAGAACTGGTTTGAAAATACTTTAATGACAATAATAATTTTTCTTAGTTTACTAACCCTACTTAACAATAATTCTTCAAAATACTTACATTTGTTCCAGTAGTAGCCATGATTGTGTACATATAATCACTGATGTTTGTATATACTCGAAACGTAAGACCATGAGCCTTACCAGATCGTTCCGAATATAAGCTAGCGTTGCCATTTTCACGTCTGAAAGATTTGATAGATAGATTTATTTGTGTTTGGAAGGGATCGAACAATTAGGAACACGTTGGAAGAAGTGCATCGGGCAACTAGGAGATTATGTTGAGAAATAAACTAAGTTTTGAGCAAATAAATCTATTCTTGTTTAATTTTTCAGGGAATTTTCACCTTTGCCTTCGTATGTACAGACAGGGATGTGTCAATGTTTAATGATCTGAAATGCTTTTAGTAAGAATGTAATTGAGGTTTCATATTTCTGATAATTTTTTTTGCATTGTGAATACCGAAATGCATCATGCGCCTGGTCCCAGTATATAATGCCATATGCTATAATTTTCCCCTTTGCTCTTGTAAACAGGGTGTCCTCGAACTGCGTGGCCAAAATAAAACCGAAGATTCTTCGATTCGAAAAAAAGTTGATGAGCCTTTTTACTTTTGCCTCAAGTGTCTTGTTTACCCGGTAGAGGGCTTCAAAATTGCAAAAATAATTTTGTTTTTTCAGTATAACTTGAGAACGTGATGAAGAACTTTTACAATATTTAGCAGGTGAGTTACTGTTAATAATGACCATTTTTGAGAGTGGAGCACAGAGCCTTAGAGACCATAGAAATGGCTCAAACTTGAGGATGTAACGGAAAAAGTGTCCAGAACTTTTTTGTGGTCAATGTAATTCACTCGATATTTTTTATGTAGATAGCTTATCTAATTTGAAAACATTTCTTACTCTTAGAAAATTTTGATAAAATCAACGGATTAGCTTGAAAAAATTAATTTTCGAGTCTCTGCAATTTTGGCTTACTAATTTTACTTGATTAAAATACCTTAGTTGCCTTTGCTTTTCTAATGTCATTTTGGCATTTGAAGAATTTATTCTCAAAACTGTCAGTTTTTACTTTGCTTTCCGTAAAACTTTTATAAAATTATGGCTCAAAATTTCACTAACACTGAAATGGTTGATATGTTATTGATTTATGGACTTTGTCGTTGCAATGGCCGGAGAAGGGAAAGATATCCGCATCGCAGAATTCCAAATCGACAAACCTTCGCGAAACTGGCGAAGCAAATCGTAGAGAAACTGGACGCAGACGGACAAGAAGGACGTTATAGAGCTCGAAGAAGCGATACTGGAAGCGGTTGAAACTGAACCTGGGATAAGCACACTACGTTTGGGACTTCGTATTGGAGCCTCAAAATCATTAGTTCATAATGTACTGAAAGAAGAACTGTTGTATCCCTATCATATTAAAACAGTTCAAGACTTATTGCCCATGGATCCAGGTCATCGGCTAGATTTCTGTCGGCTTATTGTCCAAAGACAAAACGCAAACCCCAATTTTTGTAGAAGAATTCTGTTCACGGACGAAGATACTTTCACGAGATGTGGTCTTTTTAACCTCCATAATGAACATTTCTATGCTGATGAAAATCCTCATGAAACGGAAGTTACATATTTTCAGAATCAAACTAAAATCAATGTTTGGGTTGGAATTGTGGATAACTTTATTATTGGCCCTACCGTTATACCCGATCGATTGAACGGGGATAACTACTTGAACTTTTTGGAACAAAGGCTACTTGAACTGCTGGAAGACTTGCCCTTACACATTCGTCGTGGCCTGGTTTATCCATGATAGTGCACCTCCTCATTTCACATTAGCTGTGAGGCGACATTTGAATGTGGAATATCCAGATCGCTGGATAGGTAGAGGACACGATGCACCAGTGAACTGGCCGGCTCGCTCCCCTGATTTGACGCCCTGCGACTTCTTTCTATAGGGCGCTTTGAAGTCGAAAGTTTATGCAGCTCCAGTAAACACACGATAGGAATTGTTGCAACGAATTAATCATGAAGCGGATTTATTGAAGAATGATCCTGAAGTACTAGCCAGAGTTCAATCCAATTTCTTGAAACGAATTAATTTGTGTATTCAGGAAAATGGGCAACATTTCGAACAATCGATGCCTTAGCGATTTCCCAAAAAGTTTTGTTGTTTCTTTTAATTTAGCATTTGTTTTTCCTAAATAATCACATCGTTTCCCCATTTCTATTGTTTTTATTATTCGTGTTTTACCGAGATATTAACCATTTCAGTGTTAGTGAAATTTTGAGCCATAATTTTATAAAATTTTTACGGAAAGCAAAGTAAAAACTGACAGTTTTGAGAATAAATTCTTCAAATGCCAAAATGACATTAGAAAAGCAAAGGCAACTAAGGTATTTTAATCAAGTAAAATTAGTAAGCCAAAATTGCAGAGACTCGAAAATTATTTTTTTCAAGCTAATCCGTTGATTTTATCAAAATTTTCTAAGAGTAAGAAAGGTTTTCAAATTAGATAAGCTATCTACATAAAAAATATCGAGTGAATTACATCGACCACAAAAAAAGTTCTGGACACTTTTCCCGTTACATCCTCAAGTTTGAGCCATTTCTATGGTCTCTAAGGCTCTATGCTCCGCTCTCAAAAACGGCTATTATTGACAGTAACTCACCTGCCAAATATTGTAAAAGTCCTCCATCAGGTTCTCAAGTTATACCGAAAAAACAAAATTATTTTTGCAACTTTGAAGCCCTCTACCGGCTAAACAAGACACTTGAGGCAAAAGTAAAAAGGCTCATCAAATTTTTTTCGAATCAAAGAATTGTAACTACCCGGGATTTTTTCAGTCCTTCTGGGTATACTCCCTTAGCAAAACTGTGGTTCATCAAAGTTGATAGAAGGTCCACTTTAGTATTATATCGAGATACTCACAATGCTTTTGATATGATAGTAGTATTGTTCTCTGAACAGTAATTGAAGACACAACAATAACCATCCATGGTCAGTTCCCTCACAAATAGATCTTCACAATTTCTACCAATACCATTCCATTTACAATTTGCTAACATTTCTGTACAAGACGTGGTAAGCTAAAAAAGTTGTTAAATTGTCATATACCCTCAATTTGTATATGCTAGCAGACAGTAGCGGAGCCAAGATGGACCTAATTATTTATTATCTTTCCCATATTACATTACTTATCATATAAGAGTCCTTATGAAAGTCTTTTAATTTTTTGCGGAAGACTAGGTACTTTTCATTTCCTGGAAAGCAGGAGTCTCTTCTCTTGTGCGGAGCCTGAAACCGCAACCAGGTGCGTCCCCAGGTGGTGAATAGGGGAATACTCAAGGCCTTGTTGCCAGCAGGGTCAAGGGTAGGAGTGGAAATGCTCCCACATACTAACAGGCACCCAGACCCTGGATAGATTATGGACTCCCAGTCACATGTTCCTGAGAAGGGGACGGATAAATTGTCATTGGTACGGATGATCCATATGTTCTAGAAGAGTAAGTTATCCCACCAGATAACTTACTGAAACACATAGGAAATATCCACAGCGAGATAAAGTACTAAAACTCAGGAACCATAATATTGAGAAAAAACAATATTATGGTACAAACAGAAACACCATAGGAAGTTATCCACAGAGAGATAAATCACTAAGACAAAAAAATACCGTAAAATTGAGCATCAACCATATTACGGTATAAACATACGAAACAAGATAGAAAAATATAGACAAATAGCGCTATACAGACAAACGAAACAGAAACAACCGAACGTTAACATCAACGGAAACACGATCATAAACTACTACGTAAAATCAACGAAAACATAAAGTGATATAACATCAAAAAACACAACATAGACGCAGTCCATAGCCTGAAGTAATGCGAAAAGCGGTTCCAGGGTATGGATGAAGATCGTAGAGGTTTTAGCAGGTATGCTTTAACTTAAAGTGAGTCCTGCACTACCAGTAATGATGCATAAAGCATTTCCTCTCCACAGAAAAAAAGGTACTTTTCATTTAAAATTTCTATGGAATTTTAAGTCTAAGTATTTTCAGCTGTACCTATCAGGCATCACTGAGCCCAAGCATTGACCTCTTCCAACCGCTCAATACAACTCACTTCCTTAACTAATAGTATTTTGGGATAATATCCATTAGAATTTGCCTTTCGTTTTCAGACTTACCAATTCCATCGTTACGTTAGTATCGAATACCCCATCTTCATTGGAATAATTTTCATCCAAAAATTTTTGAAATTGAAGTAATCTATCGTCGTCCGAAGCAGTAATACTAAAATCGTACAGTTTGCCTAACAGTATTATATTTTTCATTATATCATCGATCTTTCTTCCGGATCTTGCTTCGCTGAAACAATCGTTTCTATATACAGGGTGTTTTGTAGAAATTGGGCCATCCTAAATAACGTTGAGTGTTCAATTTTGTGAACAAGGCAAAGATATGTCAAAGATAAAGAAGATTTGTGCTATTTCTTTCACTTTCAAGAGTCGATGGCTTAATACGAGACCCTCAATCCTCAACAAGGGCAATTTTGTCGTCCGTCACTCTTCCACCATCCTTCCTGTTCAAGTGTCATCTTTCAAGGATTTCCGCCCCATTCTGAACCGTTTTGATCAATCTTTTACCACCGTACACCTCATCTATAGGCTGTCTTTGTCGCTTTGAGTAGAAAGACCTTCTCGAGTGAGAAGTTTGATAATACCTCGCCACTCAATTTTCGTAACTTCTGAAATCGTGGTAAACGAGAGTGACAGTTGGAAGGAGGCGGGTCTTTTTGGCACTACCCTAGTATCAAACCGTCTATCTTTGCTTTATTCACAAAATTGAATCATCCCAAACGTATTTTGATGAGATATAGCGCTTGTTACTTTCTATCAAACGGTATATGACGCCGAAAACAGATGCTACTGATGCCTGTTTTCCCTATATATGCGTAAGTAGAATCAGTAAAAAGCACCTATCTGCACTGTTTAATAGTTACATCGCTTTGGCAACCAAGAAAGCCCGTTTCTTGCTTATTCTATTCATATCGCAGATCGACACCCCCGGAAACGACACCATCTCAATAGGAAACGTGAATCTTTCCAATGTGACAATGGTGGGATTGGCTGTAAACGTGTTCCACAAGTAAGTGATCGAGCAAACGACGGTTGCAAGAGCGCACGCGTGGATTACTAGCCATGTTAACCTGAAAAAAAAAACAATTTCAACAGCGTTCTCATTTTTGCAGTGAAAGTGGATTGTATTATTTTCGAACAGCTGATTTTAGGTTATCGATTCCGAAATCAGCTTTAATTTTTTATTAACATCACTTTATTTATGACAATACAGTAAAACCTCTATTTTCTGCCACCTCTTATAAGCGGTCACCTCTAAAATCGGTCAGTTTTCGAATTCTTAATTCCATTTATATGAGAATAGCCATTATAATAACCTCCCTCATAGCGGTATCCCCATAAAGCGGCCACGGACACCAAAGCCCAACAGCGAAAATTCTTAGGGAGAAGCAGAAAAAAATATAAGTTCAACTAGTGCTTTAGTATGGATATACACAGCTCCTACTACATTTTCAAGATATTTTGCGAAGGCCCTGTTGAACATGAGGACATTTTCGACGAGGAAGACGAAATTCCATTGGCCCAACTATTTCCTACATGAACCATCATGAATAGAGTAAATGTAGAGAGCGATGCTTCTTCTTGATCAAACTGTATTGACCTAAAACCCCATTTCGGTATCCAAGAAACCATATATGAATTGCGCACCAGTGAAATAGATTCTGACAAAGAATATGAAAGTGAAGAACCTGAAAATCGCACATCAAGCATTACAGATTTGGGTAAAATTGGTAAAAAGCTTATCGATATTCAAAACTTTTTGTTCATTAACGATAAAACTGAACTTGCCTAGAAGTTGTTCAGCTTTTATCAAAATCTGACAATCGAGCTTTTCAAATGAAACTAAAAACCTAAAACAAACATCACTGGAGCAATTTTTGAAAAAGTGTAACCATTTGCATACCTATACCTGCTTACAAATCGAAAATAAATAAAACCACATTATTTCCCACCCTCTCAATAGCGGTCCCCTCTCTATAGCGGCCACTTTTACAGTTTACATTTGTGGCCGCTATTTAGAGGTTTTACTGTACTTGTATTTTCTACGATATGGAGATAGCAAGCTCTGGAAAAATCAAATTGGATGCACGGAATAGACATTTTGATTGTGTGAAGGTTGAATCCGATAGTATTTGTGAACTGAGTCAAAACATTGTAAAAACGTTAAGTATGTTAAGTTAAAATACCTTTCTATCCTTGTTCCTTGCGTCAAATATTTGTATCCATTCATACTAGAAGTTTGCGAAAAATCGTTGAACGTTTTGGAGAAAGCTCTGAGATAGAGAAAATTAGTCGGTCTATCCATCATAGATTGATTGCTGCGAGTGTTTTCAATTTCATTTTATAGAAGACGATTAGGCAAAATTGTAGTTTGTTTGATCAGAAATTGAAGGAAATTGCTTTTATTGATTGCATTCTAAAGTATTTCCTGTTTTGTACGTATCTACATTTATGTACAAATTAATAATAAATGTATATTCAATGAGAATGCCGATTAATTCGTGGGAACCACGAAAATATATTGAATTTTTTACGAGGTAACTAGTTGCGTTTACGTTTTTATTTGCCTCTTAAAAATCACATACAGTGTGACAGAAAAAAGTTATGGTTATTTCAATCCAGGTACAACACTGTATGTGGCGCCCTCCAATATTAAACAAAAAACCAAGTGAATATCTGAGTTTCTCATCATTGATACTGCCAGTACCCCGAATTTTTGATATTGAACAAAAATATAATCACAAAATGAGATAATTTTTTTTTGGATGACCTGCATCTCAAGAATCAAGTCGTTGCGGACCCATGTTCATATGAACTTTTTATCTTAAAATTAGTCAAAGATTCTCCTTTAAAATTTGTACAAGTACATTGTGAACACCTGTACATATACACTTATATAAGATCTATGATTCTAGTTCGAAGGAAAACAATAAACATTCTCTGGGATTAAAATGTTTCTTTCAAGGTCTCGATTCTACATACACATCTATATGTCGAATTGTTTGGATCATTAATTTTTATTAAGTTAGATAACAATACAGACAATTATTATATAATCACTTAAACTAAGAAGATAAGCTCGTTTAGCTGACGGACGCATCTGTGGATCTCGCTCAATGTCCCGATTCAGAATGCCTACTTCCTTCCTCACGAATTTTCTTTCACATCTTTTCATAAGCAGGTAATTGCCCTAAACTTTCAATCGCTACGAATGTAGCTCGAACCCCGACCACTCGAACTAAACTATTAATTCTCTGACATATACAATGTTATTTTACCTAGAAAATAAACTTCAGGACGTATTTGGGAATTTATTGGGTTATAGAAATCAATCAACCAATTCTCTATAAAAAAAAATTTAATCAAAAATTAAAAGATATGAACTAGATCGTTCTACAATAATACATATTTGATTTTTTTTGATTTTCGTCAATTCTATATTTTCATATTAAATTAATAAGATGGTAATGTCAACATAACTTTCTCTTGAATTATATTCGAAAACGAAAGTCTCTTATACTTTCTACACTATTCACTAATAAAAACGTAAAGTTCAAGTTACAAAAATAGCACCAAATGTTCCAGGTGAAGAATTCATGAGAATACTCCTCAACTTAATAGAAAATGATCAGATTCTGAACTATATTCGAGAACACTTTAAGTCTATTGAGATTACCCATTCATATAACAATTTAAGTATGTAGAAAAAAAAATTAAAATCGGTGGCTTTGTCTCCCTTTAGATTTTATTCTCTTATTTTCAATATTTCAATAAAAAACATAATCTTCAGTTGTCCAGTTATTGTCACCAAATTATTCTGAATTATATATATTGATAAACATTTTTTATCATGTTTTTGCTCTTTTTCTGATATAATACATTTTAAAAAGTGTATTGCATAATTAAAGAATTCACCGTTTACAGAAAATAACCTCACCCTGTTCAAAAGAAATATTCTCATTCGTCTACACCCACAATTTCTTAATAATTTATCTATAAAAAAGTAATCCTATTTAAAAAATGGTTGAAAAAGACTAAATATTGCACATGTTGCTTGTCTCAAACCTGATATGAAACTGGGGCTGGTATCCTGGAGAAGTGATTGTCCGGTTTCGAATCCTTCCTGGGACTTCTGAAAGACATCCTCTCCTGGTTTCGTTTGAAATAGTTCGCATCGGGTATATTATTGTCGGTGTAGTCGTTTTGATTGTTTAATACGTTCAAACTTCCATATTTCTTCAGCAATTCCTGCACTTGCAACGCCATCATTGTATCGTCGTTGGTGTTTTTCACGGCGTTGATGAGTTCTTGACGTAGTTTGCCCTTGGTTGGTGACGTATGCAAAGAAGACGCTCTTCTGTCTTGTCCCACTGCGGAAACGCTTCGTCGAGTAGAAGAATTTCTGGTGAAAGGAGAGGTGAACGTGTCTGTGGTCAGAGAAGATCGTTGCGTCTTTTGTCGTCCATTCCATGTACCGACTTTGGTAGGTGTTTTCTTTTGTTGGACCGTTATATGTTTCGCACTTTTCATGGTTTCGCTTCCTTCCAAGCTGTTGGCACGCGTGAACGAACGTTCTTTTCGCACGGAAGCTGTTTTTTCGGGAAAGTCTGGTGAGTCGTTCGGGTCCGTTTCAAAAATTTTCATGGAAAACTGGGTTTTTCGTAAGCCCATGTCGTTTAGATCGTCTTCACAATCGAGTTTCTGCTCTGTAAATTGAGAATTGATTATTTTCCAATTATGTACTTTGACTTTCAATGATATTGTCTCTAGTCCAGATTTATCAGTAATATTACAAACTACTAGTTCTGGACAGCTGTTTCGCTGGTCGCATAGAGGTCATCACTAGATCGAGAAAATTTGTTATTTTGAAGGTTACATAACTGACAAGCAGCGTGTTAAAAGGACAAACTTATTTAACGTCATCTAATAATAGATAAATAATTCTGTCTAGCAGACATAAATACTCCCTCTTTGGCTAGGAGCCGTGAACTTTTTATTAAGTCCTCTACCATCTCAACCATTACCAATGTAATGTTTCACTAAGAAAAGTGGTACATTGTTTGACTTCTGTAACGTTTGGACGTTACTGAATTAATAATTAATTAATTAATGGTCAATTATTATTTTGGGAACTAGTTTGAGATATTTAATCTTAGAAAGAGACAACCTCCAGCTTCTGTTATTAAATAGCACAATCTAAATAAGCAGTGGCGGCTCGTGAACTTTTTAAGAGAGGAGGCTGGACATAAAACGTTCTTGTAAAAATATACTCTATTCAGCCAATAAATTTAACCTTTGCACAGTGACCGTACCAGCTACTTCAGTGCCAAAATTAATTGTTGCCAAGCAAGAACCAACGTGGAGGTGTAGTTTCTCTTGGCAAAAAATTTTTTTGTTCGTTTTTTTTTTCTTTGGATTTTTGATATTTTTAATTTTTTCTTTAAAATTTTTCATATTTTGTTTTTTTTTATTATTTTTATATATTAACGGAATTCTACGGTCTTTAGTTTGCGAAAAATGATCAATAATATTATCATAAAATGTATCATTTTGTTTTAAGTGTTTTACTAAATCTTTTTCAATAGATATCAAACTATATACTTTATCATATCGGCGTGAATGTCGTACTGGCCTAAAATATCTTTATCCGAGTAGGTATATAACCCATAATTCATTGTGCAGTGCTATTTTATCAAAAAATTTATATTTTAGAACTAAGTTATCTAAAAGTGTATTGGGAAACTCTTTTGAAAAAGATTCGAAAAATCTTCTATTCGTCAAGTCGAAAAATTTAAATTCATGTAAATCGGAAAATCGAATCTCAATTTGACCTTTAGTATCTAAAATTTCATAAAAAAAGTTGTTTATAATGTAGTTTCTTGTCTACCAAATTATATGTTTTCCTCCTTTAACAATATTCTGTTTACCGGTTAATTTAAACTTAATACTCGATGTAATATGTTCCTGCGATTATTCATGTCTATCTATACCACGAGCTAAATTTTTCAAATCATCATAACCCGAGTGTCTTCAACATGAAGTTGTATCAGATGTAAATAGCAAGCAATATAATTTATTGTGTATTTCGATTTTGAAACATACCTGTCATCGTCACCACTAATCCTTTCAAATCCGGTAAAGGCCGTTTATTTTTAACAAAACACTTTTCTATCATATGTTAATCCACTAAATGGATTTTCTAAGAACCCAGCAACTAAGTCACTCATCATTTTAACGTTCACCGATTAGATAAATTATAACTTAACTACTTAACCTTACTTCGCCTTGCGGTACAAAACCAAGAACTAACGGAACACGACACGTGTGGCATTCTTCTAGCGGAAGGGCGGTAGCAAGTAATCGTATTTCATTCGACCGACGATTCCTTACGAGAAGCTAGCTTCCATAGGATGTTGCCATATTCGCTCTTTTACCCTATCTAGCAATTGAACTGCTTGGAAAACGGCAACTGTGTTGACCACACGTATTTAGCGTTTGAGATATATAGAGAATCTACCCTCTGACCACTGTTGCCAGATTAAAAATAAATTCTGAGAACGGGGAATTGATTGTAAAATTTAAAGAATTATCAGAGGAACAGGAAATAAAATGGAGAATGATCATTAAGATAAATTGGTGAGGAGGCTGAGCCTCCTTAGCCTCCTTCGAGGAGCCGCCACTGTAAATAAGTCAATGCAGTAGCGGGTCATAGGAGAAACAGAAGATTGACGCAAGAGGTTACACGTTACGCGACGTTTGGTTAGAGGTTGGAAGCGGATGTTGAGATCACCATTTTGTTATAAGCTTTGTCAAGGTGAGATCGATAAAAATCAATTTTGTTATTTTGTAGTAATTCTCTATCTTGAAAGTTTGCATTGTTGGTGGATGTATGTTATTATGATATCTACTATAAGCTAATTACATAATATCTATGAAATTGGAACTATCAAATATTTGCTTATCGAACATATTTTTGTCACATACACAATCGCTTTTTCTTATATTTGGTTCCATTTAGTTAAGACCTAGCATCACTAAATTGAGAACATATATGTCAGGTCAATTATCGGGATTGTTCATATCGATTCCGACTGATTGCTTAACCCAGTAAATGATCCATGAGGTAACGTATAATGTTGTAGCACACCTTGAAATTACATTCTAGAAAGATGGTTATCCCGTACTATTTAAAATAAAAATGATATAGTAGCGGTATTTTATGCCGAGTTATTGGCGACATAAGGGAATAATTATTTCAACGGGGTGGCCATAAATAAAGCCTTACACTTCAAAGTGGGACATCTATTCGAAGTGGCGTTAAATAAGTTGGTTTTTTTACCACGCGGTTATGTGTACCTTCAACAAAATGATCGCTCTGTAACGTTACAAACTTCTCGTTCTACGATAAGCTCTATGAGTAAAGCGGAACTACTGTCTAGAACTATTATTTTGTAATGTTATTGATCGGTGTATCATTGTTATTTGGCAAAAACCAACTAGAAACAAAAGAATGTATACATCCATTCCCTTGTCTCTCAAGTGTTACAATTGATGTTTTCCTTACCATTTTCGTCTGCATCTTCCATCGAGGTTTGACTGTACAAAGACGACCTCTGCTTATTTTTATCCTGTACTAGACCCAAACTTCTGTATCCTTCGTCCGACATCTCGGATGTAGTGTCACTGTGATCGGTCAATTGATCGTTGACTTGCAAAGTGGCTTCCGTTTTAAGCAGTTCCTTTTTGGAGTTTCCTTTATCGAGCGGTATTTGTAACAGGGAAATGTGACTGCCACTCTTCGTTGTCGTCACAGGACTGAACGTGACTGTGTTAGGTGTGTTGGCGGCGTGTTTCGGACTGCCCTTGTTGTTGGACAGTTTGGTGGAATGAGTGGACGTGAAATTAGGCGTTGGACTTCTAGAGCGATTATGTGGCGGTGCAAGAGATTTCCTGGGGAAATTCGGACTGACTGACCTTCGATTGTCTGAGTTGAGTTGAGAGGGAGACCGTGATCTTGAGCGGTTGAGGGCATTCATCGGTGGACCTAGGTGCGAATTGGTGGTGACTGGAGAGTTGGTAACATTGGTGGCGGTTAATGAACCAGGTGATCTAGGATGAAAAAAAAACAATATTTTACTATCATCGACTAATTGGTTACTGTATGAACTATTAGTATGTCATTATGTCACTCAATGCGATAAGGACGCTTTGTGCTCGATACAATTAGTTTTAAGAAATCAACTTTTAGAAAGTGATTATTAAGCCATTGCATATAGCTTTCATCGCGGGCTTTGAGCGCGGCGACCGAATCAAGAAATTCCGTAACGAAAAATAATGTAAGACCTAAACACCTAACATGTGTCAAATTAATTAATTAATTTGAAGTTTCTAAAAGTGAGAAATTTCGCTATTTTATACGAATGTTATAACACTCTAGCGCTTTAGACTCCGGGATTTTCACGTGGCCTATCGAAATTAGAAGGTTCGAATTATCTAAAAACATAATTGCATGAGCTCCAGACGTCCTCCGTAATTAGCTACGAACGAAATCATTTTAACATATGCTCTAGGAGCTCGCTACGCGTCAGTTAGAGTTTATACGTTAGACGCGCGTAGCAGAGATCTGTTTCTATTAAGCTATTGCATATAGCTTTTATCGCGGGCTTTGAGCGCGACGACCGAATCAAGAAATTCCGTAACGAAAAATAACAGGAACTCGTTTATGTTGCGCTCTCTCGGGTGACTAATATTGAAAAATTGTATATCACGACAAAAAACGATAATTCTACATTCAAGTTTTATAATAATCGAAGGCAAGCTGCATCGACTGCATCTTTGTTGCAAGAATTCAAAAGACTGCCTTTAAATAGTGTTCAAACGACAGCTCAAAGTGTCTTAGATTTCCTTAGTGATAGAAATGGCATTTTAATAATGACTTTCAATTGCCAAAGTCTAAATAGTCACAAATACGATTTACAAGATTCAGTTACGAGACAAACATGTATTACTTCTTACCGAATCTTGCATGGCGCATGATAATCCGATTGAAATACCTAATTTCAATTGTATTGTTCAATTCAAACGAGATACTGTTCCAAAAGGTGGGGTAGCTATTTACTAAAATAATAATAATGTAACTAATATTATGACTCCGAATATTGAAATAAATATTGCACACGTTAGCGATGTTAATGTTAGGCGCTCATTTTTTGGAGATATTTGTGCGTGCTTATGCAAACTTAGAAATGGCCTACACAACACATAGTCATGGTAGCAATTTACATTGCTCCGAATCCAAAATTGGACGAGGTAGAGCATTTTATTCATCGCACTTTACTGGAGTACACTGAAGAAGGGTCGAAAATATTTGGTACAAATGGTAATAAATTTCCACTTATCTGGGCTGGCGATTTCAACATCAACTTCGCTGATAAAAAATCAGAGCGGTTGACAACTTTTCTTTCGGAAAAATTGAATTTGAAAATGAATAATGATCCACAAGAATCCACAACAAAATATGGGGCCACCATTGACTCGGTATTTTCCAGATATTTAGAGGATATCAAGTCTCAAACTTATGTCTCTTATTTCAGTTATTCAGTTACCATAAACCTATAGTTTCAATGATAACAAATTCCTGAATAACCTACATGTATTGTAAGATAATTAAAATATTTTAAACGATATTAACTTCTCATTTATTCAATAAAGGAAAAAAAATTGTTTTCTTATCGGTCACTACGCTCAAAAAGTGTAGCTTGAATTAATATCAAAGAAAAAACTTGAATAGATATCAAAGAAAAAAAAATACTGCATAAATTAAAAATAAATGAATTATTATAATTGCATAAGTTGAGAAAAAATGCTATGCAATAGCTTCACCGCGGCAGTCCCCGAGTGCCACACGTTTTTTTAATAGTATGTAAAAGACGAAAATAGTAAACATATGTGTTTCTCGAGAATTTATACTAATTCATATCTGGGTCATAAATGATTATTAATTATCTTAGTAGGCATATTTCGAATATCGCGGACTCTTTCAATTCAAAAATGAAGTGTCTGCTTTAATTCTGCCAACCTACAACAGAGGGAGCCATAAGCGTATATCTGTGGCCTAACGGTTACTTCTTGAACGTACCTCGTAATTCGTACGATTTGTGTTGGTAATCCCCCGTATCTATGTTGATTGAAAACGGTAGAAAAATGATCAGTTCGACACCCACGTGCGATTCGAACATAGTGTTCGACCGGCGAAGCCAATTATAATATAAAAGTCGATAAGAGCGCATACTTAATTCTCGATATAGTCATTTACCTTTCGTAATAAACATGGGAGCCGTGAAGGTCGGCCGCGCCGGGTTTGTTGACGAGTCTCGCGCTTTGGGTAGTGCGATGTTGCGAGCGACACCTACAAGGGTCGTGCTTGTCCAAATAATGCGATAAGGTGTCCCATCCGCCTCCCACGCGGACCATTACGTGATTGCGGAGAATCTGAAACAGAAAACAGAGTTCAATCAATTTCGATTTGCATTATTCGAACCAGTTTATGTTTGGTATTTTACTTTAGAAAGAAATATCCGAACTCTAGTCGAGGAAATAAAGCACTAAAATAGGCCAAACCTTCCAAACTTGGCGCAGTTGGATGGATTGAGATGCGGTTTTCTGCATTCGATTCAGAAAGTGATTTAGAAAATGTATCCGGTATTTTTATGCGGAAAAAATTTATTGCATTTCTACAGCTGAAAAATGCATTTTTCAAGTGCTCTTTATGAAAAAAAATTAATTATTTGGTGAATAATTCCTCAAACAGACTCGAATTGGTTTGTCGGGGTTTTTTCGGGCCGCTAAACACGAATATGCTATCAAAAAAATTCCCTGAGGTCCCCTTGGACTTCCCCCGGGATATCCGGGCATCGGGACGCCGTAGATATCGATGAAATAAATTAAATGATCATTTTTAATAATTGTTAACTGTTCAAGAGGTGATATAAAGGTTGCTGGTGATGATTACGACGTGAAAAAACTCTTCTGCAATACTTGGTGTACACTGAGTCCGCGTAACCACGACATCTTCTAGGAATTTGCTAATTTTTGTGAATCAAACGTAACAAATTCTAGCTTCCAAAGTCGCCGATCACGACTATGACACTCGCAATGTTCTGCAAATTAAGTGGGGGTGTTTTCGGGTCTCTAGAGCCCTGTTTACCCACGCCATCTTCTAAGAATTTGTTAATTTTTCTTCATGAAATGTAACAAATTCTGGCTCTCTGGGTTTTCATTATCGCCGATCACGATTATGATACTCACAATGTTGTGCAAATTCCTAGAAGATGACGTAGATACAGAGGGCTCCAGGAATCCGGAAACACCCTCAGGTAATTTTCAGAACATTGGGAGTGTCATAGTCGTGATCGGCGACTTTGGAAACTCCCGAGAGCTAGAATTTGTTACATTTAATTGAGAAAAATTAAGAAATTCCTAAAAGATGACATAGCTACCCGAACTCAGGGTACACCAGGTATTGAAGAAGATTTTTTTCACGTCGTACTCATCACTAGCAACCTTTATCACCTCTTGAACAGTTAACAAATATTGAAAATAATCTTATAATTAATTTCATCGATATTTAGGGCGTCAGGACGACCGGATACCCCGAGAGAGGTCCAAGGGAACCTCAGGGAATTTTCTTGATAGCATAATCGTGTTCAGCTACCCCAAAAATCCCCGAGAAACCAATTCGAGTTCGTTTTTTTATTCACCTCAAAAAGTGCACTTGAATGCACTACATTTTTTCCGCAAAAAAAATACCGGACAAATTTTCTAAATCACTTTCTGAATCGGATGCAGGAAACCGCATCTCAATCCATCCAACTGCGCCGAGTTTGGAATGTGGAATGCTTTATTTCTTCGACTAAAGTTTATAACTTTTTCAAGTTATAAAATATAACTGAAGGGTTTTCGCATTTTGTTGATATTCATAATGCGAAATCTGTCATAAGCTCCTTGGTCCACAGAGCTGTCAACTTATCTCAACCTCAATCCTTAAAATCAGAATTTGGACATCTTTCACCTGTCTTATTATCAAAATCACTCACCCTAAACTTGAATGGTTTGAGATGCGGTTTTCTGCATTCGATTCAGAAAGTGATTTAGAAAATTTGTCCGGTAGTTTTTTTTGCGGAAGCCAAAAAATGCATTTTTCTGAGTGCCCTTTTAGAGGTGAATAAAAAAAAACTGACTCGAATTGGTTTCTCGGGGGTTTTTGGGGTCGTTGAATACGAATATGCTATTAAAAATATTCCCTGAGGGCCTCTCGAACCTCCACCGGAGTATCCGGGCGTCCCGACGCCCTAGATATCGATGAAATTAATTAAAAAATCATTTTTAATATTTGTTCACTGTTCAAGAGGTGATATAAAGTTTGCTAGTGATGATTACGACGTGAAAAAACTCTTCTGCAATACTTGGTGTACTCTGAGTCCGGATAACCACGTCATCTACTACATTATCAGATCCATATTTCAAAATCATTGCCAGATCAAAATCAATGCGCCAGATACCCATTAATTGCGTCAACCTGTCCAATATGGATAACATAGGAGCTCTAGATGAAAAAGCGGTATGAAGCATCATCTGCAAAGCTGTGGACGGGACAAGTGGTCACTTCCACCAGATCGTTCATATGTAGTAGAAACAAAGTTGGTGACAAGACAGATTCTTGTGGAACACCAGCGTTGATAGCCAAAAAAGACCGAGCACATTCAACACGACGCTGGTGTTGAAATGCTGATAGTTTGTGCCATTTCTCTCATCTTCAAGCGTCGGCCGTGTAATGAAAGATCCTCAGCAAGGGCAATTTTCTCATCTGCCACCACTTCCACCGTCCTTCGTGTTCAAGCGTCATCTTCCAAATATTCAACCCTCATTCGAAACCATTTTGACTAATCTTTCATCTCCGAATAAGATGGCGAATTTTCCCTGTATATACCATCTAGCCGATCTTTGATGCTTTTAGGTGAAAGACCTAGAGTAAGAAATTTGATAGACGAGTGACAGTTGCAGCAAAACTAATCGGCGTGAAATCAATTTTTGTTTGGTTCTAGGTTTAATAACATTTCAACTTGTCTATTATCAACACTTTGACACCCTGCGATACCTATTTCATGGTTGGAATTTTTGGCGCATCGCTCGTACAAAGAAATAAAGTTATTCGTTTTTTCAAATGATAACTGATATTTTCTTCCAACTTACCCTCACGAAAATCAGAACTTTGGTGTCGCCTATCCTATATTTTCCTTCTGATACCCTTATCATCGGGAACTGCGTGGGACATGTACATTTTTCCACTAAGTCCCTAACCTGGAAAATAACATAATCATTAGATATCTAGATTTCGTTATGGAGTAACGAAAGAAACTCATATTTCCTATTTTCTCTAACATCAATTGACAGTCTTTGTAAAAACCAATTTAACGATAGAAAGGCAACAGTCTACTGGTCCAGTTGTAACGTAGGATCACAAGAACGCAATTCGCCAATAGTGATTAGTGAATGGATAATAATATTTTCCAATAATAATAATAATATTTATCTAGGTAAGAGAATTAGAAATAAATGAATATTTGAATATAGTCATTTATCCCAAATAAAATATAGGTATTATACGATAAAATGATTACATTTGTTTCATCATATTTGACTCAAATCAACAGAGGTCCTGCAAATCAATTTCAGTTAAAAACTAAACAGTTCTCAGAAAATAGCCAAGTTTTATTTAATATTAAAGTGGAAAAGAGAAAGTTAATTGAGTGTAATCCATGTTCTCGTAAACTTTACGGCGTCATAAAAATTGCACCTTTGTATCTTATTTTAATAGTCCTACACGTAATCTAGCCGTAACATTAAATTAAATTATTAAAATATAAGTAGTTTCAAGTCAAAGCATGCAGTAAAAACTCAGTGGATAATTGAATTAACAGATTAATTTTGCCTAAAAATGGAATTTTAGTATCTTTCGATGTTTCAAATATGTTTTCAAATATTCCCCCCTATTGAATGTAAAATTTTGAACACAAAAATTCTAAAAAATTGCATACATAATATAACACGAGATAGAACAAGCTTTTTATATTTGCCTAATGCTTAATTTTGCGCTGATGACAGACAATTTCAGGCATATGGCTATCTATGGCAGCAATACTGAGAGAATCCAAAGTGGAATTTGCTGCAAACGTTCCTGCAAAAAGGTTGGTTTTTCTTGTGGTGTAGTAGCCAGTGTGCTATTATCTATGGTAAGGAAAAGGAATGAGCTGGAAGTGTAATTCCTACCAATTACTTTGGCGAAAGTCCAACTAGAACGGGAGAAATTCGGGCATTCGATAAGCTTTGGTTATTTTGCCGTTATATGCCTCTTTCGGAGGTTGACGTATACCTGGGTGGTAAGAAAGTGCATCCTAGAAAAGGCCGCGGAAGCTATGAAAACTGCTCCCACGACTGCACTTGGAGCTTCAATGAGGGTGGAACCATTCCATCTGGATTATACAAAGAGTGGCAACAAAAGCTGCCCAGAGACTTGTAAATAATACTGTGGAAGGCAAAAGGTGACGATACCTTACTACCCATTGGTGGAAAAACAAATCCCATTCATTCAATCAGAACGGAAGGGATGTAACCACGATCTCCGATAAGAAATATCGTATAAGTATACCCTCCAAAAAAAATTGGCTCAAGAGCAACCAAACAGACCTACCAACCAACCAATGGTGAAATCTGGCTCATCGATGGAGCTAGAAACCATGGAGAGGTGGCAGCAGGAATATACCAGGCAAAGGTATTATTATACCTCCAGGCAAACACTCCACTATTCTCCAAGCGAAAATACTGGCTATAACGCGCTGTCTACAAATAGCGTTTGAACTGAAACGAAGAGGTTGAAGTGTAATGAAGCTTGCAGTGTCATTGCAGATATTTCAACATATTCTGTTCTAGTCTCCAGACATAGGTTCTTGCGCCAACGATGGTATGCTGTTTGTTTTGAAGCGACGGCTCCAGAACAGATTTTATTGAACCATCGTTCACCAGATGACGGTGATTGTTGGTATGTGGTAAGTAAGTTTCAATTCATAGCCTGATGCTATCCGAGGTCTCATTGGCACATTGCGTTGGGTCATCAGATTCAAAACATACGCCTCTCCAAGGAAACTTGGAGAAAAACATGCAAAGACCATTCCAGTCGACTGAGTTGTAATGTCAAACAGTGCGTGGAGGTGTTGGATTGGTTCGTGTAGTGCTATTAGGGACAGGTCATAGTGATGAGTGAATGGTCAGAGTTTCTCAATGGTGCATAGGCCTTTACTTCATAGGGATCTGGATTGTTAGTGAGGAATAAGTCAAGCATATTGGCACAAACCTGTCTCGTTATTTTGACTATAAATATCTTAAGATCTTTCATGTTTGTTTATACATTAGTATCGTTTTTTAGATGATACGCTAGTTCTCGAAACTATAGTCACGTTAGTGTTTTATAATTTGATTGATAAAACCAAGTAATGGTGTTTTATTATATCAAAATAATTACTTGTTAAGTGACCAAACAGTTGTTTCCATAAACTATAATAATAGGTTGATAAAGTATTCGTTTATAATTCAGAATATTCGTCAAATATGTGGAAGCCATATTATAAAATATACTTACGCAAACTTGAACTAGTGAAGCGGCGTCCTTCGATAATATTCTTAATAAATTCAATTATATTTGTTTTAAATAGAGGCCCTTGCAATTTGTATGTTCATTCTTACGACAATTATATTCTTCGATGATATTTTATTCCGGAAGCCGCATTTTCGCTTATATTCTCTTTATGTGATGACAAGTTAGATTTGATGAATGTAATTTGAGCAATTTATCGTCGCGACCTTTTGCAATAATTTCATATTTCATAGACCAGAATTAAGTTATTATCCATTACAAAACTTGTCCAATTTATTTATTTAGTGTTTCGAAATTTCTGTCGTTACGTTAACATCATTAGATTTGCTCTAATTTCTCTTCCCTTATACATAATAATTGGTCGACATTTCTTTTATAAATTATTCTGCAAGTAAGTGATTATTACAATTAAGAGGAAATAAATTTTACCAAAAAGGTTTTGCACACACGAAGCAACTTTTTATTGCTTCCCAAAAGTATCTCCCACTCGGTTTCAAACTCTCCGATACCATACTTTATTTATTAACTGTATCTTAAAAGGAATAGTCCGCGTAGGTTTGTACACATTCAGAAAATAATGATTATTATTATGAATTTCCATTTAAATTAATTTTTATTGCAGATAGTTTCACAAGATAAAACTTATGTAAATTGTGAACTTATTATAATTGTGCTTCATAATATCAAAGAAACCAAAGCTACTGTTGAACCATAGAAGGTCAGACAATCCGATAATCGTTAATGAGATCTTAGATCACATGTGATTTTAGGGCGTTCGACTGTCTGCCCGCAATGCCGACTTTTATTACACGGGTCATTGTACAGGTTGGGCTAATATCGATGTTTGTGTAGTGTAAGTCGGTAACTATAGCAGATAAAAAAAATGGAAGTCACATTCTTCGTCTCTTTTTTTTTGCGACAAATTCACTGGCGTAAACTAAAATTAGTTATCGTCTTTTGTTTTCTAGTTATAAACAAAAGACTTTTCGATTTGTAGACATATGTGAGTATCGTGATTATCGTAAAGTTAGGAGAAATAGTGTATTCTACAACAATTTTGGAATAAATAATAATAGTAGTTTTGTCAAATTGCAAACTGCCACTTGAAACGATGAACGTAGTAAGCGCGAGGGGCGTGAATATCAATATGTAACCATAGCAACCGGAACAAAGGTAGTCATATGAACGCTGTATTCGACGACAAGGCGTGGATCGAGTTAATTATTTGCTTCAAGAAAGTAGCTAAGTCGTTTCCGATTGGTCGAAAACCGATAAAGAATATATATTCCGACGCAGTCTGTCAGAATAATATAAGTTACAATCTAGTTTTAAATCAATAAGAATAGATAGATTCTAAGAAAAATTCCACTTTTACAATTGAATGAGTTAATAGTGATTATGACGGAACCAAAATCTTTGATTTACAATTCATTGACAATCGGATCAACACTGTCATAGATGACACCCGCCGACTTGGAATAAATATAAAAAAACGCAAAAAGTAATATGTAAACATTAGTCGAAGTAGTTTGGAACTAGGGTACATAACCGAGGTATGGAGAAGGGCCTATGTTACCTTCATTCCTTGTACGGGAAAAAGGGACACAACACATCCCAAATACTTGCGACCAATCAGTCTCACATCGTTCATCCTAAAACCGATAGAGAGCAACTGATAATTATATCAGAACAGGAATCTTGAAACGAGTGCCTCTGCAAATGTACGAAGACTTCATTGGTGCAAACGTTCCTGCAAAAAGGTTGGTTTTTCTTGTGGTGTAGTAGCCAGTGTGCTATTATTCCCTGGGGGATTAAAGAAACTATAATTTGTGCCTTTCTAGACATAGAAGGGGCTTTTGACAATACATCACATGAAGCTGTCAAAAGATCACTAGAAGATCAGATGGTTGTCGTAACTGCTCTCAACCAGAATAGCAGAGACAAAAATAGGACGAGAAACTATTGACATTTGCACAACTAGAGTATGCCTACATGAGGGGGGGGGGGCTCTCCACTTGTAAAAATGAACTCAGAATACTAGCAGGAATGCGAAGCGGTTGAAAATGCCACCTTAAGAGGTCCGAATTAGTAGAAGAAGAACAGTCTAAGTTCTGCGAGGAGAAGAACGAAACTTCCTTCCACATCATCGCAGAATGCGCCTTGCAAAACCCAAGGGCACGATACCTTGGGGTATACCAAATAAAAGAGGGAGACCTACCTAACGCGAAGCCATCCAACATAACTTTCTTGAAGCCACAGGGTTGGAAGAACTTCTATAGCCGCTGTGATATCCTGGAGGGCGCAGCTCCAGGAGGAGGCACAATAGATCTTTTAGGTCGCTTCCCCAATACAATACAATACCCCCTTAGGGGTTAAATTTGGAGAAATCCTGTCTTAATGCTGTATGAGGAACCTGCTAGCCAAATTAAAAATCTGTCGCTTTACAGCTCTGGAGATGAGTGGCTCTCATATCTACATACATCGTCAAAAAAAATTACTAAGACTTGAAAAAGCGAATCAATTAATGCGTTGATCGATCTGTTCATGACAAATTAACGACAGTTTTAATGGAACTGCCTGCAAACATTCTCACACTTTTATTACAAATATAGTTTGTCAATATACACGTACGTCGATACTTAATGCTTGGGCGAATTTTTGCGTAGGTAAATCTCGTTTACAACCTGCCACTTATTCAGCCAGTACAGAGGAATATCCCGTCATGATTTCAAAGCTCATAAAAACGAAATGTTGCGCAAATACTATAATACTCGTTAAATAAAACGCGGAACGAGATTATAAATTGGAAATAATAGATTTAACTAGCGGTGTACACTGTAATTCTGATTTCATCATTTCAGCGTCTCGAAGAATACACTTTTGACATATATTGTTTCGACAAGTTAATAACAGTTTTAACTCGTATTAGTCACTGTATTGAAGAATTCTCTTGCTTAATAAGTTATAAGACCGAGTTTTCCTCAATCTGTCATCTTCAACTTTCGATCCTCCTACCCAATTTAACTAATTTTCCTCTTGAAGAGGTGCTGAAGCTGATTTGAAACGTAGTCGAACTATCGCATTGTATAATGCCACAAAAATTTGAAACAAAAAATAAACAGTTGATGAAGGTTGTTCGAAAACGATACGTCGAATCTTAAAACTGACATTACCAGAAGAATGCTTATAAAACGATTATAAACTCTCAACAAAAAAACTGGTGAGTGCTTTCAACGAATCGATCTTAATGTACATGAAGCTTGCATCGATCATGACAAAGCACTGTGATTTAATCTCGTTTGTTCAATCACATAACCCCACTTGTATTTTATCACTAAAACTCTGCTCAAACTAGCAATTCCTGACTCCTGTTCTATTTCAGGTTTTTCCCTATACAAGTTGAATAACCCCAGTGGTCACGGTGGTCACTTAACATGATCAAGAGGAAGGAGTGATTGTGGCAAAAATTCTGCTAAAGCATATGACATCCTGTTGATTAGTCGGGCCTAAATAAAAGGTGAATTTCTATTTTTTGCGTTTATTCAGTGGCAAATTTTGATAGTTCATGTGACAGCAAGTGTTAGTATACAACGTTTTGGTATTGGTATTGGTTGAGGTGGTACCGGGCTTGATATAAAGTTCAGTGCACTTGGCCAAAGACAATGCTTCTCCATACCTCGTTTTAGGGGATACCAGCAAGAGGATCTTGAAGACCGTCCAATCTGGCCCTGGCTCTTGCTAGTTCTCTCCATCCCCTTTCACCCGGAACTCAGGTAGAATCTGTTTCCACCAGCTAACCTGTTAAGGATTTCCTTGGTCACATGAGGACTCCATCCATCAGGACCCGGTGACTTGAACACCTCAAAGGAGTTCAAAGCTTTTCTTACTTTCTCAAAGTTTACCACTTTTGCTGCCAGAGACCAGTTTCTCCCCCTAGGCTTCCCCGTTGAGTAGGTGTCGCTCTCACGAAGGTTAATATCCGGGAAACTCCCCTTCATCAACAGCTTAAGTGTCTGTTCTTAGGATTTAATGTCGATCTCATGTTATTTCTCCAAGAATCGCAGACTACCTCCCGGTTGCCTGTCAGTATCTTGGGTAGTTTTGCCTAGTCTGTGATGGTCTCAGTTCCAGAGCAGTGATTCTCCCAAGAGGTTCTTTGCGACTTTCTCAAGAAGTCCTTACGAGTATATTGCCTCTGACTGATCTTGTGCTAATCCCAGGGCTACCTGTTCTCGACTCTTCTAGCTCTTTTGACGAGTCGCCTCGTTTCTCTCTTGCACTTCTCAAGGTCCGTATTCCACTTAGGCCCTTTTGCTCTAGTGATGACCCATTTAAGGGGACAATTTCTCTCATAGGCGGCAACTATGGTATTTGTAATGGTGCTCTCTGAAACCTTCAGGTCAACAGTTGTACCGTAATTGGCCTTAAACCCCTCAAGCTCAGCTTGGGGGTCTCGCACGTACTCTACCCAGTTTGTATTCCGAGGGTCCTTTTCCCATTGGGCTTGTCAGTATACAACATAAAGGTGTGAAATACATTATTTCATATAAATTTCAATATAACATAAAATA
Organism: Endomychus coccineus; assembly: GCA_958510875.1. Classification (NCBI taxonomy): domain Eukaryota; kingdom Metazoa; phylum Arthropoda; class Insecta; order Coleoptera; family Endomychidae; genus Endomychus; species Endomychus coccineus. The sequence goes on from OY294070.1 coordinate 3,914,071, forward strand.
TAATTATAACGCATTTAGCGGTTTGTAAATTATTTCCAAAATATTTTCTGTTCCTACAATCATTTACATTCGACCAGTACGAGTGTCCGAAAGCTATTCTGCAACAAAAGTGAGGCGAGTCAAGTTCCTATTCTGATGACACTAGATAAAATAGGAAATCAAGAAATTACTCGAAAATCAAAAATGATATTGTTCTTTGATCACGCAACCTTTTCCCCAAACTGTAACCGATATTCTATTTCCACCACTTTAATGCGATTTTCAAATTTTCAAATTCAAACCACAAACAGGGCTACTATGTTAACCAAGCATTATCTAATGAATCGTTGTGTATCTTCGACAACGCAACGTAGTCGCCAACAAGCGTGCTTAGAAAGTATCTAATAAGCTTGCCAGGGAACTAAGCGAACGAGCGTTCGATTGTTCTGAAACAATGGCATAACAGCATCTTATTAAATTATGAATGAACATTCGAGTAGGCTTGGTAATGGACACCATATGTCATGTTATATTTATAATTAGCTACTTCATTAGGTACGTCTTTATTATGAAGTTGTGCAAACGTGAATGGATGTTGTTTTGATTACTCAATAGAAGAACAACGCGAGGTTACTCAATATCCTGTTTTTAGAAAAACGTGAGATGTATAATTACGATATTGTTAAACAAACAAAAGTTACTCTGGCTAATAACAGTTTCAGATTGTTCTTATTTTGAAGAGCAATGTCTGAAAAAAGCATGGCGTGAAACAATTCATTCTTCATAATATGTAGTAACTTATATATAATTTTTAATTCCTTCAAATTTTTTTTTATAACTTCGACTACACCAGAGGGAAACGGAAGACCAGCGTTGATAGCCATTGTATCGGAGAATACTCCATGAACCACCAGATAGAGTGATCTATCTGGTTGAGGCTGCAATTGTAAAATTTCTGGAAACGCGAGTGATTAGAATCTGGTGCATTTATCGAAATAGCAGGTCCTAGGTTTTGAATATCAATGTCACATTTGGTACAAACTCAATTTTTCTACAGGTGCTTAATATACCGGTTTAAAGCAACCTAAAAATACCTATTTTTTTCAGCCAAAATGTCAAATATCTTATACCTTTGTGCCCAAGCGTATTTAATCGGGAGCTTCTTTAAGAAATGTATTTATTTCTTGAGGGATAAGACTTTAGATATTTTTGCTCCGTAACCATCGGATTTTCTTCCTAAGGATGATTTTAATTTTAAATATTGACCAACATTTATATCATTCTTGATGTTCATCGTTGATTTCAACATGGAGTAGGTTTTCCATAAAGACAATAACATTATTTTTCAGCCGCCAATACACTAATTGTTTGTATCTCGATTCATATACTTCTTTTGATTTATTTGATAATAATTGATTAACAGTAATGTTCTCAAGCTCTCTGCTTGCCATTTCCTTTACAAGAGGTGGACAATTTTGTTACATTTTCTGTTCCGCAAACAAAATAAACTATCACTTGGAACGATGAGCGTAACAAACATAAGGGGCGCTAATCAATATATAACCATAGCAACCGGAACAAATGAACGCTGTATTCAACAACAAGGCGTGGATCGAGATAATTAATTGGCCAAAAATGACACGCTAGGGTCGGAACTATAGTCACCATTTGTTTCTATAACATATGTGATAGTGTTCAAGTGTTTTACTTTATTATATCAATCGATTGATCACAGATTTTTTAATATTGTGGTAAGTGTTGATTGAATCCTATCTTCATTTAACCAGTAGCTTGTTCATCTCAGTAAGTAACTCATACGTATTACGAACATACTGTAAGTATATTATATAACGATGAGAAAGGTTGTTAGTCACGATTCTACCATTCGTTATGACAATATTTTGATTGAAGAGAGATTAGGATAATAAGAATGTTCTATGAGGATTTGATGAAATTTACATAGACATGGAGAAATTTAGAGAAAGGATGTTTTGCGCTACTATGCTTCCATATTTGATTGAAATTAACAGTGATTTTTCTCGTTCTACGATGACTCATTTCCTGCCTAGTTATAATTTATTTTATTTAATAGTGTCGTCTCAACTGGTCTAATAAATTCATGCATTTCCCCCTGATTAGTCTTTTAATTAGCAAGACAATTCGTAACATACATTTTTTAATAAGACACTAATTATAAAATATTCGAAAGTAGAAGTTAATTTTAATTGAACAAACATTGAGAAATTCTATATTTTCGGTCTAAATATAAAATAATACCTTTGTTAATAACATTATTATTAATATTTTTTTTATCTCTAGAGCTGTGAGTTTGAACTACTTTCATGTTAGAGATTGAATGTTTACAAAAATTCTTATTTTATTTGAAGCTCTTCCATATTATTATTCCGCGAACGCACTATCTTAGATATTACCTAGACTTTGTTGTCTTGTCTTGGAAAGCATTAACCTATACCTTAGTAAAGTCATGGTAGAAATCCTGTGAATTTTCGAATGTCCTCTCTAATCAATTTTTTTCTCCATACTACACGAGAGGAAAATCTATAATGTTCGAAAAACATCATGATGGGAGAGGAGATAAGCATTCAAATTTTTCTTGCTTGAAGGTTTGGAGGTTATAGGCATAGGGAAAGACTTCAATAGGTAAAGAGTTCCACGACTTCGCTGTTCGATAGCAAAATTAAGTCTGGTCTCGAGACTGCCCTGATTGCAAGATCGAGCCTACCACACGAGGTGGAGTGTTTGGTGGGTATATCTGAGGTGATTAAAATTAAGACTCAGGGACTCCCACATCCCATACCTTATGGGATGTTACGAGACCATAAGGTGCCCATAAAGGGTTTCAACCACCTCCCAAAAAAAAAGACTGAGTGAGTCTAGCAGGTGCCCATAAAGGGTTTCAACCACATCCCAAACAGAAAAAAAGAAGTCTGAGTAAGTCTAGCGAACGAAGGTATAAATTAGTACACCACCTTTTTGGTTGAAATGTATGTTAGACGTATTTGATATCATCTACTTGCCAAGATTCAGTAACATTAGAAGAAAATCGATAAACTAAGTACGTTAATTCAATTATTTCCTCTGATTCGAATGTGAAAACAATGCCGCTTTCTAGCTAGCTTCTCTATTCTACGTTCGTGAAATAATAGTGCATAAATTAACTATGGAAATATGCTCATTATAATTGAAAATGTAAACGACCGCGTTTCCCAAGATTCTGCCCAAGTATAGTCAAGTAACGCTTCTTCCTCATTGTTTGCAAATACTGACGATGTTATCTCTAGCTACGAATTAATAAAATATAATCTAATGACGTGCACGATCTGTGCAGAGTGAAAGTTCTCTAATTTATTGTCTTAATGTCAGCTGAATATGCACTCCAATAGGTAATTTCGCGAGCGCTGTATCAAATATGCGATAAAACGAGTGAGCAATCTAGCAATCATATCCCATCACAACAATGTTCAACACCAATGTGAATTGAATAATCATCATAATCTACAAAGCACAGATTCAACCTGTCCAGTAGTACTATTCACATGTGGATTTCGGCTCCGAAACATATGCTGAAGCTCTATCCAAAAGAGAGCTATTCGTTTGATTGATGAGTTCATTGTCCTCTAGAACATCGTAGAAAGGGGGGCGATCTCCCTCTTTTCTATAGATATTTTCATGGTCGGTGTTCATCAGAAATCTCGTCTGTTGTTCAACAACGGGAGATTTCAGATAGGTGGACTAAACTAGTCCCCCCTTCATTGTCAAGCTCGAGACCTGCCGATCTTCTTTCTACCACCCTTGATTTTTCTAGAACAGCGACGTTGTGGATTCCTTTACCTAGTAAGGTCTTTCATTATAGGTTTCCCTCTCGTGTAGTCAAAATATAAAAAAGGGAGTAAAATAGTACTCCTCCTTACTAGGGACAAAAAGTAATGCTACGAGTACATCGTCGTCTTTTATTTATTGGTTTCACTATTTTAGTAGTTTTTTACTTTTATTGAAAATGCTACACTTATTAAATTAATTAAAAACAAATTCAATTACTTCCTCCAGAATATCTTCGGGAACTTCATCTTAAATTTCGAACTTCACGAGACTTTTTGAGAGTTTGTTTATAATAAACAAAAAACAACCTTAGTAAAGTGAAATCTTTTTTGATACCAGTATTTATATTATGACAAATTGACATATTTACACAAGAAACTAATAAATACCTATTAATTACTTACAGTGTCATCGCATCATATGGGAATTTAAAAAAATAGGTTTGGTAAAAATTTGATGTCGGAAACAGTTTTGGGTTGAAATTGGAGCAAAAAGGACATCAACTGTTGTGACCAAGCGATCTTCGTTAACTGTCAAATTTGACATTTGTTGCAGAAAGTGACATTTCCAAATCGAATTTGAAAGGAAATTAATTGAAAAAGATGTTTCAACCGCAATTTTATGTACGTGTGCAAATTTTGGAAAGTCTAAGATGAAATTGTCATTTTTGATATTCTTATCAAATAAAATAACTTGCTGTTTTAACAATTTACAAATTATAAGATATTATGTTTTCAGAAAAGGTGCGAAAACTGATGTATAATTGAAACAATGCTTTCTTTCGACAGTTTCCCTATATCTTACATACATTTAATATTTTATAAGATTAAATACTCAAATAATTCTTTTTTAATTCGATTTAGATATGCCACTTTCCGCCACCTTTTTGCAACAAACGTCAAATTTAACAGCTTGGTCACAACTGTTAAAGTAATTTTTGCTGTAAATTGAACCTAAAACTGTTGCCGACATCAAAATTTAACCAAACCTATTTTTTTCCATATGGTGCGGACTTCAATGCTGACACTGTAGATGATTTATAATTGCAGCCGGAAATATTGACTTGATTGTATGTTTAGTTACTTATTACAACGACCATTTTTGTCAGTTTTCATCCAGGTGGTCTATTTTATTATTTCAGTGTAGACGGATGTATTTAATTATTATTAATACATGATGATATTAATGTTTCCATCAAATCTTATCGCAAATGACTATGATATTCTTCATAATTTGCCATTCATTATGATTAAGCACTTTCAACTGTTGTAACTTATTTTTATGATATTAACTAAGTATAGGTTTGATACGCTCACACATTATCGCAAGCTGTTATTTCAAATCAATTATACTTAAGCTAGAAAGACTGTTTATGTTGATTTCATTGTTAATAGTTTTTTTTTCACTTAATAAATCTATTAATAACCTCGACCATGTGTTTATTTTTCATTCAAGCTACGCTGAAATGGATTTGGATGAATAAATCTTTTCGGGTAATATCCGTTTACCTATTGTTCACTCCTTGCTCTGGCCCCTCTGAATTTTTTTCAATACACACTATGAAATCACGATTGTTCAGAAGATCTGCGATTCGTAATTATATTTTTGTTTCTAAGGCCGACTATACACGAGTATAAATTCACCAGTAGATTCCTAAGTTAAAAATATTGTGATATAGCCAAACCTACTTTAGTCTAAACTGTAACAAAGCTGTCCTATTAATTATCAATTATAATTCATTCAGATTTTAAACCATGCTGCTAAGATTCAAGCTGGGGGTTAAGAACACCCATTAACGTAAATAGGAATAGGATATTCCTTGTTGCCTTTATTACGGACAAGTCAAGTATATAGTATCATTTCTTAGTACGTCCGTCCCATCATAAAATAATGCAGTTTGTTCTTTGTATCCGTGAGACGGAAACGAAATATATAGTTGCTGAATCCCTGCAAAGAACGGGTCATCGTAATTTTTAAAGTACCGACAAAGTCAAAAAGGTCCCTCACAGTTCTAACAGGAAATTATAAATCACGAAGTTTACAGAAATGGTTGAAAGAAAACAAGTGCTTTACAGTATATTGGTAGTTAAGATATATTTTTATTGATCAATAAGAAGCGGCAAATGGATCAATTGCTATGGTTCAAACAAAGGTTTTTTACCCTGTCTTTTCCTTTGAAGCTACAACACATTCACGTAACCATAACATAAGACGTGCAGGACGCAGTCGTTTCTTATTAAATATGTAATTAGAATATTAAGTTGATATAATTTTCATTCATACCTAAATTCAAGGAAGTCTAAATGAAGTTATAAAATCAAGGTCTTTGTCAAGAAAAATACAATAGTTCTTTTATATTCAGCTTGCCCAGTCTAGGCAAGTCTCTCTCTTATTGGGTAAAAGTTACTACCCCCAAACCTACTACTAAAATAGGAGTGGTTATCCAAGATTATAAAAAACCAAACTCACCACACTAAAGTCAGTTATATTTCAACTTCTTGAGTTGAATCTTACTTTGATTATTTCACGAATCACTTAAACCATATTTTAGAAAACTCTCCAAGTTTTCTAGTTAAGTTTGCGTTGTGGTGTTTATGGTAGAATTTCCGCTAAGTTCATTTAGAATCAAGTCATATTACTTAATACAAAAGATTTAGAATTCCTTGAATAGTTGAATCATAATAGTTTTGTGTAACTCTTCACCCTGGTGCATCCGGGCTGAGTTGAATTAGTTTTACATTTCATATTTAGGTTTTAATAAGTTTGATTTAAAATAAAGGATTGATTAATTATTTCCTAAATTTAACATAATTTCTTGATTAATACTTTAGTTACATTTAATCTTTTAACATTTAATTCATTGTTCTATAATTGTTTATTTTCTTGTTATTATTAAATATTTTATATTTGTTTTGATTGAGCGTTTTTCTACTTAGCGTAATTCATGAACTACCCTCGATCACACAGTGCTCAAGTAATGTGTTAGTGTCTCAATCAAAGAAGAGTGAGTATTACATAAATTTATTAACCGTATTGTTGCCTGATTTGCCTAGCTAATGAGAAACCCGTGATGCGGGTCCCTTCCTGGTTATTGGTTCACGTACTGCAAGTTATATTGATATTAGTTAATGACATATATAAGAATGAATTTGATAAGATAAGTAAATTGATATCCTTTAATAAATAAGTTAAAGCCAAGGAAGGGAACGTTATTACAAAACGTTGATAGTTAAAGAGACACAGGGTGTTAAATTTAAAACCTTATTTTGGTTTTTTTAATTTATTTCTTTATAAATGTGAATATCCAAACAATATTTCGGGATGTGGGGTTTGTGGGCCGAGAAATTGAAATATGTGTACAGGTTGTAGTTCATAGATGGGGATAGTTACAGTAGTTTGTAACGTTATATACGTTGCTGAGTTTAATTACTTGAATAAAATTATCAACGGTTTCCGCGCGGAATTATAGATAATTAAACTTAGAAAGAGATTGTCACCGACATCTATGATTCAATGGCGCAAATCGATTATTTTACTAATGCGCGATAACACGAGAGCAACCTAGCGATTATCCATGTGGTTACGTAGTATGATTTTATATCATTCTACAGCAAACGTTTATCTTGAATTTTCGTTGCAAATGACGCTCAGTGACTACGTGAGGATTTTCAATGTCCCGTTTTACGATTCATGGCAAACATACAACGGAAGACTTACCATTTCGTCTAAGCTCTTCAAATCATTGGTAACTATTTGTGGCACTGGCCCGTACATCAACACCGGTATTTCATCTTCAATATCACTATCACTGTCTTCGTCCATACAGTTTTGAATGTCCGAACCTTCGCTGAAACTGAAGCCGAGCTTTTTCTGGTCGGCCGCAATTTCCCTGTCAATTTGCCTCTCCATTTGAACAAGCATCGGCGCTAACATTCCAAACCTGTTGGTCGGAGGGAAAAATGAATGAATCTACGTGAGAAAAGGTTGGTATGACAAGTTTGAACATATATATTGATATAAAAACTCTTTACTGAGTTTTATTCTTTAATTATGATTTGAATTAATTTGAATATTGATTTGAATATTTCAATGTTTTGAATTCTACCGGCTAGCTTTTATTTGTATTTTAAATCTTATGTTTGTTTTGATTTGAAAAATCTAAGGATTTGAATAATGAACTTTTACCTTTTTATTTTATATCTATGGAATTAAACACAATGTACTTTGAATGTTAAAAACTTTTGTATTTAAATTTCTATGACTCTATTTTTATCTCGAGTATCAATTTTAACAATTTTATGTTCAAATAGATCTATGATCTAACCTCAATATTATTAACTATTAATATTTGCTTACAAAGTTATAATCTACAATCTTTCTTTCAGATTTACAGACAGGTAATAATACAATGGAGAAATAATAAATAAACTTACGTTTAGTTTATATCCAAGAATATGTTTTAAAATGTAGGCAATGTTCACTTGGCTTGATCTTCTTATTAATTTGATAATTCACTTTAACCGTAGGTACACAATTTCTTTGATATACACAATAAACACAGGTAAACAATGTGGTTACTTCTTTAGAAATCAGGAACTGTTGATAATTGTTAACTTGTCTTATTCTTTTTCAAAAGATAAAAAACCTTAAATGATGTATTGGAACGTTGTCGAAGACTAACTATTATACGATGCTACTTGTGAATTATGGTTATAATAACTTTTAAAAACTTTGTTCGAAGGCTGGGAACATTACTTGACTTGTATAAATTACTTATTTGCTTCGGTTACTTTCAACCTTACGAAGCTAATGGAACACTTCGGTTCACCGATGTTTATCCAAAAACTAAGGTTCTGGAAATTTTATGATTAGCTTGAGTACCTTGACTCTTCAGATGTTGATGGCTAACTAACTTGGCTTGTCTTCAGATGCCTTTTATAGGCCTTCAAAAAGGACGCCAAGTATTTTCAAAAATAACCAATGAAGTGCTTAGTTTACCTATCAAGAATGCTTTGTTGATTGTTGCAATCTGACAGAACTATTACATTGTTACTAGTCTGACGTCTATAAAATCGCCTCGACCAATCAGAATTTAGTATTCTTTAAATTTTTAATTATTGGAGATTTTCAACTTATTTTAAATGATGATGATTCCTTCTTTTTAAATTAATATTGCCTACGTTTTTCCACACACTTTGGTATAAGATAACCTAGGTTATTATTAATACGATTATTCCTATAATTATTATAAATTTAACAGTTATCATTATTAAAAACTAATACATAATATAATATATCAATAACATTTCTTTAACATTATATAATTCAAATTAACTAATCCTAACTTATATCTACAACATTTTTCAATAGTTTGTGCTATTTCATGATAGTTTTTGTAATCATTTTAATTATGATTTCTGTCTTCGTAACACTGTACGTTTATTCACTTTCATTGAAGTTCTTGTTTTACACTTTTATTCTAATTACATTGTTGTTTATTATGTTTTACATTGTTCATTATATTATACTAACTATTATTTAACTTTTAACATTGTATTTTAATTCCATATAATATCTTTTTATTAATCTTTTCTGATTTTCAATGTTCGGTAAGTTCTAATTTTATCATTTTATTGTTTAGGAAATGAAATCATAACAATATGTAAAGTTGAAGGTCCCGTGTAGTCTTCAACGATTTATCAAGTGTCAAGCACTTGATTTGATGTTGACAAACAAGAAGTGAGGAGTTTGATTCAATCTTTCAATAATACTTTGTCTGAGCACTGTTGATGTTGAATGTGTTACACTCATGAATATAAAAAGTGTTTACTTACTTTGCCCCTCTTCTGGCGACTTCCAGAAGGCATAAAATGACATGTTTCTCGTTTTTTCTCATTATTAAATCGTCAGATTCGAATAAGAGGCATTCTATTATTTCCAAGCATATCCTACACCATTTGATGAAGTTGCTAACATTGTCCCTGGAAGAAAGAAACTATTAATGTATTCTCCTGGTGATGAGTAGTGGCAGAATTCTAAACAGTTCATTCTATGAATCAATACGAGGACAAGGAGAGGTCCCTGAAAAATAAAACAGATGGTGCCACAATCGTAAATCCCATGTGACATTTGTGATGTACCATCTTCATCTAGAACGCATTGAAATTTACAGGCTGATATGTCATTCAGTTGTGACACTCATCGAAAGCAAGCAACCTTCAAGATTTTTGTAAACATGGAAAAAAGTGAATTTTGCGTCTTGATTAAACATTATTTCTTGCGTGGAAGAACCATGATGATCTATATATAGATGTAGGAGTCAGTTTCCTTCACAATATAAAAAGATATATTTAATATTGAAGATTATGGCATGCATAATAGGTAAAAAAAAAACTCGTTTGTACGTATCTAGCTTATTCCTCGCCATCAGTGTGAACTTCAGGTTACACTATTGGTAGTTGTACAAAACTTATAGATCTATCACTGTATGGAAAAAAATCGAAAAGGTATACTGTATCAAGAAGCATATCAAAACTTCAAGTTAGTAAAGTACCTCCTAGGGACTTTTGCGACAGAATTCCAAGTAAAAATAGTTGCAATTACAACATGTGCTCAAATTATGAGGGAGAGAGCCTATTAGAATAGACAAATCACAATCATAGTGAGCAACCTGACAGTGCTCAAGGCACTGGAGTCATACACAATCACCTCACAATGTGTACTTGATTGCGTCAAAGAACTAACGGCACTAGTAATGAACCCCAATAGAGTAACATTCGTTTGGGAGTCTGAAGAAACCAAACGAGAAGGGACAGAAACTGGCGTCGCACTCGCTAAAGCGGGGGCGGAAAAACCACTGATTGGACCAGAGCCAACCTGTGGCATTTCTCATGCCACAGCGAAAACTGTAATCCAAAAATGGCTCGAGATAGAGCACCGTGCCTACTGGAGAGAACTACCCCGTATGTCGCACTCCAAGCGACTAATGGGAGATCTCCAGCCGCAACGAATGAAAAATCTGCTAAAAAGGAGATTACCTGGTGACCTGTTTGATAGCAACTAACTTGGGACATTTGTAAAAAACTATAGAAGAGGTCACACTGTAAATACACTACAACATTGTGAATAAGAAATAATCACCCTTATCCACTAAAAATACTGTTGAAGTACTGAGGACCTTTCGGCTACCAAGTAGCCATCATCAGAGTGAACTAAATTAGAAATGAAAATGTGCCTGTTCAAATACTATTTGGGGATAATAATGCAAACAATGGGTTACCCTTGGCTAGAAATAAATCTGAATTTAATAAATTACTTTTTGTTCAGGAATTACATTATTGATCAGAGATTTGACGTACCCATGGTCCAACTATATTTTCTGAAGTTTCTCAACTTTGTTGTCAAAATTTCGGAAACTCAAAGGGACGTTTAGGTTAAAAAAATTACCTAGAACCTCTGTCCCACCATCCAGACCTCCAAGACTCAGTACTCTTTCCAAATCGAACTGGTTTTTTGTTTATTAATGCAATTGGTCTGTAGTTGGACATTAATTCATTATTTCCATTTTTTAAAACTGGTGCTATTATAGTTTGTTTTAGACTATTGGGAAACACTCCAGTACTCAAAATACAGTTAACAGTATATAATATTGTGTCCATTAATATTATGATTTTGTTCTAAAACTTCAGATGTAATTTGGTCAGCACCACTTTTTGCATTATTTTTCAAAGTTGAAAGGAGGGAAGGAAGGTGCTAATCTTTTTCTATTTCGAATTTGAGTGAATCAAATTGGTCATTAGGCGAGATCAAGAAGCCATGTAAATCGAAATCTTTGATTGTAATCGCAAAAATATCGTCAACGTATCTATAAGAAACTGATTCAATTTTGATTTTGAGGTGGTTTCAAGTTTGCTCAGAAAAATATTGGCCAAAAAAGGAGAGTGGACTGCCCATTCCACATCCGCTTGTTTGTTCATAGTAGTTTTTGTAACAAGTGAAATACCGGGATATGAAAAATTATCTTGGTCAAGGGTGGTCGTGGAATCTAAAACGTGTGTCTTACTTTACGTTTGAAATAATTATGTCACTGTCACACTGAGATCATCAATAACCTACAAATTTCATACCTATTTATTTCAGTTGTAAAACAATAATGGACTACAAATTATGAAATAATTATGTGAACTTTGAACCTTTTCAGAGGTCGTGATAGCCACAATCCGGGTAAAAAACTGTTTTGAAATAGTTAATTTTCCGTAAATCGAATGACGTTCACGTGAGAAGCCCGTAGCACGCGAGTTAGAAAAGTGCAAACTGGTTGTACCTAATACGGCTTTACGACGACTTTTCGCGTGCCGTTTTCGCTCCATGTAGTTAGATGTAGTATCGGACAGTGCCCGACGGCCCTTCTTTTTTTCGATAACTGTCCATTAAATAGAAAAATTTAATTAAAACAGTTTGAGCTATTCTCAGATCTCAGCTACGCGCGTCTAACGTGCGACGTAACAAAGGGAATTATCTCGCGACTAAAATATACACGAAGCGGGTAAAAGCTAGCGGCCCATAGCCAAAAACACTTTATTATGTATAAACTCTAACTTACGCGCAGCGAGCTCCTCGAGGCATACGTCAAAATGATTTCGTTCGTAGCTAATTACATAGGACGTCTGGCGTTCATGCAATTATGTTTTTAGATAACTCGAACCATCTAATTTCGATAGGCCACGTGAAAATCCCGGAGTCCAAAGCGCTAAAGACTTCTGAGTGTTACAATATTCGTATAAAATTGCGAAATTTCGCACTTTTGGAAACTTCAAATTAATTATGACATGATTATTTCAAACGTAAAGTAAGACATACGTTTTAGATTCCACAACCACCCTTGACCAAGATAATTTTTGATGTCCCGGTATATTTGCTCCATACATGAAGACACGTGAGGAAAATATATATTATGCGCAACATAAACAGCCTGTATATGTATATTCACTGTATGCATGCATGACTAATTTATAAATTTCAAAGCTAAAATCCTTACCTTGCAAAAAACGTTCCCGGTTTGGCAGAAGTGAAATATTTCACATCGGCAATTCTGGACAGAATTTGGGCCTGGGCCAAAGAGCTCGTAACCGACCGTGTCATCACTTTCTTGGCTTGCTTCTTTTCCACATATTCGGAAGCTTGGAATTTCACCGCGTTAGCATGCTGAAAAAGAAATCAATACGTTAGGAAAGATGGAAGTAGTACCTACTGTCAAGTTGATTTATATTGTGGTCGCATGATAAGCGTTCGTGAAATTAATAAATAATTTATTAGAAGAGAAAATTAGCATTCATCAACATTACAACGTGACGGTTAATAGACATTGATCTGGGACATATTCTTTAGACTTTATATCATATTACGATTAACTCGTCAAAACGGAATTTGAAATTAAATAAACTATAAAAGATATTATAGAAACAAATTGTGACTATAGTTTCGACACTAGCGTGTCATCTTCAAACGATACTAACTAACGTATGAAAATATGAATAGTTTTGGCTTTTTACGGTACAATATCAGGAGGCGGAGCAACATCAATGTTGATTGCTTTTCCATTATTTTACAGACCACAGATATTAATAGCCCCTACAATGACTGATTTATTAACAAAAAAGTATTATATTTATTCAATTGTAACACCCTGTATCTCAGTAAGAAGCAGACTTATTCCCATAGTTGTTGAGTGAAATATCAGTAGTTTTGCTTTCTGAAAGTATATTTACAATTTGGGCTATTACTTTTGAATCTTCGTAAAATAAAGGTCCTAGTATAGACCCATGTAATATAATTTGAAGTCTTTCCACGACTTCATCTGTTTCTAGCCATTTGCAATATATTTCCGGTTCGCAGGTGAGATAAGTTAGTGATCTATGAAACACAGTTAATTTATCAACGTTTTAACTGCCAAAACGACTCCTACAAAATTATAGATGTACATAGTCCTGAAATCGAAGACTGCAAAACTAAATGGCATATTGTCTTTGAACAATGTAAAGCAGAAAAAAGCGATATCGAAAAAACTACTAAATAGTAAACGATCAAACCGCTAGAGAAAGTGTAGGCGTACCACAATTGTATTATATAGTGCTTGGGGCTTGCATTTCGAATAGATTAAATCGAATTACCTATAAAGACTTGTAATATATACAACACGCGCAAAAATTTTAGCCTCCAGTCACCCATGTAAATGATTTCACCTGACTGAAATAATAATAACAACGCTTTTGCCGCGATCACTCCCTTCGACTTTATATAATGTCAGTTTACGGTATGATTATTTTCAAATTATTTCAGAAAATTAAGGTTTCAGGTGTTTATGCCCATTTTACATCAACGTCAATCATGTATATATTACTCAAGGTAATATACATTTTGCCCATATATAGTATCGATTCGCATTCAAGTGAAGTTAATTTACTTTCCATACCCTGTAAGCAATATACACGGTGATCCAAAATTGTCTCCCCTAACTTCTATGTCAGTCTCTCTTGTACAATCGGATCTTCAAAATAGACAACATGTTACAATGTTAAATGGTTGTCAATCTGACGAAGATTCAATTATATTGGGAGTACCACAATGTACGATTTTGGGTCTTGTATTATTCCTAACATACATAAATGATATCCCAAATCGCACAAGAGATAAATCTTGCAATTAGCTTATTTGACAGAATGATCATGTAATTATATCTAAACGAGGAAGGAAAATAGTATATTAAAGAACGAGTTTCCTAAGACTCGTCTTAAAGCACGAATTCAAGTTTAAAAAACGAGTGGCGAAGCCACGAGTTCTTTTAAAGAATGAGTGCTTCAAGGTCTTAGGAAACGAGTTGTTTATACTATTTTTTGTAATTTGCCCTTTTTATGCCGTTTTTAAACAAAAATGTTTAATTTAGTCCATTTAGGGATTTTTATGGTGGTTGGTAACATCTTAATTTTGAAAGTCAAAATTTGATTCAGTGGTTCTGTGATCGCTTTTGTTTCCGTAATTTTAGTTTCGTCTCTACTGGAAAGAGCAATAACACTAGAAAACGACTATTAGTACAAATATCTAAACCATATTGTGTATTAGCTGAAATCAATTCTTCCACTGGACACGTCGATGACTTTCTCTTCTTGAGTTGTTGATGCTCGACACTGTCATTTAAACTGACATAATGATGACAAGATAATTCCGCATCAAGCTCGCCATCCTAAAAATGTAAAAAGTTCCGTGCTTTTTTTGGATATTAAGACACGGCAAGTGATGACGTTGCGTTCGTTAATGGGTCTATTAGAAAATCAAAATGGAGGCAAATTACAAAAACATATTTTGCTAGCATTGCCGTTCAGGGCCTTCGTACCTTCGTACCTTGTTCTTTTGATAGTTCAAACACAAACTCAATTCGGGGCGGGAGGTCACACACAGGATACCTAACATAACCTACTAACCTAACTTTGTTGATATAGAATGCAAATATTGTAATCGCGCTATTCTCATAATAACCAAAAATGATTTTTTACTGTACCCCCTTTGTTTCTGACCTAACCTAACTTAAGCTAACCTAACCTAACCTAACCTAACCTAACCTAACCTGACCTATTAACCTAACTTTGTTGATATAGAATGCACATATTGTAGTCGCGCTAATCTTAACACTCTCGGTTCTAAGAATATTCTGGGAATTATATTGAAACCCGGGACACAATTTATGTAGTATGATTTTATAAGTGGGACTCAGTTTTCGTAGGAATATGGAAATGAGACTAAATTTACGTTTTCCGAGGAAAAGGAATCGTATTCCTGGCAAGATATCTTATAAACTCCAGATTTATCTATTGTCTTTGTTCTGTGTTTATTATTGAATACGATATGTCCTAATTTAGAATTGGGTTCTACATTAATTTACTGTTTGTGTTCTTTTACATGAATGATTCTGAATCAATTCATTTACATTACTTATGATGCAAGTTATAATTGCATCAATATTTTTTTACAATCTACAAACAGACCGCATAAATATTGTTTGTTTAAATTAGATATCTATTATCTTTACTGCATGCAGTATGTTTTTATTTACTCTGTAAGAAAGTTGACACAATAAGATTGTCTTATTCACCTACTTCTTGATGCAATTACCATTTCATGTTCGTCGGTACTCAGGTTTATGTAAAATGCATGTAAAGTAAACTTGCGATGATATAACCTTTGATAAATTATGTTAAAGTCGATTGTTAACCGTTAGCGATGATATATGCACTACTGTAGTCATTAAATGCTGTCTCTAATTTGCTGTTGAAATTATTATTAAGTATTCATCGTAGCTAAAGAAACCGGATGTAATGTCACTTATTCATATTTCCTTCCTACATTCACATAGAGGAAGTGAATTATTATTTCATCACGACCTATTGTTTCTATTCATCCTGATGGTAGATACAATGCCGGTTAATTTTTTGGTTCATTAAAATTGAGATTAGTTTTATAATCGTGTGAATTACATAATTATAATGCAGGAAAGCAAACCTCAGTACTGGGTTAAACTTGAAGAGACCATTAGCAATGCAAGTACGAAGCTTCTAACTTCTAGAACAATTTTTTTCAGCCGAAGCATGACACAATTTGGTATACGGATGGGTCTAGAACAAACAGCAGGCTTTTGCGGTCCTAGATATATTGATAGATACTCCCTTCGAATGGGGGATCTCAACACAGTCTCCCAAGCCAAGATGCTTTCCATTTACAGATCTGCGGAGATGCTACTCAGCTATGGTAAGATAAATGAGATCAACTGGATCTGTTCGGATACCAGTCAGGGATACCAAGGCGATCTTTAACAGGCTCAACCCGACCTGGGTTCTGTGTCACTCAGTCAGTTCCAGATTGATCCTCAAAACCCTCTTGCTTGTATCCCCCTCAACGGGGTATACAGATCTTGCGGAATCATCTGAGAGATCAACATTCCTTAGCACGGAGAATTCAAGCTCTTCTATTTGATATCCATAAGCCTATAGTTCCGTTAAAATTAAAGCTTCTCTCATTTACATTCTCTGTATTAGATTGTTTGCAGTAATTCATACTGTAAGAGTTGAGCCCTTCTATTTGATACCCATGAAGCTATAATTTCGATAAAATTCAAGTTTTTCGTTCACATTCGTCATATTGGCTATTCCGTGAAAATAATTACTGCAGGAGTAGATCTATTTGATTTAATACCCATGCAAATTGATAGTGCGATCATTGGTTCTAGAAACTCCTGATGATCTCCACTTGGTTTAGTAGATTGTTTAAAGATTCTTTGTATATAAATATCTCTGTTGATTTTAAACCCTTTTTCACCCTTGCTAGTTGAATGCAATATTTTCAAATCACATGAGCATCGGACAATATTAAAATTAAGTTGAGGAGAGCGATTCCTAGTGACATCAACTTCAGAAGATGACGTGAACTAAATTGATTTGACAACTCATATTGGGCACTTCTGAAAATAGAATAATATTTGTCCTTTATAATCAAACAGTATGTAGATTCCAAACCAAACAGAAAGGTTAAATAGTCGAATATATTAGAAGCAACGAATTAGATAAAAGCAAATAGTTTATTCTGGAATAGAAACTTAAGCTGTGTTATAGACATTAGCTCTCGAGCATGTTTCACATGTTAAACTCGTTAGACACTAATTAAATTATCTAATTTACCATCTTCGAACCGTTTATTCTGTCAGTGTTTGATTAGAAAGCAGTATTTCTTCCTATAAGTTCAAGTAAACATCAAATGTACTGTACCCAGCTGACTTCATCAATTCAAATAGAGAATTGTTGAATGTAAATCAACAAAGTAACACATGTTGAATGTCATGGTTTGTCCTGCGTGTTTACATCTGATCGAAGATAACCCTTGGCGTGAACAATTTCGGCAAATATCAATTTCTAGCTGGTAGCTTATGCGGATGACATTCCCATACGTTTCGTCAAATGAAATGGGGATCATTCATCTTTGAAGGTCATTATTCACGCTAAGCTTCGATTTAATCCTAAAAATCGGTATGAATAGAGTTCTAACTTTCCCCCACCGTTTCTAGTATCATCTTATACTTTAAGTACGCTGGTACTTAACATTATTGGTTTCCACTTTTCAACATGTGATTTGTTCTTTTTTTATATGATTGTATTGAACCATTTTATTAAAATATATGTAAACTATTGACTTCTTCTATGCTGAAATGGCTTAATCGAATAAAGACCTATTCTATTCTGATCCTTTATAATATAAATATAAATTCTACCTAGTGACGTGATGTATGTTTGGAAAATAAGTTAACAGGTGCAAATTTCAATTATCGAGAGATGTTGGAACGAGGAATGTAAATACATTTCAGCTATTCCCTCTTTCAGAAGAGTCGTATCCAATGTCAATTGAATTTCAGCTGTAACGACCTCGTGCAACTGCAAAATTGTACTTATTTACTGTAAACATCGATTAAAGGGAGAACCAGTTGTGACTAACAATACTGACAAGTGCACCGTGTGTGTATTTTTTTTTCGCAGGTCATGTCAAGGTATTGGATCTTGATGGCGCCATATAGGGAAGCGGCTATTGGTGAAAGTGGTAACGCTGGTCCATGGCCAACACGACCTTTATTAGAATATGTTGGTACTGTCTGTTCGTGTAAGGCTCACGGTCAATTGACCGGAGAACTTCGACGCCTGTTTGAGAATCTGACCCTTTGCATTTGAACTAAGGTATCATTAGCAAGCTTCCGAGCAATCTAAACCTATAGATTCTATCATAATTTGAGGAAAAAATAAACACCTCTTGGAAAGCCTTAAATAAAAACTATCACAAAGACAGCATGAATTGTTAAAATATTGGTTAGACCATCAAGCTCTCAATTTCACTTAAACTATACGTTTTACTGTAGCTAACAATGGCGATAAGCAATCACAATTTTTTGATCTGCAATAAAACGGGGGACTTAACGATACCCAATACATTGAGATTGTAATTGATCAAAATTTAGTGAAAACAGCTCTTCAATGATCCTACCTTCGAAGTATTGGAAAATTAGAATGTTTCATAAAATAAGCATAACCTCTCCGATCCGTTCTATGTGACTTTAGAACCCTATTCATACCGATTTTTAGGATTAAATCAAAACTTAACGTGATTTATGAACCTTCAAAGATGGATGATCCCCAATGAAGGACATTCCAGCTGAAGAAACGCCGTTATTCTACTTTTCAGATGATAACTAAGGTTGGATTCGAATTCCACGCATTAAATAACGTAAAAAACCAATCTTTAGTTCGATTCTAAGAGATTGAGAAAAATGGCAAATTTTCCATGCATATACCTTCAAAATATTGGAAAATTCGAAGGATTCATAAATCTTGCGTTACCTTTCCGACCCGTCCTATATGACTTTAGAACCCTATCCATATCGATTTTTAGGAATAAATCGAATCTTAACACGTGAATTATGAACCTTCAAAGATGGATGATCCCCGACGAAGGACATTCCATTTGACGAAACGTCGTTATTCGACTTTTCACATGATAACTAAGGTTGAATTCGAATTCCACGCATTAAATAACGTAAGAAACTAAAGTTTCGTTCAATTCTAAGAGATCGAGAATAATGACAAATTTTCCATGCATATACCTTCAAAATATTGGAAAATTCGAAGGATTCATAAAACATGCGTAACCTTTCCGATCCGTCCTATATGACTTTAGAACCCTATCCATATCGATTTTTAGGAATAAATCGAATCTTAACACGTGAATTATGAATCTTCAAACATGGATGATCCCCGACGAAGGACATTCCATTTGACGAAACGTCGTTATTCGACTTTTCACATGATAACTAAGGTTGAATTCGAATTCCACGCATTAAATAACGTAAAAAACCAAAGTTTCGTTCGATTCTAATAGATCGTGAAAAATTACAAATTTTCCATGCATAGGTATACCTTCAGAATATTGGAAAATTCGAATCTTTTATAGAGCACGCGTAACTTCTCCGATCCGTTCTATATGACTTTAGAACCCCACTCATACTTTTTTTTCGGATTTAATCAAAGCTTAACGTGAATTATGAACCTTCAAAGATGAATGATCCTCGATGAAGGACATTACGGTTGACGAAACGTCGTTATTATACTTTTCAGATGATAACCAAAGTTGGAATTGAATTCTACACAGGAAATAACGTAAAAAACCAAAGTTTCGTTAGATTCTATGCGATAGAGAAAAATTACAGATTTTCCATGCATATATCTTCAAAATATTGCAAAATTCAAAAGTTTTGTAAAACACGCGTAACTTCTCCGATCTTTATATATCTTTAGAACCCTAATCATACTGATGTTTAGGATTAAATCGAGGCTCAACATGAATTATGAACCTTCAAAGATTAATGATCCCCATTTCAGTTGACGAAACGTCGTCATTCGACTTTTCAGATGACAAGGTTGTTTTCGAATTCCACGCATGAAATAAACCAAAAACCAAAGTTTCGTTCGATGCTAAGAGATCGAGAAAAATGACAAATTTTCCATTCGTAGATTATTTTGTCAAATTTTTGGCGGTGTAGTTTCCGAATTTCACCGGAGCATGTTGACATTCACCAGTTCCGGTCTTTCACAGCAACATACACACCAAAAAGGGAATTAGTTCAGACAGAACACTGAAAAATATTTTTCATTCAATCTGTAGTGCTGCTGTTGTTTAATGGGTAAAAAATCATTTAATCATTAATTGATCGAAGCAAAGCATTTTATATTACTAATTTTTTGTATGATCGTCGCCATCTCTACTCACATCGCGATTTGAAATGCTGATCCCACCTTAGAACAAATGTGCAATTTTGATTGAAACATTAATAAATGTTATGAAAAGGAAAGCTCGCACACCTAGACAGACTGCGACGCATGCTCTCTATCGGCTTGAACTCACTCCATTTTAACCCTTCGGGCACGCGCAGTGTACCAACTGACCTTCTGGTCATTAAATCTCTTTTATCTACCAAGGGAATTACATAGTCATTAATTAGAAATTTTCTTATTGAGTAACTCTTCGAGACCTCATTATATGTGACCAGACGCTCCTTCGGGAAAAAATGGAGGCTACGACCGAACATGCTCTACTGGTTGTACAACATGGTGGTTGAACCCGCAATAACATACCCCTTTTTGGTATAGTGGCCTAAAACACAACAAAGAGGGACCATAACAAGACTGATCAAGGTCCATAGACTTACATGTTTTGGGATCACAGGGGCCATAAAATCTACGCCCAATGCAGCAATGGAGACACTACTGGGATTACCTCTCTCCAATTGGTAATCCAAGGAGAGGCAAGGCTTGGTGCTTTCAGAATACAAAATACACTGGAGAATGTTCACAATGGGCCAGGACACATGAGTATCGTAAAAATTGTGACCAGAGACGTGTTAGGCATGAGAACAGATCACATTCCAAAGCGATACTCTTTTAACAACACATTCAGGGTATCAATACCAGAAAGAACTGAATGGGAACATACAAACCTGGGCGACATTCTACAGGGAAAGATCTGGTATACCTCCTGGTCATTAAATCTCTTCTATCTAAAGGGGAATTTTCTTGTTGAATAAGTCTTCGAGAACGATGTTGACAGTGAATTTGAACGATCTTTCACAATAAATCTTCAAGCAACAAGCAACATCCATCGTCGAACGTCTACGAATGGTTAAGCATATACCTAATAATCGTTATTTCGCTTGAATCATTCCGTTCTTGAACCATTGACAGACTATCAATTCGTATACAACCGTACCAACTTTTCAAACGTATCATTATCACGGTTTGTAATAATAATTCTGAAATTGTTTCACCTTTGAATTAAATTTGAATCGCACTTTCCCATTTTATAACAATGCAGGTACCTTACGTCTCCTCGCTCTTCGTGAAGTAATATCGATGTGAGCAACACGTTCAGTCAGTCTATTTTATTACCTCATAAAATGACACGTGTTCACTGAATAGAAACAGTAAGTTTACGTGTAATTGCGATGTTACCTTCAGGAAATTACTGTTCTGACCATGTTGAAGTTTCGACATTCGCGGTTCACCACCAGCGTTTATTTTCCTCGCGTGACAATTTGTTGTATATATCGCGCTGTCGAAAGATTTGTGGAAAACCGTGTTGAAGTTGTGGGATCGCATAGTTGCTCTCTTGGCTTTTGTATTATGCTGCCTTTGGCAGAACAAAATCGTCATCCACCATTCTGCATGTATATGGCCTATGCCTATGCCAATTTTTTGCGACACATCGTACAGAGAAATACATTAGTCTGAAGATGGCTTAATAACGCTGAAACTGGAGTAACGGATGTTACAAATAAAAGTGATATCAACATCAACTATATTGTAATAGTAAATTGCATTATTTCTTTCTTCTTTATTTCTGCTAATGAACGAATATTTTAATGTTTTCTCGTTTGAAATAACGTCCCACTCGTAGTTAGAATATGACAGCTGCCTCCTTCTGTACACATACATTCAAACCGTATCGACTACAAGCTGCCATCAAGAGGTCTCGACAATCCGGCCAACGTAGTGCGATCGAAATGTTAATTTCGGCATTGTTTTCAATTGTTACGTTCACTGTATGCGAACGATTTGAATGGAAGGCCAATGCACTCGACTTATTTTTAGACACTAAAACAAATATAGTGTTAACCTTGGTCTCTTCAAGGTTTCGCACTCACACACATGATGCTGTCGCAGTGGATGACTCGATGGAAGACATATGTTTCCTTCTAATCCTAGTACCTAGTAAAATTGTTAAATTCTAAAGTCTAGTCGCCAGAGGAAAAACTAAGGAAAAAAAAGCAGGCGTAAATTTGCTATGTTTTTTTAATTTAGGATCGAAATAAGGTTCAAATGGAAAAACATCTATGGAGAAAAATTGTAGAAAAAGTGAAAACACATCGTTTGAGCCTAAGTAGTATTCATTTTGAGGTTATGATCTCGAGCGAATTAGTGTTTTTTCGGGTAAATGCAAAATATTTCTTTGCAAATCGAATATTGCCCAAAAAGATATTCTGTTCAGAAGGAACATTTGAAGTTAACATGTTAGGTAATAAAAATATGTAGATTTTCATTCAGTGACCAAAAAAAAAGGATTTTTTAAACGGCATGCGCTGGATTTCGTTCCTCTAGCGACTGTACTAATGGGCATGAATACAAGTGTTAAGCCCAATTGATAACCGCTGGTATGTTGAAAGACATAAGTTGTTCCCTCATCCCAGTAAGATAAATTATCAAATTCTATGGACATTGATAAAAAAAGATTTAAATCCAATTAGCTTTGGTCTTTGTAGTCCAGGGTACGATTAAATCCATAATTGAGTCGGATCGCTATTTAAACAAGTAATTGCGCACTCTGCAAAAGGAAACGCGTAATTAGAATATGTCAACTTAATAACACTAAGAATATGAATAATACAGAGATAATATTGCTCCCATATACTTGCACCGTGATTACAGAAGCTGTTTCATCCCATATACAGACAATGTAACCTTGGAACTGATGAAGTCTCTCTATGCGGTTAAAAATAATAACAATAATGATGATAATGTTCAATCTATTAAATAACCTATATGCTCTATAGCTAATTAAATCACAGTGGTTCCATTCCTTTTTTCCAGAATGAATATAGTCAATTCACCAATCCAACGGTTCCTATAAACAACACTCTTGTTGGTCCACAATATTATAGACAATATCGGAATTATATAAAACTAGTGGAGTCATACACCTAAATAATAGAAAAGGGCAATTTTTTGCAGAGTGCCAAAACGTTGAATACATTCATTTACATACGAAAGTTGTACTTACTTCGATTATTTACAGACTACAGCTAATTCGTAATTTACCTTCAAGCCGTAGCAAATTTATCTGTGGACATTTTTTTTGGAACTAACGCAAAATTGAAAGATTTCAGACTTAAACCTGGTGATACTCTCGTTCCATTCGATGTTGCTTCACTATTTACAAATACAAAAGGTCAACCGTATAATATGAAGAATACTCTATAGCAAGCCCGTCTAACAACAGGTGCGCGCGGGCAAGTCTCAAAATCCATTCATTTGTGAATTATCTGGCTTAGTCAATGGGCTTCACCGCACCGACGACGTGAACTTTGTAAAAATGTATAAAAAAGGTGCAATGTAGCATCATTGTATAATTTTAACAGGAAATTTCAGAGTGAAAACAGTAGAATAGTATATTAAGGTTAAAAACAGTAGATCTCCTGTTAAAACAGGGGGTCTGGCATCATTGGTTGCACGCGGCCTCGCGTTTTGGCTATTTTTTATTAACTTAGCAAAAGAAGATATTGACCTTTTTCCCCATACTCAAAGATTTGAAAGAGAAGCTCAACGTCGCCACTATCAATTGTACCAAGTACGAATCTGAAACTAGATGCTTATTACAGTTCGATTGAGGAGATTTCAAATTGAAAACAGTAGAACAGTAGATTAAGGGTAAAATCAGTAGATCTCCCGTTGAAACAGGAGGTCTGGCATCATTGGTAACGAGCGGTTATACGATTCGGCTGTTTTTAATGAATTATCCAACGAAAATATTGACCTTTCTCCCATACTCAAAGATTTGGAAGAGAAGCTCAGAATCGCCACTTTCAATTGTACCAAGTACGAATCTAAAATTAGATGCTTATCATTACAGTCGTTTGAGAGGAGATTCCAGGACTTTGAAAGTACAAAGCAAAATGTACAAATTTTGTTAATCCTTAATCAATCAGTTTGAGTGGGATAATATGTTATCCTACCAATATTCAGTTGAACTGCAAAATCATTTTGCACTAAAAAACCTTTTGGCAGAAAAATTATCTTCAAAGTCACAAACTTCTTCAGAAGATTTTGGAGATTTTTGGAAACTGCAATAACTGACCAGGCCTTTCAATGGCATCTGTTTTTAAGATTTTTTCGAATCTTAAGTATGTGAAAAATGAATACCGCACATCTCTAACTGATTTGCAGTTACTGTTAAAATTTGATCTGACTCCTAACAGGAAAATTATTACGAACGAAACAAAGTCAGAAATCACATTGATTGTATCTATTACTTATAATAATAATAATAATTTTATTTGTTTTATATGGTACATGGGTATCATACTACAGTACTACTTAGACTTAGATTTGAATTTTTGTTACATACAATTTTGTTTCTTTATTTAGCAGAAGAGGATATTTATTTTATTATTGTAATAAACGATAATCAAATTTAAGAATGTTGCATTCCTTTTGTTGCACAATACTTTAAGCATATTGGTATTATAAGTTACAAAAATAGGAACCGTCAGTGGCCCGATAGTAATTTTTGAATCGTCAATTTGGCCCTACTGTTAAAAGACAGGGTTAGCTTGCTCTATAGCACAGACCTTTTCTATCATGGTTATAAATTTTAAAGTCATCTGTTTAACATTATAGTTACTTTGGTGTAAAAGAATTTTGGTTTCAGATTACTTATTCTCGTCGCCGAGATATGATGCCTTTAACTATAAAAAAATTACTGTGTAGTGGTTTTTAATACATATTCATATATGTGACACATTAATGTGTTACAATTTCAATTATTCGTGATTTGTTCGTTCTTGCGACGTAGATATATGGATTACTGGTTTTGTTCAAATGAATAAAAAATACTTTTACTAGATATCTAATAGGAATAAGTTATTCGTAATATAAGAGAATCATCAGACCGCGGCAATATCGGTTGGAGATAGTAACGGTTGTGGTGGTCCTGTGAGATATCGGTAATACCCACAGCGTGACCGGTGGACTTGTCTATTCTGAAGTAATGCCACATTTCATAATTTGATCTGTATAAACACCAAACCAATCATTGACATAACACGTTAAGCGACTCCATCCACAACTTAATTGTGCGTTAAATACCATTCAGTAGAAGTGAAATATAAATTAAACGCTTCCGTACACTCGCATATCGGATATCGTGCAAAAAAAAATAACAAAACGCAAAGCGATCGATAACTCACATTCACAGCTAACCATGACATTGAATACGCGATTTTACGCCAATTTTAGAAGAGATATAATTCGTATGGCCTTTACCGGAGTTTAGTTAACAGGTACCAAGGTTGCACGGGCCTGTGAGTTCCTTAAATGGAAGCAACAATCCGGTTGGCGCCGTATTTTCTACCTGATACGACAAGGACAGAGTCGGACTTGACTACGGGCATAATATTCTTCATCATTTATCAATCAAAATGAGGATGAACAGGTTCAGAACACTGAGATCGCTTGATTGGGTCCATTGTGCGCTCTTGATGCAAGACAGTTCAGCAGACCTTAAGCAGCGCCGAAGGCTAGGAGCATGGACTGATGATTTCTTATGGAGCCAGTACTGGGCATTCTAGAAGGATATGAGAGGCAGTTTTGTCCCCCTCTCTGCATTTACTATAATCTGGGTTATCGACAATGCCTATTAAGTGCAGATGCTCATTCAGATGACAGTATCCCATGAGGAGTCCTGTCGCCAGTTTTAAGCCTTTTTCGCTAATAGAGATAATGGTTTTCGAGCATTTGGGCGAGAACTCTCCAAGCGGAGCTTCGCCTGAATTATCTCACAATAGGGTAGTGTCACTAGGAAGATTATCTCCGAGAACGTGATGACTCGTCAACATTTAAAACATTAAAACCAAGGTCTGATACCTTTTACGTCAGTCA
Source organism: Endomychus coccineus (assembly GCA_958510875.1). Classification (NCBI taxonomy): domain Eukaryota; kingdom Metazoa; phylum Arthropoda; class Insecta; order Coleoptera; family Endomychidae; genus Endomychus; species Endomychus coccineus. Next base: position 3,940,680 of record OY294070.1, read on the forward strand.
GAAAAAAAACTTCATACTTAATTATAATAACTCATTGTACTATGAAAAATTTGAAATAAATAAGTATTTAAAATGTCTTTGCGATTCCAAAAGGTTAATTGGAACAGTCGGTAGGATTTTCAATGTCTGAGTCAGTTAAAGACGATATTGTTAAATTATTTAAATTATCAAGCAGTGATTCAAGTTCAAAGGACATTTATTATAATCACATAAGCAAAAGTGTGACTTTGTTCATCCTTTCTTTAGCCAATATATAAAATCGTGTTACATGTATTTGTTTAAAGCAGATTGAAACTGTTCGAAAATCATTAGCAGATGATTTCAGACTTGATCAGGTTTGATCTGGTTTAAACAGATACATATAATAGATATGGATTGGTGGAGAAGAGGAGCCTAAAAGTAAAGTGGATTTGATACATAGTGACAAGAATGTCTTTCTCAAGCGACGCCACCTACTATTTTCGCTATTTAAAATAGTATTGGTATTTATGTTGAATGCGGTCCTGTCCGTAACAATAATAATAACGTACGAGGTATTTGTATAATATGTAATTCAAACTATATACGAGAAGATCGTAAATATATCTCGTGGTGGCCTTTCATCCCGTAAGGCATTATCCGCGTTTCTGTATAAGGTCCGGTGTTATTGAAAGGTAACTAAAAGCCTGACTAATTTGAACTCTCTTTTCTATATTTGTCGCGAGATAATTTATTGGACATTGTTTTTTTTGTTATTGGTTTTGAATTCAAGGTTACATTATACTAATGAGAGCGTCCACTTATTCGAGTTCTTGAGAACAAAGTGTTTTTCACAGGTACATATTCTTTTCAGGTGTTTATACTTTACCAACTGCTGAGGAAATGTTTTAATAGTTATTTACATACCAAGGAAGAAAAGTGCCTCATTTTTTCCCGCGAATAGATTGCATTAAAATCCAAGGGAGGAAATGCACTTTACTCTAGCTAGAGTAATGTATGTATATACTTTTTTCTACTACCTTTTATGCCCATTTTCAAGAATGTGAGAAATCTCTCAGCCAGTTGGGTGCCGCATGTTTTCTCTGTTGACAACAAGAGTGACCGTGTGACAACAGTACCGAAAATAAACTCGCTTCCTTGCCCTGGGGTTTCGTTTTTGTTCTACACCATGTTTCATCTTGATCTAGATGTATTTATACCGCTGATCCATCAGTTATAGAAAAGTTCGAATGCGCGAGAACAATTCCAGGTCCGTCAAGTACCCCTGAGCACTCCTTGTTGTTCCTTTGAAACGAGATATGTATATCGGCTGTGTCGCCCGCTGTATATTCAAAGTTCAATCCTGAATATCTCCTCCATATTCCGAAAATTTCTTCAGTCATTTGAACCAATTGAGGGCCGGCATATCTGAAATGCCATGTCAATTTCTGCTTCAACTATTTTGAAGTGATTCTGTATTGGAAAGGATCATCACCTACTCCACATCTTTTTCTTTTCATCAATTTCAAAGTCTCATCAGTTAGGATGCCATCTATCGGTAAACGATAGAATTCTTGAAATAATTTGACCCCAGCCTCAGTACCACTTAACCCATTGGAATGTTCTTTCATATACCCATATTTCACTGAATATTCGTTCGCTTGAACAGCGAGGTAATCCCCCTCCTACATCAGGGGGCAGTCCGCCCTGTAAAGCCAAGCTCAGAGATATATTGATCACGCCCCGTATATCATACTTTTGTAACAATAGTAACAGCTGACTCATGAAAAAATACGATACATCCGTTGAATTTCTCCCTGACGGCCAATTTAATGGGTAGGAGCTTGCATATAATAAATTATGAACATATAATAATAGAACGGAATTTACATGTGACTTTTGATCGACCATAGACATTATAATAAAATAATCTTTGAAGAGTTGCATTAAAATATCACGATTATCGATTAACGCGTTTAGAAAGCGATTTGATTATTATACAATTTCAATAAATCTTATCATAAATCATGTTTTAACGCTTTGCATACTTTCTGAATTAAAGATTTGTTGTTACGTCTTCAGGAAAACACCTGATGTTTCCCATTTATCACAGGCGATTGGTAGAGCATGTTCAATTAAGAGGGATACCCAGTATGCGTCCAACCATGTTCGAGTATCTGAAATCAGCCAATTTGGTCAAACAGTTTTGAATATACCGCTGATTATACAGTGCTTCGCCTTTTTGGTTCTCTCACATAAGGGCTTGATACTTCTGATATCTTATACCAAACCAATTTATGTCCAAAAAGTTTAGCTCTTCAACTGAAATTCAACTAAAGTGAAGTCCTTGTCGCTCAAAACTGTGTTCTTATAAGTGCGAGAGACACTCCATGGAGGGTTGCCCTAATGTTGGCCATGCATGCTCGGTCATAGTTGCACCCCAACATGAATTCTTTAATGTTGACGAAGACTGGACACATGCTACGCTATCTCGTCTTGCATCAAAGGGCACACAATGGATCAACTCAAGCAATCTAAGTGATCTGGACTTATCCCTCCTCGTTACGATTGATTGATATCTCACAATACCAACGCAATTTATCATAGCAGCAACTAGCTAATAGCCACGTCGCACTCGCTAAAGCGGGGGCGGAATAACCACTCATTGAACCAGAGCCAACCTGTGGCATTTCTCATGCCACAGTGGAATCTGTGATCCAAAAATGCCTCGAGACAGAGCACCATGCCTACTGGAGGGAACTGGCCCCGTATGTCGCACTCCAAGCGACTAATGGGAGATCTCCAGCAGCAACGAATGAAAAATCTGCTGACGTTCAGCAGATCAGCCCACATGCAGGGGTTGCGGCATGGAAGAAGAGACACCCATGCATGTGCTGTGTCAGTGCACGGAATACGCGGTTGTTCATCGGACATACCTCGGAGACGATGAAACTACACCCGAGGAAATCAGAAGTATCCCCTATATCAGGCTACTGAATTTTATAGAATATACCGGACGGATGCGGAAATAGCAATATGTGAGGGCACAATATGACACTAATGATAGCAGTGCAGTGTGGCTCCTTCTGAGAAGGAGAACTAACCTCACGGGGGAGGGGTTTTAGTCGGTAAGAATCCGGATGTTGCGAATAAAAAAAATGGTGCGTGTCTAACACTACTATTTGGCTACATTCGAAAATAACAACTACTGAATATCTTCAACCCACAATAGCTGTATCTATTTGTCTCTATGCTGATAATATTAAAGCAACATCATAACAAATGCAGCCGATGAAAAACGTTCAACCAGAATGCAAATGGGCTTTATTGTTGTTGAATGGTTAACATTGTGTTAATGTAGATCCATTGATGCGTGAATATACTTTCTACGGGATTTATTGGGCAATAGCACAGGCTAGTAGCTAATTTAATAATTTATTGCAATTGAATGAGCAATTTGTGAAAGTGTTTTATAATTGTATGATTAATTCTCTGAATAATCTCTTAAATGAAATCGCTTTAAACTGCATTAAACATTGTTAACACGAGATTCAAAATAAATAACACAAGTGACAAGCTGTCATAAGATGCAATCTATAATTTGATTAGATTGCTCATTGCAATCGTCAATTACAGTCAATCCTTGACCATTTGTTTATATCATTATTATGATGTTTGGAAGAGTCAAACAGCTTACTCCCCTACGAAAATAGAATAAAGTCTTTCCCATTATCCTTTTTTAATGTGCATTTCATGACGGAGGGAGTTTCGATAGAGATACATCATACTGTACTGAAATTTGAGATTCTGACCTCGGACAATGAAAATATAGACGATTTATTGGGGAAACGATAACAATCTTGACCACATTCAACCTATTTCCAAGTGTGGAGGATTTTTTGGGAATTTTGAACATTTCTCGAACAAAGTGGGCCAAAAACCTGTTCAAAGGGAAAATAAAATCCAAATTCGGCTTCTAAGGAGTGGGTGCTCTGGGTCACAAGGTTCTAATGGGTCTATACAATAGGTCCGTCCAAGTTTCATGCTTTCTTTGCGAAATTCACTATTGTTTTGGGAACTGCGGGCATTATAATTTCCATTGGAGTGCTCTCTAAATTGACTCCAGCGATCAAGATTATATCATGTACACATCCTTGACAACGGATTATTTTGAGCACATCACTTTTCCAATGTAGAGGATCTTTTGAGAATGAAGAACATATCTCGAATTGTGTGGTCCAAAAACTTGTTTAAATTCGGAATCAGCGCCGTCACTTAAAGTTCGGTGTCTAAAGAGTGGTTGCTCCAAGTCGAAACGTTCTGGTGAGTCTATACAATGGTCTGTCCAAGTTTCATGCTTTCTTTACAAAATGCTCTATAGTTTTGGATACCGCGGGCATTATAATGTCTCCCATTGGAGTGCTCTCTAAACTTCCTCCAACGATCAAAATTGTAGAGATCGACTTAGAAATCTTAAAAATCGGTTCGTATTTAGAGATTTTTAAGTAGGTAGTTATTTTAAATCCCCGTCACCTAAAATTCGGTTTCTAAAGAATGGTTGCTCCAAGTCAGAACGTTCTAATGGGTCTATACAATAGGTCTGTCCAAGTTTCATGCTTTCTTTACAAAATGCTCTATAGTTTTGGATACCGCGGGCATTATAATGTCTTCCATTGGAGTGCTCTCTAAACTTCCTCCAACGATCAAAATTGTAGAGATCGACTTAGAAATCTTAAAAATCGGTTCGTATTTAGAGATTTTTAAGTAGGTAGTTATTTTAAATCCACGTCACCTAAAATTCGGTTTCTAAAGAATGGTTGCTCCAAGTCAGAATGTTCTAATGGGTCTATACAATAGGTCTGTCCAAGTTTCTCGCTTTCTTTACAAAATGCACCATTGTTTTGATTACCACGGACATTAGACTGTCTTCCATTGCAGTGCTCTCTAAATTTCCTCCAGCGCTCAAGATTATATCATCTGCGTATCTTTGGCAACGGATTCCTTTGAGGGTTAATATCTTTATGAGAGCATTTACCATCAGACTCCACAGTATGGGTGATAATAATGGACACGGTTGCTCGGTTCGATCCTTGAATGAAACAAATTCAATCTCACTCAAATAACTCAATCGTCAGGTGCCTGTTTCTCAAGACATGCACTTTTGTGTCTTCACCATACTGTGTCATTCCTATTCAAAACATCCATTCCATGACGCGCGTATTGTTGATTCACGAACATATGCTTGCGACAATGCCTTTGTTTTAGCCTTCATGAAAGAAATTACTGTTTTAATAGCCACCGCGATTTACTTCGCATAGCCTACGATTTGTCGAAAATGGTACGTCTACAAGTATAGCATTGCATGACTCACATTACCAATACAGAACTTGATAACTGTTTTACCTTACAATAAAAACGTGTCAGTGGCGTTCTCATGTGACAATTTATATAGAACGTTTGGTTCACATGCATGTGTTACAGTCATTTCAAACAACTAACATATGCTTCAAGTCGTACGATAAAAAACCCGAAATCGAAAATACAATATCCTTCTACCCAGAAATTGCATACATGCTTACTTTGACCCCCAGAATAGAACCCTTTTTCCAATCGATTCCTCGTTAACACCTTTTGCCACTTGAGAGAAAAAGAAACAGTTTTGATAATTGACGGACATATGACAGCTTAAACCTTATTGTTCTTTAGCCGTACATCCACGATCTTGAGAGCTACATTAATACCATTTCATGTGACAATAAACTTGAATTCATTGACATTGACAAGGATTCAACGCTATATAATACTGAAAAACTAACCTCACATAGTGCCACTCCAGTTTCCAATTTCTCCATAAAATTCTCCACGTTTATATTCAAATTTGGATACATAATCTGCAACCATTCGGCCAAGTCTTCTTTCATGGCATAGAGATATTCTTCGCTCGATTTGAATGGCCTGAAAGGCCTCGATTCCAGTAATAGCGAACCCATTTTTGATTGAGCTTACTAACTTGTGTTAAAAAACATACTGGACTTCGGATATTGTGTTGTTTAGATTTGTCTGCAACAAAAAAAAAACGATCAGAATCTCTGGTAATCATGATAACTTTTACATTGGTAGATCTAGTCGTAATATAAAAATTAGATATGAGGAACATTTTCGATCTTTTAGACTTAATGAAATAGATTCGTGTTCCTCCTATCATATTTCAGAAGCAGGGCCCTTTTTCCTAATTTACATAAAGTTAAAATTTTATATAACCAGAGTAGAGGTTTTAAATTAAACACACTAGAAGCGATAGAAATTTTGGAATAACATTTTGAACGACGAATTGGATGTGTACTACAGTATTCTATTTAATGCCTTGATAACTCAAATTTTCCCATAATCCTCTTGTGCTTTTCTAGTATACCTCCGCATTAAAATTTCTTGATCACAATATTAACTCTACGTCATTATCCAATTTCAATAATACTATTCTATCAATCTATTTCCCTCAACCGGAACCCCACTTGTTACCTGTGTCTTATATTGCACTATAAATAGCCAAAATTATTCATATTTTCATATATTAGTATCGTTTGAAGATGACACGCTAGTGTCGAAACTATAGTCACGATTTGTTTTTATAATATATATGTGATAAAAATAAAAGTAAAAGTGTTTTATTTTATTATATCAATAAATTGATACAAATAGATGCCTTTGACTCTTTTTAGTCGAAATGTTGAAAAGAAAAATTACAAATGTACACAATTTTACAATTATTTGCCTTTCTAAGGCACACTTGAATGTGCCCACAAGTATTTCCTGGAGGTGTGGTTTGTGGTTATTGTGTAAGTTCAAGTTACAAGAAATAAACACTGAAAATTTGGCAATCGACAAAATTTTATATCCATTTAAAATCGATTAAGAAACGGTATTAGTGATAAATTATAAACGCTAATGAATCAAGCTTCAACTTAAATGATGCAATAGGAACATTCTTCATCCGTTTCAAAGTGAAATACAAGTTCTACGTAAATTATGTTAGCAGAAAGTTATGAAGAGACGAGTTATTTCTTATCTAGCTTTAACATTACCATCACGCTAAATTGAGATTATGATATACAATCCCTTTGAGCTATTTTTAGCAAGTTGATGTTATGTGTTTGCTTTGTCGTGTGATTCTGGAAACAACAAGAACCATCTCAAATTACGGTGACAAAGCTTTAAGAACACACAGCTGGTATTTCCCGATAATACGGTATTGCCTTTCTTAGATTTCATGCATACAAATTTATCAGTGTACCCAATGTGTCCATAAAATACACCAAAATAATATATTATTGCATTCGGGAAACAAGAAAAGTTTTTTGAACAAAGGCAGCTGATTCTGGAAATATACCTAGCTGGCTAAGGTGGTGGATTGTTATCAAAACTTCGGAAAATATGCTTTATACCATTGAAATTTTCAACTTAATCTACTTCTCATATTAGTATGATTTGACGTTTTCCCACATCTTCGTTTCTAATCGTTCCCGAAATATGTTCAGATGTAAGGCTAAGGCAAGTTGGTGATCTATGAATTACAGTTAATTTGGGAAAAAATCGTTCTATTCGTTTCTTAAATTCATAAAATCGATTTGTGGCACGACTACATCTTCTGAAATATAAATAGGCGTGTGAAAAGTTCTGCGCACGTCGAATGTATTAAAATATAGGCGGTTACCGAAGAAAATACAAAACAAAAACAGTTAATGCAATATGCCATATTAGGATTTGAATGGTATTTGTCCTACAATTATGAGAATTTTTATGATATAGCATGTAATAAAATGAACATAGGTGCCTCGTAATTCATAAACCTTGTACTTACCCAAGTCCTAGTGAATCAGTTTGCAAACACATAATATTCGCATGAGCAAAGAGTTTATATTATTTATCTTTAATCATGAAATGATTCACTCCTAAATTATACGTATTTCCGCCCGGAAGTATATGTATACAGTACCAAGTCAAGTTACGAGTGGTTTAGGATGAGATTAAGAACGCATTCTATATTGAAGTGTTTAATGAAATACTTCTCTTAATAGCTACACTTATAACCATGCATTCGCCAAAGATTAATTGTTGAGGCACAGCATACTGGAAATCGAAAAGTGACGTTACAGAGTTAGAACCCCGCGGGTCTCCCCACTTATGTAGAGCCAGAGGGTACACAAATCATTGCTCGCTAGTTGGTGCTTTAATAGATAAATACTTGATCAGGGGTTGTTGCGCGCTCCCAAGACATCGCAGCGATCACACCGGAAAACCAAATACATTAACTGAAGCTACTCCTCATCACCGGTCAGTAAGTAGCTTCAGGTTCCCAAATCGTGTGCTCTAAATAGCCTTATTTATCGCAGAATGATTGTTTTCTGCACCAAATCTATCAACATCTGAGAGAGTTCTTACAAGTTGGATTGATTTTCAAGTTGGAACGCAGCGAAGATCGAATTCCACCCAAAACATTGATAATAATCAGAACCAATAATACCACCTTGTGACTTAGCGTGCGGAGCTCGTTTTGATACTTTTCCCGATTTTCCTGTTCTATCAAGACTATGTTCTTCTATGGCACAGCAGAGAATTCGATGACATACATAGTCTTTGTTTGTTTATCGAGGATGACAATGTCAGGTCTATTTGCTTGTATGGACCTGACGGTCGTAAGCGGGTAATTCCAGTAGATCTGGCATTTTTCGTTTCCGACACGGACTCAAAAATCTCTTGGCATGTAAGGTAGCACCGGCTCTTCGCCTATGCCGTACGAGTCCCTTGGAAGGAAATACAGCACCCGTAGGGTCGCTTTTGCAGAACATGCCGACAGCAAGTGGAAAAGCGTATCAGGCGCCTTTCGACATCAAGAACCTGCACACCCATCACGTTGCGGCGATTGACCAAGGTGTTGATTACGCCATCTTGGCAAGCTGCGGTAAACCCCTCAGTCTTGGATGTAAGCCAGGTTAACCTCAGGTAGACGAAGGGTTTCGATGTTTCTGGAGAAAACACCGTGTATCGGCTTGTCAACATGCTTGAGCATAAAATCATTCTCCGCGGCATTTACCTGATGAGCTTTCAGGCGAGAAGGTTGCAACTCGAGGTCGCCCTCTAGTTGATGTTCTCGATTGATGTGAAATTCGAAACAAAGTTTTTCCGCAGCTTTTTGTACTGCTTTAACGATAGATGACCCCACTTTGGCCAATTCGTGACTTTTGCCAAGGCACACGAGGGGGTTCGAATTCCTACGAACTTTACAAGCTATAGTCAGAAGCACACTTCGGTGGAGACCCTCCAGACTAAGGAGTCCCCTACCTCCCCGATGACGTGGGAGATAAATGCGGACAACGGACGACCTAGGATGCAAACTGTGATGGATATGCATCATTTTAAGGGTGTTTTTGTCGAGTCTATGCAGCTCATCGACCGCCCATTTCCCAACCCCAGAAGAGTGGAGTAGAACTGAACAAACAGGTCTTTTAGGAGTACCGTCTTTGTGAATTTTAATAAGCCACATAGAGAAGTTTGTTGAGGATGCGAGATTTCCCATAGTCGGTGATAATGTACTTGATGTTTTTAAAGGAGTGCTTAATGTTTTTTTGGAATTTCGTTGTAGGTTCTGATAACTGATATTATAGTTGATAACTCCTAACTCTGAGAATACCATGGTGTGATGAAACAATTTGTCATCATTATCCTCTAAATTGAACGTTATAAATTTTGTATAATCCTCCAACTTTCGAGAGTTCGAATGATTTTACACTACGTAAAAGCCGAAACCACAGATACATTTATAATATATTTAGCATCTTCGGGAATTTGGTATAAACCAATCCACAAGTGATGTTAACATTTTACAAAAACTCTACAATGCAATAAAATAAGTTTTACTTGAAACTAATGAAAATATCATGAGTCGTATTCAGGTTAAACTTGATAGAGATAACATTTCTAGATTCTTTATGATACTTCAACTAAAAATAACCTTTAAAACAAATAGTAAATAAATAAATTAATTAAGAACAATGAAGATACAAATTGCTCGAAGAATAAATGTAGGATGTGGGATATACCGGGAGATCAAAAAGTATCTTGGTCAAGGGTGGTTGTGGAATCTAAAACGTGTGTCTTTACTTGTGTCAAATTAATTAATTTGAAGTTTCTAAAAGTGCGAAATTTCGCAATTTTATACGAATGTTATAACACTCAGAAGTCTCTAACGCTTCAGACTCCGGGATTTTCACTTGGCCTATCGAAATTAGAAGGTTCGAATTATCTAAAAACATAATTGCATGAACGCCAGACGTCCTATGTAATTATCTGCGAACGAAATCATTTTGACGTTTCCCTCGAGAAGCTCGATACGCGTCAGTTGAGACCTGAGAGTACCTGCTTCTATTTTAATTAAATTTTCCTATTTAAATGGAATTTTTGGAAAAAAAAGGGCCGTCGGGTGCATATCGCAACTAAATCTAACTACATGGAGCGAAAACGGTACGCAAAAAGTCCTCGTAAAGAAGTTCTATGTTCCTAATTTTTATTACTATATTAATTTGTATTCATTATTGTTTTACAACTGAAATAAATAGGTATGAAATTTGTAGGTTATTGATGATGTCAGTGTGACATAATTGTTTCAAACGTAAACTAAGACATACGTTTTAGATTCCACAAGCACCCTTGACCAAGATACTTTTTGATATCCCGGTATAAGTTAACTTGTGTTGATTGTCCTATAGTATACTCAGGTCAAACCGGCAGAAAATTATAAAAACTGATTCCAACAAGAACATTGCTTCGCATATAAATAATACTACATTTTCTAACAATTGAATACGAGAAAACTACGTTTCCAAGGTTTAGGAATTAACAAATTGATAAAATAACCATTTCAATATATTCTGTTAGACCAATCTAATCTCCTCTATAATATTTTTCATTGTGTTGTTTTTTTTTTCAAGTTAGGAACATATGCATGACGGATCCACCTGCAGATATATTTGACATTGAACTGAGCTCAAACAAAAATTAATGTGACGAATTTTCGACTTGCTATGCCTAGATAAGGATACTGCTATCAATTCAAATTAGATTCAAAATAGTTGTACATCCTGTTGACTCACTTCACCCTCAGATGATTTTGTATAACTAATATGTCCTTCGTAACTAGAAGATAATGTATTATCATCGCAATAAAAGATATTACAATAAGTCTCTGGTTGATAATTGAAATAGACAATCAATATGACATGTGTTCAAAATATATAACAATCCTACGAAAGTCGACATCATAATCTGTTGCAGTTAAATATTGTTAGATACTGTGTCAATGGAAGCGAATTTCTGGAATACTTGTTTTTCTATTCCTCGAAGTTTATCACTTCTATAACGATTCTGCATATAAGGACTAAATTATGCTCCAAAATACTTAATACATATGCATCAATCTATCGAAATATGCATTTGTAGAGTTTATATTACATATATTTTTGTTATAAATAGTATAGGTCTCTTAAGTCTAGATCGATTAGCGAAACCACACCTAAATAGCGCCAACTCACCAATTCGGGCCGAAGAGGATGCCCGCAGATAGAAGTACTCTCTCCGCTTCTGTGGAATCTGGTCGTGGACAGACTACTGGGATCTCCAGGACAAAGGATACAGAACCCTTGCTTATGCCGATGACATAGTTGCCTTGGCACAAGAAAAATACAACACCACGGTCAGAGATCGAATGCAAGAGGTTCTGAGCCTGGTAATAACCTGGATGGACTGGAAGGGATTGAAAATCAGTCCCCACAAAGTCACCATAGTAGCATTCACTCGAAAACGCAAATTAGAGAGCCTGAGGCCTCTGAAACTTCGAGGAGAAACTCTACAAATAAAGGGTGAGGTCGAATATCTCGGGGTGATACTAGACTCGAAACTGACCTGAAACCAATATCTGAAAAAGGTAACCAAAAAAGCGGAGACCTCAATATTTTTGGCCAGACTCTCCTTCGAGGAAAAATGGGGGCTAAGACCAAGCATGGTGTATTGGTTTTACAACATGGCGGTAAAGCCTGCGATAACATCTGCATCTTTGATATGGTAGCCTAAGACACAACAAAGAGGAGCCATGACAAGACTTATCAAAGGTCAAAGACTTGCATGTCTTGGGATCACAGGGTCTATGAAATCTACGCCCACTGCAGTAATGGAGACACTACTGGGATTGACTCTCCTCCGCTTGGTGGTCCAAATAATTCAGTCAAATTAGACAAATAATGGCCAGAATAACGAGAAGTCGAGTCACTGGATTTTTTCAGGAACGGTGAGATTTTGAGAACCTCAACAAGAGTACTTTATTTGTTTGCAATTAAATTGTAAATCAGGAAATTGTGCAAAGAAAACAAAATGGTATATTGTATGTACAACAAGTGAGAAATATGTCGTTTTCTCACGAATTGTGCATTATACTTTTTCTACGGATGCGTTGTTTTCAAGTATTGACAATTAAAATACATATACAATAATACTTGTATGTCATTAACTCATTTTTATATTTTATTTAAAATAGTTATTAACAGTTATATTTGAACTATTTTGTAAAGTTATTCCTGGTAAGTTGTTTTGTTTCAACATGTTTTCGGTAATTGAAATATTAGCTGCGGTCGAAGTTGTAGTTGATGGGGAAACGTACTGAGCTTCCACAGCATTGTTGTGTTCAGGTTCTAATGGCACTGGAGACTGAATGGATTCTACTATACTTTTTGAAATTTTCATTTTGTTAGCTATGGAGTTGTCGATATAAGATTCAGCAACATTGCTGGATTTCCAACCCCCATGGCGTTTTAAAGTTAAAAGATCTGCCCCTGCATTAACTAAAATAGTCGCATATGACCTTCAAAAACAGTGGCCAGTATATAATTCAGGGTTCGGTAATTGCAAAAATTTCGCTATTTCTTTCGCCATGGTGCCAAATTTATTTATCCCCACAGGCTGTTTCGTACATTTGCTATTTTTGTAATTAAAAAAAAAACGTGTTTCATTTGTGCATGGTCGAAACTTCACATATTTTTTGTAAATTTGGTAGAATTCTCCTGTGACTGTGAAATTTCTAGGAACCTTGGTTTTAGTATCGGGTAATTTTATTAAAAGGGCCGAATTAAGATCTTCCATGTCATAATTTTTTAATTTTCGAAGTTCATCACAACGGCACGCCCCTGTAAGGCCAATAGCTAAAGCAGCCTGAAATCAAAACTAAACATTCATTTTCCGATAACAATTTAAAAATTTTCAATTCATACCTTTATCAGCAAATACTTTTCATCAGGTGCATCTTTTAAAAATTATTGAATTTCTTCAGAAGTTAATGTTTTTGACTGTTTTGGAACATATTTTTCAGATTTGCGTTTTAAAAATGCACGTAGTTTTACGTATTTTGATATATCAACACAGTTAATCATTAAGGTACTCCTTAGCATCGAGTACTGAGACCATAATGTTGATGATTTCAATCTTCTTGACAACTCTTCAAAATAAACTAACAAGGTATTTTCGGAACAAGAATTTATCTTGGCTTTCATTTTCCAGTCCATAAAGTTTCTGTAAGCGATTTCATATTTTTCTCTTGATGTGCTTGGTAGCAAATTATTGCAAACATCTATTGCTTTCTGAATAATTTCTGGAGGTGTATTTTCCGACTCTAAGTCTTCGTATTCCATTATATTCAATATTTAATGAATCTGAACTGTTTATATTATAACAAATAACAGTAAAACTATTTTCGTTGGGTAAGTTGACAGCAATAATTATGCAGTGCTTCGGTTTTGTTGTTATAGAAACGCCAACAATGGGCTACTTGGATATTGCACGCGAATCGTCGGCGTAGCGTTGTCAACGTGGAGAACGTGTCGTATCAATCTGACATGTAACAATTCATGACTGACTTAGGTTATCGTGATAACAGTGAGAAATTATTTCTCACTGTGAGAAATTATATCTCACTGTATTGGCGGATATTTCTCACTGCGTGAGAAATCTTTCGTTTTGAACGTATGAAAGCGATGAGAGAAGTGGCACATTGTATAGCATCCGTAGAAAAAGATTATTTCCAAAAAAGTTAAGCCTAAAAGAATCGCCGTAAAGTCGCGCACTAAGTTTCCACTACAGCATATTCAAAAACTAACTAAGCCATTTTTATTCGGCGGCCTCTGAAACTCGCGAGTACCAGATTTCAACGGAATATTTTTAATTGCACCGGAACTACATTAAAATTCCGTTTATTAAATTTAAATTTAACGTCCTATATCTCCGAAACGAAATAAGATATGACCATAGTTTATGTGAAAAAATCTGATTATTTTTTTTCAATTATTCCGTCCTCTACATTTCCGGGAGTTCATCTGAAACAACCTGTATATGTTTCCGAAACCACCAGCAATTCTGGTACTTTTGAGACATAATATACCTACAGTTGGTAGCAGCGGTGTACTAAGATCCCCTAGAATACGTCTAGGGGTTAACTGTTTATGAGCAATTTCCAACGCAGTTATGAATCCACCGGAATCTGCTGAATAAGGAGCGTAAGTGTAAGTATTTTATCCAAGGTTAATGTGACGGAGATTATAAAAATGATGAAAGATTATTGTGGGTAAAATATTATCTGCATAATATTAACTATAAATAATATACGTATTAAGATTTATTAGGGTCGTAACTAGTTTATTATTGTCGAGAATCAATTTAGCTTTAAAATTTATTACTTGCGAATCGGGCAATCGTAATATTCTTATTACTTTGATGTATTTATAAATACAGCATATAAAACAAAAGAATCCGATTGGGTGTATATCATCGCTGATTCTCGTAACGTTTTGTAGATTACGAATCGCATCAAAGCATGGCTGTGTTGTTCTCGATTTGTGTAATAATCCTCCGAGAAAATGCCAAAATTGATTAATTCAAGTTTCTAGAAATACCCACGAATCGTCTAATATGGGAGTTGTCTCAAGTTGACAACACTAACATTAATAAATGGTTCAAAAATAGAATAATCCCTATTGACTTGAAAAATTAATTAATTTGCCATCTGTGGGCTTCCGAAACTGCATAAAAGACCCATTGTATGTAATATTGGAGCGCCTACCTACAATTTATCAAAATTTTCATCAAAATCTATCAACAATATAATAGGAAAAAATTAATTTTATGTGAAGGACTCATCGTTTTAATGTGCTTATAAGAAAACAATCCGTACCGATAGATCAACAATTAATATCCTTGGACGTTGTTTCTTTATTTATACATATACGTCGTTTTGACATTGAATAACATCAAAAATCGTTGGTCAGAGATTAAAAAACCACACACTTCTAGATCCACCTGAATTTATAAATGCAGTAAAGTTTTGTTTAGCATGCACTTATTTTCAATACGGTGAGTAATATTTTAAACAAATATTCGGCACGGCAATGGGATCTCCTATTTCAGCTACTATTGCTAACCTAGTTGTGGAATGCTTAGAGGAATCTGTAATAAATTAATTAGAATTTCAACCCATATTCTTTAAAAGATATGTAGATGATTGGCTAATGTGTATTCCCAATGATAAGATTCAGTACGTAATTTATAAATTTAACCATTTCCACTGTAAACTTCAATTTACTTGTGAAATAGAAGTGAACAAATAAATAAATTTCCTGGATATAAACATGAGGCATGATTCAGATGGAAAAATAAAAACTTCCTGATTCACTAAAGAAGTTTGGTCTCAACGATAAGATTCACTTTAATTCAGTTGCACCAACGAATTATGAAAAAAGTGTTATAAACAGCCTCACAGATCGCGCTGCTAAATTGTCCCAACTAGAGGATCGTCCCAAAAATTTGTTTGCTCGTAATACACTGGAAATTAATGACTACTCAAAAAAAATGTCAACCCCATCGTTAAAGAAAGAAAAACAAAATTTACAATACAATGATACGTAATATATAAATGATATATACGGTAATACAGACAATTTTATAACATTACCATACATCCCGGAAACGTCAGAAAAAAGTTTGATATGAATGTTGCACATAAACCTACTAGCTGTGTTGGTATATATTTTTCACATCTAAAATCTTTAATATCTAAAGATGAACAAACTCACCCATTATATAAATTGAATTGTTTAGATTGCTGATGGAACGTATACAGAAATATCTAAGCAATATTTACAACAAAGAATGTATGGCCATAAGTGTAGTATAAGAAACAAAAACTTAGAAAATTCCACCGCCCTTGGTAAACACTGTTTTGATTATAAACATCAATTTGATTACAAAAATGTTAATATTTTAATTAAATGAATCAATTGTTATAAAAGATCTATCCTGGAGATGATTCACATAAAACTTGACTTTAAGTCGGTAAATCATAGAACATACCTTCAATCATTGAGTCAAATTCATACTAATTTAATTAATTAAAACCCTTGCAAATACCTACATGCGTCTTTATAATGTTAAACGTCTCCAGGGGACGAATTTAGCGGATATGCAATGGAGACCAGAATGGAGATTCGACATAAGAATTTTCATTCGATTATTCATTATAATATCCATAATTAGATAGTAGGCGGACTAATGCACTAAAAGAATCCACAAGTATCGATACACTTTACCATTAATAAGTAGAGAATAATCACCCTTATCCACTAAAAATACTCTTAAAGTACTGAGGATCTTTTGGCTATCAAGTAGTCATCATCAGAGTAAACACTGTTTTACTTTGTTTAATCTGATGATGGTTACTTGGTAGCCGACCGGACCTCAGTACTTTAAATGTATTTTCAATGGATAAGGGTGAATATGTATTAGACCACTGAGGTACCACTGTCGAATGTAATTCAATAATAATAATTTAGTTCTCACTATCACTCTCCTTCCAGTTAAATTGTACCTTATCTCAAGAACTTTTCAACTGCGAAGCAAAATATTTAACGTTCATATTTTAGGAAGAGTCAATTACAACCAGTAATGGGTTCATTTATGCTAATTGTAGGGAATGAAAGTGTTACCTGTAAGTTCTTCTTGGGTCAAATGAACATCAAAAATTCCAGGTAGTGAATAATTCGAGTAGTAAACAAATGATTTCTTATAAATACGTGTTTTTGTAGTTAACCTGAGGATTATAGAAATATTTGTGGCATTGGATAGTTTTCGATTGGACAAATCGAAATTCAATAAATGATATCTAGGTTTATACATTTCTATAGATTCTTATGTACCTGAAAACAGTTCGCTGCTTTGAGTTGAAAGAAAAAGATCCGATTTTTCAATTGTATGACCAGTTTGTAAGACATGGTTTGCTACGGCGGACTTATCAATTTTATTAGTAATTTATTTAACTGCTGGTTTAATTATTTTCAATGTATTAGTTAGTTTATTAGCGATGATAATAAGTGAATTGTTTGAACTCCTTGGGGTCACTTGAAGTGGTTGTAAGTTTGGTGTATGTTTTCAGTTTAATTTGTTGTATTTGTTCGTTCATTAATTTCTTTATCAAATATTTATCATATTAGTGGGAAGTGGATATACCATGAAATCTATTGAGCTCTTTGTAATAGTTTGCTTCGCTAAGAGGAATATTCAAAAACCTATTATATTATGAATTGAAACTATATTAATTTGTTGATTTTTATTCCTAACAAAAATGGTATTTTTTTAAAATTCTCATCAAAGATATTCTTCTTCCACTTTTTTATAGTTTTCGTTCGGTTATCGCTGTTATTACAAGTCACCTTGTGCTGCAAGGTTTCCTTGTATGTTTTGGATATTCTGTTGTATTATTTTTGGATCGCGCCTTCTTCATTTACGGAAAACTATTCCATCCATTAAATTTATTACAAATAATACAGATGTCATCCCAAATTTATGAACAATAATCAACAAATTGATTGAATTAAAAAAATCTCATATTTTGGTGGATTAAAGATCGTAAGCATATCGAAATAGTGACATGTTTTTTACTTGGTTCCCAGTAGCCTGTTGATAAATTTAAATTATTCATGGAGAGGAATAAAGCTCTCATACAACTGTTGAAAAATACCAGTAGGTAGCTGTTTTATTATGGAAATCATGAACTCCAACGTGGAATTTACGAAAACCGATTTTATCTTTCCTCACGCGAAGATGGCGATCAAAATATTCGCAATTGTAGTGCAAATAATCTTTATAGCCTAGTATTTTACATCTTTATCTTATTTCGTCGTATTTAATGCTGTGAGCAAATTGGTCATATGACATTTTTGAAAGGTGACTGAACTGCCAGTTCTTCATGACAGTATTCAATCCCAACTCTACCTTGTAATTCAATCTTGATGTTAAGGAGGTTTCAAGTTAGCTTAGAAAAATATTGGCTAAAAAAGGACTGCTGATACTCCTATGTTTAAATCATCAATATCTTTTTGAAGATGTTACGTTAGCTGTCGAAACTATAGCCACGATAGTGTTTCTATAATATAAGCGATAAAAAATAATAAGTGTTTTATTATATCAACCTAATAAATTGTTAGGATGTAACGGCTTCTACTATCGAGTTTTCTATATGCTATCTTTTTCAGGGATGATCTGCAAACGTTAAATATGCATTTATAATGATTATGTTCCATATACCTTTGTTTTAAATAGTATAGGTCTCTCTAGTCTATATCGATCAGCGATACCGCACCTGAATAGCTCCAGCTTAGCCTACTAGAGAGTTACACCATCACCCTAGAATTTGTGGCCGAAGAGGATGCCCGCAGGGCAGAGTGCTCTCCCCGCTTCTGTGGAATCTGGTCGTGGACGGACTACTGGGAGGCCTCCTGAACAAAGGATGCAGAACCCTTGCTTATGCCGATGACATAGTTGCCTTGGCACAAGAAAAATACAACACCACGATCAGAGATAGAATGCAAGAGGCTCTTAATCTGGTAATAACATTTGCCGGACTTGGAAGGATTGAACATCAGTCTCCACAACGCTACCGTAGTAGCTTCACTCGAAAACGCAAAGGGCCTGAAACCTGTGAAACTTCGAAGAGAAATCATACAAATAAAGGGGGTGGTCAAATATTTCGGGGTGATACTAGACTCGAAACTGACCTGAAACCAACATCTGAACAAGGTAACCAAAAAAGCGGAGACCTCACTATTATTGGCGAGACGCCACTTCGGGAAAATACCAGATAGAACTGAATTGGAAAACACGAACCTGGGCACCATTTTCCAAGGAAAGACCTTATATACAGACGGGTCTGAAATTGAAAAAGGTGCAGGTACAGGAGCATACCCTAAAAACCCAAACACTGGGTTCAGCTACTCATTGGACAAACACATTCAAGCAGAGGTATATGCAATCCTCCAATGCGAAAGGGAAAACAATCGGGGAGTCATCGAAGATGAGCAGATCCACATATTGAGAGACAGTCTGGCTGTACTTAAGGCAATGAGAAGTCAGGAAGTGACATCCCTACTGGATTGGGCAAGCAAAGAGGAACTGGAAACAGTGGCAGAACGGAACCGTGATAAGCTGATCTGGGTTCCCGGCACCCATCAGGGAATTGCGGGCAATGAAAAAGGCGATGAACTTGCAAGAAGAGGTTCGAAAAACGATCCAGATCGAGAACAAACTCACAGGAGTACCAAAACGTTCAGCACGAAGATCTGTAGAAGACTGGATCCTGGAAAAAGTACTCAGATTTTTCAGGGATGATCTGCAAACGTTGAACCTATTTTCAAAGTGTAAAACGTATTTACCAACATGTAATATATTCATTTTATAAAATTTGAATTGATTACGAAAAGAAAATAGAAAAACTATATTGAAAGATGAAACAAACGAAAATTAAAATCTCATCCTACATTATCGTTACTAACAAATTAATAAATAAATGTATCAAAAATAAGTAAATCCCCCTATTTACATGAACAATAAAATTATTCGGCATAATGGGCAAGCACCATATATCAATGGTTGGCCTACCTATAATTTTTAACCGAATCTATTAATAATATGAATAATAGGAAAAAATTAATTTTGTGTAAAGGACTCATGTCATTTTAATGAGTTTATCAAAAATCAATCTGTACCCGTAGGTAGATCATCTACCAATTTCCTTAGATGTTGTTACTTTATTTACCAATATACCAGTCGTCTTGGCATCAAGAAACGTTGGGCAGTGATTGAAGACCACACACCTCTAGATTAGACTGAATTTTCAAATGCAATAAAGTTTTGTTCAAAATGCACTTATTTCAATACGGTGAACAATATTTTGGACAAATATTCGGCACAGCAATGGTATCTTCTATTTCAGCTACTATCGCTTCACTGTAATTCATAGCACCAAGAAGTTATATAGAAAGTGTTATAAATAGTTTAAACGGCTTTTAAAGATCGCGCTGTAAAATTGTCGCAGCTAGAAAACCATCCAAAAAAATTTCGCAATACACTGGCAATGAATGGCTACACAAAAACAAAAAAGAGGAAACCCCTCATTAAAGAAAGAGTTATACAGGAATCTAAAAACTTCCACCGCCGTTGCTGAACATTGTTTTGATTATAACAATATTTTAGGTGAAAAAACCAATAATTTGAAAACATCTATAGAACAGATGTACAATCATTGAGTTAAATGTATACTAATTCAATCAATTAAACACCTTCAAACTTCTGCGTAGTTCTTCATAATGCTTAAAATTGAGTATATGCAGAGAGCTCATACAATACATCAATAATATTTTTTCAGCAAAGGCCTTTTCTATCGTAGTCATACATTAACATTGTACTTGGTGCAAAGGGATTTTGGTTGACAGTCCTCGATATACGAGGTCCTTAACTATAGAAACATTACTGTGTAGTGGTTTTCTAATACAAGTTCATATATTTTAGAGTTGAATGTGTTACAATTTCAATTATTCCCGTTTTGTTGTTCATTTTTGTGACGTAGACATTTTTATTTGAAATTAATACAGACGCTTAATGCTTAGTACAATTAGTTTCAGAAATCCCGCGCTTTAGTTGATGTGAATTAGTTTGTAAACGTCTTCCGATGATGGTCATGGAATCGAAATGTACGTAAAAACGAAAATATAGTAGGCATAATTGTTAATGTGACCTACTCCCCAAGAATTTACATAAAATAATATTGAAATTCAGATTTGAATTTAATCCGCGAATTTTCCAAGATCGGTTAAACTAACACATTATTTTATTTTTGAATATCAATTGTCGAGCATATACTACTTGATCCTATTTTCTTGTTTTCAGTTAATTAAATTATTTGTTGTTAGATTGGAGTATCAATTATTTACAACAATGTGTATAATTGTATCTTCTTATGTTAAATATATCTGCAAAAGCATGAATATTATCGAATGAAAATGTGACCTAGGAGTGAACAAAATATGATCTGGATTATAGTATCTGGAAAAAACACTTTTTCGAAAAAAAATTGTAAGAAAAAGTTATTTTTTCGTCGCCGGGAACCGATAACGACGCAGGTATAATATCGAAACGTTGTATACGGTTCTAGCGCGGAGCGAAAAGAAAAATTAATTACCTTCGAGGGTGTTCTATCGTACAGTGAAATATCCAGATAAGTTAAAGGAGACCACAGATAATAGCACAAGAGAACGAGGGCGCATCGAGTTGTGTTTACTTCGCGACGATCGCGGCGTATCTAAGTCTCTAAACATAAGATAGCTACTATATTAGTAGTAAGTTCATTGAAGCTACGAGTTCTTCGGTTCGTACGAGAATCGCGATCTAAGCTCAAACGTATGTCAGTTGGTGCGACATGAACATGTTATGTGGCAGTAATTAAAAATCGGTCGTCGTGGTAGGGCTTTCGGTGAGCGTTGCAGTGGTTGCGAGGAAGTCCCCGGAAATTGGACTGATTTGTTAATTATTGGTTGAGTCTCTGAAATTAAGGATAATTAAAGCCTGCCACCTTACGGGATTAATGTTCCTTCGTTAATATAATTTCATCGATATTTAAAACGTATCCATTGAATGTTAATCGAATTATATCAGCAGGCGGTTTGTTATTTGTTGCAAACCGAGAAATTATACCATACAAAATGTTCCGCATAAGAACCGACACAGAGCAGAGTCAGGGGCGATTAGGCTTTTACGGGGTCCGGAGCTAAATTGATTTATGCCCCACAAATATGATGGTGGGGCGTGGGGTTGCTAAATAAATGGTGAAGTTACAAAACTTAATCAAAAATTTTATTATCAAAACTCATTGAATTGCGTAACTTTCAGACGGAAAGAGATATCGACAAGCGGTTTGTGCCATTCGCTTCAAAATCATCGAATTAAGTGGGGAATTAATTTTTTTTATAGAAAACACCCCAAAGACGGGAAATAAAATTTTCGAAAATATGACTATTTAATCGTCAACCATTGAATTGCGTAACTTTCAGACGGAAAGAGATATCGACTTGCGGTTTGTGCCATTCTCTTCAGAATCATCGAGTTAGTTGGAGAAGATATTTTTTTATAGGAAACATTCCAAAGACGGGAAATAAAATTTTCGGAATTATAGTTATTTAATCGTCAACCATTGAATTGCGTAACTTCCAGAGGGAAAGAGATATCGACTTGCGGTTTGTGCCATTCTCTTCAGAATCATCGAGTTAGTTGGGAAAGATATTTTTTTTATAGAAAACACTCCAAAGACGGGAAATAAAATTTTTGGAATTATGGCTATTTAATCGTCAACCATTGAATTGCGTAACTTCCAGACGGAAAGAGATATCAACTTGCGGTTTGTGCCATTCTCTTCAGAATCATCGAGTTAGTTGGGAAATATATTTTTTTATAGGAAACACTCCAAAGACGGGAAATAAAATTTTCGGAATTATAGCTATTTAATCGTCAATCATTGAATTGCGTAACTTCCAGACGGAAAGAGATATCGACTTGCGGTTTGTGCCATTCTCTTTAGAATCATCGAGTTAGTTGGGAAAGATATTTTTTTTATAGAAAACACTCCAAAGACGGGAAATAAAATTTTTGGAATTATGGCTATTTAATCGTCAACCATTGAATTGCGTAACTTCCAGACGGAAAGAGATATCAACTTGCGGTTTGTGCCATTCTCTTCAGAATCATCGAGTTAGTTGGGAAATATATTTTTTTATAGGAAACACTCCAAAGACGGGAAATAAAATTTTCGGAATTATAGCTATTTAATCGTCAACCATTGAATTGCGTAACTTCCAGACGGAAAGAGATATCGACTTGCGGTTTGTGCCATTCTCTTTAGAATCATCGAGTTAGTTGGGAAAGATATTTTTTTTATACAAAAAACTCCAAAGACGGGAAATAAAATTTTCGGAATTATGGCTATTTAATCACCAAGCATTGAATTGCGTAACTTCCAGACGGAAAGAGATATCGACTTGCGGTTTGTGCCATTCTCTTCAGAATCATCGAGTTAGTTGGGAAACATATTTTTTTTATAGGAAACATTCCAGAGATGGGAAATAAAATTTTTGGAATTATGACTATTTAATCGTCAACCATTGAATTGCGTAACTTTCAGATGGAAAGAGATATCGACTTGCGGTTTGTGCCATTCTCTTCAAAATCATCGAGTTAGTTGGGAAAGATATTTTTTTTATAGGAAACATTCCAGAGATGGGAAATAAAATTTTCGGAATTATGACTATTTAATCGTCAACCATTGAATTGCGTAACTTTCAGATGGAAAGAGATATCTACTTGCGGTTTGTGTCATTCTCTTCAGAATCATCGAGTTAGTTGGGAAAGTAATTTTTTTATAGGAAACACTCCAAAGACGGGAAATAAAATTT
The DNA here is from genome assembly GCA_958510875.1 of Endomychus coccineus. NCBI lineage: Eukaryota > Metazoa > Arthropoda > Insecta > Coleoptera > Endomychidae > Endomychus > Endomychus coccineus. The sequence goes on from OY294070.1 coordinate 3,964,499, forward strand.
TCGGAATTATGGCTAGTTAATCGTCAACCATTGAATTGCGTAACTTCCAGACGGAATGAGATATTGATTTGCGGTTTGTGTCATTCTCTTCAGAATCATCGAGTTAGTTGGGAAAAATATTTTTTTAAGAGGAAACACTCCAAAGACGGGAAATAAAATTTTCGGAATTATGGCTATTTAATCGTCAACCATTGAATTGCGTAATTTCCAGACGGAAAGAGATATCGACTTGCGGTTTGTGGTGTCATTCTCTTCAGAATCAACGAGTTAGTTGGGAAAGATATTTTTGGCGATCAAAATAACAACAATCAAGTATGGTATGGTATGGCATCCCTTAACTTACATGATATAAATTAAATAATATCCGATTGATTTCAAAGAAGGTTGCGTTCCACCTTTACTTCAACTGCTTTCAACTCTCAAATGTCATACTAATGGAAACATGCAAATTGTTATTGGAGTTTTACCATTCTCTGCCTACAGAATAATCAACAGTGTGTCATATGCTATTGCAAATTTGAAGCATCGTTTTATAATAAATTGTTGTTCTTCACTAATTATATAAAATAATACAAATTGTTTGTAATATTAAATGTAATTTCCAAACAGTAACTGTTTGTGAATGTAATTATTTGAAATAAGACGCAACATTGGATATCCAGCTTCCTCAAGAGACGCTCTATGAAGCCGGTAAAACCACTCACATATCAATATGATAAATTATCACAAAGTAATGGCTTCCACCAGTGAGTTTTGGTGTTATACTTTTATTGGAGTGTTTTAATACACTCTATTGTAAGACCCAATTTGTTGAATAAATAAATATATAAATAGATTTCAAAATATGTACTAATTTGAATAAAAACTGCACACAGCATGTTAGTTAAGCAATTTATTTGAAATTACCACATATGATATTTAACTTCGATATAAAAAATTAATGAAAACGTAAATTACTTGATGGTTAGATTCATAATTCATTTAACTTTATAAATATAAAGAATATCAGAATATCCAATAAGAATATCTGGAATTAAATTCACGGATCTATTCAGAAAGCGAAAAAATTGAATGAATGGAGTTGTTTCAATGTAGACAAGATAGTAGAAGTGTACAAACAAATCAGTAGGTCAAGAATAATTGGGATTAATCTTATCGTGTTATTTAATGAATAACCCAATTTACGTGCCACTTTATCGGATTAAGATTTTCTATTTTCAACACGTGCAACGCCGGAAAGTATCTAATTGGATTGTTTTTATCGCACATCCAAATTGATCTAATTGAGTTCTGTTTTGTTTTGTCAGATTCGCCAATTACATATAAACGCTTCGTTTAGTTTAGAATTTTCTAAACTAAATGATTATTTATATTCGCTGTCCTGATACACAGTCTTCGGCGTTAATGGAACACCCAGATCGCTTGTCGGGTTCTCGGCAACTAGCGATACGAGCAAGTTGCGTGTTTGGTTGCAGATGAAGTGGAATTTCTCGACATCATTAATCAATGGTATTATCAATGCAGACTTATCTTATTGTTTTATGGAAGGTAAAAGCAAATATTACATTGCACGAGCAGCGGCAATCATCATCGAATTTAGAACAGTTTTTTATTTATTGCATCGATATGTCTTGGCATATCTGACTACATTGGATGATATGGGAGCTCTAGAGGAGGAAGTGGTATGAAGTGTATCATCTGTAAAACTGTGGACGGGAAAAGGGGTCACTTACAACAGAACATTGATAAGGAACCGAAAGAAAGTTGGTGCCAAAATAGATCCTTGTGGAGCACCCGCATTGATAGCCATTGTATCGTAGGAGAAATCGTGAGCCACCACATGAAGTGATCTATCTGAGAGAAAACGCGATAGTGAAGGACAAAGTTGGCAGGAGCAAATCATATGACACAATGCTTTGGTTGTAGACTCGGTCAAATGCTTCAGAGGTTTGGCAACATTGGATGATATAGGACCTTTAGAGAAGGAAGTGGTATAAGTGTATCATCATCTGCAGAACTGTGAACGAGAAAAGGGGTTACTTCCAACAGAACGTTCATATGAAACAGAAAGAAACTTGGTGCCAAGATTGATCGTTGTGGAACACCCGCATTGATAGCCATTGTATCGGAGAAGACAACTATCTGAGAGTCAACTCGATAGTGAACGACAAAGTAGCGGTGGCAAATCAAATGACGGAAGTTTCACAATGCTTTGGTTGCAGACTCGGTCAAATACTTTTGAAATATTCAATGGTACAGCCCGAAATCTCAAACCTTCAATACCTGAAGATAAACAAACCCATTACAGTATACAAATTGAATTGTTTAGATTGCGATGGGACTTATACAGCAATCTCTGAACAACATTTACAAAAAACAATGTATAGTACAAGAGGGAAAATTCCACCGCATTTGTTAAACACTGTTTTGATTATAACCATCAATTTGATTATAAAAATGTTAATATTATAACTAAGCAAACCAATTATTATAAAAGATCTATTCTGGAGATCATTCACATAAAACTTGACTCAAAGTCTGTAAATCATAGAACAGACATTCAGTCGTCAAGTCAGATTTACAAGAATTTAATTATTAAGAATCTTGCAAATTCCTACAGGCGTGTTTATACCTGGGACAAGAATCATTATCAATTAGCCATTATTGATTGCATTTGTTTTTATTCTGTTGTTTTCCAAATTGTAATTCACATCGCAAAGTGGAGTATTAAGCAGTTTGTTAATCATTGATTGATATGCTACCAATTTATGTGATTCTGGACACAAACACATATTGTATATTGTTATATCAGTGTCAATATGTAGGTTTATGATAAATAAGAAAACTAGTTAATACTCTACTTTAAAATAAAAATTTTGCAGAATTTTAAATTCTAAAAATTTATATAAATCCGTGAACGCGTTTAAATTAGTTCATAGAAGTTCGATAGAAAATCAAATTATCAGATATGGGCAATTTCATTATTAGCTTGTTCTGATTGTCTTTTGATAGCATTTGATTTTTTCATAAATACCTCAGTCAGTTAACAGTGATTACAAATGGGGAACCTAATAGAAATTAAAAATGGCTAGATATCTGGTACCCGTATTTTTTATCAATATTCAAGGGAAATTTCAGATTTCCACTTACCGTTCGTGTCTTTTGGGGTTGCAAGGGATGTAAACAGTCCATATTTGCGATCTAACTCATATAATCTAACGTTGATAGGATGAAGCAGCTTCACCACCACTTCCCAAATCAATTTATTGTCATTTTTAATCACTCAATCAAACATATCACGATAATTTCGAGGTTAGGGTTGTTGGGAAATCTTTATAGTGTGTAGTCAGGCAGCTTTTTCGCGGAAACTCGAACACCTCGTGTACGGAGGGTTGTATTCGCTGGTGGTGGCGAAACAGATGATTGGAGAAAATCAATAAAACGTCCCGACCGGCTAGACTATGACACGTTTAAGGTTAAGTCAGCCAGACTAATAAAATATACGGGCCAGCTTTGCGTGTGGATTTTCTTTTGACAAGGGTTTTTTTCCAAGATGTGATATATTCGGATATAGCGTGGCTCATACGTGGCAGAAGTACTATAACTAAGAAACATTAATCCTTATCCACTAAAAATACTGTTAAAGTACAGAGGACCTTTCGGCTACCAAGTAGCCATCATCAGAGTTATCTAAATTATGAATCAAAATGTGCCTGTTCAAATACTATTTGGGCGATAATAAAGTTTATACATTTCTATTCCTTCTAAATTACCTAGATATTTGTCTGTACTAGGTTTTGAAACTGATAAACTTTCTTGAGAAATGGTGTGACCTGCTAACGCTGATTTTTCTTTATATGAGCAAAATGTTCTAACGCTAAGCCTAACTTTTTACCAATGTCTCATTCCAGACACCCCTTCCATAATTTCTCAGCTGTTACCTGCCAAAAACATTTCAATGGACTTATTTCCGTTAATTGATTTTTGTCTATCTTCATCATATTTTCTATACGATGGCAAGTTTTCGAGCAGTCCTCGGATGCTACCATGGGTTCCCCACTTTCTCCGATCATAGCTAATATCTTCATGGAAACTTTTGATCAAGATGCTGTTGACTCATCTGTTCTCAAGCCGAAATGTTGTTTCAGATATGTCGACGATACTTTTGTTGTTTGGGGAGCATTTTGTTCCCTTCCTCAATCATATAAATTCATTATACCTCAATATCTTTTTCACCATGGAAGTTGAATAGAAAGGTTCATTCCCTTTCTGTTACACTAATGGGGTGTATTTTATTTACGTGGACTGTATATTGATGATTATGATGTCTATATAAAAAACGCTGCATGTCGACGGTCCAGAACATAACATCTGGTTCCTCTACAACTCGGCGTTCTGCAGACTATACAGACTGATTATATTTAGTTCAAAACACTTTCCTAGATGTAAAAGTTAGTCGACAGACTGACGGTACTTTGGGACATTATGTGTATCAAAAACCCAGTTGTACCGATATATACCTCAATGGCCTTTCTCACCACCATCCTGCCCAAAAGCAAACTGTCATAAACTTCTTGGTCCACAGAGCTGTCAACTTATCAGCTTTCATCTGTCTTATTAGCAAATAATTTCTCACATTAAAACATTCAAAAAACCACAAAGAATTCCACTTTGCACATGATCACACAACGGCAGGGTTAGGTGCCAGAACGGAGTCAACCTCCGGTATGAAGGCGGAAAACTGTATAGAGAGATGGTTTTTCCCCACAATAAATACCGCTACAGAAAACAGAAGAATCAGTTTCAGATCAAGCCTTTAGCTTGCCCTGAAGATGCCACTTGTAATGATTGACGAAACGTCGGCACCAAGTCGTGCGATTGTGACGCAGAATCCATCCGGAAGCCGAGAATTTTCAAGATTAGCTATCCGCTGAAGTCAACTCTTCAACAAATCCCTTAATTTATAAGTGAACTATAAACGAACAATAAGAAAATACGTTTTACGTTTGTTTTCAGCGATAACACTCCTTACTGCAATTGTTTGCATTGTTATTTCCGGTTCCCACATAAATTGTTTGAGACATTCTTCCCCAAATGCCTATTATATGATAGCCTGTAGGAAATCTTAAGGTAACAACGAAGTGACGTGCTCTCCTTGGAAAATAAAACAATTTTCAAAATAAAATTCATCTTATTTATTTCAGAAATATGACACACATCTTTTACTTAACGTCAAATACTTATTACTGGATTACTGATGATGGTTCGATTAGCTCATCTAGTCTGACAAGCCCTGCAATTGAAAACACATTGTCTATTACATACAATTTTACTGTTCATTAGTTTCGGAATTTAGTAGGTAAAGGCATAATTTCCACTTTTGACTGAAACATTTATTCATTAATTTTAACATCAACAGGATAGAGAGTGTTATCGACTAAATTACTTCGAAGTTATTTTTGATACAAAATATTCTGAAATTCACTTTTTTTTACTTTGAAGTGAATTTTCTAGAAATTGATTTGGCAAATGTTCAAAAAAACGGGAGCCATTCGGCCATTCGATGAGCTTTGATCTTATTTTGGCCTTATATACCTTCCGAAGTGTTTAATATTTCATTGCGCTACTTTCCATACTCTGGGGAAAGTTCAAAGGTCTCAATGTGAACTAACATACAGGATAAGTCATTGCTATTGGGACAACGGCAGATTATTTGAACCAAAGATACCTTAATAAAATATTGCTGTTGAAAAAGATGCAAGGCCTTCATAAATTATTACCTAATTTGTCACAGAGGAGGCAATGAAAATGATTTTGTCTATCATTTCATAATTCATTACAAGAATTTACATATAATTTGATATTTAATTGGAAATATCTCAGAAATTAATGATTTTAGGTCTAAGAGTGCCTGATGAAAATGAAATGTCTATTCATTTTTTGAAATAAAATACAATACAAGATTTCATTTTGAAAAAATTGGGAAAACATGGTGTCCCAATCTTGACTCGCTCTCTATCCAGTTGTTGCAATATTCAAAAATAGCAGGTTGTCATAAAACTGGACCAATGTCACATAATTATGCATGCAATAAATAATAAATTAATGTCAGGTTGTTTCATTTGGAGTATGATACAGGTCATGGAAGTCGTAACGGTGAAGATAAACATATATTTAAGAAAATATATGTTTTGTTCTCCCTAGTAATATGGAACAACCTGTACATATAATAATTTAAAATGTAACTTTACAGATGTCTACAATATTCGCACTGTCGCAGCCTGTATATTGTTAAGCTTTTAATAACAAACCTACTTACCAATTGTAATCTCATTTTTTCAATTCCTCTTTCAATTGCTTCAATATCAGCTTCGTCTATTGGTTGCCTTGGTTCAAGTAATGATCCCATTGTTTCACAAATAACCTAAAATTCAGAAGTTCGTATGTGCAATTGAGAGTTTCAATGTGGTACTGAATTTGTAAATGGCTCTCAAATGGCATGTCTAATAACACCATGACTAAATATGGGTGATTCGGGAAGTGACCAACAACTTTCAAAATTAATGCTGTACTGTGAGTATCTCATAATAAGTCACTTCAATACAGCTTGATTGAATTAACGTCAGTTCTTGTTGGACAAACGTAGTTAATTTTGAGGAAACCATCTTGGGAATAATGATTTTTATGATTTTGATTTCAATTAAGCATCATTCAAAAATCATGCTGGATTGAAAATTGAATTGGACATTGTCTTTCAACTGTGTTAGCTTTATATCAATTTAAAAATGAAAAACCCAATATTTTTTACTTCGAAATAGAACCATAGATGAATAATAAATTAATCAGAATCCATAATTGGCAATTCACATCACTCGCCACATGTATGTGGTCTATTTTTTACGTTTTACTCTACTAATATAATATACAGAATTTACTATTAAACTGTGCAAATTTTAGTTTAGCCCATTATTTTGTTTCAATGGTTTTATACTATCATGTGTTTACAACAAAGGTAAGCTACGCCACTAAACTTGCTTATTGGTTTTGGCTTACATTTTGTCAAGACTAGAGGCTCTATAAATAACAAAATATAGCTCCTGGTGTTGACGTTGAAGCTATTATTAGGAATATTACCAAAAATGTAATATAAATGTATTTGCCTTGAAAGACCACATGAGTTCTGATTTATCTACATCGTCAGTGTCACTTTCACTTTTTTATTTCTAAATTTTATTCACCTCTTGTCTTTAAATTGTTTTTAACTTTGTTTGCTACAAGTTCATATGAATGTTTTTTATTCTTATTTCTTCTAATTCTTTTAATAGTCTTCTTCATCTTCGGAAAGTCACTAGTCAAGTAACAAGTGCACTTTCCGGTGGTTTACACATGGCAAGTTTAAGGGCGGCCAAATGTAGACGTAGCTTAAGATAGATTTGGAACTAGAAAATCAAGTACAGCTTTTTCCCACTGGTGATTTCTGAAGCTTTTTTTGCCCCTATTTCAGTTCTACCGAGGATGGACACTTACTTATCGAAATACGTATTCACTTAACAAAATATTATCGTAATCTAAAAGTATGTTCGAGTTAAATTCATTAAGCTGAACAATTTTGATGGGCAAATTCTAGAGACTATCTTAGATGGAGATTTTCTAAAAATACCACGTTAGGATAAGACAATATTTCAAAATAACAATTTAATTTTACCATGAAAATCACAAACACCACCAGCAACTGGAAGAATAGGCCGTTATACATCTTTACAAATGTTCAATGATAAAATTCTTAAAGAACTGTTGGAACGACACACTGTTGTCCGTTTATATAACCCTCGTTGAAGCTGATTACTTAAGGAAAAACTGACGGATTACTTTTCCGTGTTCGATTTTATCGATTCCACAATAATTACGATATGAAGAATAACTTAATGCAATTCTTATTTTTAAAAACACTTATACTATAACAGGAAGTGCAACACTATAAGAAATATTCACCCTTATCCACTAAAAATACTATTAAAGCACTACTCAGTCTGACGTATTGTCACCTTGACTCCAACTACTGCCCTGTTCCCGGTTTTTAAATTTAATAATATTGGTTATGAAAGACAGCGTTAACGTTGTTAAAAATGAAGCCAGATGGGAAGACTATATAAATATCCTACATTTATAACAGGAGAGCGACATTTTAACACAGACAAGGGCCGACAAAATTTCAATTCCCCCCCTGTCTTCCTCATCAATTTGGACAGGTGGAATGTGCTTAAAGTTAGATTCTTCACTTTCGCGTGAACACTGAAAGAATTAAAACGACAGATTCACTTTAATAAGTTTATTTCAGGATACATCATACATATTTCTCAGACTGAGGAAATTGGACATTCTGTTACTATATATACAGACAATGCTTTCACAATGAAAAATTGGTTGTTTTCGAACAAATTTAGTTCTTAGATAACAGTTCCTCATTACAAACTCTAAATCCTAAAACTAAAATAATATCTAGATTGTAACTGAAAATAAATATATTTTTTGAGCGATTAAAATGAGAAAATTATAATCTACAAACTTCTTCCATTCACCTAAAAAAATACTTTTCCATTTGTTTTATATCACAAAGTAAGCAGGAAGTCAATTTCCTTTGGATCTTCAAAACAAACTAGTTTTCTGAAGACCAATAAAACATTACAAAATTCCAAATTTATCATTTTATATTTCACAGAATGGATGAGAAAAAGCTTGATAGATTTGGAGTGATAATTTAAGTCGAGCAAAATATCCGACAAGCCAGGGATTCTGATTTAGGTTTTATTGCACTAAATGCAAGACGACATGGTGGGACCTTCAACCAACACGGATCCCTGATAACAACTATCATTATGCCAATACGCTTGACTTATTCCTCACTAACAATGCAGATCCCAATGAAGTAAAGGTCTGTGCACCATTAGGAACTCAGACCATTCACTCATCACTACGACCTGTTCTTATATCACTCCATGAACCAATCCAATACCTCCGTGCATAGTTTGGCATTACAACTCAGCCGACTGGGACGGTCTTCGCATGTTTTTCTCCGAGTATCATTGGAGAAGCGTATGTTTTGAATCTGATAACCCAACGCAATGTGCCTAGACATTTAGTATAGCATCAGGCTAGGAATGGAAACTTACATACCTCATACCAACAAATCATTATCATATGGTGAACGATGGCTCAATAGGGCCATCTGCTTGATCTTAAGACCAATAGGGCCAAACGGAATTCTACATGTCATTCTCAAGGAATGCGGGCCAGAGTTAACACCAATTTTCTGCAGGTTGTTTATTTTTTATACAAACTTGGTGTATTTCCTTCCATCTGGAAGACAGCTAGAGTCCAATCAATTCCGAAAAAAGGAAAGAAGACCCTCCTAATAATTATAGCCCCGTAGCACTATTCTCTGTGATATCTAAGCAATTAACTCTTAGCTTTAGAGAGCTCCAAGATCGTGACTCACCGGCAATATGGCTTTCGTCAGCAGATGTCAACAGGAGATCTGCTTGCCTACGTCACATGTATTGGTAGAAATCAATAAGAAAATATCCGGAATCTCTGGATGTTGCATTGGATACCTCCAAAGCATTTGACCGAGTCTGGCTTCTTAGGAAACTTCCGTCATATGGTTTTCCGCCTCAACTTACTATCGAGTCTTCTTCATGTGGAGTATCCTCCAATGCAATGGCTATTAACGCTGTTGTTCTACAGAGGTCTGTGTTGGCACCAAATTTGTTTCTCCTCCATATCAAAGATCTGTTGGAAGTGGCCACCTGCCTCGCCAACAGCTTTGCAGATGATGGTACACTTCATACCGCTATCTCAACTAGAACCCCTATTCCATCCAATGAAGCCAGAAGAGCGATACAGAGACTGATTGACGCAATTCATGGAGATCTGGCAACGATTTTGAGATGAGGATCTGATAATCTAGTAGTGTTTAATGCAACCAAAACTCAAGCTTGCATCTTCTCCATTGCGTCTATTGTGAAACCGCTTCACAAACACTTGGTTTTCTATTCCGTGCCAAGAGATACTTCACATCCCAGACACTCCTAATAACCTACAAAGCACATATTCGACCTGTCCTCCCGTAATGCTCACTTGTTTGGAGTTCGTCTCCCAAACATACGCTGAAGCCAAGGTCTTGATACTTGCTCTCTTCTCATTTTATGTTCAAAGTCGTACTACCCGCTTAAGAGAAACTATGCCAATTCCTTATCATTAGACAGAATATGCTATCCATGCACCTCGAAATACCATGTGTACTCTTATCAATAATATTCCTCTTGACGTTGACCTTTTTCAATATATCATCATCAAAGTTGAAATCTATTTTAAGACGTACTTATTTTGCATTTTCTATTTTGTTTCTGTTCTCCATTATTTGTTTGGAATAGTATTAACTCTGTTGCTGTTGATGAATTCAATTAATGTTTCAAATTCCACATGGTTTACTTTCTTCTGGGATAATATAAAGAAGTAATATCAGTCTGATTAATTGAATTCAACGTGGTCAGGCATGAGAGCGTCATTTTTATCAAACCACTTGTTGATAACAAAGTTTTACTATTTCATAATATATATCATTATATTTCCTTCAGATACGTAGAAGTTTCGATTCACTTACGTGATAAGAAAAAGAGGAAACTTACACATCAAATACAATTTTCTCTATAGTTAAGAACTTTTCTTTTTAAGCTTTGACTACACCAGAGGGTGGATGTTTGTAGAGGAGATAGGCATTCGAATTGTTCATGAAGGTTTGGAGATTATAGACTTAGGGAAAGACCGCACTAGGTAAAAAGTTTCACAACTTTGCTGTTCGATAGAAAATTGAAGTCTGGTAGAAAGAAATTCGGCAGGATTCAAGCTTGACAATGAAGGGCTGACTAGCTTAAACTCGTATAGTTCGCTTATCGGGACTCTCGTGCATGGGCGCCGACTCCATGGGGCCCAAGGGGCTCGAGCCCCCCAATGTTGTGGGAAGGGGGGCTCAGCCCCCCCAATGTACAGAAAGGCGGACTCGGCCCCCTTCCCAAAAAAGTACAATTCAAACCATAAACAAACTATTAAAAACTGTAAAAAAACTTTCGTATCTATATTTTGCACAAAACTTATTCACTTGCACAAACGATTACATAATCTACTGCCTTTCTAATGTAATGAAGTTTTGTTGTGGAAAACAATCGTCAAGCATCTTTGGGGGAGTCGGGGAATTTTCAGTTTGTGCGTAAACGCACCATCACTGGCAACACTGGTAGCTAGTACCGGGATTACCTGGTTCACCGCTGGCGGCACTGAGTTGGGCAGGGGAGTGCAGAGCGGGCACAATGAACAGTAATGTCATCAGTAACTGTAGCTTTATTCTAATTTGTAAATAAATCTTAAGAAGTTTAGCAATACAAAACCTAAACTGACAGTTTCCGTAGTTTTAACGATAATCAACAGTTTAAAACTGTTGATCGTTAATAGGACGATTCAAGTAAAATGTTCAACCTTGACCATTACCCCCCCCCCCCCCCCCATCAATCACTTTCAGGCCCCCCAATAATTTAAAAAAGTCGGTGCCCATGGTCTCGTGGTGGAACAGACGAGATTTCTGATGAACAACGACCATGGAACTATCTATAGAAAAGGTAGAGATCGCCTACCTTTCTACGATGTTCTAGAATCTAGACATGTCAATAAATTCGTAAAGTGTGACAACAATCAGACGAATAGCGTTCTTCTGGATAAAATTTAAAAGCTTCAGCGTATGTTTGAGAGCCGAACTCCAAGCATGTACTCCACGACTTTGTATGAGAAGTTGCTGGGATGTAAAGTAGCTCTTGGCAAGGAATAGAAAACCAAGTCTTAGTGCAGCGGTTTTTGCAATGGACCTCACATGATCGTGTTCGCCTAAAGTAGTCCCGCCGGGGGCGAATAAAAATTCTGCCTCTGCGTGGGTAAAATACTGCACCACATGGCTTTACTCCTCAAGTCCGGTGTCTGTGCTTCCTATCCCAGGTCTCTGGATGAAGGATTCGCGACCAGGTCAATGATATGTTGTAGGCCGATGAGATGAGGCCGACGGCTACTCGTCAAACAAAAGCTGTTAAGTGACACGACCACGAGTAGGCAGGGGGAGAGGGGCTCAAAACGACAAGTATATTTGTAAATAATTTACAAATATACCTGTCGTTTTGGCATTGAATTGCATCAAAAAACGTTGGGCAGAGATTAAAAACCACACACCTCTTGATCAATCGGATTTTATAAATGCGGTAAAGTTTTGTTTAGAATGCACTTATTTTCAGTACGGTGAGCAATATTTTGGACAAATTTTCGGCACAGCAATGGGATCTCCTATTTCAGCTACCATTGCTAACCTCGTTATGGAATGCCTAGAGGAATCCGTTATAAATTCATTAGATTTTCAGCCTGTATTCTTTAAACGGTATGTAGATGATTGCCTTATGTGTGTTCCCAACGATAAAATTCAATATGTGATTAATAAATTTAACAATTTCCACTGTAAACTTCAATTCACTTGTGAAATAGAAATAAACAAAAACATAAATTTCCTAGATATGAACATTAGGCATGATGCAGATGGAAAAATAAAAACTTCTTGGTTTACTAAAGAAGTTTGGTCTCAACGTTATCTTCATTTCAATTCCGTTGCACCAGCTTGTTATAAAAAAAAGTGTCATAAACAGCCTTACAGACCGCGCGATAAAATTGTCCCACGCAGATGACCGCCCCAAGAATTTAAATATTGTTCGTAATACACTAGAAATGCATGGCTACCCAAAAACGTTCTTCAATCCTATCATTAAAGAGAGAATAAACAAAATCTATAATGGTTCTTCATATAAAAATAACGTAATACAGACAATTATATAACTTTACCATACATTCCGGAGACCTCAGAAAAAATTAAGAAATGTTTGAAAAAGTACGATATAAATGTTGCGCATAAACCTACTCAAAGATATAAGTGTTCTTTCCCGGAAAATCGTATATATATACATATAAATTAAGACATTTTCCTTCATTGGAGGTTTTCAGCCACTATTTTTCTCGTAATCTACAGAAACTTTCTGCATTTTCAAACCTTAAGTCGGAAAAAAAATACCAAATCTCAAAAAAATCCATAAAATGACTGTACTAATAGTGGAAACTCATACAAATTTTATTTTTATTATACTTATTAGTATAAAGATACATTTATGCAGACTGTAAGGCATATGAGAAAAAACTGCATATATTGATAATTTTCAGGATAGTACATCCGACTTATGCTGAATATGATGCAAAAGGAGAAACTCCTGTACTTTCTTCTGTACTGCGAAATATAAAAGGCCAATTGTTAGACCACGTAACAGAAGAAAATCGTGACAAAAAATATTATTCGGCTTTCAGTCAAAGCGAAAAACAAAAGTTCGTTTCATACACCGAAAAGAACATTTTCCGTGGGGTCGCGTTAAATCATAAAAAATTTACCGATATCACTTATTTTTTGGTTTCACATACTCTACTATAATCGTACTGTCTGCCTTAATCTTCTGGACAGTGAACAATCAAGCATAAACATAGTGACTTTTCATGATCTAATCAAGTTAAATTGAATTTTTATATACTGTGTTCCTCTCTGGAACAGCCGAATAGTATAATGTAATGCCAAATGTTACAATCGAAATAAAACACAAATTTGAAAATGTCAATGTGTGACAGAACAATTGTCAGTAATTGAACTTTATAGTTCGTGTAAATTAAATTTGCGTTTTATGTCATTATCCAGTTTTTTCTTTTAAATGAATTTACGTTAAGTAATCCATAGAGATATAGAAAAGTTAAGTTCTGGGTACTTAAGCTTAACTGTGTTGGGAAATATTTCTCAAATCTAAAACCTGTAATACCTAAAGATAAACAAACCCACACAGTATATAAATTGAATTGTTTAGATTGTGATGGAACTTATAATGGAATCTCTAAACAATATTTACAAAAAAGAATGTACGGCCATAAGTATAGCACGAGAAATAATAACTTAGAAAATTCCACCGCCCTTGCTAAACACTGCTTTGATTATAACCATCAATTTGATTACAAAAATGTCAATATTTTAACTAAAGAAACCAATTATTATAAAAGATCTATCCTGGGGATGATTCACATAAAACGGGATTCCAATTCTGTGAACCATAGGAATGATATTCAGGGATTGAGCCAGATTTATACTAACTTGATTAATTAAAACTCTTGCAAATTCCTACATACGTCTTTATAATGTTAAAAGTATAGGAAGAACGCTTAAAGTAAATTCCAATGTAGGTCTAAAACCTTTTCAAGTACGTCATAAATCTACATCTGGTTCTAGTAAATATCAACAAATAGCTTCGAACTTCAGTTGCTTTGAGACCATAGCAATATGCGTTTGTATATTATGAGAATTTTACTGAACAGTGGATTCTTGTTACAAAAAAATTATACTTTAATATTAACGATACAATTTTCGATTATTCGTGGTTCTGTTCGTTTCGACGGCGTGGGTTTTTTGATTGAAAATTGTGCGATATGGACGCTTGTGCTAATTAGTTTAATTAACCCCTTTTTACATAATAAGTCTTCTGATGAAGGTCGTGAGACCGAAACGTACGTAAAGACGAAAATTTAAAACAGAGAGTTATTGTGACCTATTTCCCGAGAATTTTTATATATAGAAAAGAATAATGATAATCGTTTGATATTAGAAAGTATCCAAATTAATAAACAATTGTGTTGATGATAAAATTGATTCTAATCTTTCAAAACTTTATAATAATTTAATTCAAACTTAACTAAATTCAAATATATTGTATTAACACTTTCTTAATTCAACCTAACTCACTTTTCTTAATTCAACCTAAAAAGATAATATGTTATCTGACATGGTTAAATTTATGACAGCGACAGTTATCATTGAAAAATGCAATATGAAGCTGAGGATAGTATTCCTCAAGACATCTTAGAATCCCCCAAGCTGGTATCGCTAAATCTTCTGCCAATTATATTTTGTGAAAGATACGAGAAAGAGTACGAGTTTTTTTTTAAATTTCTGGAGGAAAATCTTAATAACTTGTTAAGAGAGTTTTCTAAGGGGGTAGTAAGAAAAAGAATTTATGTGTTTCGGCAATTTTCAATTTTCTTCAGAGTGACTGAATGTCCCGAGTGGGACATTTTTGAAAAACTCACTCAATATAATGAATTTTGACTTACCTTTTTACTCACGCTTCGTCCGCATAGACACTGTTGAAGGGAAGGTATTGATATAAATAAAAGAAATAAAGTTGTTATTCAACGAAATAAATATTTATTTACAAAACGTAAGTTTATTATAAATACATTTTTGGTGATGTATTCTTTCAATGACCACCATAAGTACACAGTATCCTAAGCACGTCGTTACATGCCGTCCACAGTCCTCTATTTTACAATACACAGCCTTTTCCTATCGAAGAATACACCACCGAATATACTGAATAATAATAATATTCGCAATACTTTCGATAAGTCGCTTTACAAATACAAATACTAACGTCATCTTGATCGGTCGATGAGTCTTGTCATAAGATCCTTCGGTTTAATCCCATCTTAAGTCATAATAGTTTGAATAAGTAGATGTTGCAGAGATTTAAGGCCGTCAGACAGAAAGTATATCACAACAAGTGAGTGTGTTTACGTGATAAAATATAATTTACAGAAGATTCGAGCACGCTTCATTTTGTGATAATTCAGAGCGTGTCTTCCAGTTTTCTCTTTGTGGTCACTCTAGAGGACAATTGTTGTTTCAATTCGAAATAGGATTGAAGGCGAGAGGTGCCGTATTCCTGAAAGGAAAGTTCATTCGATTAAATTCGGAAAGAGATATTGGTTTGGTTTAGTGTCGCCATTAAGAAGCCTCACATTCCCCGTGTTACTTTTTTGGCGCCCAACGTGGGGCCTCTTATGTTTCTCCAGAGACCCGCTACCAGATTGACATACTTGGCTTGGGCTATCAAGCTACAGAGGTCGAGGTTGTCTTTTTCTAAGACACTCGGAATAATGAATGACCATTGAATAAAATTATTAGCGTCCAAATGTTACAAGTGGGACACCTATTCATAGATGGCGTGAGATATTTCGGTCTTTTTACCACGTGTTAGGTTACCTTCAACAGAGATCCTTCAGTTACGTTGCAAACTTGCTAGTTCCACTGAAGAGCTTTATGAGACGAGCGAAACAGCTGTCTGGAACTATACGTTTGTGACGTTACTGATTGATCTGGACTAGAAAGACCTTATCATTGTTATCTGTCAAAAGTCAACATGAGATAAATTAGAATATTCATATATTCATTTGTTTTCTAATTCTCTTGAATTAATTTTTTTCAAATAGCAGCCCATATTTTTATTTCCACCATTAGATTGACCGATTGATTCTCATTAAAGAGGATATGAAGTATTAAGGACCTAAAATTGGTATTTTTCGAAGAGATCAAAATAAACAGATTTTATACAAAATTGGGAGTATTTATAGAAAAAACCGTAGATTGATACCGTACAAATGTGTTTTGCAAGGTATCAGTCAACTGTTTTTTTATAACTCCTTGCAATTTTGCATCAAATCTTGTTTCTTATTTCCTCAAAAGATATCGATTTTAGGCCCATAGTGCCTCATATATTTTCTATCGAGAATCAATGGAGAACCAGATGCAGAAAAAAACATATTGGGGTTGTTTCAAGACATGAAGTTATTGAGATTTTGAATTTTCCACTTTCGTTCTAAGTAGATGAAGTAAGCCTGCAACCAAAGATGCAAAAAATTGGGTGTTCTTTTTTGAAGAAACATTCTACCAAAAATTCAAAATAAATTCTAACGGGTAGGTTGAAAACGAACGGCCTGTATATGCAGATGTCTACCAACCATTCACCAATCACTCAATACTGTATTGACAATCTTACCCAATATCCGAACGGGATGGTTGACGTCTCTTGATTGACAAACGCCCACAGACACCAGAAAATATGCGAAACCAGCGTGAAAACTTCCACTTCCTGGAGAACCTTGGCGGGATTTTCGTCTGAACCGCTTTCTTTCAAGTATTCGGTGACGAAACGTAGTCTCTGTTGTTCAGTAGGATAGTTCTGCATGTTTTTGGAGAAGAACGGCGCCTGTTTCTCTGTATAATCGTAGATCCATTCGACGAAATGGTTGGCGATATCGAACGCCCTGTAGTTATAAGAGCAATATTCGAAATCTGCGGAAAATGAAAAGCGTGCGTTAAAAACTCACTCCTTGAAATTGTCTCAGAATTAATGTTTCGACGTCTTCAACAAATATATGAACTGTCAAGTCGATTGGATAAAATATAGAAATATACTTATTACCCGGAAATACTGGGTGTTGCCAACTGTTGTAACAAAGGTATTTCATGTGTGATTATAAAGATTTCATTTTAAAAGTAACTTGTAATAGGATACTTTGTTACTATACATTTCATTCGGACATGAGCCTAAAAGTAATTCTTTTCGAAGAACAAATGTAATGTTATTTTTAAGTCAATTCAGAGCATCGGCAAAGTTACTGGTTTGGTTCTTACTACCCTGATAGGAAGTTATAAATCTATCAATTTATAAAGACTAGAAATGTTGAAGAAAACGAATGAGTGTTAAGATCGTTGAATGACCTAGCAAATTATGGTCACATGCTCCGGGCCTAAAACGAAGGTTTTCCTATGTTGACTACAAATACAAGTGCCCAGATTGTGAACCGCATCAGGGTCTTCATAGTTTCAATTCAATTTGTAATAAGAATTTAACAGTATCCTCTATCATTCTCAGACTAACTATTGTTTGTTCATGACAAATATCAGATACTTTTAATCACTCAACCATAAACTCAAAATCATATCAGGCATCTCGAACTAAGAGATTTTAGTTTTGTACAGTTTGAGAAATCATAGTTTGATTTCTACTTACAGTGGCACCCAACGTGGGGCCTCTTCTGTTTCTCCGGAGACCCGCTACCAGATTGACATACTTAGCTTGGGCTACCAAACTACAGCGGTCGAGGTTGCCTCTTTCTAAGATTAAATATCTCACAACAGTTATCGGAATAATAAATGATCATTAAATAAAATTATTAACGTCCAAACGTTACAAGTGGGACATCTATTCATTGATGGCGTGAGATATTTCGGTCTTGAAGAGATTTTATGAAATTTTCTGAAGAAATCATACCTTTACCAGAGTGATAAATTATTCTGAAAGGTATTATTATAGCTTAGCTCGTAAACAAAATTAAAAGAGCATGTTATTGTGGAGCACCACGTCAAACAATTAGTTTCAATGGATTTTAAAACGCGTAATTTGGACATTATTCCAATTTGAACTAATTTGATATGGTTTTAATTTTTACTTATAATAACACTGCATATTTTACTTTCAATTACCCTCGTTGTTGAATTGTGCCGAGTGTTATCTATGTAATAAAATTGAATTATTCAGTATTCGTCGTTAGGGTTCATAATTAGTATTATTATCGTATTTTTTATATTATATATAATATCTAGGCCAAGATAAACATTCTACTTGTACGCCCGTTCAATGTCCTCTAAAATTTTGGATTTTTTATTTATTTATCATATTATATGATTATTTATTGTATAATGAATTGCTGTCTCCAACATTATTGACTGAAAACCCACGTTCTGGGTTTGAATTACAAGCCACTGAATCTATTGTTTAGTTTAGTAGTGATTAGGAAGATATCTGCGTCGCTATTAAAGCGATGGTCCAGTTACAATAAATTCGATAAATTGCATTGTATTCCCATTTTATATCTGAGTTAGTTTTAAAACAGTTGGCGATCATCAATGTTCGGTTGGTTGCGTTAAAGCGAAGTGAAATGAACAAAGCCACAAAGGTGTATCTCAGTTTGAGTAAACCTTGTATAGACTGGTTCCTCAAAATTTTTGACATACTAAGTAAGGAATTTGATTCAGATTTCTCTGCAGCCTGATTGTATTAGACTGCCGCCCTTAGGTCACGACCTATAGAGCCTATTGGCCAATCCAACAGCGTAGGTATATGAACCATCCTCGTATTCTTACCTATAATAATTATTTTCGGTTTCAACCCGCTTCGTTCTGAGTCTCTGCAAATGAGAATATTCCCTTCCTGTAAGTCGTTATGACAAAACACGACCGGACTCTTTTCCATCTCGATCCTGTTCCGCAACCAGACGATCTCTTCTTCCAGATTAACATTCGGTAAGCATTCCTTGAATTCTTTGGATTTGATCTGCGTCCCACATGACTTCATCCATCTGTTGATGGTGTTCCAAAGCCAACTGGGTTCCTTGTGCAAAGGAACCTATAAAATCAAAATTCACCATGTACTAGCCAGTTTGATGCTACAATCTTTCGCAATGAAAAAGACTACATGTTTTTTGCATTTGTCATTTATCGTATCATCAAAATATGGGATTTGATTTGAGATAAGATAGTTTTGGAGTGAGTAAATGTTTGAGACGTGCTTACAAAAGATATTGCACAGTTATATAACGTCTGAACCATAAACGATTTGAAATTAAAACTGGAAGAACCAAAAATATAATAAACGGATACTATAACGTAATTAAATTGATCGATTTTACAACAAACTGACCACAAACAGGAAAAAAAAACATTTGAAGGGTTATCCAAATAATTTTTTTGTCTTTGAACTCCACCTTCCCTGATAGATGAAACTATTCCATTTGCCGAAGAGGAAATCTTGGGATGCTGGTTTCAAACCAATATACTATCTGTATGTCATGGTCATCAGACTCATGTAAACGTATGGTAAGGCACTGGAGTCATGGACAATTACCTCACAATGTGTTCTCGATTGTGAAGGAACTAACGGCACTAGTAAAGAACCCCAATGGTAGAAATCCTACTTGATCTACATCCTCTTCATATCTATTAGGAGAGAGGGCAAAATACAGTCTCCAAGCTGAAGGAACGGCAGAACATGTTCTCCCGAACCAGCAAAATTTGGCCCACTCTTTCAGTTCTCTAATCGTGCCAGATTTCTCGACACAAACCTTTCCCTTTAAACAGGCCCAAAGAAAAAAGTTCAATGGTGTTAAATCGCAAGGTCTATCGAAGTCATTTTCTGAGAGATAAACACGACCAGTAAATTTAGTTTGAGGTTGAGTGATTGTTCAACGTGCTGTATGCAGCTCCATCCTGTTGAAATCACACGTCATTCAAGTTCTTTGGAAGAAGTAGTTAAGAATCTCCCGAGAGCGTAGCGTACACCTTAAAGAAGTACATGTTGATTTTTACTACCGACTACGCCAATTTTGTCGATTTACAAATATCAGCCTTCTCCCTGTATATATTCCGTCATAGTTAACATGCAAATGGACCGCAATTCAAATCATTCACATGTTATATTCATTGCAAATTCATTTAAGAAACGAGATTTTTCTTATGCAAAAAATCCACGATATTTTTATGGACATACGATAAACGAACACCTTGGCTATCCTTGTAGATGGTCATCCTTTTCAGGAAAGTTTTCATCATATTCTGGCCCATTAGCCTACACCTTATGTTCAACGTAGTCCCAAATAAAAAAATCTAAAGGTGTTAAGTTGCACGATTTAGGTACCCAATCAAAAAACGTAAGGCTTTGTGCGTGGTTTTCAATTCTTGTGTGAACTGAACCTTGTAAGCATCGACGCCAAGACTGGTTGTTGTCATGCCTAATTGCTAATGACATCTTCGTAGCAGCAATATTTTCAGCCGATCTGTCTGATCTACAATTAGAGTATGATCTGGTGAAGAACAGGGCCTCAAAAATATAACGAACAATGAAATTACGTCATTTCCTGAATTACTTATACGAATAATGAAATGATTCAGAAAAACCTAATCTAAAAAACGAAAATCTCCAGAACAGTTATTCAATAACATAATACCGTATTGTATTAACTTAATATATCTACACTATCGCAAAAAGTCTTCAATATGAATTCAAACAATCTTATCGCAAATTAAATTTTAATTCTGATAATACTATCGCAAAAGTTTATTAAACTTCTTTTAGAGACTCGAATACATAAATACACAGAAAAATATGACATAAGCGTCGTTATCTCTGAAATACCTTTCTGCTAAAATAGGTATTAGTTTGAAAATACTTGTATAATAATTTCACTACTTATAAATTATAATGTCCAACAATTGGGAATAGATTATCTTAGGCTAAATGTATGAAATGAACGTGAATGATTATTATTATTCATAAATTAACATAACAAATCGAGTACAGATTATGAAAATAGACGTTTTGACAGTTTTCTCCAAATTATAACAATAAAACGTGAAATAAAAATACTTTGAAAATATTACATGATTTTTATCATTTATTACCATTTAAAAAAATGTCCATTTCTATGGGAAAACGTAAAATAAAAATAATTGGAAAATATCGCATGATTTTTATTACTACCTTTTGACACCTACATGAATTCTTTCATGATAAATATTTTAATATATTCTCAAAGTCTATCAGAGTCAAATGAGAATTACTTTCATTAAAAAGTATTTATTGATAATTTTATTTCACATTTAATTCAATTTTTAGCACTTACATGCAGTTTTTGGTGACAAATTTTGGTTTACAATTAAAAAAATAATTAACGTAGTCGAAACCTGTCAAAACATGAAATATAAGATACATATTATATTTCGTACTCAACTTTATCCTGACGTAGGAATAGCTGCCAACATACAAATAAAGCAAAAAACATGTGTCCCAAAAATATTAAATCATATAATGAAATCCTACGCTTGGATTCGTCCGCTGTGGCGCTCATATAGAGGGCGAGGCCAAACGCTATGTGCCCTCTGGAATCAAAACCAACTGTATCACAGCTTGCTAGAACATAACAAGAAGATTCCCCATATGTGTGTGATATGATTTGTAAACAATTCACTGACCCATGCGATAAATATTACATTTCAATATTTTTTACAAAAGTCTCTATAACATATATAGTAAATATTTTATTCAACTACATAATAATTAATCTGCAGCTGTAAAATAATGCCCAGAAACTGTCACAAATTTTAATAAAACAAATAAATACTCTCAACTCAGTTTAATTGAGATGAAATCTTGAATTACTATATTATATCATTAATTAATTATATATTCAAAAATTGTGTCGATACAATTACAATTATCAAAATTTCATCTCAATACTATAGAAGAAAAGTTGACTTGAATCTATATTATTGGATAATATATAAATTCTCGGGAAATAGGTCACACTAACACATATGCTTGTTATTTTCATCTTTACGTACGTTTCGGTCTCACGACCATCATCAGAAAACGTATCGATGTCTAAAACGGGATTTTTTAAAACTAACTGTAAGATCTAATGAATTTATTACAGATTCCTTTAGCCATTTCATAACTAGGTTAGCAACAGCAGCTGAAATAGGAGATCCCATTGCTATGCCGAATATTTGCCCAAAATATTTCTCACAATATTGAAAATAAGTGCATTCTAAAACAAAACTGTACTGCATTTATAAATTCAGATTGATCTGGAGGTGTGTGGTTTTTAATCTCTGCCTAACGTTTTTTGATACTACTCCAAAACTACTGGTATATTTTTAAATAAAGAAACAACGTCCAAGGAATTTAATATATGATCTACGGATAGGGATAGATTTTTTATAACTTCATTAAAATGCCATGAGTCTTTCACATGAAAGTAATTTTTGCCTATTATATTCTTGATAGATTTTGATGAAAATTTTGATAAAAGGTAGGCGCCCATAGATATAAGGTGCTTGCCCATTATGGCAAATTAATTTATCCGTTCAATAGGGATTGTCTTATTTTTGTACCATTTATTTATTTATTTATTCATGTCATTTTGTACTGATAATGTAGGGTCATATTTAAGTTGTTTCATCATTTAACAGATTTTCTATTTTGTTTTCGTTGTAATCTCTATGCATTATCACGATTTTATTACATTTGTTCGCGTTCAAAACTAATATTTGAGGGTTAGCATCTAAAAACTCTTTAATCTGTGATAGTTGAAACGATTTTTTGCTATGCCTATTTCTGCTTTCTGTTTATTTTTTTTATTTGACAAGATGTTACAAATTTTATTTCTAATTAAATTTTTTTCCTCTAAATTTTTATTTCTAATTCCGCATTCTAAATTAGCAATTATATTGTCGATAGGCAAATTTTTATTATCAGGCAATGCAAGAATCATCAATAATTATTGGATATAACAGAATTGAACGTGGATTCAAAAAATAAACAATCCTAAATGAAGCAATATTAATTCAACGAATTATTAAAAAATTGGATAGTTAACTTTGTTACTAAGAGCTATGTAATATAACATATTTTTTGAACTTTTTAATCGTTGGAAATATCATGTTTTCATTTCTAAATGAAAATTCTGAAAATCATTTTAGAGCATAAAATATAATATGTATAAATAAATCTGAAAAACTTCTTGGATGTAAATGAGAAACTTCTATCATTTTATCTAATTTTAATTCACTTATCATCGCCATATATTTTTAAGTAGAAGCAGCTTATATAATATTCTAGAAACTAGAAGGTTGATGTGCAAAATCTAAAAAAAACTTATATGAATTGATTTTGTACGAATTGTTTTTTTTTTAATTGCATAAATACGTTTTTGTTTAATCGTATTAAAGGATCAAAATGATAATATATTATTATAATGAAAACGATTAAATGTGCCTAATAATATTTCATCTACATTTCATAATAAATTTCGTTCATGAAATGTTATTAGGATAAAATATTTAGGAAAAAATGTCAAGCGCAACCTTGAAAAACGAATAAAGTTTATGATTTCTTTTCTGACTAATTTATAATGCTTTAGATTAATTATTAAACAGGTCATAATCACGCAATGAGGAGCCACTAATTTTTAGAACTCATTATGGAAGAATACCAGAACATTGTTCAAAACATTCCGTCGATTATATCTTGTACTATTAATTTAACATTTGAACATTTCTCATGAAACGAATGAGTTGTTTAGAAAAGTTAAAATATTTAATATGATAATTAAATTGATGCATTATTTCCCTGGAAAATTTTTAGTCTAATTATTATTCATTTTACAATTAATTCTTGATTTCAAATATAATATGTTAACTTTTACGTAATTTTTCCTTCAATAAGATAATTATATGTCCACATATAGTTTTACCAACATTTTACTATTATTCGATGTTTTCCAGCAAAATTCAAACCACATAAGTTATTATGATGTTTTATGGCCACAACAACAAATGTTTATATTAATAGCTTTATTTAATATTTTTTCTGAATTTTCATTCATATGCAAAAACCAATATTTAAGTATCATCATTCTTTGATAGATTTTTATTACGTACATATGTCAAATCTTGAATTAGGTATTAGGAATAAAATATACGAGGTATTTCAAATAGTAGTACGAGTAGCGTGGGAACGAGGAAAAAAAGTATAAAATATTAAATCGTTTTATTTCTTATTATTCACAAATTGATACAGACCGTTAAATTAGTTTAGTTTTTTTATGAATATTCACGATGCAGAAAATATTAATAATGTTTTCCAATCTATTGTATCTACATCATTACATTTTTTATAGATATTTTTTTCTGAATTTATAGAAGATTTATTAAAGTTATTAAATAGCATATTTAATGAAAACATATTACCGACAGGTGAAGGAATAATTTTTTTTAAATAACAGCAGCCAAGTTTTCAAGTACTGAATTGAACGACTCAAATGAACCAAAACATTATAATTATCATTTCCTGTCTAAAAGCATTAATTATTTTTTTATTATGCAATATTACAAAAATGTACTTATTCCAATAATAAACCCTGTTGATTATAGCTGGTAGAAAAATAGTTAAACTTAAAAAAATATCTCAATTGGAGCATCATTAAAAATTTCAATATTGAACATGTGGCGAAATTTTAATTTGCACATGATCAAATATTAACTTCTCACATGACTTTGTGACGTATTTCCCCGTTTTATTGAACCATTCTTTTTTTAATTAAGTTCAAAGATGATATATTTATTATTGTTTTAATCTAAATTGTATTTTAACGGAAGGAACGAATCAACAAATAAAGTAAACATTCAGAAATAAAATTCATTAGAGCAAACAAATGTTTCTTCAATATTCAGGCGTCATACAATCTTACGTAATATCTCAAGGTCGGGCGATTTTTCCTCACTTCCTAAAATGACACATTCAATTGAAAAATTCATTGACCCAATGTAAAATTTAACCGTTTTTTATATTTTTATACAGGAAAATTATTCCATAGTATAAATTTGTCAATTTCAGGAATTTTCTCTTCTATGTGTATATTTATGAACAAACTAATTCAATAATAACTGTATTGTATATTTTAATAATCCGATGATGAAACTTGAGTAAACAATATACTTCTATGGAACGCTATTAGTAAACAAAGTTTATCGAAATGTTTTATTCTATAATTACGCTTACTCATGAACTATACAGTTCAATTAGGGAGCATAGTTTAGATATCTAGTTGATGTATTGATTCTTAAATTACCATTCGAAAGAAAAAGTTTAAATTTAGATGGACAAGCTGTAGTCACATACAAGAAAATTTCCAATAATATTTCCAGTTTACTTCGAAATATATAAATATTTGATTATATCATATTTTTTTATATTTATATAATTGTACCATTAATTTACTCTTATTTAAGGGATGTGTACTTGATGTAAAATAATTTTTTTGTGGAATAACTAAATAAAACACAAAAATTTAATTTGTTTGTTTCCATATTTATACAAAAAGTGATCATTCATTAACGGAAAAAGTTGATAGCTAGCTAACTTACTGTCTAGCTATCAGATGATTAATAAATTCAATATTGGCAATATTGTAGCTTTTTAAGGCAGGGTGACATAATGCGGTCGCTTTGGTTTTAATCGGCGTCGAATCGATCCAACAGCTCTGAATAATATACGCCAATGATCGTTTTGCCCTATTATAGTTAATCGGTTTGGACGATATCTTGTGCATTCCAAAAAACTCTCGCTATGACTTTGTTGGCCGATAAACCTACGTTGGCCTTTTTCAGCTTCAATTCGCGATGACAAGTCCACTATTTCGACTGTTCTTTGGTCTCTGGTGTCTCTGAACAGAAGAGCATAAGAGAGATGACTGGCATCCTAACCGGTCAATGTCGTCTTAACAAACACATCACAGATGACCCAATATGTAGGAAATGCACAGGCGGAGGAAACTGCCTCCGTTGGAATGCCCAGCATTGGCAACCGAAGTGTCGATCTCAGGCATCGACATTTCGGAGAAATAAAACTGCTCCCAGAAGAACTTATGGAAGCCAGCGCTGGCAATATTCTGGGTTTCTGGCGGGCGACAAACCTGCTAGAATAGAATAGGCTTCTGAGCACGGGGCGCACAATGGGCCCAACTAAGTGGCCTAAGTGATGAAGATACTTTTCATCTTGCCCCGGTATCTGTCAGATGGTATATTTCCGATGACGATAAAACAAACCACTACAGTAAAATACGAGACAAGAAATAATATAAACACGAGATAAAATGTTATAGTGAAATAACAATTCATACATAGTGAGATAACACTTCCCTTCATTAATGAAAATAATGATAATTTATAATAATACAATTCGACTTTTCATGACCTTTTGAGTTAAATATATACCGAATTACTTTTGAGGACATGAACCTTTGAAATCCAACTTCCGGATGCATCAAGAAAAACTTTCCAACTCATAATATATTTAAATGATTCAAGAAATTATAAATAATAACCGCCTTGAATACGTACTTCACAATTATACTGATGGCTTCTAATTTCAAATTATTTACAGGATATATGTTTTATTTTCTAACAAATAATTTTAATTTTTCAAGATAATATCTACCTTAAAAATTCTTGATGGTTATTCGCAAAACACTGCTTCAGTTCAGCACAATGCAAATTGCCAATTTAATACACATTAGCACAAGTTTCCATTTACTAATAATCATCATTTCTGAAGGCCAAATAAAAGATCCCAACCACATAAATCATGTAATATTCATTCCAACTAAAAGTATAATCGTTTATTTAGAATTCTTCATGAATTATTCATAAACTTCGAAACAATAAAATGCATCTATCTACAATAAATTCATACAAGTAAAATCCATTCGGTTGCACATAAATAAAACAAGGTTTAATTATTTCATTCGGCAACATATAAACCTTGTACGCATCAACGATTCTGTCGAATAAAATTTTCAACCTTCATTAGACGTAAAAACCATGATTTCAATCAGTGATGATGGTCAGAAAAAATTACAAAACATAATTTTAATATTTTAAAACATGGATACATATCTAAAGCTTCTCTAAATAAGATTTCACTTGCCCATATTCAATATAATGACAACAAATTGATTTAATTTGGTCCTTCGAGCCGAGAATATGGATTTTCATTGTTTAAAGGCACGCACGAATAACCTCAAATTTTGGTAACATAACATCTGCTATCGCATACCTCGTATACCATACTGGATTGTACGATATTAGAGACCTCTGTAAAGCATACAAGTATATCTTTTGATATACGGTATGACGTGAAAACGCATGAGTCAGGAAAAAAAATAAATTTAATTAGAAATAAATAATGGAAAAATCGTTACCTCGTCTAGCTAAAAGAATGAAAACGATATAGGAAAATGCAGAGAAAAATCTTACCTCCATTTCGTGTATAGCGGCCATTTTTTGTGCAATTTGCGTTGACAGTTCTTTGTCGGCCAGTTCGGAATTCAATAGAGGGCGCGCGTTGATGTACTGCTCTATACGTCCGCCGGGGAAGATACCGTGAAGTTTGGGTCCTAGGCCCCTTTCGGATAGGAGAGTAAAGATGACGCTGTCGGTGATCAGATTTTCTATGCCTCTCTCGCCGTGGGTTTTTCCGTAGACGCGGAGAAGTACTTCCTTTGGTTCGTTCTGACATTTTTCCTCCAGGTAGTCGGGTAAAGAGACGTGATATAGAAGATTGGTTAAGCCACCACTGTAATAGATAAGAACAAGAATGTAACGTACTAGAATGAATAATGTTGTATGAAGAATAAAAATTAAACAATATATTATCTTTGTTAAATATCAATCTGTTGATTGGGATTTCAAAACAAACAATATCGAACGTTACGTCCATTAGTAAAAAGATTATTTCGGACAGATTAATTACTACTGAAGTGGAAAAGTTTAATAATAAATGTGAAATTACCACAATTATAGATAGGTACACTGCTGACAGACTGGTTTTTCCATATTCTAATTGTGATTAAATAGATAATTTGAAGAGTTCACTGATTTCTGTTGTTCTGTTGATTCGAGATATTTCAATCCCTGGAGTTTTTTTGTTTAGCAGAAATCTATTGGTATGTACAAGTATTGCATGAAATTGTAAATTGTCTCCGAGATTGTCCCAGTAAAATCACTATGCCGGTTGACCGTTAACTCAGTAATTTTTTTTATAGAGAATTCAAGTCTATACGAAAAAGGTCCTCCAATCTAGCTCCATTTCGATAAGCGTTTCCAATTGAACACATTGATTGGTCAATCCTTATTGATTCCCTTATTGCTAATTCAGAATTTACCGTTTAGTCATGCGAAATACGTCCACCAAGTGGATGTGCGAAATTGCGTCGAAATCATATTTGGTTTAACCCGAATGATCCAACCCACGAGTGAATTTAAACGAAAGCGATATATATCAGTGGAGTCATTCAATGGTCACACCACATAGTTCCAAAGGACTCGCGTGATAATACATCATTAACATTACAAATGCCATACTTTTGATAAAAATAGTCAACTTGAATAATTTACGAGAGAGATAGAGATAACGAATATATTAATTTTTGCATGGTCACGTAACAGTTAAATGTACGATTACGTCACAAGGACGCAGTGTGCCTACTCGCGAAATGTGATACGAGGTCGAAGACCGTTTTAATGAGTCGCCGGCAATTTTTTAAGATCATTGAAATGTGCGAAAAAGTAGCCTACACATTTATATTTTTAAATTTCAAATTAATATCATTTAAGTTTGAATATGGTTTAGTTCACCAAATCCCGTTAAATCGGTACTATCATGTTTCTAGGTCAAAGGTTACAATCATCTTCAGGCATATATAAAATGGCCGCCTTGAAGAAAATTTGTATCAACGTTTTTCAAAAAAAGTAAATTTGTCAAAATTGTTACCATATTTATAAGCAATAGTGTAACTTCTTAAATAGACATTTTATAAGTTCAAAAAAAATACATACACTAGTGTTGTATTTTTTCAACAGTCATTTATTTTTTGTGCAATAAAGACAACTTTAAAAATTTTATTTAATCATAGAGATAAATTATTTAAAATAGCCCACAATTTGTAGTGAAATAGTAAGACATTTTGAAATATCTTTATACTGCCCAAAAACGTATACAAAATTGATTAAATTGTGTCTCTTGCAGTTTCTGTAATTTCTGAATGATATCTAGATTCAGTACAACTTCTCTTTTTCTTGCACCAGAGATGCAGTTAACAACGGAGAGTTGTCAAGTGAGAGTGGTATTTGTTCTCGCTTAATCTACTGTTCATTATGAAAATAACTTCAAGGACAAAACAACTTGTTGAAGCAGGTAAGGAAATTACACAATCTGCCGCTGAGGATTTCATTTTAGATCAGGTGGGTTTTATAATCTTAACCCTCGTCACAAAATACAACAGAAGTTGTGTGGAATAATATTGAAGTTTTTCATATAAACAAGGAAAACAAAAATAGAATTTTTAGAAAGAAAGTTTTGAAGACACCATGCTCAAAATCACAACTTGTCAAAAAAATGCTACAACAAATAACCTGCCATTGGCATATAACGAAAAACCGAAAATTGCTTGTTCAGCCTTTTGTCGCATATTCCCCAACATTACCATCAATTTTATACAAACCTAATTGAAAAAAGGACACCAAAATGAAATGAATGAAGAAAGTGAGTGATTCGTTGGTTGGTTCTTGTGTAGAAGTTAATTAGATTCAAAGTTGTTTAGAATTTCAAATTTATATTAAAAAAATGTTGGAATTATTTTTATACTTACATAGATTTACTAGGGTTTTTTAATAAAAATAGTACTTTTTTGAATAAACATGTAGGAAAACTCAGTGCAACAGTAAGACAAATGTGAAGAAAAAAGATTTAAGCTAAAAAAAATTGCCATAATTCATATGCAATAGTAAGACAAATTTGACAAAATATCATTCTCATTTTGTCAAATTTTACAACAAATAATCATAGTTTACGTGTAAAATGAAGATAAGTTAGAGCGAATATCAGGACAAACCAAAATGTTGAAACAAAAATCTGGTTCAAGACAGTCAACTTCAAATTTAACAAACAACAACAACTTTAACAACAACAAACTTCATGAAAGCTTAAAACTAGTAGCATAAGCTCAGTTTATAAGTTCGTTGATTCTAAAAAGCTGTTTTGATTATTTATATTAATAACAATATACGATTTTTCAAACTTTAAAACTCGTTTATCTCAAAACTATGTTTTTGATTGCCCACTGCCTTCCAAGATAGTCATCTCCTTCGAAATGAACAAGGTTGACAAAAGAAACTCTTAAAATGTCTTACTTAGCTCTAGGCCCAGGAACGAATGATTCAAGTATGTGAAATATCGCACGTATTATATCCCACAAGGCAAAAACAAACAATTTATCAACTACTACCGTTTTTCAGATAATGTCCTAAAAGATAAACACGTTCAAAATGAAACGCAATTTATTTCAACTAGCATCAACATTGCGCGAATAAGTTTTAATTAAGCGTCCAGATATCGAGGTGTTCCAGGATATGGTACCGCAAAAACCAGATATAATTAGTTTATCGATCTATATTTAGACTTACGATTGTTTATTAAAACTTATACATCACATTAAATGGTTATATAATTCTTGAAGTAGCAGGAAAACATTATAGTTCGACAATATTTTGAATCATCTTTCGGCATTTCAAAAATAAAACGTGTCTTATACTTTTGCAGTTAGCCCGATACGAATCTTCATACTTTATTGTTACACAAACCTATTGTACTATTCCCTATTTCAAATTAAATAGCTTTCAGACAGTGTATTTACGATTCCAAAGAGTTAATTGGCGCAGTCGGTCGGTTCATGTCGATAAAATGTAGAAGCTCCAAAACCAATGAAGAAGAATTGGAGTTAAAAGATGTCAACTACCTTACTATACCCGGCAGTTGAGTTAATGAGGGAAGGAATGATATAATTCATACAAATATATAATTTGAAGCTTATACTAATGCGTCCTCTTTCAGCATTATCAGCATTTGAAACATAAAAGTCACTGTTTTATATCTTTGTAGTTTGTCAGATTAAAATCTTCATAATCAAATAAACCTATTGTACCATTCCCAATTTGAGATTAAATTATTTAAAAATGGATTAATTTCAAAGAGTTAATTGGCGCAGTTGGTAGGATAGCCGCGATTATTTATCGCACATATAATATTCGTACCGACGATTAATTAGTTATCGTTCTGCTTCATGTAAGACAACAATCTAAAACGTGTAATTCTATCCGATTCTTTTTTTGAATCGTTGATATTTTTCTTTCTCTTCTACAAAAGTTCTACCTCAATCCTGGAAAGCACATGGAATTTCTACGATATATTTTCCTGTATAATATTCCAGTGGTGCCCAATAAGATTTAAATCCGGAAAAATTAAAGGCCCTTCGAAAAAAAATTAAATATATTTGAATCGTCATGGCACTGAATTTTGGGTTGATTGAACTTTTCATCGTCTACCGATATTATAGAATCATCTAAATTGGTATAATAACGAGAACCTCAATAAAATTGAGTTTGAATTCGATTCGCGATTTGCATTTATTTCATGTCATTAAAATTAATTTTCCCTTGAAGGAACTAATTGTTGCAGAATTTTTCCAGTTAATGTTAATCTATAATTATTGGCTCATTACAAAGAATTGCTAAATTGCTATGTTGTTTCCTTACGGCCAAAACAATAATTATGACGTAAATACGGCAAATAAATTCTTAGAAAAACCACAACAAACATACTTGGTCACGATAGATGTTTCACAAAATATAAACAGTAGTTTAATTCTAGCTCCACAACTGGGGAATTACATTGTACGATTAAAAAAAATTGCGACCATCGTGATTGCTAAATTACATATCAAGGTGAACGTGAAATTGATTCTGTCTATAATGAGACTGAGTGATAAGTTTAGCCCTGAATTTAGATGACGAACTTACAAAGAAACCATTTGCAATGGTTGAATTTGCAAGAATGATGGGAGCAGCCAATTCGAATGCATTATGTATTCGAAATGCACTTAAACATGCATAATCATATCCGCCCTTTTGGTTCCTTTTCTTTGCGATGTGATTCCAGAGGATTTAGATGCAAAAGGGCGGAAGTGGACTACTATTTTTTGTCAATTCCGTTTGACTTTTTATGCATACCCCAATCGATTGACAAATGTATGATACTGAAGGCCAACTTGTAGACATTACTGGGATCATTTGTCTACTTCAATTGCAGTAAATTTGCCAAACTCTGACTAGTCGATAATAACAATGTTACTACATCCGTATCTGTTATCCAAGCATTCCAAGGCGAAATGGATCTTGACCAATGCTTTCAAGTCTGGTGAACTTCCTCGGAAATGTACGAGAAGTTGTAAATAAGTCACTGTTTATTTATTCGTTTCTCATGCAACATACTTTAAGGTCATAAAAACAGCTCGTCGTATCGATAAAGAAACAGACCTTCAAATTTGAAACAGACTACTAGAAGTAAACATTGGGTTAAAGTTAGCAAGTTCCGTCTGGCTTCGAAGCAAATGAATAGATTTGACTTCTTTTGGTTGACAGATGATGGCTCGACCTCTTCAAGTTACAAAATGTGTCGAAAACGTACAAAACAGTCAC
The DNA here is from genome assembly GCA_958510875.1 of Endomychus coccineus. NCBI lineage: Eukaryota > Metazoa > Arthropoda > Insecta > Coleoptera > Endomychidae > Endomychus > Endomychus coccineus. The sequence continues at coordinate 3,997,653 of OY294070.1, forward strand.
GGTGAAGGATTCGAAGTGAAAGCAGCTTTGCCGAAGGAGCAAAAAGAGCTCTGAATTTTGATTTTTCGTCTTGAGTATTTCAGAACAGAGCAAATTATTGTAATTTTACATACAACTTCCCTACATTTCAATTCATGATTCACTCAATTTCTACCTCTCTTCTGTTTCCCTATAGTAGAAGTATTATAAAAGATAATTCCATTAAAACCCATGTAACAAGACAAGTGTACCTCGAAACTAGTATTAGAAATCCATAGCACCATAAGCTAAGCAGGATATTACATGACGTCGTCAGCCATATCACATTAGTGTAACTAATAAAGTTTGGACAACTCGATCGAAGAAATATGATAACAAGAATGGTTAAGTAATCTGTGGCTATGTGGAACAAAGAGGCTGTAGGAAAAGCAACACCAGAAATATGGGCAAAGACTATTCGACATACTAAGAAAGAAATACAACGCTGGTGGGACGCTCCTTGAGAACGACAGGTGGAATTCCGTCTGGTCACACTTTTTAAATAATAAATTTAGAACTCGATAATAATAATGCTGATAAATATACTCGTACAGCCGACATACCGGCTAGCTTAAGTCATCCTGAGGAAATTAATAATTACTTTTGTTCTGTTTAGCTCTTCAGATAACATGGTTAATAGCTTGAAAGGTAGAAAATATGATATCCAATATTCTTTCAATTTTGTTCTTACGACGCCAGGTAAGGTTAGATCTGTTGTGCAATGGATGGGTTCGGAAGTATATGGTAGCGATGGGATCAATTCCAAAATGTTGAAACTATGTTTGCCCACTATTTGCTTACATTTGACACAAATAATTAATTGGTACCTGGAGATGGGATTCTTCCCGACCTTATGGAAAATTTCCATTGTGAAGCCCTTACCTAAAGTCACTGGTCCTGAGGCATATTCCGATTTAAGACCAATTAGTATTATACCACTGTGTGGTAAAGTCCTGGAAAAGATTCTATACAGACAGATCTAGACATATATTACTGAAGTAGGAATTGTTTCTGATCTGCAATCTGGATTTAGAAGAGGCCATAGTCTTGGCTAATATTGTGGATGATATCATGAGAAGTATAGGCCTAGGACATGCATCTGCATTGGTATTATTAGATTTTTCAAAAGCCTTTGATACGCTGAACCACTCCTATCTAGTAGCCAAGTTGAGGTTTTATGGTTTCAGCGATGAGTATATAATTTTTGTATGTCTTATCTTGGTGAGAGGACACATATTGTTGAATGCAGAGGTGAAAGGTCTTCGGTTCATTATATTACTTCTGGGGTTCCTCAGAGTTATATGCTTGGTCCCTTACTGTTTCTGATCTATACGACCGATATGTTTGAGAGTATACGCCAGTCTAAGATGCAGATGTTTGCTGATGAGACTCATATTCCGTCTGTCTTTTTACCTGGGGACGTTATACGTGCTGCTACTGCTTTGAATCGTGACTTGGCTTCTATTTCTGTTTATGCGCGGGAAAATAATCTTAAATTGAATCCAAAGAAGTGTATGTATATGGTGTTCTCTCCTAGGAACAGCAGAACATATATCCTCCAGAACTTTAGGTTGATGATTGACGGTGAGCTTATTAAGACGTGGAGGCTGAGAGACAGAATATTTTCGGAGGACAGACAGTGTGTTTTCATTTCTCATCGACAGACTGGATCGTCATTTTTCTTGTTTGTATCAGTTTAATTTAGGCTTAGATTTAGAATTTGTATTTAATTTTTTTTGTATAGTGATTTTACCTTTTATTTTACCTGTGCATAGCGGGGTGTAATTTTGCTCGTCTGGGGGGGTCAAGTTGAGTAGCTTATGCTAGATCTTCGCCTCCCATTAGAGTATTTGTATTCTTAATAAAGTTATATTATTATTATAAATACAGTACTACGAGTGGTGTTTAATATCTTCAAAGTTCGGTCTAGTTTTTAGTGGATATATTTTAGTTTTCTAGTCTTTCAGTTAAGTTAAATGTTAAAATTAAAGTTTGAGGGAGTCTATAATTCTGTGTTGTCGGTTAATGTGTGCAATATTTAAAGGTACTACAGTGTGTAAAGCAGTGAAGTGAAGCAGTGTTGACACCACGTATAAATTGAATGTACAGTATTCTGTGCAGCTAATGAACTGCCTGGAATTACAGCAAAATTGTAGCAATTTAGCGGTCGCCTATAGTATAATACTATTTGGTCAGGTACTTTTGTAAAGGGTACATTTTATTGTTTGTACAACCTTGCTTCTACTTCAAGACAGGTAGAACAAACGTCCGAAAGTGAGGCTGAACAATTTGGGTTGAGAACGAATCGTAATCCTGAAAAGAAAACTGCAAGAGTCAGTGTAACTGTTTTTTCTCATGATCCATTGCGACAGACCGAATACTGGCTTCTAATTGGCTTTCGTGGAGTTGTCCACTCTTGAAACGAAATCGCGTTGGTGCAAAACGTTTTTGAAACTAATGAAATAATGAAGTTGTTCGTCTTTGATAACAAACCCCTCAAATGTTATATATATTACCCACAAAGGCAATTCTAGAGACACCTAATTATCTTTGTGTTTTGCTCTAAGTATTACTGAAAATTCATTATTTTTCATTCTGAGTGAAAATAACGAAACTTTTATTTCAGCAAATATACTTAAGATTGTGATTAATACTTATAGAAGGCTGGCTGTTTCGCCATCATGTCACATTTGAAAGTTGGCAAAGAAGTCACATCTACGAATCCTGTTGCAAAAGAACGCTTGTGTAATAGACCTTACGATGTTATTCCTCAAGCAATCAACAAATCTTTGGCTCTAAAATAGCGGCAAGTTATTTGTATATCGTAGCTGAAATAGCTTAATAGATAACGTAAACAGCCTGGTCTCGAGTCTATTGAAATAGTCTGCTGTATAACAGACCTACTACGCCCTGTAGCAATTTATAGAATGTTAAACGTAACAAATTATCGATTATTTTCAAAAACTACCTTGTACGAATAATTATTATGACTTTATGACTCACCTAATGTGTTTGAAGACGATATTTTTCGAATTAACACATTTCCATGTTCCATTTAGATAGTCTTTGCATACTCTGGAAGCGAAGTCTTTCATCTCAGTGTGATCTCCAGGCATCTGTGCACATAAAAAACTACTAGAACCAGCTAAAGAAGATTTGGATGTGGAAGGTCGGGCCATTAATTTCAATAGAAAATCGCGAAAAATCAGTATTTACAATGAAACAGAATTTTCAATAGGGATAGTTTAATTTTAATATCAGTGGTAGATACTTAATTGCCAATTAATTACCCTAATTTTTATTGCAAGAGATCGGATCAATATTGAGCATTTCGCAAACACCGACAGTTTGAACATTTGCTTGTGATGCTCCTGTATCCAGTCGCTTTTGTACCATTTACCAACGATGTGAAAGTCGATAATTCAACGCAGACGTACACGTACAAATTCTAAAGGTTTCGATTCGACCTACTGTTTGTTTATCAATACTATCTCGAGGATATAGGTTAGGACTGAATATAATGAAACTTACCTTTCTGTTGTTTATGTTAGTCATGTCGTTTGGGTAAAATATCGCGTAACGCCGACAACAAATTCCTTAAGACGAAGCACAGAAATATATATTAGAGATTCAACTATTTCAACTCGATAAACGAATATTATCGGATTTGATTATTGTCAAAGTATGAGTATCGATTGATACTGAGCGATAAGTGAGTCGTGCAATACGTTCCTCAAAGCTCAACACTTCGAACGAGAATGAATGAGTCTGGGGCGATCGCGTTTGCGTTTAGCCTGGCGCCCGCTGAGTAAGCTAAGTAGTTAGGTAGACGTAATGCTCAGGAAATGTGTATCGTACGATGTCTTGATGTCTATAAAAAGCAATAATTCATTATACATTACTTTACTAGCACAGACATTAATCATAGTAGTTGTATAATAGCATGCATCTGTGGAAATAGTGCGAATCTGTGAATACCGCATTTCGCATTACAAATTCGCCGCACTTAAAGTATTCCATAGACTACAGAGCAACTTCAATACTTTTTGACGTACTTAAGCAAGGTATGCACTACAAGATTTACTTGCAATTCATTCGAACAACTTTTATTCGTGTTTATGTTTAATGTCCAGATAGCTTATTTAACACTATTTAATATATTGTATGATGAAACTATTATGAAGCATCAGAAATGGTAAACCAAGATTAGGATATTTACCTTCCAAATCGCTTGAGGCTTCTATTATGAAGGAAATGATACGTGAAAAATATTTTTGACACGTACCCCTTTTATTTCACTAGACACCTATGGAAGGTAAGTGGAGCGATAAACGCTAGTCTTAATCAGAGAAACTCGTACTCAACAACAATAAAATATTCAATAAACAACAATTAAAAGATAATGATAATAATAAAAAGAATATTATAATTAACTTTATTGCTAATATTATAAAATTATCAATAAGAATAACCTAAGAAAGAAGCCTAAAGTTAAATAAAATTACCTAGGAGAATCCAAATTAACTAAGCTGAAGAAATGAAGCTAAAGTTATTAAAACGATTTCCCACCCAAGATGAACCTAGAGAACCCAAAAGCTATGAACTGATTGAATGTATTATTAGCTTGAACTTGAATAAGACTGATTTGAATAAAACTGAAACTCTGATCTAAGCGAAAACACCCTCTTATCAAAAACACTCTGAATAATCTATTAAAATTAATTCAATTGAAAATAACAAAGTGCCACGTGATTTTCCAAGAGACTAATTCAAGTTAGAAAATATAACTGAAGGTTTTTCCGCGTTTTGTTGATATTTATAATGCGTCCTTTTTCCGCAATTAGGGAAGGATCCCCGAATTGTATAAGCAATGATTTTACTTATAGTGATCCTGATTTTAATTTTGTACCAATGATATTACCAGTAAATTTGGAAGAATGGTTAAACCAATAAGCAGTGAGATAGTTTATAATTCTTTTCCTCTCTTTTCAGATCTCTAATTCAGAATGTATACGGTGGGGGTTTCTAAACTTATCTGTACTTTTCTAAATATTACTAACTGATTTGAATGTACATATTCTTTCAACTATAATCAAGACTATATTTAATTACAATCTTGATGATCAGATACTACGTTACGTCCTGATTTACGCCTGATACATTTTGATTAATTGTGTAACTTATGAAAGAAAGACGTATAAAACAAAAGATGGTTCACATTAAGATTTATCATGTAGCTAACCGTTAGTTTCTCATTCTATATTGGTTATTGATCTTGACAGGTTTATGATTTCCTTTACAACCAAACTTTTGTGAACTTATTGACACCTTGAAGCGAGTGTGAAACCAATTTATGTTTATTTTAAGAAATTTGTTTACTATTCCTCACGCTAAAATTTGTTATTGATACTAAACAGAAAACATGTGGCGAACCCCAATGGATTCTTGTTACTTTGCTTTGATATATTTTAATTTTACAGGAAACCTTGATTTTCTAAATATGATTTCGTTTTTTTAATTTTGAAAATAACTTGTACATAACCTTTATTACACTAGAAATGAGGCAAAATAGCATGAATCCAGCTATACGTCTCACTTTTCCCAAAATCCTCATCTCTGATAGAGGAGATTGAAGCAACGTAACTCTCTTTCTACTTCCACCAGGTGGGCTTGTATGGTTCACAGACAAGTTCAAGGTAGGTCAGGCTACTGGAGCGGGAGTGTACCTAAAAAAGTCACAGGTCCCTATCTCAGTGACCCTAGGCGCTTACTGCGCGGATACACTGGCGGAACTACAGCTAAGAGAAATAAAGTTCAACTCATCTGGGTTCCTGGACACAGTGGAGTTGAAGGTAATGAAATGATCGACTCCCTGGTCAGGCGGGGGTCAGCTAGCGCCCCTGTCGGACCGGAACCAATGGTCGCCTCATCAAATTGGGCAGGGGTCTCGCCCATCTGGGCCAACTGAACAAAGAGTGGTATGGACTATGGCGAAAATTACCACGCCTAAGGCAAGTAAAGCTCTTTGTCAAAGAGCCTGTCTCTAGGCTCTCATAGAAACTCCTTTCTCTAAACAGAAGGGACATTGGAGAAATGACTGGAAACCTAACGAGTGACTGTCATTTTAACAAACACCTTCATACTATGGGCATCGCAGAAGATCCTGTATGTAGGAAAAATAATGATGACATTATCACCTTTGGCAACGGAACTGGTAAACGTTCATATCAATTGATTATGCTTACACGTTAGAATACCTCGTTATCTATAAATTAGATAGCCCTTATCAGCAGCGATGACTTATATGTCATTAGTTCTAATCCCGCTATCATCGTATCGCAGGAAGCTGGATATAATTCGGTTACTGCCCATGACACAATATTACGTTAGACAATGTCCTATCTAGTATTATTTCCTACACGAAGAAAACAAGACTTAAATATGTCCAAAACAATCCGTATAATGTTATTATTGGCATGAAATTGCTATGAATCATATTCAATGATGAATTTAAACAAAAACAAGCCTATCATCATTTAAAGTGAATAAGATAAGGAATACTTACCGAACGTAAATATGTTTTATCGTGGTTGTATTTTATTGGGTACGGATTAACATCAGATTTCCATGTACAAATCAAATGTTATTATCTTGCTACTTTCCAGAATACCTTACGATAATCCATTTCACACTATACGAATACGCACATAATTCGACGAATCTTGAAGAATATTTTCAGCTAAGACATGCTATTTTATTTATTTATCACTGCATCCAATACCAAGTCGTCCGTTAAGACGGTGCTTCTTCAGGTCATCATTACTCAAGTCAGTTTATTATTTTTTTCTAAATGTTTTTTTGTTCCTACCCTCAAAGTTTATTCAAAACTCATACGCAGTAAGAGACATATTTCTGACAGTGTGTAATTTGAAACAAGAAAAATCGAAAATCACAATTTGCACTTGGAAGAAGGTGTACCTATTGCATTTACATACGTTTGTTATTTGGATTGAGGGAAAAACACATAGGAGGAACTGTTAATACATGAGAAAATGTTCTTTGTAGCTTTTTCTTTGAGTGCCAGAACCGGAACTTTCAAATGGTGCTCAAATGCATTTTTCTACAAACGCTTAACAAAGTAGCCTTTGACGCTTTCAGATTTCAACGCAAAGTTGACGTTTTCCGTGAAATGTCATTTTGTGACAGCATTTGCGCTCTAAAGCGGAAATATTTCGAAAACGCTCGCTTCTCCAACGTATTTCTGCATGATGATTGATGATAGTGACAGTGAATTATCAAACACTCCTCCTGATGTAGCAGAAAGTGCAAAAATTGTTACTTTGAATCTCCTACCAGAGAAATCAAGGAAGAAATATGAATTACAATACGGTAAATTCATGACGTGCTGCCAGTCGAAGAAGGTGAATAAGTATTCAGAAAACGTATTACTGGCTTATTTTGGAGAAAAATCATTGATTTGTAAGTCATCAATTCTTTGGTCTTCGTATTCGATGATACGGACATGCTTGAATGTTAAAAATAACATCGAAATCAATAAGTATCCTAAACTTATCGCATTTCTGAAGAAACAGTCTGTTGGATATAAAGCGAAAAAATCCAAAACATTCACCACTGAAGATATTCACAAATTTTTACAAGAAGCGCCCGATGAAGAATATGTACTAAAAAAGGTAAATTTTAATATTTCATGCTCTTAGTAGTTTGAGAAGCGGTTAGTATTTTTTTGAATTTAGTGCAATTTGGTTAGCATAGACATTTGGAATAGCTATTAATTGCAGTTTTTTTTATAGGTTATTCTAATTATGGGTATTGCTGGTGCCTGCAGGCGCCATGAGTTGGTCAAAATGGAGATTGGTGACATAGAAGATAAGGATTCTATTTTAATAGTCCGAATTCCCGATTCAAAAACGAGAATAAGCCGTGTTTTTACGATTGTTGGTCATAATGAAGAGAATTCAGTTGATTATCTTTCAATTTGTAAAAAATATATTGCACTCAGAAAACATTGTCTGAATAACAATACTGTCCAACGTCTATTTTTACGTTATGAAAAAGGTAGATGTATGAAACAAGTTGTGGGTATGAATACAATCGGCAAGACTCCCAGTGACATTGCTGAATATTTGAAATTGCCCGAGCATAATTTATATACTGGACACTGTCTCCGACGAACCTCTGCTACTTTATTGGTGAATGGTGGAGGTGACCTAATACAACTGAAAAAACATGGTGGATGGAAAAGTAACAATGTAGCAGAAGGCTACATAGATGATTCAATCAACAATAAGATTGAAACTACCAAGAGAATATTCTCAAGACCATCTACATCTCGTTCTGTAGATTTCCAATATTCGGGGGAATTAATGTTAGATAAATCTACTGATCGTCCATCAGGTTCAGGAATAATAATTAAAGAGTGTCACAATTGTACATTCAATTTTAGTGTAGTCAATGATAAATTAAATCAACATTAATCAGGAATATATAAACTGTACTTGATGTACTTTTGTTGAATAAAGCATCTGGTGTTTTTTCTTTTTTTTTCTGAAAACTGCGTTTGTAGAAAAAATCTTGTGTGTATTTCGAGCACAAAGTGTCATTGTCGCTCTCCAAAGATTACCGCGCTCCGCTTTGCGTCGCGCGGTAACTCTCTTTGTCGAGCGACAATATATCACTTTGCGCTCTTAATACACAAATAGCTATTAAGAGGAATCGCTTAAATTTGAGAAGCTTTCGGTTCAGATTTCTGGTCTCCTCCCAAACGATAGTATCTTTGTAGACGTGGAATTTGTTTTATCCCTACATTACACTAACATTATAAAAAAAATCCAGAAGAAAACGCACCATTAGTATAAACAAAATGGAAAAATTGTATCACTACTAGGAAATTAGGAAAAGCAATTAATTACAGTAAAAAACTTGTGATGATAAATGAATGGAGGGAGTCAGGTTCCTGAAGAACTCAGCCAGCTACATTAACAGAAACGGAAGTATGTAGATTGATGTAAAAAAGGAAAAGAGAGACAATCTGAAGCAAAGTACTTAGAACTACCATGGTCAAACGGATAACTAATGGCCGCACCAAAATTAGATGATTTGTACCTAATTCTCTTGGCAGTTCTCTCTTTTTACACGAATCTTATCGGAGATAACAATCTAGAAAAGACATAAACGAATTACATAGTGTCTTGAATCCGTTCATGTCTTTTTCTAGTATTATCTCCGCTAAGATTGATATAAAAATACATATTGACTTGGACTTCCAGGCTTATTTCTATTGCACAAGAAAAGTGGTGGTTGAATTAGCTAGAGGAAACAAACTTCAGCTACTGTACGTAACTGTCCGCTATGGCGTGAAAGGAAACGGCACTCATAGCCCCGATCCAACGAGCTGACAAAAGGATTGTGTCGAGCAACGGGGTATCCAAATACCCCCTTTGGCTAAGTGCGCTGATCTTATTAAGCACGCTACCATCTCAACCAACACCGATACCAAACAGTGTGAACTTCAACAAACGAACGAGAAACGTTTTGGCATTCGATAAACTGCAATAAAATAGCACCTGGCATAGATCTAAGGGGTAAGTGAAGCTTCATATCATTTAGATTGTGAGATGTAAAAATATTCTCCGAATGTGTAGCAGCAGCGGGTATCAGGCTAGTTACCTTATATATTCCAATTAGGAAAATTAGTAGAGTGAGATGGGAAGAAAGGAAACAAAAGAACATGCAAAATAAATGAATAAATAATCCACTAAAATCAATTTATTTCGAACGAGTTGCTAACGTGACATACAAACAATTAATTAATTAGTGGATTAAATTATCATAAATCAGTTAGAATTATCCAGGGCATTTCGATATTCAATTAGTTTGCGTTCCACAACTATGGCAACGCGAATACGCTCCGATCTTCAGCTTGTAAAGCTGCTTCATAAGATCAGTGCAATCTACGGTTTGATGCCTTTGGCCCTTATGAAAAGAAACCGTTACAATCATCTGTATTTACATAAAATCTACGTCTTCCTCGTTTTCGGTTTTTCGATGTCGGCCATTACGCTTTACTTTGGCATGCATTTGATCTATGAAATTTATCCAGGATTCACCTATAGGATTTTGAAGCTCGGTACCGACATCATATTTGTTGTGAATACAGCAGTCCTATTCATCACAGTTATCGCAAACCAGCAGCATTGGGACTTGCTGTACCAATGTATAGACGTTTTGGACGAAAAACTGGAAAATAACGTAAGGACACCATTGAAAGACGCAATGTTCCGTTTATTAATGACCATTCTACTAATCTACATAAACTTAGCCATACCCATAATCGAATTCCATTCGCTGCAAGAAATTAATGTGATGATTTGCGTGAATTTAATCGTAAAAACATTGATGTTTTTTTTTCACATTCTGACGCTTCTGGTAACTTTGGCCTTGCTAGTGCTGCTACGAAACAGATACGTGGATTTGACTTTTCTGATTGAGCACTATCGTGATCTTTCTGATGAACGACAACCAGAACAAGCTCCGATACGTTTGAACGTGACCTCATTTGATGACTACTTCGGAGAACTAACTATACATGTCCAAGTGCTGTTTGAAGCGGTCGAATGTTTCGATAAAATACACGGCAGGATCGTTTTTTGTCTGATTGTAGGTCCCGTGGTTCACGCGCTGGCTTTGATCAATGCTCATCTGCTGGCCAGAAATCTTGGACAAGATGAATGGTTCACCTCGAGCGTTCCTGTGATTTTATTCATTGTGGTAAGTAAATACGTTTGATGTATTGGACTAAATCATTTTATCTTCACAGATTTTCGCAAGCTCAAAGCTGGTAGTATTACACTACCACAATTTTTGTATGGAAGATGGACGCTATTGAATCATACAAAATTTCAACTGCATCATAAAGTTCACTTAATGTCCGCAAGGCATAAAGTAGATAGAATAGAATAGAAATATGTATTGCTTATAACTACACAGTTTTGGCAGTGTCAGGATCAAGATGGATAAAATATGGTAATATAACAAATACAGAATACACTTGCAGCATACTACAATTTAAAAAATTATAATTAAAAAATTCACAAACAGAATAAAAACAGTTCTGTGTCAGAAATGATTTTGCAACCTTTCTAAATGGTGAAGAGCAAGTCCACTGACTACATATATCCATAGATATCGTGAGCTATTTTGGTCTTTTTACCACGTTGTAGGTCATTAAAATTTGAATCCGACAGTGCATTTCTTAGTCTTAAAACGTGGAATGGAGTTAGTATTTATTGCATGTATTGTTTATATTTGTCAAATAAAATATATTTTATATTTGTAAGTAAATTTAGGTAATAATTAGGGTATATGGAACACAGAATGAACATAACAAATTTGAGTGGACATGTATGACATACCATACAAAATTTATATAAAGCTATTCAAGATTATTTAAAACAAATAATTGGCCAATGGGGCAACAAAAATTCTTTTATCGAGTAGAATGCATGACTATGAAAGAATTTTTTTAATGTGGATTTAGAAACATTGAGTGAACACTCTTTTAGCTTCTTGGGTAGCTTGTTCATAAATATTTTACTATAACAGTTACCAGAAGAGCGACTCGAATTTAATCTTAAGTAGTCAATATGAATATTATGGCAACATCTAGTGTTATATATAATTGTGCAGATTATTATTAAAAATATGTGTGTCAGATGACATACCCATTAGAATACAATTATAAATATATAGTGACGGAAAAGTCACAATTTTGGAATCAATAAAACTGTTTCTAACGTCATCTCGAAAACGTTTCTTTGTTAAGATTCTCAACACTTTGAGGGCGAAAAATCATATCCGAATGAGGTGAATTACCCCAGCCTGTCAGGGCATATGACATATGCGACTGAGTAAAGGCCAGTAGTTTACTAAATTTCTTATCAAGAAAATATTTTCTGAGATTTTGTTAGCTACACTGTCAACATGACACTCCCAACTAAGAACTGGATCAAATAAGATACCCAAAAATTTTATTTAGTCAAGGTTTCCAAAAGTAATGCTTCTGTGTGTTAATAGCATTATACCAGTTTTGTCATGGTTTACGGACAGTTCATTTGCACGAAACCAGTCAACAAGACTTTCTTGGGAATCACTCAAGCAAGCCAGCAAATTCCTTTCGTTGTTCTCGCTTCGAACCATACTGATGTCATCGGCAAAGAGCTGGAGATCTGCCGCTCCCATCGCCTGAACTAGATCATTAATGAAAATGAGGAACAGTAGCAGACCAAGGGTAGTACCCTGTGGAAGTTCACTGACAACCTCACCATGTTGCGAGGAGGTTCCATTGATGACAGTGTGCTATTTTCGGTTGAATGAAAAATTAAATTACAACTGTTATGAAATTTGTAAAATTTTAGTTTATCAACAAGAATAGAAAGAGAAACCAGGTCAAAAGCTTTGCTTAGGTCACAAAAGAATGTGCCTACGATAAACCCTTATTCCATACCGCTTACAATGATCTCTATAAGTTTATTTACAGCATCACTGGTGCTCCTACTTTTACGGAAGCCAAACTGATTGCAATAAAAAATGTTTGACTTTTCAAAATAGTCGGCTATCTGATACGTCAAGCACGATTCAAAACTTTTGAAAAAAATGGAACCATAGCTATTGGTCTATAATTGTTCATGTCGTCTTTAGATCCCTTTTTATTCACAGGAATAACCTTCGTAATTTTAAGAGCACCAGGGTATATTCCGGCGTCTATAGATTGATTTAATAAATTGGTTAACGGATAAATACGAAAGGTAAATTACATTCTTAATTAGGTTATAATGGTCTTTACTTTTTTTATTTTATATTTTGTTAATTACATCTCTTACATGGATACACGAAACGTGAGAGAATGAGACTGACTTAAGATTTATCTTTTCCTAAAATGTTTAATATTTCGTATAAGATTTTTTTAATTTAGGTATTTATGATTTGATCTCTAAAGGAATATTTAAAAAGAATGAATTTAACTAATTTGGGTCCAGTGTTGCTGAATTATTATTCTTATTCTTCTTTCCATTGTTAGCATGAAATATATCCCAATATGGTTATGGTTATTTCAATTAATTTATACTTAAAAAGTTCATTATTGTAAGATCTTTTACCAGAAAAAAGAATCGTTTTAATCTCTTCATCGTTGGGAAAATTAGATTTAAGTTCCCCCAAGAATCTTAGACATTCTCTCTTGTTGGAAGCTCGTCATAAACCAACTAAGCTGTAAGCTGTTTGATGAGGCTTGGGCCTATTTAACCTTAGCAGGGAAAGACACATTGACAGCTTCAACAAAAATTTGGATGAATTTGTTAAAGTTTCCATTGATATCTAAGTTATTATTACCAACAAAGCCCCAATTTGCCCTTTAAATGATGTTATAAAAAGTCTCCATATCTAATTCAGTAATAGACCTGTTCAATCCTGTTTTTCCTCAATCCATTTTAATACCAACTGCCCTATGAGTTGTTGTATTCGTCGTACAGACGTCTGAAGTGTCGTGCGTCCATTTGCAATAAATCATTCTTCATGTTTATCTTGGTCATGCTAGTTGATATCGATTAAGTTATCTAGAAAATCATCTAAGCTTGACCTCAACCAACTAAACTATTATTACGTTATTATCCCCGCATTCCTCGATCTCTACACAATGACTAGACTACAAGGAGAACGAATTGATGTAATGGCTCTTGTGTTAATTCAGAAACTGAGCGTTATCTATGGTCTCGCACCTTGGTCCAATCTGAAGATGCTGGGATTCGTGCACATCGTCTGGTACAAAGTTTACGCCTCTGTCATCTGTTGTATAACCAGCGTCATCACCGTAGTGGAATTTATAAATCACATCAATACCCGGTGGAACTCTAAAGAAAATATAACTACATTAGCCATGGAATCCTTTGCTAGATGTAGCTATCTTTCAACGACTGTCGCGATTTTTGTTACGATTTTAGGGAGACAAAACATCTGGAGAGATATAAGTGATTCAATCGAAATTTTGGATAAGAGACTGGTTAATACAAGAGCAGCATGTAGAGATAGATGGCATTCTCTTCTGGTTGCCATTGGTACAAGCTGTGTGTTTGCGGCTGTTTCTATATCATCACCGATATACCAGTTTTTCGCGATCGACAAGTTCAATTTCGACAACATCATCTTTAATATAACCGTGGCACAAGTGAGGATAAATAATGCGATAGTGATTCTGATTATGTACGTCACGTTGAGAATAATTCAGTACAGATACGAAGATCTTATTCGCATTATCGAAGACTACAAGAACTTTCGTAGTGGCAATAGAAAATTGCGAAAACTGTATCTGATAGTTTTGTTCGCGGATTATTTTCCAGCGTTGGTGCGACACCACGAATGCTTGTTTGGAATCGTTCAAAGTTTCGATAAGCTCTTCGGGTTCTTGATGTTTTGCACGATTGCTTGTCCTCTGGTTTACGTTTTGCGTTTGTGTAATGTGTTGTTGGCGCATGAGGAGGTGACTAAGCATGAGATAATTTCACGAAGCTTACCAGTAGCCTGCTATATGGTGGTAAGTTTGATTTTCTTATACTTTAACTACACGAGAGGGAAACCTATAAAGTTCGAAAAACAACGTATGAGTTAGCGGTGGAATATTGGGAGAGAAGGTAGGCATTCGAATATTTCTTGAACGTTTGGAGGTTATGGTCCATCTATCTGGAATCTCTCGTGGAGGAACAATAGACGAGATTTCTAATGAACGTCGACCATGGAAATATCTAAAGAAAATGGAGAGATCGGCCACCTTTCTACGATATTAACAACGCAGTTCTATTTTGAATTCAAGTTGTCCAATTTGCTCAAATTTTAGAACGGGCCCCACGTTGGGAGCCAATGTATGATAATACATTATAACAGTACGTACCTTATTCCTTGTTGCTATCTCATCAAAATTAATTACATTATCTTTCGCACAGGTGAACTAGTGAACTGTAAGAATTATTGAGAAACAATCAAACGTGCTTCCATGATACATGACATCCCACATACTACGTTGTTTAAATCGTGAAACAAGAATTTCGGACACTTCTGCCGGTTAAAAATGTATGACTTGGATATATATTTATAACGAGAAAATGCACTCAAAATGGCCTCTGGCTTGTGACTTCACGTTTCGAGCGCGCATCCCAAAAATTGTCTAGAGCAGGGCTCTCCAAAATGTCATTAATCCGGCCCGCGAAAGCTAGTGGCTCATTCTTGTTATTGTTGTTGTGATCAGTTGGATAAAAATGCACAGAATGATAATAACTCGGTTTTATTTACGTACTGGGTAAAGCTTAATGACAAGTAAAATACGCAGAAAATTTAACTTAAGTATAATAACTAACAAATAATTGAAATAAAATTCCACTGATATTATAAACATTATAGCATATGAACATATAAACATATAATATTTAAAAATTATAACGTTTAAAATACTAATAAGACAATGATTCTAGACCCAGGTATGAATTACATATAAATTCTCGAGAAAAAGGTGCCCCATTTCCCGAGAATCTATATGTAACTAATGAAATTTATGTAATTGTGATTTTCCACTGACAATAGCTGTGGGTTTTCTTCTTGAAATTTCAAATTCAGTTTCGTTCATATGTTTTGTCAACTCGACATAGGATGCTAACTTTCACAGCCAATCGCTATTTTATAATTCGGTAAGAGGGCATTTTTTGATCATTTCTCCATCAGGGTATGGTTTTCCACGTTTCGCAATTTGAATAGCCACACGTAAGTTGGCACGAGTTGCAGCCTCTTGTTCAGTATTGAGTTTTCTATTTGAATGTACATATTATTTCAACTATAATCAAGACTATATTTAATTACAATTTTGATGCATAGATAGTACGTTACGTCCCGCTTTACGTGTGACACATTCTGATTAATTCTGTAACTTATGAAAGAAAGACGTGTAAAACATAAAATGGTTCACATTAAGATTTATCATGTAGCTACCTATTAGTTCCCCGTCCTATTTTGGTTATTGATCTTCACAGGCTTATGATTTCCTTTACAACCACACATTTGTCAACTTATTGCAACCCTTTTAACCATATCAGCTATGGTATCATATCACCCACCTTGAAGCGAGTGAAACTAATTTTGTGTTTATTTTAAGAAATTCGTCCACTATTTCCCACGATAAAATGTGTTATTGATGATAAACAGTAAACATGTGGCAAGCCCCTTAGGGTTCTTGTTACTTTGCTTTGAGATATTTAAATTTTACATGAAACTTTAATTTTCTAAATATGATTTACTTTTTTTAATATTGGGAATAACCTGTACATAACCCTTATTACACTATCCGCTAGTTGATTAATTGCCTCGGAATGTAAGCATCGAATTTGGAACGTCCTGTACATTTAGAGAAAGAAAGAATACTAATCACATGATTTACTTTATCGTGATCAACTATTATTCAGTTATAGTCACGCTAATTAAAATATGTTCATTTTATCGTTGAAGTGGTTGCTCCAACTCGATCAAACCGCCGACACACAATTATGGGTGAGAAAATTTGCAGCCGTCTCGATTTGAAACTGCTGAAATTTGTCCAGAAATTTGGAATTATATCCGGAGGTTATCCCTTGTATAACATACAGAATGTCTCAATCTATTACTTAACGGCTTATAGAATGTACATTTACTTCATATTTATATCTACAGTTGTAGTTATAATCGAACATCTTTACAACTATAGTCAAAAGTGGACTAGAATCACCAATATTGCAACTACCCTTTGTTCAACAGTATGCTCAACCATCAACGAAGCTTCACTCTACTTCTTGACTTTCAGACATAGTCATAACTGGAAACTGTTCTTCAAACTACTCAATTATTTGGATAGCAAGATCTTAGTCGTCGAAGAAGATTACGTTCAACATGCAGTCATTAAACTAATGATTATCATTCTCTTTCTATTTTTAGTGGTATTCATGCCAGTCTATAATCTCTTCGTGAACCGATATTTAAAATTGGATGATATCGAATTGTCTTTATTGAGAAGCCATGCATTCCAGACCACCGTATACTTGTACGTGATGCTAAAGCTAATAAACAATAAATACGCTGATTTGAACTACATGGTGGTGAACTACGGCCGTCCCTCCAGTACGGCTCGAAGGACCAAAAGAAGAATATATCATACAGGGAGTCTTAAGAACTATTTTTTGGATATCACCAAGTACCACAGAGTCTTGGTGAGATTGGTTAAATGTTATAACGATATGTTTGGATGGTCTATGTACAGCTTTATTGTATCTACATCTGTTTACTTATTGCATGTCTTCGAAGATGATATGTTCAAGAAGGAACTTGACGTTGCAGAGCTATATGGTACCTTCATTCCAATTATAATCTATGGACTGGTGAGTATTACAATTAGCTTCGATAAAATTGAACTAGGAAACTGATAAACCAAAGACGAATTAAAAAATGAAGAATTGAAGAAGATCCAATTACTGGATAGAAATAAAACGATCACTGGCAGATCTAAGAATAAACGAAGAAGCCAAACACTGCAGGTTGAGAGGTTACATTAAAAGGTTTGAATTAGTACAGGTTTCTCCAAACTACGGCCCGCCAGTGTCATCAATCCGGCTCGCGACAGTTTAGAACAGTTTTTTTTTCTAAGCGATGCAAAGAAGCTCGTGTATTTCCTAAAGCGAAAAAGAATAACCCGACAAACATGTCTGATATTAGAGATCTAAGCATCCTGCCAGCTTTATCCAAAGTACTGGAAAAAGCTATCCAAACTCGAATAAACAAATTCGTTCAGGACAAAAACGTACTACCCAAAGTACAATCGGGCTTTACCCGGGACAGATCTACCACCACAGCACTAAGAAACATTGTAGATGACATAATAAGAAGTACTGATGTAGATCAGGTGACTGCCCTAATTTTATTAGATTCCAGTAGGGCGTTTGACACCATTAGTCACAAGTTACTATGTGCCAAACTAGAATATGTGGGGTGAACAAGCCGTACGGATGATGGGAAACTACATTGATGGTAGATCGCAGCTGATTGTGCTTGACGGCTGCGTGTCGGAAAAATTGAACGTTGATAAAGGTGTCCCACAGGGTTCATTACTGGGACCTCTCTCATATAATACATATACATTGGATCTCATTGATTCCTGGAGACATTGTAACGCACAATCTTATGCAGATGACACGCAGCTGTACAAGTCATTCCCGTTGGGGTTTTGTAAACCATCTATCCATCTTATCAACGAGGATCTAAACAACCTTGTCCAACGTGCTGAAGAACACAATCTAACAATTAATCGTTCTGAATCATATGTGTTGTACTTTGGAAAAAAAAATGACAGGTCAAAGATCGAAAACTTACTCATCCCGATTGTTATAAAAAATCAAACGCTAGAGGTTAAAACCTCTGTTAAAAATTTAGGAGTAACTATAGATAGCGATCTCAAATTTACAGAGCACATTAATAGAATCGTAAGCGGTTAAGCTACGGAACACTGAAACATCCCTATAACTACAAAGACCGTCTTCCTTGCAACACTAAAGCTCTTTTATGTAGCTCCTTAATAATCTCTAGGTTTGATTACGCTGATATGGTGTATGGGCCTGCGCTGGATAGAGATACCTCAACAAAGATCGAAGAAATACAAAAATCTGGCTTACGTTTCATCTTCAAAATAAGACGACGAGAACCGATTTCACATAAGCTGCGAGAGCTTGGTTGGTTGACAATGGAGCAGCGAAGGCGTCAACATTTAGCAATTGTTACAAAAAAACTACTGACTATCTAATAAGATTCTTGACCCAGTATGAATTATATATAAAAATTCTCGGGAAATAGGTCACCATAACACTTTGTTTTAGATATTCGTCTTTACGTACGTTTCGGTCTCACGACCATCATCAGAAGACTCACTATGTCTAAAAAGGGGTTTATTAAAACTAATTATAGCACAAGCGTCCAAATCGCACAATTTAACTTCAATCAAAAGAGCCCATGCCGTCGAAACGAACAGAACTACGAATAATCGAAATTGTATCGTCAGTATTAAAGTATAAAAATTTTTTTTTGTAGTAAGAATCCGCTATTCAGTAATATTATTAAAATATATGAGTGCATATTGATTGGTATTCTCACAACAACTGAGACGAACGAAGTTATTTGTCAAGTATCTGCTTTCGAAACCAGATGTGTAGGATTTATGAGTAGGTACTTAAGAACGGTTTCAGACCTGTACTGGAAATTACTATTACGAATTCTTCCTAAAAACATTTTCAACAATTATAAAGACGTATGTAAGAATTTGCAAGAGATTATTTAATCAAATTAGTATAAATATTACTTAGATTTTGTGTGTCTACCCTATGATTAACAGATTTGGGGTCCCGTTTTATGTGAATCATATCCAGGATAGATCTTTTATAATAATTGGTTTCCTTAGTTAAGATATTAACGTTTTTGTAATCAAATTGATTGCTAACCTCGTTATGGAGTGCCTAGAGGAATCTGTTATGAGTTCATTAGATTTTCGGCCTGTATTCTTTAAACGGTATGTAGACGATTGCCTTATGTGTGTTCCCAACGATAAAATTCAATATGTAATTGATAAATTTAACAATTTCCACTGTGAACTTCAATTCTCTTGTGAAATAGAATTAAACAATAACATAAATTTCCTAGATATGAACATTAGGCATGATGCAGATGGAAAAATAAAAACCTCTTGGTTTACTAAAGAAGTATGGTCTCAACGTTATCTTCACTTCAATTCCGTTGCACCAGCTTGTTATAAAAAAAGTGTCATAAACAGCCTTACAGATCGCGCGATAAAATTGTCCCACGCAGATGACCGCCCCAAAAATTTAAAAATTGTTCGTAATACACTAGAATTGAATGGCTACCCAAAAACTTTTTTCAATCCTATCATTAAAGAAAGAATAAACAAAATCTATAATGGTTCGTCGTATAAAAATAACATAAAAGGTAATACAGACAATTTTATAACTCTACCTTACATTCCGGAGACCTCAGAGAAAATCAAAAAATGTTTGAAAAAGTATGATATAAAGGTTGCGCATAAACCTACTAACTGTGTTGGGAAATATTTCTCAAATCTAAAACCTTTAATACCCAAAGATAAACAAACCCACACAGTGTATAAATTGAATTGTTTAGATTGTGATGGAACCTATACTGGAATCTCTAAACAATATTTACAAAAAAGAATGTACGGCCAAAAATATAGCACAAGAAATAACAACTTAGAAAATTCCACCGCCCTTGCTAAGCATTGCTTTGATTATAACCATCAATTTGATTACAAAAATGTTAATATCTTAACTAAGGAAACCAATTATTATAAAAGATCTATCTTGGAGATGATTCACATAAAACGGGACCCCAAATCTGTTAAACATAGGGTAGACACACAAAATCTAAGTCATATTTATACTAATTTGATTAAATAATCTCTTGCAAATTCTTACATACGTCTTTATAATTGTTGAAAATGTTTTTAGGAAGAATTCGTAATAGTAATTTTCCAGTACAGGTCTGAAACCTTTCTTAAGTACCTAGTCATAAATCCTACACATCTGGCTTCGAAAGCAGATACTTGACAAATAACTTCGTTCTTCTCAGTTGTTGTGAGAATACCAATCAATATGCACTCATATATTTTAATAATATTACTGAATAGCGGATTCTTACTACAAAAAAAAATGGTTATACTTTAATACTGACGATACAATTTCGATTATTCGTAGTTCTGTTCGTTTCGACGGCGTGGGCTCTTTTGATTGAAGTTAAATTGTGCGATTTGGACGCTTGTGCTATAATTAGTTTTAATAAACCCCTTTTTAGACATAGTGAGTCTTCTGATGATGGTCGTGAGACCGAAACGTAAGTAAAGACGAATATTTAAAACAAAGTGTTATTGTGACCTATTTCCCGAGAATTTTTATATATAACTACTGACTATCAAATGTTCTGAGTACCTACACAATAAGTGAATTACTCGTGACCAGATTCATTCACGCAATATTAGGTATCCACAAACTCTCTCCATATCTGGTCTTTCAATATGTTGTTCAAAAAATCTTCCACA
This sequence comes from Endomychus coccineus, assembly GCA_958510875.1. Taxonomy (NCBI): domain Eukaryota; kingdom Metazoa; phylum Arthropoda; class Insecta; order Coleoptera; family Endomychidae; genus Endomychus; species Endomychus coccineus. The sequence continues at coordinate 4,018,864 of OY294070.1, forward strand.
TATTCTGCATGTCATTTGTACATTGGGAAGGTCAGACTGACTTCTTTTCCAAAATTTAAAACTACGCAAGCTAAAATCTCTGTAATTGATATATGAGTAACCCACATACTTTATTAATTGATACTTTTTTCTCAATTTACACTTTGTGAATATATATTTTAAAAGTATAATCAATTGTAAAAACTGTGTAAGGCTAGGACGTTGAGTGGAAGAACACCACACTGATGGTGAACTCCGCCTAATAAAGCCGGTATCACATTACATACTTCCCCTGTACTAAATACAATGAGGGTAGTAAAATCTGAAATGTTTCTTAAGAGTCGACATTTTAAAAGCTATATCCGCCAGCCAGTTGATTATTCTCCTCGGGATGTAAGCATCGAATTTGGAACGTTCTGTACATTTAGAGAAAGAAAGAATACTAATCACATGATTTACTTTATCGTGATCAACTATTATTCAGTTATAGTCACGCTAATTAAAATATGTTCATTTTATCGTTGAAGCGGTTGCTCCAACTCGATCAAACCGCCGACACACAATTATGGGTGAGAAAATTTGCAGCCGTCTCGATTTGAAACTGCTGAAATTTGTCCAGAAATTTGGAATTATATGCGGAGGTTATCCCTTGTATAACATACAGAATGTGTCAATCTATTACCTAACGCCTTATAGAATTTACATTTACTTCATATTTATATCTACAGTTGTAGTTATAATCGAACATCTTTACAACTATAGTCAAAAGTGGACTAGAATCACCAATATTGCAACTACCCTTTGTTCAACAGTATGCTCAACCATCAACGAAGCTTCACTCTACTTGTTGACTTTCAGACATAGTCATAACTGGAAACTGTTCTTCAAACTACTCAATTATTTGGATAGCAAGATCTTAGTCGTCGAAGAAGATTACGTTCAACATGCAGTCATTAAACTAATGATTATCATTCTCTTTCTATTTTTAGTGGTATTCATGCCAGTCTATAATCTCTTCGTGAACCGATATTTAAAATTAGATGATATCGAATTGTCTTTATTGAGATGCCATGCATTCCAGACCACCGTATACTTGTACGTGATGCTAAAGCTAATAAACAATAAATACGCTGATTTGAACTACATGGTGGTGAATTACGGCCGTCCCTCCAGTACGGCTCGAAGGACCAAAAGAAAAATATATCATACAGGGAGTCTTAAGAACTATTTTCTGGATATCACCAAGTACCACAGAGTCTTGGTGAGATTGGTTAAATGTTATAACGATATGTTTGGATGGTCTATGTACAGCTTTATTGTATCTACATCTGTTTACTTATTGCTTGTCTTCGAAGATGATATGTTCAAGAAGGAACTTGACGTTGCAGAGCTATAAGGTATCATCATTCCAATTATAATCTATGGACTGGTGAGTATTACAATCAGCTTCGATAAAATTGAACTAGGAAACTGATAAACCAAAGACGAATTATTTGTGATTATGTGAAATGTGAACGGGGTTTCTTGTCTGCGATTTTTGCCCAAACCTAATATGTAATTCTAATCACGGCCGATTTCCATGTCATTTATACACAAACTTTGTGCGCTGGAAGTAATCTAATGCTTAATAAGTACCAGTACCATATTGGAAGAACTCAAAAATGAAGAATACAAAAAAGATCCAATTACTGGATAGAAATAAAACGATTACTGGCAGATCTAAAAATAAACGAAGAAGCCAAACACTGCGGGTTGAGAGGTTACATTAAAAGGTTTGAATTAGTACAGGTTTCTCCAAACTACGGCCCGCGTGCCAAATCCGGCCCGCCAGTGTCATCAATCCGGCTCGCGACAGTTTAGAACAGTTTTTTTTTCTAAGCGATGCAAAGAAGCTCGTGTATTTCCTAAAGCGAAAAAGAATAACCCGACAACCATGTCTGACATTAGAGGTCTAAGCATCCTGCCAGCTTTATCCAAAGTACTGGAAAAAGCTATCCAAACTCAAATAAACAAATTCGTTCAGGACAAAAACGTACTACCCAAAGTACAATCGGGCTTTACCCGGGACAGATCTACCACCACAGCACTAAGAAACATTGTAGATGACATAATAAGAAGTACTGATGCAGATCAGGTGACTGCCCTAATTTTATTAGATTCCAGTAGGGCGTTTGACACCATTAGTCACAAGTTACTATGTGCCAAACTAGAATATGTGGGATTTTGTGAACAAGCCGTACGGATGATGGGAAACTACATTGATGGTAGATCGCAGCTGATTGTGCTTGACGGCTGCGTGTCGGAAAAATTGAACGTTGATAAAGGTGTTCCACAGGGTTCATTACTGGGACCTCTCTCATATAATACATATACATTGGATCTCATTGATTCCTGGAGACATTGTAACGCACACTCTTATGCAGATGACACGCAGCTGTACAAGTCATTCCCGTTGGGGTTTTGTAAACCATCTATCCGTCTTATCAACGAGGATCTAAACAACCTTGTCCAACGTGCTGAAGAACACAATCTAACAATTAATCTTTCTGAATCATATGTGTTGTACTTTGGAAAAAAAAATGACAGGTCAAAGATCGAAAACTTACTCATCCCGATTGTTATAAAAAATCAAACGCTAGAGGTTAAAACCTCTGCTAAAAATTTAGGAGTAACTATAGATAGCGATCTCAAATTTACAGAGCACATTAATAGAATCGTAAGCGGTTAAGCTACGGAACACTGAAACATCCCTATAACTACAAAGACCGTCTTCCTTGCAACACTAAAGCTCTTTTATGTAGCTCCTTAATAATCTCTAGGTTTGATTACGCTGATGTGGTGTATGGGCCGTAGCTGGATAGAGATACCTCAACAAAGATCGAAAAAATACAAGAATCTGGCTTACGTTTCATCTTCAAAATAAGACGACGAGAACCGATTTCACATAAGCTGCGAGAGCTTGGTTGGTTGACAATGGAGCAGCGAAGGCGTCAACATTTAGCAATTGTTACAAAAAAACTACTGACTATCAAATGTTCTGAGTACCTACACAATAAGTGAATTACTCGTGACCAGATTCACTCACGCAATATTAGGTATCCACAAACTCTCTCCATACCTGGTCTTTCAATATGTTGTTCAAAAAATCTTTCACATATTCTGCATGCCATTTGTACATTGGGATCCCTGTGAACATCAGACTGACTTCTTTTCCAAAATTTAAAACTACGCAAGCTAAAATCTCTGTAATTGATATATGAGTAACCCACATACTTTATTAATTGATACTTTTTTCTCAATTTACACTTTGTGAATATGCAGGGTGTCCTCGAACTGCGTGGCCAAAATAAAACCGAAGATTCTTTGATTCGAAAAAAAGTTGATGAGCCTTTTTACTTTTGTCTCAAGTGTCTTGTTTACCCCGTAGAGGGCTTCAAAATTGCAAAAATAATTTTGTTTTTTCGGTATAACTTGAGAACGTGATGAAGAACTTTTACAATATTTAGCAGGTGAGTTACTGTAAATAATGGCTATTTTTGAGAGTGGAGCACAGAGCCTTAGAGACCATAGAAATGGCAAAATGTAACGGGAAAAGTGTCCAGAACTTTTTTGTGGTCAATGTAATTCACTCGATATTCTTTATGTAGTTAGCTTATCTAATTTGAAAACTTTTCTTACTCTTAGAATATTTTGATAAAATCAACGGATTAGCTTGAAAAAATTAATTTTCGAGTCACTGCAATTTTGGCTCACTAATTTTACTTGATTAAAATACCTTAGTTGCCTTTGCTTTTCTAATGTCATTTTGGCATTTGAAGAATTTATTCTCAAAACTGTCAGTTTTTATTTTGCTTTCCGTAAAAATTTTATAAAATTATGGCTCAAAATTTCACTAACACTGAAATGGTTGATGTGTTATTGATTTATGGACTTTGTAGTTGCAATGGCCGGAGAAGGGAAAGATATCCACATCGCAGAATTCCAAATCGGCAAACCTTCGCGAAACTGGCAAATTTGAAGCAAATCGCAGAGAAACTGGACGCAGACGGACAAGAAGGACGTTAGAGCTCGAAGAAGCGATACTGGAAGCGGTTGAAACTGAACCTGGGATAAGCACACTACGTTTGGGACTTCGTATTGGAGCCTCAAAATCATTAGTTCATAATGTACTGAAAGAAGAACTGTTGTATCCCTATCATATTAAAACAGTTCAAGACTTATTGCCCATGGATCCAGGTCATCGGCTAGATTTCTGTCGGCTTATTGTCCAAAGACAAAACGCAAACCCCAATTTTTGTAGAAGAATTCTGTTCACGGACGAAGATACTTTCACGAGATGTGCTCTTTTTAACCTCCATAATGAACATTTCTATGTTGATGAAAATCCTCATGAAACGGAAGTTACATATTTTCAGAATCAAACTAAAATCAATGTTTGGGTTGGAATTGTGGATAACTTTATTATTGGCCCTACCGTTATACCCGATCGATTGAACGGGGAGAACTACTTGAACTTTTTGGAACAAAGGCTACTTGAACTGTTGGAAGACTTGCCCTTACACATTCGTTGTGGCCTGGTTTATCCATGATGGTGCATTTCACATTAGCTGTGAGGCGACATTTGAATGCGGAATATCCAGATCGCTGGATAGGTAGAGGACACGATGCACCAGTGAACTGGCCGGCCCGCTCCCCTGATTTGACGCCCTGCGACTTCTTTCTATGGGGCGCTTTGAAGTCGAAAGTTTATGCAGCTCCATTAAACACACGAGAGGAATTGTTGCAACGAATTAATCATGAAGCGGATTTATTGAAGAATGATCCTGAAGTACTAGCCAGAGTTCAATCCAATTTCTTGAAACGAATTAATTTGTGTATTCAGGAAAATGGGCAACATTTCGAACGATTGATGCCTTAGCGATTTCCCAAAAAGTTTTGTTGTTTCTTTTAATTTAGCATTTGTTTTTCCTAAATAATCACATCGTTTCCCCATTTCTATTGTTTTTATTATTCGTGTTTTACCGAGATATTAACCATTTCAGTGTTAGTGAAATTTTGAGCCATAATTTTTACGGAAAGCAAAGTAAAAACTGACAGTTTTGAGAATAAATTCTCCAAATGCCAAAATGACATTAGAAAAGCAAGGGCAACTAAGGTATTTTAATCAAGTAAAATTAGTAAGCCAAAATTGCAGAGACTCGAAAATTATTTTTTTCAAGCTAATCCGTTGATTTTATCAAAATTTTCTAAGAGTAAGAAAAGTTTTCAAATTAGATAAGCTATCTACATAAAAAATATCGAGTGAATTACATCGACCACAAAAAAGTTCTGGACACTTTTCCCGTTACATCCTCAAGTTTGAGCCATTTCTATGGTCTCTAAGGCTCTATGCTCCGCTCTCAAAAACGGCTATTATTGACAGTAACTCACTTGCCAAATATTGTGAAAGTCCTCCATCACGTTCTCAAGTTATACCAAAAAAACAAAATTATTTTTACAACTTTGAAGCCGTCTACCGGCTAAACAAGACACTTGAGGCAAAAGTAAAAAGGCTCATCAAATTTTTTTCGAATCAAAGAATCTTCGGTTTTATTTTAGCCACGCAGTTCGAGGACATCCTGTATATTTAAAAATATAATCAATTGTAAAAACTGTGTAAGGCTAGGACGTTGAGTGGAAGAACACCACACTGATGGTGAACTCCGCCTAATAAAGCCGGTATCACATTACATACTTCCCCTGTACTAAGTACAATGAGGGTAGTAAAATCTGAAATGTTTCTTAAGAGTCGACATTTTAAAAGCTATATCCGCCAGCCAGTTGATTATTCTCCTCGGGATGTAAGCATCGAATTTGGAACGTTCTGTACATTTAGAGAAAGAAAGAATACTAATCACATGATTGACTTTATCGTGATCAACTATTATTCAGTTATAGTCACGCTAGTTAAAATATGTTCATTTTATCGTTGCCGCGGTTGCTCCAACTCGATCAAACCGCCAACACACAATTATGGGTGAAAAAACTTGCAGCCGTCTCGATTTGAAACTGCTGAAATTTGTCCAGAAATTTGGAATTATATCCGGAGGTTATCCCTTGTATAACATACAGAATGTGTCAATCTATTACCTAACGGCTTATAGAATGTACATTTACTTCATATTTATATCTACAGTTGTAGTTATAATCGAAAATCTTTACAACTATAGTCAAAAGTGGACTGGAATCACCAATATTGCAACTACTCTTTGCACAATATTATGCTCAACTATCAACGAAGCTTCACTCTTCTTGTTGACTTTCAGACATAGTCATAACTGGGAACTGCTCTTCAAACTACTCAATTATTTGGATAGCAAGATCTTAGTCGTCGAAGAAGATTACGTTCAACATGCAGTCATTAAACTTATGATTATCATTCTCTTTCTATTTTTAGTGGTATTCAGGCCAGTCTATAATCTCTTCGTGAACCGATATTTAAAATTGGATGATATCGGATTGTCTTTATTGAGAAGCCATGCATTCCAGACCACCGTATACTTGTACGTGATGCCAAAGCTAATAAACAATAAATACGCTGATTTGAACTACATGGTGGTGAACTACGGCCGTCCCTCCAGTACGGCTCGAAGGACCAAAAGAAGAATATATCATACAGGGAGTCTTGAAAACTATTTTCTGGATATCACCAAGTACCACAGAGTCCTGGTGAGATTGGTTAAATGTTATAACGACATGTTTGGATGGTCTATGTACAGCTTTATTGTATCTACATTTGTTTACTTCTTGCTTATCTTCGAAGATGATATGTTCAACAAGGAACTTGACGTTGAAGAACTCTGTAGTAAGATCATTCCAGTTATAATCTATGGACTGGTAAGTATTACAATTAGGTTCGATATAATTGAACTAGGAAACTGATAAACCAAAGACGAATTATTATGCAGTAGACCCTTGACCATATTTTCTACGAATAGTAGCTTACTGAGGATTAGCTTCCCACAACACCACTCGATTTACAAGAACGTCTTATTTGCTAACTCTTACATTCCGCTTAGCGAGTACTTTGGTAGGAGCTATCGAAGAAGGCAAGGTGACTCTGTTGCCGGTCCGTCTAGGATGGATAGGAAAATGTTCATGGAAGATGCAATTAGTCGTAGTGCATAGTAGAGACCAAATGGAATGAAGAGAATCTTGCACAATTCCTTCCCAATCTTGAATACGAAGATTCCGTGTTTTCAGTGTCAAGCTAACGGTTTTCCATAATGTTTCATTAAATTGTTCTATCTAACCCATTTCCTTGAGGGTTGAAGCAATTATATTTGCATTTAGAAGAGATTCAAGTTCTTTACGCATGAAAGAGGTTCCTCGATCGGAGTAGGTGTCCCAAAAGTATAGCAAAGATGCTTCAATTCATGCATTTAATTACAATAGCTGCTGAAATATCTCTGCAGGCATAGGCGAATGTAGATCAAAAGAATTCGTCAATGATGCTCAGTATGTATCGATATTTAGGCAGTCAAACGGAGATGTAGCTTTGATAAGAATCCCTTCAGTTTTAAAATATCTGGGTTTTACCTCTGCGCACCTAGAACAACTGGCAGTGAGTTTTCTAACATCATCCAGCAAATATGGCAGGTTTTTACTGCTCAACCATAGAACATAAACGTTACGCCCGGGTGACCCAATGATTGGTGGAGCTCAGATAATTCTGTGTTATGGGTTGCACTTCAGACTAAGGTGTCAGCCTAGACATTCTCCCTTCCCCTGGACTATAAGTAATATCAAACGAAAACGGGGCCAATTTCAATCTCCAACGAGTAATCTTTTCATTTTCTAGTTTACTAGCATATTTTTTGCTAAAATAAACGACAGCGCCTCTTGGTCTGTAATAAGATTGAAGTACTTTCCAGGTCCTAAGCGATTCTGACATGGCTGCAGCCCCTTTTTCAATTGATGTGTGTCCCTTCTCAAATTTGTTCAACGTCTTTGAAAAGAACGCTACAGGGAACCCCTCTTGGCTCAGAATCGCACCAATAGCCACATCAGAGACATTCGTTTCCACCACCAGAAGAGAAATATTTTTCGCAGTTGTAACCATGGAGTTCAAATATTGCCAAAGACCTTCAAGTGGAAAAGAACGACAGTCTGAAAGCTTATTGATCTTATCTGAAAAATGTGATATCCACTTTGAATCGTAAGCGAAAAAACACAGAACTCTTTACAGGAAGGCGGTATCTTGAGGCAATGAATGGTAATGATAATAGAGATAAGGTTAAAATTGCTCTTTATTCTGTTGATTTCTATTCATAATTTTGTGAAGGTCAACTTGACAGCAGTTGTCAGTATATAGGTCCGAAATACATTATGTAAACCATTTGGATATGAAAGACCCGAATTCTTAAAACTCCATCTCAATATATCTCTTAAAGTCCTAGTGTACATATACCCCCAAAATATAGTATACAATGCAATCGGCTATGTTTATATTTTTTAACACCCTCACACCCTGTATATAAGAATATTAATTATTCTCAGTGTAGACATGATCTATTTCTCGATCGCTTACATATTTTATAATTAACGATAACTACAGCTTTAGCAAATATGTTCAAATATTTCATCTATTAAATATAATGTATTATTTGTAATTATAAACGAAAGTATACATATCGATTGGGTTATTTCGAATCTAAAACATCAAGGTACTATTAGCGTTAATGAAAACATGAGAACCGTTCAACCTACACGTAGAGACCTGGAATGTTTCATATTCATTCAGAAATGGGGCATTATCTATGGCTTGGCGCCATGGGCTAATCTAAGAACCCTTGGTGTTAACCACATTCGCTTGTATAAATTGTACGCAGTTTTGATGAATCTTTTCATGGCGGCTTTGACGGTCTTCTTCATACACTATGAGATAATAAATTGGGATACTAAAATGGTCTTTACTTCATCGGCGATCAAGGTTAGCACTATATCATCTATTGTAATGTACCAAGGTATCGATACTATGATGTTATATGGCAATAAAGATAACTGGAATGCTATTGATGGTCTCGTAACAAATTTAGACGCAGTCTTTGTTGAACTGAACGTAGTACGTGAGGAAAAGAAGATAACTCGTCTCATCAACATACTCGTGAAGGGTCTATTGATTATTGCTGGATTTTTATTACCAGTCACTCAATGCTTATTGCTGGATAAATGGAACTTTACGAAGGTAGCTTCCCAAATTTTATACTCTCTAGGGAGGGTGAATTTTTCCATTATGGCCACAATGACATATTCCATATTGAGATTGAACAATAATAGGTACAAGAATTTGAGAAAACTATTTGTCATCAACAAGGATCGATGCAGAAACCCTGATTATTTGGCTGACTACTTTCCTGCTTTGACCAAGTGTCACAGGCAACTTTTTGAAATTGTTATATATTCCGAAAAACTGATAAGATGGCAAATGTTCGGTTGGACAATTGGTAGTGTTGTGTTCATCCTAGAAATTTTGAATAAGGTTTTAATCATAGGAGATGGCTATACTATAGCAGGTATCGTTGCAGTTCCTCTGGGATTTATCGTAAGTTGTTATCTTATACGTACAAGATTGAGAAGAGTTTTGAATACTGTTTGGTATCTCAATGACTACATAGATACATGGTTAGGTAATGCTGTACCACAACCCTGTTCTCGGGTATCTACTGCTGTAATAAATTTTAGATAAGCTGTAGTAAATTGTACTAGGACTGGTATGTCCCAGCGTCCCCTGGATCGACTGCAGCGGCTTGCATGCGTGAGTATATTGAGCGGTGTGAATTCGGCACCAACGAGAGCCCTTGAAACTCTCGCCGGATCATCACTTTTATGTAAAAACTAAGGCCATGAGTACGGCGTATAAGTTAAAGGGCCTAGGTCACCGAACCAAAATGTACTACTCTCGTGGACACTTAGCGATTTCAAGTGAATGTTCCATACCAGAAATGAAGCAAGATAGTCTGATTCCAGCTATATGTCTCACTTCTTCCAAAATCCTCATCCCGGATAGAGGAGACTGGAGTAACGAAACTCTCACCCTACTGCCCCAGGTGGGCACGTATGGTTCACAGCTGGGTTCAAGGTAGGTCAAGCTTCTGGGGTGGTAGCGTATCTGAACAAGGCAAAGATCACTATCTCAGTGACCCTAAGTGCTTACTGCACGATCTTCCAGGCGGAGGTTTGACAAGAAACTGGCAGCTCTCAAATCACCCAGAGTTACATCAAGGCTTCTCAAAGAATGAAGAGACACACTAGCTGAACTAGCCAGAAGAAATGAAGTTCAACTCCTCTAGAACGAATGAGGCAGGTTTAGCTCTCCACCAAAGAGCATGTGCCTAGACTCTCAAAGAAACTCCTTTCTCTGAACAGAAGGGACATCAGAGAGTTGACTGGAATTCTAACTGGTCACAGTCGTTTTAACAAATACCTTCGTACTATGGGCATCACTGATGATCCTGTATGTAGGAAATGCAGAGGGACGGAAGAAATTGCCTCTCACATCCTGAGGGAATTCCCTGCATTGGCACCCTCCAAGTACCATTACTTCGGCGAAGCAAACCACTCCCAGAAGAACTTACGGAAGCCAGCACTGGCAATATTCTGGGTTTTGGCTGTCCACAAACCTGCTAGAATGGAATAGGCTTCTGACCGAAGTGCGTACAATGGGCCCAACTAAGTGGCTTAAGTGCATTTGGGGACTATGCCTTTTTCCCTCAAATAATGATGATGATGAATAAATTGCAATTAATGTGATGAAATTCCCACATAATTTTTTTGGTGGTGTGCTAAAAAGGCTGTTGCAGCATTAGGTACATAAACTTCCTACAAGCAATAAGATTGGAAAAACTGCTTCAGCCGTTGATCATTAAGACGGAAGAAGATACAATATACCTCTTAACAACTTTCCAGGTCCTAAGCGATTCTGACATGGCTGCAGCCTCTTTTTCAATTGATGTGTGTCCCTTCTCAAATTTGTTCAACGTCTTTGAAAAGAACGCTACAGGGAACCCCTCTTGGCTCAGAATCGCACCAATAGCCACATCAGAGACATTCGTTTCCACCACCAGAAGAGAAATATTTTTCGCAGTTGTAACCATGGAGTTCAAATATTGCCAAAGACCTTCAAGTGGAAAAGAACGACAGTCTGAAAGCTTATTGATCTTATCTGAAAAATGTGATATCCACTTTGAATCGTAAGCGAAAAAACACAGAACTCTTTACAGGAAGGCGGTATCTTGAGGCAATGAATGGTAATGATAATAGAGATAAGGTTAAAATTGCTCTTTATTCTGTTGATTTCTATTCATAATTTTGTGAAGGTCAACTTGACAGCAGTTGTCAGTATATAGGTCCGAAATACATTATGTAAACCATTTGGATATGAAAGACCCGAATTCTTAAAACTCCATCTCAATATATCTCTTAAAGTCCTAGTGTACATATACCCCCAAAATATAGTATACAATGCAATCGGCTATGTTTATATTTTTTAACACCCTCACACCCTGTATATAAGAATATTAATTATTCTCAGTATAGGCATGATCTATTTCTCGATCGTTTACATATTTTATAATTAACGATAACTACAGCTTTAGCAAATATGTTCAAATATTTCATAATTTCATCCATTAAACAATGTGTGTTATTTGTATTTATAGAAAAAAGCATATAACATATCGATTGAGTTATTTCGAAATTAAAACATCAAGGTACTATTAGCGTTAATAAAAACATGAGAAACGTTCAACCTACACGTAGGGACCTGGAATGTTTCATATTCATCAAGAAATGGGGCATTATCTATGGCCTGGCGGCCTTGTCTAATTTAAGAACCCTTGGTGTTAACCACATTCGTTTGTTTCAATTTTATGCAATTTTAATGAATCTTTTCATGGCGGCTTTGATGGTTTTCTACATACACAACGAGATAATAAATTGGGATACTACAATTTTCTTTACCACATCGGTGATCAAGGTTATCACTCTATTTTGAGGTATAACATGCCACGGTATCGAGACGCCGTCTTTGTTGAAAGGAACGTTGAACGTGAGGAAAAGAAAATAACTCTTCTCATCAAGATACTCGTGAACGGTCTAACCTAACCTAACCATCTCTGATAACGTCACGTGGTCGCACCACATTTAAAAATATGGAAGAGGTGAATACTTCTATATGTTTGTTTGACAAAGTTTTTCCCAATCATTGTTCTATCCAACGGCAAAGTTGTAGAACTCTTTGCCTAATGAGGTCTTTCCTGATGGGTATAACCTCTCCCGACATCCCATCGCTGGCTCATTCGATGTTCTACAAGCATTATAGGTTTTCCTCTCATGTGGTACAAATAAAAAAGTTGAATCATTCGAACGCAGGATATTCTATAACAACATGATAATCATGCTTCCAGTTGATTATTATATAGGATATGTGGTAATTGTGAAGCATAGGAATCAATAGGAACTTGGGAATTAACATCAAAGGTTCCTACATTTTCCCGAGAATATATGAGACTTGAAATTGTTTTTTAAATAATTTTTACCCATATAGCGTACACTGGAATGTTTATTCAGACTTCTATTTTATTTTCAGATCATGCTTGTGTTGATCTTCACATGCGATTCGATCATCAATGAAAACGAAAACCTATTTCAAGCTTGCCTGAAACTGCAAGAAGATTTCTTCCTTTCAGGCTACGAGAATAAAGACTTGGATCAGTTCACACAAGAAGTGAAAGTACTTAAGCCATATTTCACCGGTGCTGGGTATTTCAACATTGACAGGACAACCTTGTTGACTATTCTAGAAGCGCTAACTACCTACTTCATAGTGATTGTACAGTTTAATCAAAAAATCTAGATACTGCATTCACATATCATTCGATCCAAATGAAAATAGATTTCTTACAATTTCTCTCTATAACATAAGAACAAAGACAATATCATCTAGCGTGCAAGGTATAACGCTCAATCGTGACGTCACAAGCCAGAGGCTATGTTTCTTTGCTGTTGAGTGTATTGTTGTTACTTATTATACAGCACATTTTCCATCCAATTTGTTCTAGTTTCAAAATAATTGACACAATTTGCCTATCTAGCTGAAATAATGTTTTCCCTTATACCAGGATCACGAACAACATTCTTTGGAATGTGCAATATTGACCTAAATGGTCTCGATGGGATTCTTTTGTTATTATATTAATTTTTTCTGCATCAGTATTAATAAAAATGTTGTCTATACCCATGTAGGTACTTGTTTTACTTATTATTGGAGGCCTGCGAAACAAGTGTGACAGTCCATAGCTACAGTATCCAATCAAAATTTTATAAGATCAACTTTTTCACTAAATTAAACTAAGCTTTTAATTCTTGTATAAAAGTAGATGGGGAAAAGGTTCCATTATGTACGTCTCAGGAAAAATTAGATGAAACGCGTTATTATTATTAGATATAGACTTGTTTTGTAAACTTTCTTCAAAATTGAAAAAAAAATTGGTTGAACGGTTCAAAAATTACGCGAAAAAAAAGATCATTCATTTCCAACTTTGAAGGGCTGTATCTCGATTATTGGACTTTCGAAAGTTATTTTCTGGAGAAAAAACGCTTCATTTTAATCTTCTATCTGCTCCTAAAATTAATGTATCACAAACGGGAATACCCTGTATAGTAAATGCTCCTTTACTATGTACATGCATGTCTTCAACGATAGCATAACCTACGGGTATTCCTGTTTGAAACCGCTGGCGTTGAGGTTCTTAGCTTCCTGAGCTAGGCATGGGCGAGTAGAGAAACTAAATAATACCACTTTATTTCATAATGTCCATATTTGTTCTATTTCAAAAATAAGTCACGAATTATTGCGTATGAGAGAGAATCAAAAGCAAATGAATATCGATCTAGACTAGTAAGACTTTATCATTATTATCTGGCAAAGCCAACATGATTTTTTCTTGAAATGGTTTGATGTCGCCATCTGGTGCGTTCAAGTAGTCTTATATTCCCCGTTATTTTTGTAGAGTTCAAGAAATCTATCAGTCAATGTGGTACATTGTTTGATTCCTTAGTGGGACATGTATTCATAGATGGCGTGAGATTTTATTTGGTTAGTCGGGGTTGTGCATATCACGTCCCTAAACTATAAGCTGCACTTTACTTAGTTTGCTCCGGTGGTTATTTGTTGCACCTTATGCCACCATATATTATGGAGTCGGATACTACGTTACGTCAGAAACCAACGCTCCTCAAGTACTAGCTCAAAATAAATGCGAATTGGTCATGTTGCGGATACACAAAGACTGCGCGCTATAACTTTCATTGTTGGAATGCATCTATAAACATGAATTGCTAAAATAGTTAGAGTACAGCTAACCATGTTGACAGAACCTCAGGAAAAATAGAAAAACTTGCTAATTCTGGAAAATGTCGTTCATATAGACAGCGACGGAAGCAGTGCCGTGCCCACTAAACTCATTTAGGATAGGGTGGAAGGATTACGTGCCTTTAATGGCACAAAAGAAAGTTGTCATTGTTTTATGTTTCTTTTCTACACCCTCCGATGGTTGCAAGTGTTGCAAAATCTGTGAACTTTTTGTTTCTTAACATCACAGACATTAATATCATTTTGACATTCTTCATTTCAAATTGCTCTTTATTTCGTTGATATCTATTCCTAATTTTGTGAAGGTCAACTTGAGAGCAGTTGTCGGTATTCAACATACAGTTGCGAAATCATTATATAAATCATTTGAATATAAAAGACCAGAATTCTTGAAAGTCCATCTCAATATATCTCTTAAAGTCGCAGTGTACATATACCCCAAAATATAATATACAATGCAATCGGCGATGTTTGTATTTTTTAACACCCTCACACCCTGTTTATAAGAATATTAATTATTCTCAGTGTAGGCATGATCTATTTGTCGATCGCTTACATATTTTATAATTAACGATAACTACAGCTTTAGCAAATATGTTCAAATATTTCATCTATTAAATATAATGTATTATTTGTAATTATAAACGAAAGTATACATATCGATTGGGTTATTTCGAATCTAAAACATCAAGGTACTATTAGCGTTAATAAAAACATGAGAACCGTTCAACCTACACGTAGAGACCTGGAATGTTTCATATTCATTCAGAAATGGGGCATTATCTATGGCTTGGCGCCATGGGCTAATCTAAGAACCCTTGGTGTTAACCACATTCGTTTATATAAATTGTACGCAGTTTTCATGAATCTTTTGATGGCGGCTTTGACGGTTTTCTACATACACTATGAGATAATACATTGGGATACTAAAATGGTCTTTACTACATCGGCGATCAAGGTTAGCACTATATCATCTATGGTAATGTACCAAGGTATAGATGCTATGATGTTGTATGGCAATAAAGATAACTGGAATGCTATTGATGGTCTCGTAACAAATTTAGACGCAGTCTTTGTTGAAATGAACCTAGTACGTAAGGAAAAGAAGATAACTCTTCTCATCAACATACTCGTGAAGGGTCTATTGATTATTGCTGAATTTTTATTACCAGTCACTGTATGCTTTTCGCTGGATAAATGGAACGTTACGAAGGTAGCTCCTGAAATTTTATTCTCTCTACTGAGAGTGCATTTTCACGTTATGGCCACAATGACATATTCTATATTGAGATTGAATAATAATAGGTACAAGAATTTGAGGAAACTATTTGTCATCAATAAGGATCGATGCAGAAATTCTGATTATTCGACTGACTACTTTCCTGCTTTGACCAAGTATCACAGGCAACTTTTTGAAATTGTTACATGTTCCGAAAAATTGATAAGATGGCAAATGTTCGGTTGGACAATTGGTACTGCTGTGTTCGCCCTAGATAGAATGGATATGGTTTTTATCAAGGGATATGGCTATAATATATCAAATATCGTTGGAGCTCTTCTGGGATTTATCGTAAGTTGTTATCTTATACGTACAAGACTGAGAAGAGTCTTAAATACTATTTGGTATCTCAATGACTACATAGTAAAGGGCCTAGGTCACCGGACCAAAAGGCACTACTCTCGTGGACACTTTGCGATTTTAAGTAAGGAAAACTCTAAATGTCCCATACTAGAAATGATGCAAGATAGCATGAGTCCAGCTATGTGTCTAACTGCTCCCAAAATTCTCATCCCGGATAGAGGATATTGAAGTAACGAAACTCTCACCCTACTGCCACCAGGTGGCCATGTATGGTTCACAGATGGGTCCAAGGTAGGTCAAGCTTCTGGGGTGAGTGTACCTAAGCAAGGCAAAGATCACTATCTCAGTGACCCTAGGAGCTTACTGCACGGTCTTTCAGGCGAAGGTTTGACAAGAAAGTGGCAGCTCTCAAATCACCCAGAGTCACATCACAGCTTTTCAAAGAATGCAGAGATACACTGGCTGAACTAGCCAGGAGAAATGAAGTTCAGCTCCTCTGGATCCCTTTAGATTCCGCGTAGCAGTCCCCATCTATTCCTTTGTATATGAAAGGTCAGAATTCTTAAATCTCCATCGATCCATTTGTAAACTTCAACAATAAATAATATTTGCCCGTGCTCCGCTACTGCACTTAGCTGTTTCAAGGGGTGAAGAAAATGGAGTTTTTTCGTAACCTCATCTCTTGTTATCAAGGTCAAGGCTGCAAAATTGCAGTATCTTCAAAAAAAGTTTAAATTATTACTTCCTCCTATAAAAATGAACTGTACAACTATGTAAGACAACAGACTAGCTCAACTGTGCGTGTACCTAAGGTTAAAAATCAAAATGGGGAAATCTGCGGTAACGATCGAGAGACTTCTGAAACATTCGCGAATTGGCTAGAAACAACTTTGCATTCTGAAGATCAAGTACATAAGAAAATCAACAACCTAACGCTTTTTCTGCAACCTTATTGACAAACTGTGCACTTACAATTGGCAAACCACTTGCTCTGATTATAGAAAGGTCATTCAAAACAGCCTTGCTACCTACGGATTGGAACTCTGCAGACTTTGTGACTGTACACAAAAAAGGGGATAAATTACTAGCAGTGGCGGCTCCTCAAAGGAGGCTAAGGAGGCTCAGCCTCCTCACCAATTTATCTTAATGATCATTCTCCATTTTATTTCCTGTTTCTCTGATAATTCTTTAAATTTTACAAATAATTCCCCGTTCTCAGTAGTTATTTTTAATCTGGCAACAGTGGCCAGAGGCTAGATTCTCTATATATCTCAAACGCTAAATACGTGTGGTCAACATAGTTGCAGTTTTTCCAACCAGTTCAATTCACAAATAGGGTAAAACAGCGAATATGGCAACAGTCCATGGAGGCTAGCTTCTCGTACGCTCCCGGCGGCAACGAGGTATAGACCTCGTTGTCCGGCGGTCGTATGAAATACGATTACTTGCCGCGGCTGCAAACTTCGACACGTGCTCTGGCAGTTGTTGTTTTTGTTTCGTGAAGCGATGTAAGATTAAGTTATAATTTATCTGTTCGGTCGTTTGGTGAGTTATTAACAAAGAGTTCTTCGGTTATTAAACGTTAAACTGAGTAGTGATTTCGTTGCTGATAAGATTAGTGATGACAGGTATGTTTCAAAATCGATGATTTGATACTGATAATTGTAAAAAATATTTAAGGTTAACGGGATCTGAGGTACCCAATAACTTATATTGCAGGTATTGTTCGCTATTTACATCTGATACAACTTCATGTTGGGGGCACTTGGGTTATGATGATTTGAAAAATTCAGCTCGTGGTATAGACAGACATGAAAAATTGCAGGAACATATTACATCGAGTATTAAGTTTAAATTAACCGGTAAACAGAATATTGTTAAAGGAGGAAAACATATAATTTGGTAGACAAGAAACTACATTATAAACACTTTTTTTATGAAATTTTAGATACTATTAAAGGTCAAATTGAGATTCGATTTTCCGATTTACCTACATGAATTGAAGTTTTTTGTATAACTAGGTTCTAAAATATAATTTTTTTGATAAAATAGCACTGCACAATGAATTATACGTTATATACTCGGATAAAGATATTTTAGGCCAGTACGACATTCACGCCGATATGATAAAATATATGATAGACTATGATTTGCAACAAGTTTTACCTCAGTTTTATAAACTACTTTGTTTGACAGTCACCATTCCTGTCACGTCGGCTTCGGTGGAGAGATCATTTTCTACTCTCAAACGAATTAAAACTCACATGCCAAGTACAATGGGCCAAAATCGTTTATACAATGTTAGTTTAATATCTATTGAAAAAGATTTAGTAAAACACAAAATGATGAATTTTTTGATAATATTATTGATCATTTTATGCAAACTAAAGACCGTAGAATTCCGTTAACATATATAAAAAAAGTTAATAAAATTAATTAAAAAAAAACAAAATATGATAAATTCCAAAAAAAAGAAAAAATATTTAAAATCCAAAAAAATAAAAGACAAAAAACGAACAAAAAAATGTTTTGCCAAGAGAAACTCTATACCTCCACGTTGGTTCTTGCTGGGTAACAATTAATTTTGTCACTGAAGTAGCTGGTACGGTCGATGTGCAAAGGTTAAAAGGCTGTGAATAGAGTATATTTTTACAAAAACGTTTTATGTCCAGCCTCCTCTCTCAAAAATTCACGAGCCGCCACTGATTACTAGCTGAAAACTATCGTCCAACAAGCCTCACTCTCATCGAAGCTGAAATAATGGAACGTTTCATAATTGACTCCATGTTACTAACTGTGGAAGGTCTATATCTACGAACCTACTTTTATGTGTGAATGATTGGTCACTGGCTACAGATAATAACATTCCAATAGACGTAATCCATCTGGATTTCAGTAAAGCCTTTGATAAATTCCCCAAATTGCGCCTTCTAGCTAAATTGAAACACTGGTTTCCAGCCTTCTAGCTAAATTGAAACACTGGTTTCCGGCCTTCTAGCTAAATTGAAACACTGGTTTCCGGGGTGAGTTATTGGGATGGATATCAGTTTTTCTCTCTGGTCGTAAATTCAGAGTAAAAAACTGGTCCAAATTTTTCACAATATGTAGATGTAGTTAGCGGCGTACCTCGGGGATCTGTGTTTGGCCCATTATTATTCTTAATTTACACTTCCAATATTTTAGGACTTGTTTGCTCTACATGTTCGCAATATCTAGACGATATCAAGTTGTATATAAACCCTGTTTTACATCACCATTTGCTCCAACGTGAGCTACCATTTTCAGTTGAGCATGGTTACTTCACAGAAAAACTTAGGTATCACCATCTCTGATAACCTCACGTGGTCGCGCCACGTTGAAAAATGTGCAACAGGGCGAATACTTCTATATTTTTGTTTGACAAAGTTTTTCCCAATCATTGTTCTATCCAACGGCGAAGTTGTAGAACTCTTTGCCTAGTGAAGTCTTTCCTGGTGCATATAACCTTTGGACGTCAAAGGTTCCTACATTTTCCCGAAAATATATGGTTTTTTGAATAATTTTTTTTTCACCCATGTAGCGTACACGGTAATGTTGTTCATTCAGACTTCTATTCTATTTTCAGATCATGCTGGTGTTGATCTTCACATGCGATTCGATCATCAATGAAAATAAAAACCTATTTCAAGCTTGCCTGAAACTGCAGGAAGATTTCTTCCTTTCGGGCTACGAGAATAAGGACTTGGATCAGCTCACACAAGAAGTGAAAGTACTTAAGCCATATTTCACCGGTGCTGGGTATTTCAAAATTGACAGAACAACCTTGTTGACGTTTCTAGAAACGCTAACGACATACTTTATAGTGATTGTACAGTTTAATCAAAAAATCTAGATTCAGCATTTATATATCATTGGATCAAAATGAAAATATATATATTTTCAGGGAGATTTTACCATTTTTTTTGTATAATTTAAGAACAAAAACTCTATCGTACAAGGCCTGAAGGCTCGAACGTGAGGTCACAAGCCAGATGCTTCTGATATCATGTCACTAAACGGGTATATTTTTTGTTTACACATACTTACAGTAATAAAAATATATCACCATAGAATATGACTTTTCTCAGTTCTAATTCCAAAAAATTCTAAAACATTATTCAAATTTTTCAACTTAATTTTTTCCATATGGAGTCGCATGTTCTTTATTACATCTATATTCCTCTATAATCTCTCGGATTATTACACCTTCTTCTAGTTTATCATAAAAGTTTTTGATTTTGCGATTTTATTAGGCGATTTTTTTTATAACGCGATTTTTGGGTGATTTCTTAGAAGAAATATGCCATTTCTTGATTTGTGATCCGGCCACCATGATCTTCTCTGTAACTTTATCTGCCAAATGAAAAGACCGGGCCTTAAACTTTCTATGTACAGATACCCCCAACATATAGTTTACAATATTATCGGTGATGTTTGTGTTTCTTTATTTATTTATTTGCGTTATACTCATTTAACAGGCATAGAGCCTAATTACAAAATGAGGAATAACACAAGATGAGATATACAAGAAAATATTATAGCAGGCATTGGAATTAAACTGAGATACCATTACATTCTAAGAACAGAACATAATCATATAACTAGAACAAAAATTGAAGAAAGAAGAGAGAAAATGCAATCTATAGAGAACTGAGGATTGCACGAAACGTTTCAGACCTCAGATGAGTCAAAATACACGTGAATAGATCGACCCGCATATGTATGTTATTATAAGCTCTGCACATGCCACCGATTGGCGAGCACTTAGGTTTGTGATCGGTATAGGCAAGTAAAAAAATAAATTAAGTCTGGGCTCAAATCAAGGCACATGAAAACACAAAGCCCGCAAAATGTCCGAACATTCCACAGAAGAATGAAAGAGTTTGAATAGGAATACTATACCCGACCTGGATCTCCGGTAAGCCAAGCTGTCGAAAGAAAACCTCGAAAGTAAATCAGTATGCGGATAGCCAATAATAGGGTAGATATTGTCACATTTAATAGCAAGATATTTGAGAAATCTGCGTTGAATGCTTTCCACAGAGACAACATGATACTGGTAGAATGGAGACCATACCAAGGACGCATATTCTAACCGTGATTTTACAAATGTATTAAAGAGTAGAACAGATGTCTGAATCTCAGAAAACTCCCTACAACATCTTAGAACAAACCCCAACATCTTAGACGCTTTGGCGCACTTATGACTGATATGATCAATGAATGATAACCTTCTGTCAAAGATAACACCAAGGTCACAGAACGTCTTCGATCTATTCAAGACACGGGCATCCAGGGTATAATGGACTTAATAATGATGTTTTCTGGATAAGCAACTTTTTGGAAAGAAGAGAATTACTTCATTCGATTATTAATTTAATTTCTATTCCCACTAGAACAATTATTGTTATTTTATGTATGTATTATACGCGATTAAAGTATTAAACGAAACATAGTCGGATAGATCAGATTACAACAGTGCAATGAACAATTCAAATTACCTATAAAAGATAATTGTATGGAGAAATCGATGAAACTACGCTAACGTCACATTCAACACGAAATATTTTCACGGTGTAACTTGTGTAACAATCAGAAATATGAACGATGTTAGATTGTACAATGTCATTCGCGTTTGTGGTGGTTATTTTGGTATGGAACCAGCGGAAAAATTCGGGAAAAACTTCTACGTGAAAATTGCCTACAAGACGTTCATATGGATTTTAATTTCTGCAGTGGCAGGCGGTTGCATTTATGTTTCCATACGTGCAGTAAATCAGTATACCGAGAATGGTATTACTGTAGGTTTGATATTGAATTTAGCAGACGATATATCAGAAGCTATAGACGTTATAATAGCTATGTATCAAGCGTTACGTTCCAAACGAACCAAGTGGAAACTTTTCGAAAAATATCTCAAGTTTCTAGACACCAGCATGAAACCGAAAGTTAGTTATTCCTCTGGAATGTTTGGCACCATCGGCTTGGAGTTGGTACTAGCGAATATTATGGTGTTTTGTTACTTATTGTCAGTTCTATATGTGGCAAATTTCGCACATACTTCATTATACTATATTGGTATGAGGTTCCTCATTTTTTTGACTGTTTTGTACGTATACAGTGTGACAGTCATACTGAAAAACAGAATGCGCAATCTTAACAAGACAATAAGCAGCTATAGAACACGTGACTTGAGTGTAAGCGTTTACGAAAACTTGGTGAAGTACTATCTCAGCTTATTGGAGATGGTAGAAATTCTAAGCAAGTATTATGGTAGAAGAATTATCTTCCTTCTATCCCACTTTATAATCGAATCATTGAGAATAGTTCATTATAGCATTATAGGCTCGACTTATTTTTATGGTGTGGTGGTCTTTTTCATTATGGTTAGTATCATCTTGCATACAATTGTCTGTTAGCTATTTTTCGATCTATGCAATCAAATCCAAGAAGTTTAATGTTTGTCAATAGGAACTGTTAATTTTTAAGCTCAATGTTCAATTGTCTGCTCTAAAAGTGTATGAAAAAAAAATACTAAAGTATGAAACACCCCCATTAAAACATAATCTAGAATCCTTAATTTCATTTCCCGTAATCTGGCAAAAATTTTGAAATGGGATCTGATAATCTAGTAGATAACTTAATGCAACCAAAACTCAAACTTGCTCGAGAATGCCTATCTCTTCTCCCTACATTTCACTGCTGGCTTACACGATATTCTTCGAACTTTCACCCTATTCATTAGGGTGGTCAGTTACTCGGTTCAGGGGCCGAATTCATATGACCACTGTGAGGAGCCCCTGTGAGGAGCCCTCCTGTATGGAGGGGAGGACTGGCGACTCTTGTGAGGAGCCCTCAGGTAGAGAAAGAGGATATGTGGACTCCTGTGAGGAGTAGCCGTCTGGTTGGGGGAAGGGTAAAGAGGTGTAAGAGGACCCCTACGAGAAGCCCTCTTGGGTTTTATCTGGTTTTTTCATATTTGTTTCCATAGGATTCTCACAAGTATTGAGGATAGTCTGTCGCCATCTCTCTCCTACTAGAATATCTGAACAAAACCTCTACCAGCAAAATCATCGGGTCATAATTAGACTGAACTTACTGGCTTAACCATAATAATAATAATAATAATAAATGTATTAAGTCATCAAGTTAGTTACATTAAATACTTTTCCCCTGAATCCATAGAAGTTCAGTTTTACCAATAATATATTATGGGGTACTGAATCGAATGCTTTACTCAAATCAAAGTTAACCATGTCGACTAAGTCTTGGTTATCCAGGGCATTAGTTATATGTTCAGTCATAGTCAGTAGAGCTGTTATTGTGCTTGTGTCCATATTTTTCTATGAATTGTACTATTCTGTTTTCAATTATTGCTGTTTCGAAAAGGCAGGTAAGATTAAAATGGGCCTATAGTTTTCGCTTTCATTTGTGTCTCCTTACGGAGGCAGGAGGGATGGATGGTCTGCCTAGTCATATAACTTAAGCCAGTCTATTTTTATAAATAAAATTGACTGTAAAGTTGGAAAATTCGTTATGCTATTGTAAATATACATGATATTTATAAGAATTATGTTAATAAACTGAGAGAATTTCCCAATTTTCAGCTCACTCTGATGATGGCAACTTAGTGACTGAAATATTCTTACCACTTTAATAGTATTCTTAGTGAATAAGGGTGATTATTTCATACTTATTGGAATTATGTTATTTTATTACAGATGAATATTCACGTGATAGTAATTCCTTGTGGATTCATTGATAGAGAATACAGAGAGTTTAGAGGCATGTGCTGTCAATTAAGAAAAACTGATCGAAATGAACAGTCCAGAGATTTGCTGCTCGATCTCGTCGAGAACATTCCGATAGAAGTCAAAGCTGCAAGATTTTTCAAAGTCAACAAAACAACGATTTTTCGTATTATGCAAATCAACTCTACGTATTTAATTGTCCTTCTACAGTTTCATCGAAAACTAAAGACTTTAAAGTTGTAACAAACAAGATTTTTGAATAGCCTATCGCATCCTATCCTACTTTCAAACTTCCTTTACAGATCCGGTATTGACTTCGATAGTGATGTTATCACCTCCCCCTCCCCTCTCCTCATGATAATGAGAATTTTAGTAAATTTGACCTTTATCGCACTAAGAAATAAAAGTTAGAATGATTCCATTTGCTACCTTCATATGTTTTAATTAGTTTATAACAAATATTTAAGAAATTTTCAAAGGTGAAAAGTTCCTGAAAAATTGAATATTTTTATTATTTACAAGATGCAATCTTATGATTTATTTTTACTAGATTTGTTTAGAGTAACTAGTTTGCTGAAATAGAAAAGAAAGACTAATTACATTTAATCAGTCTTTTTATCTTGTGATTTTGGAAATATCCGAGAGGACCAGAAATTCTTGGTTTTTCAAATATTAAATAATAATAATTTTTTTAATTATTTTGGGAAACATGTATGAACAACGATTAACATTCTTCATTAAAAAAAAATATCATTGCACTTTTCGAAATTGAATTGATTATTCAATTTTTAACCTGTAGGAATAGAATGATTAGATTTAAAATAAAATCAAATACTGGAATGATTTATAATTAATTTATTTATAAATATAATATTTTACAAATACAGCCCTATATGTTTAAAAACAATAAAATACAATAAAATTAAATAAAATAATATCAGTAGTCTAAAAAGTATATAACAGTTATTTTTATAGATATTTTCATTTGCAATACATTGTTCTCTTCATTTTTTTAAATCTTCTAGTTGACTAGAAATTGAGTACATGTAAAAATAATCGTACTTATTTGACTAGATTTTGGGTAGTACTTTTTAAAAATATATTACTTCATTGGTACTGTAGAAGAATACACAAAATTAATTCTAAATGAACACATCAAAATTAGCAATAAATTAAATGTTACCAAAAGTAGCGATGAGTATGTCTATTTGTTTGAGTGAGTTTTCTGTATATGTCGAAATCCAAGTGATTACCATCTTTTATAATGTTAATATCAAGGAGAGAAAGCTGATTATCTGTTTCTATTCCGACAGTGAAGCTCAGTGTTAGTTTAGTTTAGTTAGTTTATTTTTCTTGGTCAGATACAATATAAATACAGAAAATATATGGAAGAATACCTCAAAGAGGTGTAGAGCATGTCAAGTTAAAATTTTATATAAATATGAATAACAATACATTTGTCATCGTAAATAAAAATAACAGTGGGGAAACAGATTAAAATGTGTATAGGTCCAGTACATTAAAATGGAAACGATACATACAGATATGACTAAAGTAACTTAGGAATAGCTCAAATATCTTTGTCCGTAAAATATTCATTCAGTGAGTAGTAGGCTCGTTTTACAAGTAGAGATTTCAAATTGTTCTTGAGATGATTTAATGGTAATTTTTTCAATGATTGGGGAATTTTATCATACATTTTTATTATGCTATATTGTAAATTTTTCTGGAGATATGTAAAATTAAGTTTATTGCAGATGTAGTTATTTTTTGTTCTTGTATTATGAACATGATTGTTGGCCTGTTCCTGAAATAGATGCTGGTTGTGATGAGTGAAGATAACTGCTTCATAAATGTATATCCCATATCTCAGTGTTGACTGCACGAACACATGATAAGCAGTTAACGCTACCTCATTGTTCACCAAGACTGAAATCCTCTTTAGGGTAAAACAATATCCTGATAGCGTTCTCACAACTTTATTTACTTGTTCATACCAATCTAATCGTGAATCAATAATTATACCTAAGAAAGTGGTATGGTTCACACACGCCAAATCAGTAACGGTATCAGTCGAAGTGCTTAATGGTCGATGTATATCCAAATTTGAGGACCCGAGTTTTATCTTTATTCATTCTTAAGTTATTTTTATGAAACCAGTCTTCAGCAGTGTCAATAATTTGGAGTATATTCCTTTCTAAAATAGCATCCTCTGTTGATACCGTTTTTGAGACCCCATCAGCAAACTGTTGTAGGTATTCCTTCAGTTATGTAGGTCATTTGTATGAAGTATGAAAAGAAGTGGACTCAATATGGAACCTCGAGGGACACCATTATGACTTCTCTGCATCTCTGACTTCATCTCCTCACCATTTTCCGTTTTAGAAATGACATACTGTGTTCTATCTAGTATGACTGGTTTAAATTAAATACCACTCCTCTGAAACCTAGCATTTCCAGTTTATTTGATAGAATGTTATGATCTACACTATCGAATGCCTTGCTTATACGGAGGCATATTAGTGAAGTTGCCCTGTCGTTATTTAGTGAATTGATTATGTAGCACAAAGTATCAAACATTGCACCTATTGTAGATTTACCTTTCTTAAATCTATGTTGGGTTTCAGATAGTATTTCAAAATCGTTCCAAAAATATGATCAGTCTTATTTATAATTCTTTCGAATGTTTTACTCATAGTCGAGTCAAATAGGTATTAAAACAGGCCGACTTACGAAAATCGAAAGATATGGACCGATTTTGATTAAACAAAGTGCATTCGATTCGGGATGACGTCTAGAAAAAAGCTTACCGGTTAGTTTTTTGTGCAAATTTGTTATTATTTTTTTAAACGAAAAATTGACCAATTTTCTGGCTAATTATTGGGAAAATTAGTCGGGGGTTTTCGGGGTCGCTGATTACGATTCTGAGCTCAGATTGGCCAAAATCGAACTCCCCAGCTGTTAATTGGCCACTTTAATTGGACAAAGTGACCATTTTTTTAAATGTCATCAAAAATAGCCAGAAAAAATCACTCAGGGGTTTTTGGGGTCGCTGATTACGATTCTGAACTCAAATTGGCCAAAATCGATCTTCCCAGCTGGTAATTGGCCAGTTTAATTGGACAAAATTGATAATTTTTTCTTAATTTCATCGCAAATAGACAGGAAAAATTACTCGGGGGTTTTCGGAGTCGCTGATTACGAATATGGGGTTTGACTGGCCAAAATTAACCTTCCCAGCTGGTAATTGGCCAGTTCAATTGGACAAAATTGATTATTTTTTCTTAATTTCATCGCAAATAGACAGGAAAAATTACTCGGGTGTTTTCGGAGTCGCTGAGTACGATTCTGAAGTCAAATTGTCCAAAATTGAACTCCTCAGCTGGTAATTGGCAGCATATACATATTTACAATATTTTTAATCAATTGAATATTATTTACAAAATGCATATTTCAGTAAGTACAAGTAAAATCAATCATAATCACTATCATAATCATAATAATTGTCATTGCGTGTTTGAATATTTTCAATGCCTTCTTCTTCATTGGTATTATCTACTCCATCATCGTCATCGTCTTCGTCGTCATCTCCAGAAGAAATTGGATTGATCAGACTGAAATTGTTACTACAATTTCCCATACAATTTGCACAAGCAACAGTACAGTTTATATATTTTTTTTTTTTTTTTTGCGACATCCACATCTACTTGACGTATATGTCCATAGTATATGTAAAAGATGCTGTGTGGAATATAGTAGAGAAGATAGAAAAAAATTTCAGATGAACGGGAATTTATTTCAAATTAAAAAATTGAAAAATTAAAATTCGATTTTGTTTATGATTTAAATTAGTAACGACCCCCTTTTAGCAAATTTTTAAACATTTAACATGAAACAACAACCTCCACAACCCCTAACTGAGGATTTCTGGTTAGTTTTGATGAAATTTTGGAAATTGGTCAATTTTGTCCAATTAAACCTGCCAATTACCAGCTGAGGAGTTCGATTTTGGACAATTTGACTCCGAAAACCCCGAGTAATTTTTCTTGTCTATTTGCGATGAAATTAAGAAAGAATGATCAATTTTGTCCAATTAAACTGGCCAATTACCAGCTGGGAAGATTGTGGCCAATCTGAGTTCAGAATCGTAATCAGCGACCCTAAAAACCCCCGAGTGATTTTTCCTGGCTATTTTTGATGACATTTAAAAACATGGTCACTTTGTTTAATTAAAGTGGCCAATTACCAGCTGGGGAGTTCGATTTTGGCCAATCTGAGTTCAGAATCGTAATCAGCGACCCCGAAAACCCCCGACTAAATTTTCCCAATAATTAGCCAGAAAACTGGTCAATTTTTCGTTTAAAAAAAAAATAACAAATTTGCACAAAAAACTAACCGGTAAGCTTTTTTCTAGACGTCATCCCGAATCGAATGCACTTTGTTTCATCAAAATCGGTCCATATCGTTCGATTTTCGTAATCAAATACCTATTTGACTCGACTATCAGATTAGAGAGCAATGCGATTGGTCTATATAGTCGCGGAAACGAAGCTCGTGAAGTTCGAAAAATTTGAGCATTAAGACGGATTTGAATGTGGTCTTTTGCATTCGATTCGTTAGAGCTTCAGGAAACTTTGTGACCTAAATTGATTTATAAGAAATTAAAAATATGCGATTTGCATAAATCATATGCATTTTATAATTGCATTTTAAATTGGCCGTAAATAGTAAATTCACAATTGGGTTAATAGTGATGAAAATTATTCCAAACTCGTTACTCGGGGGTTTTTGGGGTCGCTAAATACGAATATCGTGACAGAATTGGTCTTCGAGGTACCTGGTGCCCAGGGTGAACGGTAACCCCGTCGTCTCCTGGAGTTTTCTGGAAATTCGTTATATAATCAGTCCAAACACGTTACTGGGGGGTTTTTGGGGTCGCTGAACACGAATATCGCGACAGAATTGGTCTCCGAGGTACCTGGTGCCCAGGGTGAACTGTATCCTCGTTGCCCCCGTAAAGAAAATACACGTGTATGGTATTGATATAGTGTACACATACTGTAGAAGAAGACGACGAACTTCTAACCTGCAGCCCCTCACGGAGAGTTTACATTATGTCTTCCCCTCGCAAGACACCACAGAACCGTATTCTCATGTATCGTATCACTGCTACCAACTGTATTAAAAGCGACAAATTAAAAAAAAAATAAGCTTCAGTAGATACATTTTGTAAGACGTAAGTAACGAGTTTGAAATCATTTTCATCACTATTTACGGCCAATTTAAAATGCAATTATAAAATGTATATTATTTATGCAAATTTTTAATTTCTCGTGAATCAATTTAGGTCAACAATTTTCCTGAAGCTCTAACGAATCGAATGCACAAGACCGCATCCAAATCCGTCTTAATGTTAAAATATTTCGAACTTTAGCCGTTTTTAGTGCTTCGTTTCCGCGACTAATAGTTAATAACACCCTGTATACAAACATATTAAGTATTTTCTTTGTAGGCATGATCTATTTGTCTACTGTGTTCATATTTTGTAATTAACGATAATTACAGCTTTAGCGAATATGTTCAAATATTTCATCCATTAAACAATGTGTATTATTTGTAATTATAGACGAAAGCAAACAATATCTATATATACATATCGATTGGGTTATTTCGAAATTAAAACATCAAGGTACTTTACTATTAGCGTTAATGGAAATATGAGTACCGTTCAACATACATCTAGGGACCTAGAATGTTTCATATTCATCAAGAAATGGGGCATTCTCTATGGCTTGGCACCCTGGTCTAATCTAAAACATCTTGGCGTGAACTACATGCGTTTGTATAAATTGTACGCGGTTTTAATGAATATTTTAATGGTGGCTTTGATACTTTTCTGTGTACACAACGAGATAATAAATTGGGATACTACAATGGTCTTTACTACATCCGCGATCAAGGTTATCACTTTATTTTCTGGTATAACATGCCACGGTATCGATGTCACTATGTTATACATCAATGAAGACAACTGGAAAGCTATTGATGGTCTGATAACAAACTTAGACGCAGTCTTTGCTGAGATGAACGTAGAACGTGAGGAAAAAAAGATAACTCTTCTCATCAACATACTCGTGAAGGGTCTATTGATTATTGTTGGATTTTTATTACCAGTCACTCAATACATACGCTTTATTCAGAGTGCGCACTTTCTTTAGTTGCACACTGACATATTCCATATTGAGATTGAACAACAATAGATACAAGAATTTGAGGAAACTGTTTATAATCAACAAGAATCGATGCAGAAATCCTGATTATTTGACTGACTACTTTCTCGCTTTGACTAAGTATCACAGGCAACTGTTTCAAACTGTTATATATTCCGAAAAATTGATAAGATGGCAAATGTTACTTTGGACAACTGTTAGTGTTCTAGTAATCCTAGATATTTTGAATAAGGTTTTAATCATGGGAGATGGCTATACTATAGCAGGTATCGTTGCAGTTCCTCTGGGATTTATCGTAAGTTGTTATCTTATACGTACAAGATTGAGAAGAGTTTTGAATACTGTTTGGTATCTCAATGACTACATAGATACATGGTTAGGTAATGCTGTACCACAACCCTGTTCTCGGGTATCTACTGCTGTAATAAATTTTAGATAAGCTGTAATAAATTGTACTAGGAGTGGTATGTCCCAGCGCCCCCTGGCTTGCATGCGTGAGTATATTGAGCGGTATGAATTCGGCTCCAACAAGAGGCCTTGAAACTCTCACCGGTATGCCACTTTTATGTAAAAACTGAGGCCATGAGTATAAGTATAAGTTAAAGGGCCTAGGTCACCGGACCAAAATGCACTCCTCTAGTGGACACTTCGCGATTTTAAGTAAGGAAAACTCTAAATGTCCCATACTAGAAATGATGCAAGATAGCATGAGTCCAGCTATGTGTCTAACTGCTCCCAAAATTCTCATCTCGGATAGAGGATATTGAAGTAACTAAACTCTCACTCTACTGCCACCAGGTGGCCACGTATGGTTCACAGATGGGTCCAAAGTAGGTCAAGCTTCTGGGGTGAGTGTACCTAAACAAAGCAAAGATCACTATCTCAGTGACCCTAGGAGCTTACTGCACGGTCTTTCAGGCGAAGGTTTGACAAGAAAGTGGCAGCTCTCAAATCACCCAGAATTACATCAAAACTTTTCAAAGAATGCAGAGATACACTGGCTGAACTAGCCAGGAGGAATGAAGTTCAACTCCTCTGGATCCCTTTAGATTCCGCGTAGCAGTCCCCAACTATTCCTTTGTATATGAAAGACCAGATAGTCCTCAGAAATTAGGAATTTTCTCGGAAATCGAGGAAACATTTTTCATTTATAGTTAAAAATGTAGTATAGGACATCCGAAATCAAGTGCCCCTAACGCGTCCCCCAAGTAGATGGAGGAACATAAGAATGTTTTTTTTCGCAATATCTCGCTTCGTTTGCAATTTTGGAAAAAATCACAATGATGGAAAAGTATTTAGAACATCGCATAAAGTTTTCCGAAAATTGCGATAAACCTCAAATATATATATTTGAATACTTTGTATCACTGATACTCGTTTCCTTTCCGTTTTTGGCGGAAATCACAAGAATAAAAAATTTTAAGAATGGTGATTTTAACAATACGTAGCTGTGGCAGTTGGCAGTATAGAATTTTCCAAGAATTTTCCGGAATACGAGAGTGATCCGTCAAAATATGAATGGTATGATGTACTTTTTTTCGAAAATGTTAAATATGATGCCAGCATTCGATTTAAAAAGAAAAATACAAGAATAAAAAAATGTTTAGAATGCCATTTTACATAAGACCAAATTCCAAAAACAAATTATTTTCCCTAAAATATATGGGTCTTCAAGTTGTTTTTTTAAATAATATTTTTTACCCATATAGCGTACACGGTAATGTTGTTTATTTAATCTGCTATTTTATTTTCAATGAAAACCTATTTCAAGCTTGCCTGAAACTGCAAGAAGATTTCTTCCTTTCAGGCTACGAGAATAAAGACTTGGATCAATTCACACAAGAAGTGAAAGTACTTAAGCCATATTTCACCGGTGCTGGGTATTTCAAAATTGACAGGACAACCTTGTTGACTATTCTAGAAGCGCTAACTACCTACTTCATAGTGATTGTACAGTTTAATCAAAAAATCTAGATACTGCATTCACATATCATTCGATCCAAATGAAAATAGATTTCTTACAATTTCTCTCTATAACATAAGAACAAAGACAGTATCATCTAGCGTGCAAGGTATAACGCTCGATCGTGACGTCACAAGCCAGAGGGTATGTTGCTTTGCTGTTGAGTGTTTTGTTGTCACTTATTATATATACAGCACATTTTCTATCCAATTTGTTCTAATTTCAAAATAATTGACAAAATTTGCCTGTCTAGCTGAAATAATGTTTTCTCTTATATCAGGATCACCAACAACATTCTTTGGAATGTACAATATTGACCTAAATGGTCTCGATGGGATTCTTTTGTTACTATATTAATTTTTTTTGCATCAGTATTAATAAAAATATTGTCTATACCCATGTAGGTACTTGTTTTACTTATTATTGAAGGACTGCGAAACAAGTGTGACAGTCCATAGCTATAGTATCCAATCAAAATTTTATAAGATCAACTTTTTCACTAAATTAAACTAAGCTTTTAATTTTTGTAAGAAAGTAGAAGGGGAAAAGGTCCCATTATGTACATCTCTGGAAAAATTAGATGAAACGCGTTATTATTATTAGATATAGACTTATTTTGTAAACTTTCTTCAAAATTAAAAAAAAATTGGTTGAACGGTTCAAAAATTACGCGAAAAAAAGATTATTCATTTCCAACTTTGAAGGGCTGTATCTCGATTATTGGACTTTTGAAAGTTATTTTCTGGGGAAAGTACGCTTCATTTTAATCTTCTATCTGCTCCTAAAATTAATGTATCACAAACGGGAATACCCTGTATAGTAAATGCTCTTTTACTATGTACATGCATGTCTTCGACGATAGATTTCATAACCTGCGGGTATTGAAATCGCTGGCGTTGCGGTTCTTAGCTTCCTGAGCTAGGAAGGAGCTCTCAAAATGTCCATATTTGTTCTATTTCAAAAATAAGTCACGAATTATTGCGTATGAGAGAGAATCAAAAGCAAATGAATATCGATCTAGACTAGTAAGACTTTATCATTATTATCTGGCAAAGCCAACATGATTTTCTCTTGAATTGGTTTGATGTCGCCATCTGTTGCGTTCAAGTAGTCTTATATTCCCCGCTATTTTTGTAGAGTTCAAGAAATCTATCAGTCAATGTGGTACATTGTTTGATTCCTTAGTGGGACATGTATTCATAGTTGGCGTGAGATTTTATTTGGTTAGTTGGGGTTGTGCATATGACGTCCCTAAACTATAAGCTGCACTTTACTTAGTTTGCTCCGGTGGTTATTTGTTGCACCTTATGCCACCATATTATGGAGTCGGATACTACGTTACGTCAGAAACCAACGCCCCTCAAGTACTAGCTCAAAATAAATGCGAATTGGTCATGTTGCGGATACACAAAGACTGCGCGCTATAACTTTCATTGTTGGAATGCATCTATAAACATGAATTGCTAAAATAGTTAGAGTACAGCTAACCATGTTGACAGAACCTCAGGAAAAATAGAAAAACTTGCTAATTCTGGAAGATGTCGTTCATATAGACAGCGACGGAAGCAGTGCCGTGCCCAGTGAACTCATTTAGGATAGGGTGGAAGGATTACGTGCCTTTAATGGCACAAAAGATTCCGAAGGTTGTCATTGTTTTATGTTTGTTTTCTACACCCGCCGATGGTTGCAAGTGTTGCAAAATCTGTGAATTTTTTGTTTCTTAACATCACAGACATTAATATCATTTCAAAACCTAATCGGTATTAATGCCGAGTCCCTGAAAAATGAAACAACAAACGATTTATTTGATCACAACTTATTTTATTCCTCAACATAATCTCCTTGTAGCCAGATATACTTCATCCAACGTTTTTCTAATTTTTCAATCCGTTTCAAATAATACGATTTCGGCAATCCTTCAAAGTAGGCGTTTGTTTCAGCGATGACCTCATAATCTCTATCCGCCGAGTCATTTCTTCAAGTTTAAAAATAGATAAAAATCGCAGGGGCCAAATTTAGAGAATATGCTGGATGACGAACCAATTCGTAATGCTATTCGTGCCGCTACGACTGCGCACCTGTCCTGGTGGAAGAGCACTTTTTTCTTTGCCGAACAGCTCTGCGTAATATACGCCGGTGATCGTTTTGCCCTTTCAAAGCAATCGGTATTGACGATACCGTGTGTATCCCAAAAAACTGTCGCCATGGTTTTGTTGACCGGTAAGCCCACTTTGGCCTTTTTCGGCTTCGATTCGCCACGATAAGTCCACTGTTTCGACTGTTCTTTGGTCTCTGGTGTGTTGTGATGGGTCCAAGTTTCATACACTCCTTTCAAGTTCTGTGCCCATTCGGCTGAGATGTCCATAACCTCAGCAATCTCGTACATTTTAACTCGCCGATCGTCCATTATCATACCATGGACGATTATTATTATTATCGACGATGGTAACCTCAATTGGACGACCAAAAGATTCGGCGTCATTTGTGGTCGTACTACCACAACGAAAATCAGAAAATCATTTGTGAGGAGTCTCCATAATAGTCTAGGAGATAGATATATTTTTTGGGACTGAGATATAACATGTTGGATATGTGTTATGTTTTAACAATTATTGATCTGAGTATTTTATCCTAGCTCAACCTCTCATCCGCTCCATTTTGAGTTAGCCGCCCTAGAAAATATTCAATTTTGGAAAGGGTTAGAACACTTTGATTTTTGGTGCTAGTCGAAGAGGGTCCTTTAGCGATCAATATTCAATAAATGCCAACATTTTTTCTCCATGCAGTTGGCAGCACTGGCAGCTGGTATAACACTTTCTGACCAGTGGAAAAATTTTTGTTATCAATGCTCATTACCCGTAAACCATACGCCAACATTTTCTATGCGTCCATTTTCAAGAATTTTGTCTGGGGTTTGAGGCGGCTTAGGGGTGTTAAACATGAAAGAAAATGTCGGCACTCACACAAGCTTCTTTTACATAAAAACTACAAGTTGATGGAGGTGCCAACATTTTTTTTTCCAATTTCAAACGATTTGACCAATTTTTGGCCAAAACATGTCCAAAATTCTTGAAAATGAACGCATAGAAAATGTTTGGCTTTTGGTTTTCGAGTAATGAGCAGAAAAGTCAGAAAGTGTTATACCACGTTCCAATTTTGGTAGTAACTAAAGCTGCCAGTGCTGCCAACTGCATGGAGAAAAAATGTTGGCATTTATTGAATATTGATCGCAAAGGGACCCCCTTCGACTAGCACCAAACACCAAAGTGTTAAAAACAAAACACATATGTCAACATGTTATATCTCAGGCCCAAAATATGTATCTATCTCCTAGACTATGATGTTTAACAAGCGATGCTTTGGTTTGCGTAATGTTTTTTCCACGCAAGATATAATATCAAGACGCGAAATTCACTTTTTCCATATTTACAAAAATCTTCATGGCTGCTTGCTATCGATTGGTATCAAAACAGAACCGAATGACATATCAGTCTGAAAATGTTAACGCGTTCTTGGTTAAATATGGCACATCACAAACGTCACATGGGATTTTCGATTGTAACGGCATCTGTTTAATTCTTCAGGGATTTTTTACCTTGCCCTCGTATAATTTCTTTGTGATAATGATGATTTCTGGATAAGCAACTTTTTGAAAATAGAAGAATTAATTCATTCGATTATTAATTTAATTTCTATTCCCACTAGAACAATTATTGTTATTTTATGTACGAATTATACGCGATTAAAGTATTAAGCGAAACTTGGTCGGATAGATCAGATTACAAAAATGAAATGCCCAATTCAAATTACCTAAAAGATAGTTGTTTGGAGAAATCGATGAACCTACGCTAAGGTCACATTCAACACGAACTATTTTTACGGTGTAACTTGTGTAACTATCAGAAATATGAACGATGTTAGATTGTACAATGTCATTCGCGTTTGTGGTGGTTATTTTGGTATGGAACCAGCGGAAAAATTCGGGAAAAACTTCTACGTGAAAATTGCCTACAAGACTTACATATGGATTTTAATTTCTGCAGTCGCAAGCGGTTGCATTTATGTTTCCATACGTGCAGTATATCAGTATACCGAGAATGGCCTTGCTGTAGAGGTCATATTGAATTTAACAGACGATATATCAGAAGCTATAGACGTTATAATAGCTATGTATCAAGCGTTACGTTCCAAACGAACCAAGTGGCAACTTTTTGGAAAATATCTAAAGTTTCTAGACACCAGCATGAAACAGAAAGTTAGTTATTCCTCTGGAATATTTGGCAGCATCGGCTTGGAGTTGGTACTAGCGAATATTGTGGTGTTTTGTTACTTATTGTCAGTTCTATATCTGGCAAAATTCGTACAAACTTCATTATACTATATTAGTATGAGGTTCCTCATCTTTTTGACTGTTTTGTACGTATACAGTGTGACAATCATACTGAAAAACAGAATGCGCAATCTTAACAGGACAATAAGCAGCTATAGAACACGTAACTTGAGTGTAAGCGTTTACGAAAACCTGGTGAAGTACTATCTCAGCTTATTGGAGATGGTTGAAATTCTAAGCAAGTATTTGGTAGAAGAATTATCCTCCTTCTATCCCACTTTATAATTGAATTATTGAGGATAGTTCATTATAGCATTCTACGCTCGACTTATTCCTATGATGTGGTGGTCCTTTTCATTATGGTTAGTTCATCTTGCAATTGCAATTGTCTGTGAGTAATGTTTCAACCTGTGCGATCGAATCCAAGGGATTTTTCACCTTGCCCTCGTATAATTTCTTTATGACCGTGACGTTTTCTGGATAAGCAACTTTTTGGAAATAAAAGAATTACTTCATTCGATTATTAATTCAATTTATATTCCCACTAGAACAATTATTGTTATTTTATGTACGAATTATACGCGATTAAAGTATTAAGCGAAACGTGGTCGGATAGATCAGATTACAAAAATGAAATGACCAATTCCAATTACCTATAAAAGATAATTGTATGGAGAAATCGATGAAACTACACTAACGTCACATTCAACACGATATATTTTCACGGTGTAACTTGTGTAACTATCAGAAATATGAACGATGTTAGATTGTACAATGTCATTCGCGTTTGTGGTGGCTATTTTGGTATTAAACCAGCGAAAAAATTCGAGAAAAACTTCTACGTGAAAATTGCCTACATGACGTACATATGGATTTTAATTTCTGCAGTGGCAGGCGGTTGCATTTTTGTTTCCATAAGTGCAGTAAATGCGTACATCAAGTATGGTTATACTGTAGGTTTGATATTGGATTTCGCAGACGATATATCAGCAGCTATAGACGCTATAATAACTATGTATCAAGCGTTACGTTCCAAACGAACCAAGTGGAAACTTTTCGGAAAATATCTGAAGTTTCTAGACACCAGCATGAAACAGAAAATTAGTTATTCCTCTGGAATTTTTGGCACCATCGGCTTGGAGTTGGTACTAGTGAATATTATGGTGTTTTGTTACTTATTGTCAGTTCTAGATGTGGCAGATTTCGGACAAAGTTCATCATACTATGTTGTTATGGCGTTCCTCAACTTTTTGCCTGTTTTGTACGTATACAGTGTGACAGTCATACTGAAAAACAGAATGCACAATCTTAACAGGACAATAAGCAGCTATAGAACACGTAACTTGAGTGTAAGCGTTTACGAAAACCTGGTGAAGTACTATCTCAGCTTATTGGAGATGGTAGAAATTCTAAGCAAGTATTATGGTAGAAGAATTATCTTCCTTCTATCCCACCATATAGTTGAATTTTTGAGGGTAATTCATTATAGCATTCTACGCTCGACTTATTCCTATGGTGTGGTGGTCTTTTTCATTATGGTTAGTATTATCTTGCGTACAATTGGCTGTGAGTTATGTTTCGATCTGCCTGTTTTTTCAACTACCCACCATATTGCAAATAATTCACATACTCAAAATACGAAATAGTAACATTCTTTAATTAGTATCGGTTCCTCGGTTCGGGGGGCAGGATTCAAATGACCACTGTGAGGAGCCCCTGTGAGGAGCCCCTGTGAGGAGCCCTCCTGGGAGGAGGGGAGGACTGGGGACTCTTGTAAGGAGCCCTCAGGTAGAGAAGAAGGTTCCGAGGACTCCTGTAAGGAGGAGCCGTCTGGTTGGGGGAAGGGTGAAGAGGTGTAAGAGGACCCCTGCGAGAAGCCCCCTTGGGTTTTATCTGGTTTCTTTATATTGGTCTCCATAGGATTCTCACGCGTATTGGGGATAGTCAGTCGCCATCCGCAGAACTCCACACGGATGGAAGGCATAATACATCCGAGATTCGACCTGGTTTCGCGGAAGAACCGTTTGCAGCCTGTGACCCAAACCATTCAGCCAAAGGCACGACTCCGATACCGTCATTGTGTCTTGACCCCAGAGAAGGCTCAGAATCAGATCTGAGATGATCAGTAAAAATTCTCCCACCAGAATATCTGAACAAAACCTCTACCAGCAAAATCATCGGGTCATAATTTGACTGAACTTACTGGTTTAACTATAATAATAATAATAAATGTATTAAGTCATCAAGTTAGTTCCATGACTAGTCCAAATATACAAATAATAAAAGGTGAATGACATGTTTTAAAATTTAAATCATAGAATTGATAAAATTTACACTTCAAATTTGTTTAATCTAAATTTATACATAATAATAAAAGACAATAAAAGGTAAACGATAAACGAGAGACATATTCACAATAGTTAAAATTCAAGATTACACAAATTATAAGGATTCGCACTCCTTTTTAAAATTATTTGGCAACTTATTGTATAACTTGGTTCCCCAATAACTAACAAATTGTTTGGTGATTTTCTTTACAAGTAGAGGTGTTTGTAAATCATTGCGATTGCGAGTATTGAACTTATGATGTTCACCATTAGTTTTAAAATTAATTAAACTATTATGAGTAACTTTAAGCATTTTAGAATATACATACAAGGTAGGGTAAGTATCTTTTCAGATTTAAAAAAGTATATACACGAATGTCTTTGTCCAATATTACACATTATCCCAAGTGTTTTTTTGTTGGATGAAAAGTTTAACTGCATTTGCTGATGTACCCTCTATTAGAATACCATAAGACAATAATGAATGTATACTGGCAAAATACACTGTTTTCATAACTTCAATGTTTTCAATTTTCTCAACAAATAAATAGAACTTGATATTTTCTCACAGGTTGCTTCTATATAAGTTGCCCAATTGAGTCTGCTATCGATATATAAGCCCAGGAATTTAATATTTTGTGGAATACATTTGTAATCAAAAGTAAGATATGATGTTTTATTTTCATTCAATTTTAACTTATTGGTATCAAACCATAGCTTAGCTTCTAAGATAATATTATTTATTTTGGTTTTCACTTTTTCTTTATTCTTTCCAGTGGCTAAAGCCAATATGTCGTCGCAGTATTGACATATTTACACATTATTTTTGATATTAGGTCATTTACGTATACAATAAATAGTATTAGACCTATTACAGATCCTTGTGGTACTCTATACTGCACTCTCACCTCATTAGATAATTCTTCGTTTCAACAGACTTTTTGTGTCCTAATTTCCAAGTAGGATTTAAATTAATTGAATACTATTCCTATTATGGGGTATTGAATCGAATGCTTTACTCAAATCAAAGTTAACCATGTCCACCAAATCTTGGTTATCTAGGTCATTAATTATATGTTCAGTCATAGGCAGTAGAGCTGTTGTTGTGCTTCTGTTTGTCTTATACCCATATTGTGTGTTACTTAGAAGTCCATATTTTTCTAAGAATTGTACCATTCTGTTTTTAATTATTACGGTTTCGAAAAGTTTTTCGCTTTAATTTTTGTCTCCTTTAGGAGGCAGGAAGGATGGATGATCGGCCTAGTCATATAACTTAAACCAGTCTGTACTTTTATAAATAGAATTGACTGGAAAGTTGGAAAATTCGTTGTTATTGCAAATTTACATGATATTTATAAGTATTATGTTAATAAACTAAGAGAATTTCCCAATTTTCAGTTCACTCTGTTAACTGGAAGGTTCTTACCCCTTTAATAGTATTCT
Organism: Endomychus coccineus; assembly: GCA_958510875.1. Taxonomy (NCBI): domain Eukaryota; kingdom Metazoa; phylum Arthropoda; class Insecta; order Coleoptera; family Endomychidae; genus Endomychus; species Endomychus coccineus. The sequence goes on from OY294070.1 coordinate 4,058,900, forward strand.
TAATGGATAAGGGTGATTATTTCGTACTTATTGGAATTATGTTATTTTATTACAGATAAATATTCATGTGATAATTATTCCTTGTGAAGCCATTGATAGAGAATACAGAGAGTTTAGAGGAATGTGCTGCCAATTAAGAAAAACTGATCGAAATGAACAGTCCAGAGATTTGCTGCTCGATCTCGTCGAAAACATTCCGATAGAAGTCAATGCTGCTAGATTTTTCAAAGTCAACAAATCACAAATTTTTCGTATTATGCAAATCAGCACTACGTATTTAATTGTCCTTCTACAGTTTCATCGAAAACTAAAGACTTTAAAGTTGTAACAAACAAGATTTTTGAATAGCCTATTGCATCCTATCCTACTTTCAAACTACCTTCACAGTTCCGGTATTTACTTCGATAGTCATGTTATCACCTCCCCCTTCCCCTCCTCCCAAGATAATGAGAATTTTAGTAAATTTAACCTTTATAGCACCAAGAAATAAAAGTTAGAATGATTCCATTTGCTGCCTTCATAAGTTTTATTTAATTTATAGCAAATATTCAAAAACTTCCAAAGGCCGAAGGTGCAAAGTTCCTGAAAAATTGAATATTTTGATTATTTGCAAGATGCAATTTTATGATTTATGTTTACTAGATCTGTTTAGAGTAACTAGTTTGCTGAAATAGAAAAGAGAGATTAATTAACTTCAAACAGTCTTTTTATCTTGTTATTTTGAAAATATTCGAGAGGATCAGAAATTCTTAGTTTTCCTAATATTGAATTTATAATTTTTTTAATTATTTTGGGAAACACGTATAAACACCAATTAATTTTCTTAATTAAAAAAATATCATTACCCTTTTCGAAATTGAATTCATTATTTAATTTTCAACCTGTAGAAGGATTGGATTTGGAAATAAAATCAAATACTGGAATGATTTATAATTAATTTATTTGTAAATATAATATTTTACAAATACGAACAAAATTTTTTAGTCACCCTGGTCAACAAAATTTTGAGAACAGTTTTTTTTTTATTTTAATAACCATTATATCAGTACATTTTTTTTTTGCTTATATAATTTATATAAAGTTATATTTTTTTGCAGCCCAATACGACATGCGTTTGATTTATTATTAATTATCAGAAACGAAAATAGTATTTTCATACATTAATTGGAATTGATTGCCTAGTTAATTCCTTTAAAGATTGTATGCTTTATTTTGTATTGAAAGATAAATAAATAAAGAATAGATATATAGTTGCAATTTATTATTTTTATACATAATAATCGTTAGTACTGTTCTATCATAGCCTTTTGTTGTTTTCACAATAAAATTACTATATGTTTCTTTTGAATATTAAATTTTTTAGCTGTTAATTAAATTTTCACTTATGTAATTTATTTTTATAGATTCAGTTCAGAGCAAAAATTCAATCATTTTATCCTATAGTTTTGAAAATATCTGAGAGGCTCAGAAATGCTTAGTTTTCAATGAAGTTTTCTTAATATTAAATATTTATAATTTTTTAAACTGTTTCGGAAAATATATATGAACAATTATCTCTCTCTATTCAAAAAAAATTATTGCCCATTTCGAAATTGAATTAATTATTCAATTTTCAACCTGTAGGAAGAAGGAATGGATTTGAAAATGAAATCAAATACTGGCATGATTTATAATTAATTTATTTATAACTATAATATTTTACAGATACAGCCCTACATGTTTAAAAACAATGATATAAAATAAAATTAAATAAATCGATATCAGTAGTCTAAAAAGTATTTAACAGTTATTTTTATAGCTATTTTCATTTGCAATACATTGTTCTTTTAATTTTTTTTAATCTTCTATTTTACTAGATATTAAGTACATGTAAAAAATAATCATATTTATTTGTTACTGTAGAAGTATACACAAAATTAATTCTAAATGGAAACATCAAAATCTGCAATAAATTAAATGGTACTACCAGAAGTATCGATGAGTTGTTGATATGTCGAAATTTCGAAATCCAAGTGATTACCATCTTTCGTAATGTTAATATCAAGGAAAGAAATCTGATTATCTGTTTCTATTCCGACAATGAAGCTCAGTGAATCAAATTGGCTATTAAGCTTATTCAAAAAGCCATGTAAATCAAAATATTTAACCGTAATCGCAAAAATATAGTCAGCACATTTATACCAAACTTTTGAAAACTGATTTAATTTTGATTTTAAGGATGTTTTAAATTCGCTAGTGACATATTGGTCAAAATAGGAAAGAGTAGCCCATTGCACATCCGCTTATTTATAGTAGTTTTTGTTAAACTTGGAATAATTTTGCTCCATACTTAAAGTTGTAAGGATTACGTATTCGGTGCAGTTTGTATCAAGGATATTAATATTTGAAAGCCATTTTGTCAGAATGCTTATCGCAGCAATCCGAGATTTACAAAATCAATTGCGAGTCGTGTTCGAAATGCTATAAGGGTCAAACTGGAAGGAACATTTCAACTCGGTATAAAGAATAGTTTGCCCATATATAGAAAAATCACAGTTGGCCGAGCATATTTTAAATACAGATCTCAAGAAATGGTGTGATCTGTATTTAAAATATCCCCAAATATTCTGATTTCTAATTTAGTTTACTCTGATAATGATGATGACTACTTGGTAACCGAAAGGTCCTCAGTACTTTAACACTATTTTTAGTGGATAAGGGTGATTATTTCTTATTTATATTTATAAAATCTACAATATTTTTTATTGAGAACAAAAATTTTTAAACTGAAAGTTTGTTGGAATATCTATTTCTGTGTAAAATGACTTACTTGGGAAAGGCCCTTAATTTATCAGATGTTATAATAATAATTGGAATTTCAAATTGGGTAGATGGATTATGAATTCTTAATATTTAACGGAGGGTTTACCTAGCGGCAGGGGGTTGAGAATCCCGAATGCTTGTTTACAAATCCATAACAGGGATTTCCCAACAACTGGTAAGAATGTTAAGATGATAGAGAACAGTTAATTATATCGCACCTTTTAATGCAATTTGTTAGGGTTTACCTGGTTTTTCCAATTTTCACTAGATAGAGGTGATTCGATATTATAACCCCTTGATTTTAGAGTAGCCACTTCAGTTAGTTTTGGTTTCTACAACAAACAAGTCGATTTTAAAACAAAAATATTTTATCATGAATTATTCTTCGCTAATTTTTATTATAACAATCTCCAGTGTTGGATTTGTGAATTGTAATCCACAGTATGAAGTTGAAATTGAAGTAAGTCCAAAGCCAAATTGTACTTGTGTGCCATATTACCAATGTTCCGAAGATTCAGGAAATTTGATAAGCGATGGTGTCGGACTTCTTGATCTAAGGTAAATAGTTTTTTTTATTACTGTTTTATCAATCCTTTAAAAATCATACTTGGCTCATTACTGTCATTATTCGTAAAACCTCTTTCCTCTGTATTATTATATTTTATTTATTAAATAAATATCTGAAGCAACTGTTCTAATTTCAAAAGGAGGAAAAAATGTCAAAATATCTACCAAATTCAATGTTATCAATATTGGAAACTTTAGAAGGAATTTATTGTAACTTTCGGAACTTGGAGAATTAGACTCAAATTTACACGAAACATGTAACATTTAATTGTTTCACTACACTGTGGCATTCTCAAAGCTGTCGAGTCAAAAATGTACAAGAAACGGTCAAATAAAGAAAAATTGAGATACAAATAAATTTTTTTCCTCAAACCTTTTGCCAAAATTTAATTATTTATTTATTGTTTATTATGTGGAAGGAGGCATTTGCCCCATATCTCACTGGGTGCATTATTTTATGTAGGGCTAACATAAGACATTGCAGATGGTTTCGGAAAAATCTTCATTTAAATTGTCTTTAAATATTAGAAATCAATCTGAAAATGGTAAAAATATAGGGATTGGATAAACAATTGTTTAAGTGGGTGTTTATTTAGAAAATTGTTAAATTATTGGTATCGATTTGGTTATTTAATATAATGTTACTATTGTCTTTTTAATGTTTTAAAATTTTTAAGGATTCTAGGAAGTATTTTATGTATTATCTTGACATTATAACCGTTAATAATAATAATAATCCTAATCATTAATTCAAACTAGATTTCTAGAAGATTTAAATGTAGGTATAAAGATATAATTTTATTTTCCATCTTGATTCATCCTTACAATTGACGCAAATGGTAGGTACTAATTTCCAATAGACTTTTTGAGAGAAATATCTTGAAATCTGTGAAAATGATTTATGGATTTCGTCACGTCAACTACTTACCAATTTTATGATCTTCACATTTTTCAACATTTTACTTTTTATTAGTAGTGAACTAGGACATAGCTAGCGCTAATGCAAAATCTGTTATAAGAAGTGTTTTTTTGAGAATGCTTCTTGTGAGGAAACTTTGAATTATCAAGAAGATTAAATTACATCCCTAGACTATTTTTATTATTTATTATCAATCTCAACAAATATTCTTATGAGTAGTGCCATCTATTGCATAATATTAAAACTAAAGTCAACGGGTCTGGAGAAAACTGAACAGTTTTCTTCTTTTTTTAAGCATAGTGCATCATTTTACTACAAGATGTCACAAAACTACAGGGAATCAATAGTACAGATTTCTACAGGATGTCCCAGGTTTTAGTAGCAGAACTTCAACAGTCGATAGAAAATTTGATTTTGAGAAGAAAAGTTCCTATTAACATATATGCACAGACGCTTAGTTTTTGAGATACAGGGTGTTGAAATTGAAAAAAAAAATTCGTTTCTTGCGAACATATCCGGAACCGTTTATGGTACAGAAAACAGCTTTGACAAGTATTTTCTACTCATAGTAAGCTATGTTCTGTGTGATGAAAATTTTTTTTTAGTCATAATTGGTGAAGATTTTGAAGGGGTAGTGGGTGTTTTTCTCCCCAACGTCTACGCCACTGGAAAAAGTACGGTTTTAAGACAACTATTTGAACCGCCAATGTTTTCTACACAAAAAAAAGGAATGGTCATAAGCTCTAAAGTTGACCGTTTCCGAGAAAAATCAACTTTTATGTTGTTTTTCAACAATTCTTACTAATTAAACAAAATTTATTCAAACGTTAGAACAAGTAACAAAACCAAAGGATTGACCATGTTTTTCAACATAAAAGTTGATTTTTCTCGAAAACGGTCAACTTTAGAGCTTATGACCAAGAGTACCTTTTTTGTGTAGAAAACATTGGCGGTTCAAATGGTTGTCTCAAAACAGTTTTTTTTTCAGTGGCATAGAAGTTGGGGAGAAAAACACCCACTACCCCTTCCAAATCTTCACCAATTATGGCTAAAAAAAGTTTTTTACCGCACAGAACATAGCTTACTATGAGTAGAAAATGCTCACAAAAGATGTTTTCTGTACGATAAACGGTTCCGGAGATATTCGCAAAAACACCCTGTATCTCGAAAACGAAGCCTTCTACGACATATGTTTATGGGAACTTTTCTCCTTAAAAACATCTGTTCTATCTCCTGTTGAAGTTTGTCTACAAAAAAACTGACTCACCCTATATAGTACCACCGGAATTCAATAACACACGTATAGATGCAGCTATAACGAGAAACAACTCGTCAAATTTTGCTCATGCTAATGGTGACTAATCCGATATTTGATTTCAGGAAGCTCGACAACAGTCCTTGCAAAGGTTACTGGGACGTGTGTTGCAACGTAACCAAAGACAGTTTTGCAACAACAACGGAAGCCATAGAAAGACCAGAAGGTTGCGGATATCACAACCCAGCAGTATTCCCCTGGTCGGCCGCTTTACTGTTCCAAGAACTCGATCAATTTGCGCCGTCGTACAAATGTGGAATTTCCATAATAAACAGGAAGGCGCTTTTAACGGCCGCTCATTGTTTAGAGGATGAAGGGATTTACTCAGTACGAGTTGGTAAGAGAATTGCACTTCTTACTTACATATATGTGCAGCAAACAAAAAATAATGCTTGAAAAGATATTGCGATATTGGAAAAACTGCTTTTTTATCACTATTTTACTCATTCATTGTAGTCAGTTGAGGCCTTATATTATTGTATTGTTAGTATAATACGTAAATAAATAACATAAAAACTAAACATTCGACAAACCATTTTTGTTTTCAGGTAACTTGATTAGGAAAGTTGCAAAATCCGTGAAACATCCCCGTTTCAACGGTGCTACACTCCAAAACGACTTGGCCTTGATTTTCCTAGACGAACCGGTAGAAGCTTCAGACTATGCCGGATTCATTTGCATTGCACCCATCGGTTTTTCCCTGGACCATACAAGGTGTACTGCTACGGCGTGGGTTAAAAACGAAGAAAATGGTTCCCATATGACAATGATCAAACTGCCCGTCGTACCGAGAGATAAATGTTTGAATTTGCTTCGTACCACCAGACTTGGCCAATTTTTCCATTTGCACAAGAGTTTTCTTTGTGCCGGTGGACGAGCCAACGAAGATACCTGTGGTGGCGACGGTGGTAGTCCTTTAATTTGTCCAGTACAAGGTCAGCCAGGGAGGTACCATCAAGTTGGGATCGTGTCTTGGGGAATTGGATGTGGCAAAAGTGATATACCGGGTGTTTATGTCAATCTTCCTATTTTCAGAACGTGGATCGACGAGGAAATGATCAAGAATGGCTTAGATATTACCTCTTATAGATATTAGTTACTTGTTTTATTGGGATTTGGGAATATTTAATGATTTATTATTAATTGTTAGAATTATTTATTAATTTTTCTGGTTTTTAATAATAATTGTCTAGTTAATTCTTTGGATGATTGTATGCTTTATTTTGTATTAAAATATAAATAAATAAAGAATATATTTATATTTACAATTTATTATTTTCATTTATAATAATTGTTAGTACTGTTAAATATAACATAGCCTCTTGTTTTCACAATAAAATGTAACATTACTATTTGTTTTTTTTTAATATTACATTTTTTAGCTGATAATTAAGTTTTCACTTATTTGATTTATTTTTATAGATTCAGTTCAGAGCAATAATTCAATTATTGTTATCTTGTAGTTTTGAAAATATCTGAGAAGGCCAGAAATTGAAGTTTTCCTAATATTAAATATTTATAATTTTTTAAACTGTTTTGGGAAAGATATATGAACAATTATCTCTCTAAATTTAAAAAAAAATCATTGCCCATTTCGAAATTGAATTAATTATTCAATTTCAACCTGTAGGAATAGAAGGGTTGGATTGGGACATAAAATCAAATACTGGAATGATTTATAATTAATTTATTTATAACTATAATATTTTACAAATACAGCCCTATATGTTTAAAAACAATAATATACAATAAAATTAAATAAAACAATATCAATAATATCAGCAGTCTAAAAAGTATTTAACAGTTATTTTTATAGCTATTTTCATTTGCAATACATTATGTTCTCTTCAATTTTTTTTAATGTTCTATTTGACTAGAAATTAAGTACATGTAAAAATAATCGTACTTATTTGACTAGATTTTGCGTAGCACTTTTTAAAAATATATTACATCATTGGTACTGTAGAAGAATACACAAAATTAATTCTTAAATGAAAACATCAAAATCTGCAATAAATTAAACGAAGCCAGAAGTAGCAATGACAGATACGTTCCGATCACAGAAATCATTGCGCGTTTATCCCGACTTATTAAAAAAACATTTAATTTTTTTGTGTATTATTCTTTAAGTCGTTTTAACAGGTAACCGATTTATTTCTCTGATTTTTGAAATTTATTAGATAAAGTAACATAAAACATATGTTTCCTTAATAATATAAAAAGTACATTTGAATTATTGCATAACTTTATGAAAAATTATAATTTTCAGGCATAATGATTATAAAAATAATTTCTCCAATTAAATAAAAGAAATATATTTAAATAATATTATTTTGGCTAACTCTGAATTTTACAATTTATAATAATTATTAGAATAGAAAATTTTAATAAAATAAAAATAAACCATTTCAACTTAGTATCATCTGCTTACATTTTTCCATTCAGGATGTTTAATTCAACTATTAAAACTAATAATAATCAAATAAACATTATTTTCGAATAAATCGGTAATCTGTGTTATTCTTATGTACAAATAAAAAAAATACAAGTAAACTTCATATAAAAATTTGCATTTTTAACCTAAAAATATACCTGATCCAAGTCCTTCATACAATAAAAAATCACAATAAGATTGATCGATTTAAATTGAACATTTACATCATTTTCATAGTTAACAAATTTCCAACAAAGGCGGCTAAGCCTGCGAAGGCCACCATTAGTAATTTTTTTATTATACCTTAGATGTTTCATGATATAAATGATTTAAGAAGAAAGCGTTCTTATATAATATAATAATTGAGCAAAATATAACATTAAACCTTTCTAAAACGGTACAAGTATTTGAATAATATCTATATATAAAAACTAAAAAAATTAAATTCTCCAACAAAATCGTCTTGAGAATAAATTTTCATTAATAATCAGTGTTTAATTCTTGATTTCTAAAAATGTAAAAATAAAATTATACAATATTCCATCTAAGGTAATATGAACTGTTTATCTAACAATATCAATAATTTTATTTAATTCGAACAGGCTAATGAACAGAATTTAAACAGAAACATCCGATAGACAAGTCGAAAATACCAAACAGATTTAGTTTGCCGATCATTTTGATATAAATTTGGACCAAGTAAGATTTAGAAATTATCGCTTCTCTATGCCATGTTGCATGTGGGTAAGAAGCATATTATTTTTAAAATTGGAATTTTTGTGCCGTTTCTGTCTGTAAATTTTGGTCGTAGAAAGAAAAAAATAAATTGTACACAGGAATTCACTAGTTTGAATTTTTTCTATTAAGAAATCTATTTATCAATAATTTAGTTGTTAAATATCACTACATTGATTAAATCGTTTAATATCATTTACGTACAATGAAAATTAGGAGTTATAAGCGAAAAACCCGTTGCTGGAGAAGTTACCACAATTATTTCCGTTTTGTTGCAATTTTTTTGTTTTTTTTTTACCAAGAACTATTATCGATATTCTTATTTTTGTTTCGACAATCTAACGAACTAAGTCATGCTTTACTGTAAGAGCTCTATTAAAACATTACTATCAAGTGTCTCACGCACAAACTCTAGATAGCAATAAATCTGCTTGATATTTTTCTCAATAATGGAACGTCAGTTGTATTTATTATTGTTGTTGAGGTTGGTGGACTCGAAAATTAGTTTTCATCGATCAACTGAATATTATTTCGCATTTGGTAATAATTTTTCGTAATTAATAATTTAAAAACAAACTGTTTTTGAGAAAACCACTGAAAAATGAAATTTTTTAAATTAAATTATAAATTTGTTTTTTTAAATAAAGTTAATAAACTTTATTCCTCGAATGACTAAAAAAAAGTTCATATAAAAAATGGCCCATTTTTGTTTCAAAACGATTCACTATAGAATTATGAAATTCCTCAACTACGCCTGCAATCAAAAATATTAATTTATATCAGGGTGTAGGATAAAAAATTCCCCAACTTTTTTGTACGTGCTTTTTTTATAATATTGCATACAAAATTTTTACATTTGGATAAATAGATCACCCTGTTTTGTTTCGATTGAACTGCCCATATAAAGAAAATGGTGAAAAATCAGCCGTAGCCGAATGTATTTTGAATACAGGTCACACCATTTCTCAAGAAACAATACGGACAAATATCTACGTAATTTAAAAGTGGTGGAAATGTATAGTTTGGTTAAATTAGTAATGGACACCCGAATTTTACTGCGGGGGAATCCCCTGAACCAGGAAAAAGTGCGATCTCTTGTTTTTCCTTTTTTATTCAACATTTTATGGCCAATTATATGGTTTTATTTAACGAATAATTGACAAATTTATTTCATCAAGCAATATATGAGAAAATTGTTACTCGGAGGTTTTTGAGGTCGCTGATGACGAATAGAATGTTTAAAAACGTCCACCTAACATCTGGGGGCAGTACGCCCTGGGGAACTCACAGAAATTTGCTTCCAGGAATTCCTTGGAGCAGAGGCCAGGGCGTTCTCCCCTCTGAGTAACAATTCTTATTCTATTTCAGTAAAAATTTCCAAGAATTCCTCGGAGGAGAGGTAACATCCAGAGCGTTCTTCCCCCAGACGCATGAAGGAAGTTTTTAAACATGATATTCGTAATCAGCGACTTCAAAAAACCATGGAGTAACGGATATGATATTTAAAACTTCCTCCACGCACCTGGAGAGCAGTAACCCCTTGGTGTTAGCTCTCCTCCGGGAACTCATTTTCTTCAAAACTGAACTAAAACCGTTATTCAGGGGTTTTCGGGGTCGCCGAGTACGAATTTGATGTTTGAAAACGTCTCCCTTGCATATGGGGAAAGTACGCTCTGGGGAATTCATAGAATTTTCCTCCCAGGAATTCCTTGGAGGAGAGGCAATATCCAGTAACGATTCTTAATCTATTTCAACAAAAATTTCCAAGAATTCCTCGGAGGAAAGGTAACATCCAGAGCGTACTGCTTCCCAGGTGCATGGAGGAAGTTTCCTCATATTTGTGACCAGCGACCTCGGAAACCCCTGAATATGATGAGCAAAAACTTCCTCCATGCACCTAGGGAGCAGTACGCTCTGGATGTTACCGCTCCTCCACCTTTTTGGAAATTTCTGCTGAAATAGAATGAGTATTGTTACTCAGGGGTTATCGAGATCGCTGATTACGAATATCATGGTTGAAAACTTCCTTCGTGCACCTGAGAGAAGAACGGCCTGGATGTTACTTCACCTCCAAGGAATTCTTGGAAGCAAATTTCTATGAGTTCCCTAGGGCGTACTGCCCCCAGGTGCATGGGGCACGTTTTTAAATATTCTATTCGTAATCAGCGACATCAAAAACCTCCCAGTAACTATTTTAGTTCAATTTTGAAGCAAATTTCTATGAATTTCCAGAAATGAGGTAACACCCAGTTCTTCCTGCCCCCAATGCATGGGGGATGTTTCTAAGCATCATATTCGTGTAATCAGCGACCTCAAAAATCTCCGAGTAACAATTTTCAGCCTATTTTCTCATATATTGCTTGATGAAATAGATTTGTTAATTACTTGTTAAATAAAACCATATAATTTGCCATAAATTGTTGAATAAAAAAAGGAAAAAAAAAGAAATCGCACTTTTTCCTTATCGGCTTCTGGTTTAGCGGACTTTTCCGAACGTTTTGACACCAAAATGAGCTTAATTCATGCTCCGCAGCAAAATTCGCTTATTTTTATAAATGTTGAGCTATTTTTACAGGACTAATAAGAGAAAAAGGAATTTATTTGATTCAGATTTATCTCCAGCTGAGTGTAACCCCTCATTTGCGTTATTAACCCCAAATAGTATTTAAATAGGTACATTTTGTTTTCTATTTTAGTTTACTCTGATGATGGTTACTTGCTAGCTGAATGGTCCTTAGTACTTTAATAGTATTTTCAGTGGATAAGAGTGATTATTTCGTGGTTATTAGTATTAATTCTTAAACCAAATATATTTTAGAGCAAAATCGCTTTAAGAAAATGGTATCGAGTCCACTCTTACCAGTGCTAGAAAAACAAAATCAATCGATGGCACGTTACAAACGCAACAACAATCTTGTCACATTTATTTCGTAATAGCAATAAGTATTACCTCTAACGACACTTGCAGTCTCCAAGGAAAGGTAAGTCCAACGATCGACTTCAGGTAATAAATTGTTCCTCTTAAATAGACATATTTCGAAAACGATCATGGTCGGGACTAAATTACCGGTCGAAACCTTCTGCACCTCACCTGGCTCTCCGAGGGGGGACTACCTTCGGGTGGGGGAGGTGGCGGAGGGCCTTCGGACGTGTCCGGCGAACTTTCGGTGCCTCCGATGAGGCAGGTGGGGATGCCGCGGCTCCTCATCCCTGTTTAGAAAAACAGTTTACAGCTCGAAACATTCTACACGTTTTTGCATAACGTCATCGTCAGAGAACGCAAAAAAATAAGACAGGGATCTGTACGAAACTGGAATAAACTCGAATTATTACAAGAAAAGCTACGAAACTGAATAAAATTGAATGTTTGAAGTTGCAGGAATACAATTTAGATCGAAATATTTTGAAAGCAGATGTATGCAGTTAAAGTAAAGAGTAAAATAATCGTTTCCCGAAGTGAGGGGAGAGTGTAACTTATTGGAACTCACCTCCTCCGGCCGTCGAATGTCTTTTGAACCTAAGATTAAGTTGACTTGGATCCGTAACGTATTTGTCCACTTGTCGCCTCCTCCTGAGACCGGGAGTGAGATCACCCGACCAAGACATGCATTTCGCCAACCTTTGACCTCCCACAGCTACAGGTATCCTTGACAACTTGCCCCCATCGAAAGCAGGACTAGTCTAAAGAGGAAGAGCAGAGACAAATTAATAAACTATAAAAGAGTTCACACTGTGGATAGACTATAACACATTTCCATTCCTCCTAAATTACCTAGATAATGATGAAAAATCAGCGTTAGCCGAATATATTTTGAATACAGATCACACCATTTCTCAAGAAAGTTTATCACTTTCAAAACACAGTACGGACAAAAGCTGTGGACGCTTCAAGTCACTTCCAACAGATCGTTGGAGCTGAAACACACTCGGTGCCAAGACGGATCCCTGTGGAACTCCAGCGTTAATGATCATTGTATCGGAGGAGACTCCATCAACCATCACATGGAATGATCTATCTAGAGCGACAAACCATATAGCGGATCTTTCCCAAGAAGGCCTTGGTTCTACAGCTGGAAATTCCCTATTGGAGCCCTCTAGATAGTCAAAGTATTAGGGCTATTATTTATAATTTTCCGAGGGAAGGTCCCGACTGGTATCTTCCGCCGCATGTTCAAGTAATTTTTGTAACATTCATCTGAGGCAGGAATATTTTTTTTATTATTCTAGTCAAGATACCTCCGATGCTGAAGCATCCGTTCAAAGGTGGCTCGCAATGAAATAGTCGCCCAGTTTTATTCATTTTTGTCGGAATATTAATTGCTGAAAATTTTTCATGCAAAAATTGAACCATTGAATAAAATAATTCTGCTTTCGTCATGTTGAAAACTTACCGATAGTTCACGAAGTATTTGACTGGCGTTGTCGACTCCACTGTCGTCATCGTCTTGTTCGATCCTCTTCTCCTTTGGATTGTTCTCTGTGGCGTCGAAATATTCAGATTGTTCCTCCATACCTGGACTCAACCCGTTAGCTAGCGATCTCCTTTCTCTGATGCTGCAAATAATAATCAAATGCTATTGATATTTCGCTCTGGAATTTTTGTTTGTGGTTGTTTTCATTGAAAAACATGAGAAGCTATATGGTCCAGTCAAAAATAGCAAAAAACAGGCCCAATTTCTGATTTGCCAGTCACAGGTGGAACTCGTAAGTGTGACATCATCAATCAAAGGAATAGCTCTCTTCAAGATAGAATCTTCAAGTACTTCAGCTTTTATGGAAAAAGTTTTTCAGAAGCCACCTCTTACTGGAAAATCAGAAGTTGAGTACGTTTTTTACTGGACTATTAGCAATATCGTCCCAACACATCGTCGCCGTAAGCGCCAGTCTTACCTCCATCTGTAATGCCCCCCCCCCTCCAATTAAAGATCAACATGAGTACCTTCCGTAGAATTGCGACAAGAAATTTGGACTTTCAAGCTTACAAAATCCAGTCCATGGACAACGCAAAGACTTCACAACTGGATTTTGCAAGAACAGCAAGTCGACAATTAGTAGAAAGAATTCAGAGGAAATACACTCACCTCGGTTCCTGAGTATTCGTATTGGAATTAGTATTGGAAACGAAAGTAACCGCCGGATTCGAGGGTAAATCCACAGACGGCGAACACTGCACCCTTTCCTTGCCCTCCCCACTCAGTCTATCTTTCTTCTTTTCTTCCAGCGCGTTTCGAACGTTCTTCAAAGCTTGCTCCACGTTCTTCTCCTGCACGCTCGAACTGCTACTATCCGACTTACTTTCCGTCGGATTCTTTTTCTTATCCAATTTCGCCAAAGCCTTTTGCGAATTGCTGCGGCTCAACGCTTCTATCGCTTCGAAATTCACGTGGCTATTCGAGCCGCTCAGCGACAACCTATTCAATTTCGGCGATTCATTCTCAGATTCTCTGATCTTTTTCTCTTTCGCCTCTTTACTCTTCTCGCTTTCCGATTTACTAGATTCGTTATTGCTCTTTTGTTTCGCTTCGTCCGTTTCTCCACCAAGATGATGTCTGTCATTTGTTATTTGTATGTGAGGCTTCACTTTCGCCTCGTTCTTTGGACTGGCGCTTCCTTTTTCCGGTTCTATTTTCACGATCTCTTCGTCGTTCTCTATGCTCACTCTCTTTTTCAACAATTCCTTAGGTTTATCCAAGATTGGTTCGGGAGCGAAAGTGATCTGCTCTCTTTTCGGACTGAGAAGTTCTGGATTTTCCACTTTTTCCTTACTGCTTTGCTTCAAGATGCTCTTGGTCCTTTCCAATTTCGTGTTGCATTGTTTTGCAGAGTCAGCGTGTGTTTTTGGTATAATCTCCTGGACGGCTTCTTTAGAATCTACACCGCCATTTTGTACGATTATTTCGTTGGTGGTGGTTGTGATGAAAGACTGAGGTCTGGACGCGTTATTGTTATTCGTTTGTTTCACCTGATCTCTAGGAACTACGCGTATTTCTAGTTTACCAGCCACCTGAAAATAACGGTCGTTAATAGATACAAAAAGAACTGTTCGGACCCAACAAAATGGCGCCCAACTGATTGATTTTCTACATATAATTAAGCAACCACTAGTATTTCCAGTTTGGTGGTCACCTGAAAATCAAGTGCGACCAGAATGATGACACCCAACGGTGAGGCCCAAGGAATTTATCATAACATTTCGAGATATATAAATGCATCAAACATTCCTGGAGATATTGTTAGCACCTACCTCTTCTAGTCCTTCGTTTTGATACTCATCATCTTCATTAATTTTCATGCCCTGTTCGTCATTAAGGAAAAGAACGGGCAGACTCGTCCAACGTTGAGCTCTAGTATATTTACGTTCTTCCTCGACTTCCTCGATTTGGAACTGCCTGGAAGCAACGTTTCGCATGATGTCCACCTTGAATACGAGATCGTCGAAAGCGGCTTGTTGTAGAAGTGGAGGCTTCAGGCCGGATCTTAAGGATGGCCCCAACGAAGGAGTCGACCAAGCTCTCGGCAGTCCATCTGGAATTGTAACTGGTTTAGTTAAGTAGGGTATACTTTTGGTTCAGTTCAAGGGACATACGTTTTAATTACCTTGACAGGATTGTTCCATCCAGAATTTATTGCAAAAAACTGCACCGTATCGACATTTTATCAACGATTGATTGGAAAATATACTAATGTGTTCACGATTCCTCACTTCCAATGTCATTTTTTTTTCTCTAATAAATCACTGCTTTTCGAGGTTATGTACTTAGGCATCAGAAAAGACAGTTTTCGCATGTTTTAGCCAGTATTCGACAGGTTTATCTTTGTTTTTCTAGAATTTGGTAATGATGGAAAATTAATAATTGTCCTACTCGTTCAACATAACTGATGATTGCAACGTTACAAACCGTTTCAACAAAGTTATTTATTATTGATTTTTCCTTCAAATTTCATATGGTTCTCCTTTCAAATTGGATGTAGGCAAACACCTTGCAAAAATATTCACTTCAAACTTATCACTTTTTGACTTAATATTACTTATGGATGATAATATGCGTTCTGCTTGTTTGAAATTATTATTTCTAGTTAGTTTTACAAGAAATGTAAATTTCATGTTAACATTTTGGAAAAAATATATTTTTCAATACTATTACCAAATTTTTCAATTATAACCAAATCTGTGGCAATTGAGCAGCAATATTGAAATGATAACGGCGATTTCTACTTCATTATTTCAGCAGCGCATCATTTGCAAAATCAGAAAGTAGGCAGTATTCTACATATTTATTGGATTGTCATTATTACAGTCTGACATATCATAGATGACCGATAGTAAAGATTTTGCAGACTATCTTGTCGGATGGCACTTTGCGTGGACTGTCCTTTTGCATTTTTTGCCTTTCTTTCCTGGAACTAGCAGAAGCAAAAATGATAAGTTCTTAAGGGAATTCAACAACGTGACCCACTGACATTCGAATTTAGTGACCAGACCAGAACCAACAATATTTGACGTTACGACGATCGGAAAATACACGAGATACTTTCGTTCAACGCATCTTTTTGCACGGTTCGATGCAAAATTCCAGTGTATCGCTTAATTGAATCTTATAATTTACGATAAAGTATTTAAAATCAATATAGAACCTCATCCAATATCTAGAGAGTATAAAAATCATGAACGATCGAAAATATGGAGAAATGTGTTTCGATTCGTTGAGGAATTCGTGAAGAATATGCTACTGGTAAATCTTTGCCGATAGGTCCTTGAGATAAAACAGCACCAATGGCTACGTTGCGCGCATCAGTAGTTATTACAAGTTTGCTTAAAGTCAGGATGTTGTAGAATGGGTTCATTCATGAATAAATTCCTGCGATTGTCAAAACAAGAAATATATTCTTCGATATGGGTTTTTAAACATTTCTTCAGTGGTTTCGTCAGTTTAGGGAAGTTATAAAATAGCACTGCTAGCTCAAAGGAGCTACCATTTCACCATTTCTTGGAAATCTTCCTTCATATAGTTTGCCGCTCCAACTTTGTTGTTAATCTCAGCTAGAGCACTCCATGTGGTGATTGACGAAGTCTTCTCCGTTACAATGGATATCCACGCTAGTGTTCTACAGGGATCTGTCTTGGCCCCATATGCTGCTCCATATCAATCATCTGCTGGAAATGACCTCTTGTCCCGCCAACATCTTTGCATATCAAGGTACACATACCGCTTTCTCCTTTCTCCCTCTCTCTCCTATTCCCATAACCTCCAAACCTTCAATGAGAATTCGAATACCTATCACCTCACCCAACATTCCACCGCTGGCTCACGCGATGTTCTTCGAACACAATAGGTTTCCTTCTCGTATAGTCAAAGTATAAAGAAAAACATAATTATTATGGTTCGCTACCTTTGGAAACGCTACGCCACTGCTTAACCGGAAACATGCCATTTCTAATAACCACCTCGGGCGTATACTTATACACCCAATGCTCCATCCTGAGGTTTTATATACGTACTAATATGTTATTATTTGTTATTCTTGTTGTATTATTCAAATTTATTATTTGTTGTTCTTGTTATTCAATTTTGAAAAGTTAAAGATATTTCAGAATTTGAAATATTTGTAATACAATTCAATTAATTGGCATATGCAGGTGAAGAAAGTCACGTTAGCTATCGAGGAAAATGGGTAATGGTTTGCTTCTCCACCATTTTTGAGGTTACAAAAGCACATATTACTAACAGATTATAAATAAACTAAATTATACCCTTTATTATTATTCAGTAAATATTTGACTTACTTATTATAAAAGATAGCTCAGTTATCAACATTATCCTCGACAGAATAACACCACAAAATGATAACTAGAAAACTAAATTATTTAGTTCTCACAATGATGGAATCAAGGATTGGGCGTCTACTAGGACATTGAGTGATGTACTGCTAATTATATCTGGCTCAGATATTTTACAAACATTGTTGTTTCGAGTATTGGTGCCATTGTAAATTTAGAATACTCGTTAGAGAGAAACGGTGTTTATATTTGGCATAAAATTGATAAGACGATTATATTATTTCGATGCAATTTAATACCACGTGGACCTTGCTGTACCACCCCTATCAATGACGATAAGGAATCTCGCAATGATGGCTTATCTACAGGCTTAGCTTCAATGACTCCCTAAAGAGATGAACTGCAGACTAATCGCGGAGCAGCATTTCTGGGTCATCATCCCGTGGAGGAAGTAATGGGAAATGATCGCACGCCAAAGCAAGGCACAATTTGGTATACGGATGGGTCTAGATCGAACACAAGAGTTGGAATAGGTTTTTGTTGTCCTAGATATATTGATGAGTACTCCGTGCGAATGGGGATCTCAACACAGTCTTCCAAGCCGCGATGCTTGCCATCTATCGATGTACGGAGAAGCTACTAGGCTATGGTAAGATAAATGAGACTGGATCTTTTGGGACAGTCCTCGATACTTGTTACGGATACCAAGGAGATCCTTAACAGGCTAGCCGGTAGAAACAGGCTCAACCTGTCCTAGATTCCGTGTCACTCATGATGGAAAGGGAATGAGAGAGCTTTTTCTATTCCGTGCCAAGAGCTACTTTACATCCCAGCAACTCCTCATAATCTACAAAGCACAGATTTGACCTGCCCTGGAGTACTGTTTGCATATTTCGAGTTCGGCTCCCGAACATCGTAGAAAGGTGGATCTGTACCTTTTCTATAGATATTTCCATGGTCGGTGTTCTACCACGAGAGATTCCTGATAGGCGGACTAGGCGAGCTCAAACTCATCCCTTCATTGTCAAGCTCGAGACCTGCAGAACGTCTTCATATCACACTTCATTTTCTATCGGACACTTGTGGAACTCTTTACCTATGCCTATAACCTCCAAACAAAAAAAAAAGCGGACAATCTGGCCAGAGACAAAACCAGATTGGACGATCCTCAAGACCCCCTTGCTAGTATCCCCTACAATGCGGAACCATCCGAGAGACCAACATACCTCAGCAAGGAGAAGCATTGACGGCTGCACAACTGCCAAAGCCGTCCTTGGCAATGAGGTGGCTCTATAGGCAAGCGAGATACCCTCGCTGAGTAGGCAAAGCATCAGGATAATCTCCGAGAACACCGGGTTACGGAAATCTGATGAAATTTAAACATGCAGCAAGGAAAATAGACACTCTCTTCTGTATGAGATGGAGTCGTCAAGTACTTTCTTTTCCTGCGCTCATTCGAACCAGGTTTATTTGGCTAGGCCCAGGGATCATCACGGCCCATGACATAAAGGATCTAAGCGTAAATAGTCGAGGAAATAAAGCACTAAAATAGGCCAAACCTTCCAAATTTGGCGCAGTTGGATGGATTGAGATGCGGTTTTCTGCATTCGATTCAGAAAGTGATTTGGAAAATTTGTCCGGTAGTTTTTTTTTGCGGAAAAAATTTATTGCATTTCTACAGGCAAAAAATGCAACTTTCTGCACTTTTGAGGTGAATAAAAAAAACGGACTGGAATTGATTTCGCGGGGGTTTTTGGGGTCGCTGAACACGAATATGCTATCGAGAAAATTCCCTGAGGTCCCCTTGGACCTCGCCCGGGGTATCCGGGCGTCCTGACGCCCTAGATATCGATGAAATTAATTAAAAAATTATTTTTAATATTTGTCAACTGTTCAAGAGGTGATATAAAGGTTGCTAGTGATGATTACGACGTGAAAAAACTTCTGCAATACCTGGTATACCCTGAGTTCGGGCAACCACGTTATCTTCTAAGAATTTGTTAATTTTTCTTAATTAAATGTAACAAATTCTAGCTCTCGGGGTTTTCAAAGTCGCCGATCACGATTATGACACTCGCAATGTTCTGCAAATTACCTTGGCGTATTCCCGGGTCCCTGGAGCCCTCTGTATCAACGATGAACAAATTCTAGCATTCGGGGTTTTTTTTTGTAGCCGATCACGATTATGATACTCACAATGTTCTGCAATAAAATTTTTCCGCAAAGAAAAAAAATACTGGACAAATTTTCTAAATCACTTCCTGAATCGAATGCAAAAAACCGCATCTCATCCAACTGCGCCGGGTTTGGAATGTGGAATGGTTTATTTCCTCGACTATAAACCTATATTAGGATTCTGTCGAGCATCGGAGTATCCAAATACCCTTTGGTTAAGTGGACTGAACTTTATTAAGCACGTTACCATCTCAACCAATAACAAACAGTGTGAACTTCAACGATTGCCTTGAAAACAGGTCCAAAACGAACGGGAAACGATTTGACATTCCCAATAAGTTGTACCTTAGCCTTGAATTGAAATATATTTCAAATTAAGCAAGTGGCTAGTTAATTTACACCCTTTTTCACTTAAAAAACGTATCAAAAGCAATGCAGCGATGCGGCCATTATAAAGACGTATGTAAACTGGATCTAAACTAAGATTATGAAAAAAAGCGAAACACTCAAGCATCAAACTTTGGAAGGGGTTGATTACAATCAGTAATAAAGCGGCCATCATGCTAATTGTAATGTACTTTTAGGATTGAAATAAACATAGAGATCATTTATTGAATTTTGATATATCTCCTATCGAAAACAATACATTATTACGAATATCTTGACTACCTGGAATATTTGATGTTTGTTTTCAGTCAAGAACTATCTGTAACACTTTTATTCTTTAGAACCTGGATGAGTTTCAATCCTAAAAGGAACTAACATTTTTTACTCCCTTGAGACTAAAATATTCAAGTCCCCATGGAGTAAATGTGGCACTTTGGTCCCTAAAAAGAGGGAGTAAAGTGCAAATTTTAGTTCCTGCAGAGTATGAATTGTATTTGTGAGTTAGAATCTGGATGAGTTTTAATCCTAAAAGGAACTAACATTTTTTACTCCCTTGGGACTAAAATATTTTAGTCCCAATGGAGTAAATGTGGCACTTTGGTCCCTAAAATGAGGAAGTAAAGTGCAAATTTTAGTTCCTACAGGGTATGAATTGTATTTGTGAGTCTATACCGTTTCTTTCTTAGTCAGGCCGAGATTTTTGTCAATGGCCTCGTATCTTGCAATGGCGACCAAAATTAGCCACCAAGATCTCACGATCTGACACCGTGCGCTTCTTTCTGAAGGATTTTCTGAATTCTCGTAACTATGACGATTATGCCAAAATATTATGGAAACCGCGATGAGCATTCGTGTCCGCTATTGTGTGCTTGGTAATTATAATAGAAATAAATGTGTTTTATCCATGGATTAAAATGAGCATTACATTCTGTATGATAATTATTTCTCCTTAGCTATATCCAAGAGAAAAGTTGGTCAAAATGTGAAATAATTCAACTAAAAAAATAGATTCATAATGGACAAAGGAAAATAAAAACCAAATGTAAAAATTATCAAAACAGTATATTTTCACAATAATGAACAAAATAACAAAACTCAATAATAAGCGAAATAAACCAAAAATATCACAATACACAAGTTAACGAAAGGGGCACAAAATATAACAGTCTTCACTTTCTGGATAAAGCCTTCAAATAAAAATTAATTTTTAAATTTACCGCCAAATATGCTGTTCATAATCTGCTAACAATAAAGTATCTAACTAATCCGAAATTTCATACCAACTTATCTGATGGATATCGCTAAGAAGAATAACCGGAAATTACCAGATTTTCATTGTACTTTTAAGGCAATAAAGTCGCCGAGCTGGATCTGATTTAAATTAATTTCACCCACACATAACTTGGATACCTGTTAACAAAAAGGTACGTACATGCAAATGATATTGAGCGCAAGCATGCATTTTTTATTAGTGTGAAATTTAAATAATAAGAATGGATGTCAAATGTGTAGTTATAGCGACTCACACGTGTGACGCCAATACCTCGCCTAATGTCAGATTACTAGACATAACCTCAAAATATTAATAAATAAAAGATGTTCCCTGTTCTGTCAATGTTTTATGGAGATATTTTTTGAATTCAATTTATTATTGCTGTTACTAAAACGATGAGGCCTTAACATAGTGATTCAAGAAAATACGGGAGCATACCATTACCTGAGATAAGGTATATAATAATTTAAAAGCTGATTAATTGTTTTAGTATTAGTTTAAATAGTCATCATGTCGGATAGTCCGAGATGCTGAGCTCCCACGTATCAGCTCCAAGATGACCTGGGAATGCTTAAAAAAACTAAATGAACTAGGCAAAAACAAACCAGTTAACCTCCTAAAGATCCCGGGACACACCGGGATGAAGGGTAACGGAAAATCAGACGATTTGGCAAAACAAGGGGCCGAAACACTATTTGTTGACTTTCAAACTCAATAATACCTGCAGTGCATACAACGGCGAACTTCTTGCTATTCTCAAGGCATTAGAGTACTCAAAGAACACTGACCAACGAAAATTCACCATTATATCGAACTCTCAGTACAATTGATAGTACCTCCCAGCTATTTCCAAAAAAAACAATTTTAATCTTGATTAAGAACGAATTACATAGCTTACAACTTATGCAAAAAAAACATCAAATTCATATGGGTTCCATCCCATATTGGCATTGAAGGTAATGAAGCTGTAGACAAATTAGCTAAGTGTGCAATCCGCGACGAATCGCTTCCCATGCTTGAGCAAATTGTACATACGGACTTCAAACGGACTATCAAAGAATCCATACTAAATAAATGGCAATCCCAGTGGAATGACACCAACTTCAAACTCCTCAGAGTAAAAAAACATGTCACCCCATGGCAATCATATCCCAATAAGAGAAAGGATCAGCTCGTCCTCACCAGATTGAGAATTGGTCATACCCGAATCACCCATGGATATCTCATAACCAATAGCGATCCACCAATATGCGAAGTATGCCATGCCCAATTATCCGTCATACATATCTTACAAGAATGTCCGAAATATAGCACCGAGCGACGCAGACACCAGATCCCACAATCAATGAAAATAATGCTGAACGCAGAATGTGACATGGGAAAACTTACAGC
This sequence comes from Endomychus coccineus, assembly GCA_958510875.1. Taxonomy (NCBI): domain Eukaryota; kingdom Metazoa; phylum Arthropoda; class Insecta; order Coleoptera; family Endomychidae; genus Endomychus; species Endomychus coccineus. Next base: position 4,081,678 of record OY294070.1, read on the forward strand.
ATTCCTCACAGACATCAAAATCATGAATGACATTTAGTTCTATTTATTTGTGAACTCTGTTGATTTACTTCATTGTTATTTTATTTTTCTTTCCGTCTTTAATAACCTTCAAGGTTTATAAGACTAATAAACAAATTTAAAAAAAAACACCATTTGTGGAACTTGAACCCTTCTGCGGAATAAACGCTAGCACAATACAGGAAGAACTTAAAAAAGAAACAGACAACAAAAGATCCCACCACTGGATAGGTCTGCAAGGACTGAGGCAAGCAAGGATAATTTTGAGAAACTACAACCAAAAGCAACCTAAGTAAAAATAAACTCAGAATACTAAAGGAAATGCTGACAGAGCACTGCCAGTTGGAAGGACACCTTATGAAGCTCGGATTAATAGAAGAGGAAACAGGCTTAACCTGAACTGGATTCCGGGTCACTAAAAACAGAAGTAAACAACTAAAGATTCCATAACTGGATAGGACTACATAGACTGAGGCAGGCATAGATACTCCTGGGAAACTTTAACCAGAAGAGATCTAACGACTGGATCTACCTAAGACTACTACTAACAGGAATCCTAACAGGACACTGCCGGTTGAAAGGATTAGTAGAAGAATGCAGGTTCTGCGACGAGAAGAAAGATACCTCCATCCACATCCTAGCAGAATGCATTACCTTGCAGAACCCAAGGGCACACCTAGAAACGTACTGAATAGAAGAAGGAAATGTACCTAACGTGATGCCATCCGATATTCTTCCTTGGAGCTACAGGCAGGGTTGGAGGAACTGCTATAGGCGAAACAGCAGAAGGGGACACAATAGATATATTCGATCGCAGTGTGAAAATATTCTCAATGCAAGACGACCAGTATAAAAGGAACCCAAAATACAACTTCTGCCCAATATTTGGTATATTTCTTCAAACAAATATCACAAAGTACTGCTATTTTTTGATTACAATAGATGAAAAATGTTGTCTTTTTGGCAAAGAATCTGCCCTTTTTTTATTCAATTATCAAGCTATTAATGAACAATACAAGTAACTTTTATTGGCAAATAGCTAGTTTTTGGAGAGGTTTTTGGACTTAAGCCTCCTGCAATTTTTTGTATACTTAGACTACACGAGATGGAAGCCTACAATGTTCGAATGTTGCGCCAACCTATCTCTGTCTCGGTCCTCTGGCTTCATTGGATGGTATAGGGGCTCAAGATAGATAGAAAGCGGTATGAAGTGTACCATCAACTGTAAAGCTGTAGTCACTTCCAACAGATCATTGATATGGAGCAAAAACAAAGTTGGTGCCAACACTGATTCCTGTGGAACACCAGCGTTGATAACCATTGTTTCGGAGGATACGTCGGCAACCACCACATGATATATCTGAGAGAAAACCCGATAGTAAGCGACAAAGTTTCCCAAAAAGGCTTTGGTGCCAGATTCTGTCAAATGCTTTGGAAATATCCAATGTTACAGCTAGGAGCCATGTTTTTCATGTTGATATATAAATAATAACTAGTCTTTGGAAAGGTTTTTGGGCTTAAAAGTTCCTGCAATTGATAGATATTTATAATAACTATTATTTCTATATGATCCTGTCCAAAATTTGTTTATTTTCAGTATTTCTTTGAATATTTGAAGAAAGGCATAATAAACAAATAGAACATCTCCTCAGTAGAATGAATTTGAATAGTTATTTTTGGACCATGCTGTATATGACACCTAAAATTTAATTGTGGGATATAAAGCCTTAGGATTCTGGTTCATTATGATGTGGAGCTGAGCTTTTGAAAATAATAAAATATAGATATAAAGATAGTATGAATAAAATAAAAATAATTAATATCTCAAAAACATTTCAACTTAGGCACTTAGGCATAGATTTTCGAGTATAGTTATTCAGTTTTCAAATATAACATTAGATACAGGATGTTCCATTCAAAATTACAAAGTATCTGCTACTTTCTAACAGAAGCGGCAACACTGCGCGTCCGAAATAATATTTTAATACTTAGTAGTTCTTCAGAAAAACCCGATTCCAAAACGTTTCGACCGATGGTTAACCTACATTATCAAGAAAGGAAGATGTAAATAGCTAGTTAGTCTTCTCCACGATTAGCCAAAGAAATGAATCATACTTTATTGTTAACAGGTTATTTGGTTGGTGTGGATGAGCTGATGACAAATTTTAAGCGGCAAACAAAATTCTCTTACCCATAAGATGAGGATATTGCTCTATGCCGGCTATGTTGATGTATTTTCTGTGACTAGTTCGCGAGTCTTCGCTGATCCTGCTGAGAACCGGGGGAGCACCGGGCACGATACTCTCCGACTGCGCACCCAATGTCGCCCTGTGCTCCGGAGATTCCGGTTTCCATTCGTTATCCGTGGTCTCTTCGCTGTCGTCGAATTGCGATTTCCATTGGCTGGCCAGGGTGAGGGCACCGCCTCTCGTTACCTGCAATAGAAGATGGGTATGAAATAATTAAGGGTACTGGAGAGACCACTTGCGTTTTCATTTGTTTCTTTTGCGCTGCCACGTGCCTGCGACAAGGGTTTCGAAGAAAAACTCCATCGAAAAGTGCCGAAAATGATATTCCTTGAGGGGTAGCAGTGTGCGAAACGCTGAGCTATTTCATTTCAATAAGTGGTTGAAAGAAAATATTGTTTCTACTGCGTGGGAGCAAAATTTAGTGTATAATGATGGGCATGATTATTTAAGTTTAGTTATAGCCCTAGGCCCTAAATTTGGTTAACACGGAATTCTGCAACCGCCAGACGTTTAGGATCGGTTGGTTAGGAAAAATAGTTTTTTTTCCCTATAAGCATGTGTCCTAACTTTATTCGAGATACTGGGTGCCAAAGTTTTTAGAAAAAAAATGAATTTTTATTCAATTACCCAAAAACCTTTTGGCTTATTTTGATAAAACTTGACATGGTTAATTGCGATAATAAGTGTCTTCTTCTGATGTAATTATAATGAAATTAGTAATTCCAGTGGCGTCCCTGAGTGTAATCTAATTGATATTAGAACAAATCATTGTACGCCACTGTGTTTTGTGTGTTCATTTTTGTAGATAAAGCAAATAAAGATACAAAATATTTTAGTCTTCAAATTTTTTCGTATCTCGCTTCGTTTTTAACACCCTGGATTCGTTTCAACAAAAATCAGATCAAAGATAACCGGGCACAATCTCGACAACAATTGAGGGTTTGTTTGTGTCAAAGTTTGACAGCCTGTGTCATGTTCATTGATTAAATACGAGTTTTAATTCATTTTAGATGCGTTTATGCGTAGTCTGTGGAATCCTTGATAATTTGTCCTACTATCAATTAGATTTCCCCCTGGGACGCCACTGGAATCAATAATTTTGTTCTAATTACAATAAAAGCAGCACTTTATTATCGCAAATAAGTATGCAAAGTTTTATCAAAAGCAACCAAAAGATTTTTGAGCAGGTAATTAATAAAAAACTTCTTCTGAAAGCTTGGACACCCTGTATCTCAAAAACGAAGCAAGCAAATGCTCATTAGAAAAAAAAATTATTTTACCTAAGAAATCGATCCTAAACGTTTGGCGGTTTAACCCTGGGTCACCCTGAATTATGGAAAAATTGAAATTTGTTATAAAGAAATTCCACATCGTATATCTTTGTAAGCTGTCATTTTAAGACAAAAATGATGCGGCATTAGTGTGTTCGATACATCTGTTTTATAGAAGATATTAAATTAATAATGATTCTTGACCCAGCTATGAATTATATACACATTCTCGGGTAATAGGCCACACATTTGATGATGGTCGTGAGACCGAAACGTACGTAAAGACGAAAAGATGTGTTAGTGTGACCTATATCCCGAAAATTTATATATAATTCATACCTGGGTCAAGAATCATTATTAATTTATTGTTTCTTTAATAATGGGATTACTTTATTTTGAATAGTTATCCATTCGCAGTGTATTACGAACTTTTTTCAAAATTTTGGGACGGTTTTCGGGTTGTGATAATTTTACAGCTGGACCTGTAAGATTGTTCATGAAACTTTTTTTTTGTAACTTGTTGATGCACCTGAATTGAAGTGAAAATTTCTTTTGTAACTCACGATATTTTTATTTATCCGTCTGAATCGTGTTTAATGTTCACATCTAGGAAATTTATGTTTTTGTTTAATTATTCAGTAACAATCTTCCAAGACAGTTGATGAATTATACAACTGACTGAATAGAAGATCTGAGAAAATGTCAATTAAGCTTAGCTGCAAAAAAAAAAATACGCTGTCCCAACGCAGTTTAATCACAAGCTGCCCCTGCTCACAACAGTCAACCAGTACGTCAGTTACAATTTAAACGCAACCTTTTCACAAATAGAATTGCAGGTTTTCAGAAAAACTATTCACTTTATTCTGTATAAAAATATAAAATATAAACAACGTACAGAATACAAAACGTACATAATATAATTCATTTGTTATAAATATTGGTCAATGGCGTAACCTTTCAGGTGGTTAAAGTAATTTTTCAAACCAACCATTTCAAAACGGATCTCATTCTAAAAAAAGCAATATAATAATGAATAATGTGTTGAATGTATGAGGAAATACACTGCAGTTTTGAGGAAATAGGAATAACCTACTAGCCTTGTGAATTTGCATGCCATTACAAAAATTGTTTTATTGGGACGTCAGAATCGGAAAATATGCAATTCTAAATCATTTTGTAGAGACATGAAGTTGTGGTGCATGTATTTCAAAGTTGATGAAAAGTATTCATGACATGTTACCATGTTATTTTATCTTTTAAGCAAAAATTTTGAGCAACAGCAAAAGCTGAACGTTTCCTTGAACAATGTTTATGATATTGTTCTATTAAAACAACATTCAATCAGAATTATCATTGAAGATATCCACGGTCAGAGATCAAATACAGGAGGCTCTGAACCTGGTAATAACAGGGACGGATTCAGAGGGACTGCATATCAGTCCCCAAAAAGGCATCAGAGTACCATTCACTCGTAAACGCAAATTAGAGGGCTTGGGATCTCTGAAGATTCGAGGAGTAACTGTACAGATGAAAGGGAATATCAAATATCTCGGGGTGACACTAGACTCGAAACTAAATTGGAACCAACGTGTGGGAAAATTAATTAAAAAAGCGAAGACTTCATAATTTGTGACCAGACGCTCCTTCGGGAAAAAATGGGGGCTACGACCGAACATGCCCTACTGCTTGTACAACATGGTGGTTTAACCAGCAATAACATAAGTCTCTTTGGTATGGCGACCTAGAACACAACAAAGAGGGACCATGACAAGGCTAATCAAGGTCCAGAGACTTGCATGCCTTGGGATCACAGGGGCCATGAAATCAACGCCAACTGCAGCAATGGAGACTACTGGGATTACTTCCCCTCCAATTGGTAATCCAAGGAGAGGCAAGGCTTGGTGCCTTCAGAATACAAAATACATTGGAGAATGTTTACATTTAGCACCAGGGACGTGCTAGGCATGAGAACAGATCACATTCCAAAGCGATACTCTTTTAACAACACATTCAGGGTATCAATACCAGAACAGACTGAATGGGAACATACAAACTTGGGCGACATTCTACAGGGAAAGATCTGGTATACAGACGGGTCTAAGACTGAAAAAGATGCAGGTGCAGGAGTATACTCAAGAAACCCAAAGACTGGCTTCAGCTATTCATGGATAAACACACCCTGCCTTCCAAGCAGAGGTATATGTAATACTCCAAAGCGTGGAGGAAAACAATAGGAGAGCCATATTTATAGCCAGTCAAGCTGCACTTAAGGCAATGTGAAGTCAGGAAGTGACATCCCGTCTGGTATGGACATGCAAAGAAGAATAGAAGCCGCGTTAAGCTGATCTGAGTGTTGGGACATCAGGGAACGACAGGCAATGAAAAAGCAGACGAACTTGCAAGAGAGTCGAAGAACGCTCCAGATCCAAAACAGACCACGGGGGTACCAAAACGTACAACACGAAGGAATGTAGAAGACTGGATCATGGAAAACCAGAAAGAATACTGGGAAAAAATCCCAGGAAACGAAGATGGGAAGCCCCCCTGTAACAAAAGAACGCCAGACCTATTAACACTAAATAGGGAAAGAATACAAGTCATAACAGGGCTCCAGACTGGCCATGCGCCGGTAAAAGGGCACCTACACAAAATGGGACTGTACAATGGCGACCCGACATGCACACTTTGCGGTAAAGATACAGAAACAGTGACATTTACTGTGTAAATAAATGCGAGGCACTGGATCGCAAAAGACAGCCAATTTTTGGAAAGCCTAACGACGAACCATAATTATACAGTTCCCACCTAGTAAACGACTTGTACAAACTCGTACAAGGTACAGAAATACTCGAGTGGATACCTTAAAAAACAAAACAAAGGCGAGATACAATGGACCAGCAGGCCTAAGTGTCACCGGAGGCAATAGCCAGACAAGCCTATAAAGGGGGTGAAGTTTTTAGTGAGTATGTTTGGAAAGGTGACTCTCACAATAGACCATGAGACCCAAAGGCTCATAACCTCCTCCCCATAAAAGGTTTTCTTCACCTCCGCAGAAAAAAAACAGTATATTACTTGCAGCTATGACGTCATTTCTTGGTTCAGGTGATAAAGGCATGCATGCATATTAGCTTACATAACAAAGATTTTATTTGGAAAGTAGTTGACATTATCTTTCTCACCATAGACCATCTTAAAAGTATCTTGCGTCAAGTGTTTACTTTTTCAAGGTAGAAAAACTGAAATGTCAGAAATCATCAAATAGAAACTGCCATAAAAAACTGACAACTCGCTCTCAAAACTCCACTGTGTGAAGACACAATTGTCAGCAAATGAATTTAATTTACATTATTTATTCAAATATCTTTCGATCAGATGATTTAAAGCCTTGTCAAGCTTCTATGGAGAAAAAATATCTTAATACTTTTAGTAGTTTGATGCTCTGCAGAAAAAAAATTACTCAGAAAATGGCGACGTCTCATCTTCAACCGAATCGAAAAAGGCACGCGACTCTGAAATAATCAAATCCTACAGCTTACGACTTACCTGTTGACTAACGTTCTCGTCGTCGATGACAGCGAACTGGGTCAGACTCTGATCTCTCATTCCGGACCTGGAACTCCTGGCGGCCGACGGTTGTCGCCGTCGCGGTCGTTCCTGTTCTGGAGTGGCCGGCGAATCGACCAGACTTCCTGTTTGGGTAGGCGCGACCACGCGTAATCTACCCAAGGTGGCTACGCCCGATTGGCTTTTACGCAATGGTGCCGCCTTCTGATTAACATCGGATATGGATTTCGCCGAGGCCACCGCCTCGTTATCCAACTTTTCGGGAGGTTGTTCCAGGTGGGACGTCGCTCTTCGTCGAGGAGCTGTAACGAAAGAAAACATCGTTCTGAAAATTACTACTTCGAGTTTTGTTGGATTATGATAGTGTGGAAAATATCCTACCGGCTGCGCCAGCTAAGTCTAACGATGAATAATCAACTTGAAGTAATAATGCCATTATATCTGGATATTAAAAAACATGTAGAATAGTGGAATAAATCACAAATTTTAATTTACACGACCGAGCATTCAGGCTTTGCTTTGTAGTATGATATAGGATTGTGGGAATAGTTGTCGGATCTATAACACCCAGAGGAAAATTTTCTGTTGAACATTCGGCATTATTTATATTGTTTCACTTAATTATTAGTTTCGGCATTGTTTTGAATTATAACAGTGACAAAATCCTACCCACTGCGCCAGTTATGTTTTAAACATAGTTTTTTTTGGTTTCATATGCACTATTGTGTTCAAAATTGGAAATTTTTAATACCTTGTTGAATTTGATCAGTTGCTGTCGCATTACAATTTTTATCGACTACAGGTCTGGATGCATTAATTTGTGTATCCGTTGCTAAGGGCACAGTGTTTTCAGTTTCTATCCTTTTCCTCCTAGCGTCTTGAGCCTGTGAAGAGAATATATTAAGTATTGGCGAAAAATCGTGTCAACTTCGATCGTCCATTGAAATTGCTCTAAAAACTTACTTCCTTGTTGTCGGTTGGCTCTATGTTCTCCTGGTTGTTATCTGTAGGGGTGTGTTTGATGTGTTTGGGAACCGAAGTGGGCGCGACCGGTTGTTGGGCTTGCGTTACGGAGTTTATGGTCGAATTTTCGCTACCCGACGTCCGTTCCCAATCGTATGGATCTGTGTCTTTTACGCCCCTGCGTTTCATACACCTCTCGAACAAAGAGATCAACATCTGGAAAAGAAGATAATTTTCGTAATCGATTAGAAGACATTGTTTAGTTTGAAGCTTTGCGGGTGGAATTGTAACAACTTAAGAATTATTGTGAAAGATGTCTCCAATAATATCGGTCTGTCGCATACCCCCTCTCTGGATTGTCATATTGTTTGAAAATCCACCTCACTGACGAATGTTTTTCAACACTTCCTAAATGAAACAAATCAAAACTAGGTCCACTTACTTGATAGTCTGGCTTGTCGGCGTACTCCAGGCCCTGAATGTGTTCCAAAAACTGCTTCAAATCCGTCGGTAAATGCTTCAACAGCAGCCTATGGTCGTACTTTTCCTTCATCAAGCCAACTTGTTCTTTATCCTTAACCTTCCTCCAAGGTAATTGCCCGTTCACGAATTCCACCAACATGTAAAACAGACTCCACAAATCGTCGTGCCTACCCATTTCTGTAACGACAAATCGATAGAAAACTGAGGGTGTTCCACAGGTACGGGTTTACGGACCTCTGTTTTTGTGTGCGTTTATACTGGCGTATCTGACGGTTCCTCGGAAACCGGCGGCGGCGCGCGGCGCCCTCACCTCCCCCGTCGCCGTCGTGTACTGCCTCGCCAGTCCGAAATCTAACATATATACTTTCCTACAATTATATGGCAGCCTTCCCATGGAAAAATTGCTCTGGAACATTACAAGACAACATCGCCACGTTGTTACGTCTGTAGTCTAACGGACATGCTATCATCTTCACCAGTTGAAACGTAAGATCGATAAAAAATATTTGACGAAATATGTGACGAGATAATTCAGGGGTCTCCAAACTTTCCAGCTTTTGGGCCATACTGTATACTCCAGTAACAACAACAACATTAGGTGTCGCAAGCCGGATTGATGACACTGGCAGGCCTGATTTGGCCCTCGGGACTTAGTTTGGAGACCCCTAAATAATTGAACTGGTTTCCGTATGGAAATCGCGACTCAGGATGAAATGGTGATTCAACATGAAATTGAATTTAGAATCGCGCTACTTTTCCGTCTGTAAAACATTTACTAACTCATATTTGGTAGCTGGTCCGTAACATGCGGAAAATCGAGATTTAATTGCCGAAATAGGTATTTGGATTCTTATATTTTGACATAGCTTTCGGGTAGATTCATTTGATGAGGATACATAGTTGAATGAAATGAAAATTAAATACAAGGTGTTCAAAAATCAACGCACATTTTGAATTAGGTCATAGTAGGCACCCGAAAATATGACAGATGTCACGCAATAGCAGAAAAATATCAGCTCTTTCTAATGACAAAATGTGAGTTCATTCTAGCGCACCCTATGCAACGAGAATTCGTTACTTACTGGCTTAATATCACGATGCAAGAATCCTACAGAATGTATACTTTCTATAGCTCTGAGTATTTGTAAACCTAATCGAAGTGTAGTAGATAAACTAAAGGCAGCTCGAGGTTGAGATCGACGCAATTCTGCTAAATTTCTGCCTTGCAATTGCATTACTACATAATTAAATCTGTCATTTCTACCACAGCCAATAAACCTGCAATCAAAAGACATGTTCAATTAATTCACTAGAAACGAGAAAATCGATCAAACGATATCGTCTGGGTGTATCCAGAGATGTCTTTCTAGTCCAGATCTAGTGATCTAGCAATAAAAACACTTTCGAACCTTCGCCGAACACTGACTAGTAAGAAGAACGAAACAGCTGTCTGGGACTAAAATATGTGTTGTTACTTTTCAAACTGGTAAACCAAAACTTTGTGTATGATAAACAGATTGCAAGGATTTCTCAACGTATTGCATTGAACGTTGGTGTAGCTGAAGTTTTTTGGCATGTGAAAGCCTATTATGAATGACGTTTTGCTGTAGCAGCAGAGGACGGTCTGTATTGAACTGTTCACAAATTCGAATAGCCATAACATTTTTCTCAATATGCTTTATGTTTTTTTTAAGCCTGTAATTTCCCAAGTAATGTCTGCTGAAGTTGAGCGTTTTAAAGCCCTTGGCCTTTTATTGTTCAATGCAACCCAACTTTTCATATAATTTATCACAATATTTTGGAATTTTGCATCTTCTAAATTGTTGTAATAATTTAACAGATTCAATTCAACGAGCGCTAATAATAGTTATCAAATATTTAGGATATAAACGGTTGTTTCAGATCTTACCTGCAAATATGTTCTTTGCCTTGTAGTTTTTTCAGTACTGCGACCTCCATTTTCAAAACTTGCTTGGGTTGTCGAGCTGACTCTACTTTTAAAGCTACATGTTCTCTGGTTATTAAGTCTAAGCCTTCGTAAATTTCACCGAAACCGCCTCCCCCTATTTTCCTCACTACCTACGATTGAAAAAAAACACAGAATCAGTGCAATGGCAGAATGTAATGCATCAAGTTTCACGGAATATTCCAAATAATACAATAAGAACCCAAATACCAAGACAAACTACAGAATATAACGTATCGTCCATTTGTATAGGTCCAGTTCAGTTAGTCAATGACATTATTGCATGGGTAGAAGCAATAAGAGATAATAAGCTTCACGAATCGTCTTCGAACTATCAGTATAAAGTCTTGACATTGCTCATTTCTGTCACGTGAGTCAACCCTAGCCTAAATTGATTTCCCTGAATATAGAATGCCATCAAATAAATTACCTTTCACGAACAATTAGAAACAAGCGAATTCAAGTGAATGCGATGTGTTCTTGTTAAAATATTTCGAATTTGAGTGTATTTGCAATTCGTAGTACTCATTCAGTAAATAACTAAAACGAGGACAGTTGAGAGGCCACTCAGATCACCAGATCTGATCTACTTGATTGTTGCGATGTTATCCGAATCCGGGTTTAAAATGTAATCTTGAAAAATCATTTATTTGATGGAATTCATTCAGCTGAACTATCCAGCAGCTGAAATTATGTGACAGACTGAGGCCTTCGCCATTACCTATGGTCTCGAGCAGTTAATTAATGACCCAACACTGATCCCTGATAACAACTATCATTATGCCAATACGCTTGATTTATTCCTCACTAACAATTCAGATCCCTATGAAGTAAAGGTCCGTGCATCATTGGGAAACTCTGACCATTCCCTCATCACTACGACCTGTCTCTATATCACTTCATGAACCAATCCAAAACCTCCACGCATAGTTTGGCATTACAACTCAGCCGACTGGGACGCATGTTTTTCTCCCAATTTTTTTGAAGAAGCGTATATCTGAAGACTCAACGCAATGTGTTTCCCTCTCGTATAGTCAAAGTATAAATTTTTTTTTATAAACAAATTAATCTTGAGGTATTCCATTAGGGTAATTGTTCGAATAAGTAAACGAATAATAAAATATATTTAAATTAGCCCCAAGTATAATTTAATTCATGTGTTGTTAATTCATAGCGTGATGTTTTTTACATTAATCAACTTCTTAATGGACATAAAACATGAATGTTTCACCCTGTGGTAGCAAATAAAATACATAAATTGAATGAACCTTATCAGGCTGTTACAACCATTCTATCATGATTGTAGAAAAAATCTTGATTTTCACGTAAATGATGAGTGATAAGTAATCATTGTATCATTGTTGTAAGAGATTGTAGATGAAATGAACTTGAGCTTTCCGACTTTTTTATCCAACTAGGTTATATCTGGCAGTCTAAGTAGTTTTTCTTGAATATCAAGGCCAAGGAATCATAATTATGAAAAATGCTTTCCGTATGTTAAGACAGCACCGGTGAAAATTTGCTAGCATATGGAGTTACCGTTGAAAATGTTAAGAGAAGGAAAAGGGATATAATTATAAACCAATCATTCTAACAAGAAAATGTCCCATTAAATATATGCCTTAAAGTGAAGTTTCTTTATAAAATTTCAGTTTTTCAAATATACCCTAAGCTATACCACCAGTGGCGGCGATACATGTTGGGGGGGGTGCACTTTTTTGCCAAATCATTGGATTTATGTAAGAAAAAAACTCTATTTCTACTTTACGACCCGATGCATATATTTTGAATATAGTTATTCTGAAAAATAAACTAAATAAACAAGTCCACATTGATCTTTATGAAAAACAATGGTTATTTATTGTAAGATTACTTTCTCTGGCAAGGTTTCTCCAATTTTGTAAATGTGAAGTATGATATTATACATATCTTTCCATGATTACCAGTACTATCAGTAGTTTTAAACCTGGAGAATCGTCTTTTTGTATACGCCGCCTCTAACGCAGTGGCGGCTCGTGAACTTTTCAAGAGAGGAGGCTGGACATAAAACGTTTTTGTAAAAATATACTCTATTCAGCCAATAGATTTAACCTTTGCACAGCGACCGTACCAGCTACTTCAGTGACAAAATTAATTGTTGCCAAGCAAGAACCAACGTGGAGGTGTAGAGTTTCTCTTGGCAAAAAATTTTTTTGTTCGTTTTTTTTTTCTTTGGATTTTTGATATTTCTTATTTTTTTTTGAAATTTTTCATACTTTGTTTTTTTTATTATTTTTATTAACTTTTTTTTATGTTTTAACGGAATTCTACGGTCTTTAGTTTGCGAAAAATGATCAATAATATTATCATAAAATGTATCATTTTGTTTTACTAAATCTTTTTCAATAGATATCAAACTAACATTGTATAAACGATTTTGGCCCATTGTATTTCGCATGTAAGTTTTAATTCGTTCGAGAGTAGAAAATGATCTCTCCACCGATGCCTACGTGACAGGAATGGTAACTGTCAAACAAAGTAGTTTATAAAACTGAGGTAAAACTTGTCGCAAATCATTGTCTATCATATATTTTATCATATCAGCGTGAATGTCGTACTGGCCTAAAATATCTTTATCCGAGTAGGTATACAACCCATAATTCATTGTGCAGTGCTATTTTATCAAAAAATTTATATTTTAGAACTAAGTTATCTTCTATTCGTCAAGTCCAAAAACTTCAATTCATGTAAATCGGAAAATCGAATCTCAATTTGACCTTTAATAGTATCTACGAAATTATATGTTTTCCTCCTTCAACAATATTCTGTTTACCGGTTAATTTAAACTCAATACTCGATGTAATATGTTCCTGCGATTTTTCATGTCTATCTATACCACGAGCTAAATTTTTCAAATCATCATAACCCGAGTGTCCCCAACATGAAGTTGTATCAGATGTAAATAGCAAGCTATATAATTTATTGTCTATTTCGATTTTGAAACATACCTGTCATCGTCACCACTAATCCTTTCCAATCCGGTAAAGGCCGTTTATTTTTAACAAAACACTTTTCTATCATATGTTAATCCACTAAATGGATTTTCTAAGAACCCAGCAACTAAGTCACTCATCATTTTAACGTTCACCGATTAGATAAATTATAACTTAACTACTTAACCTTACTTCGCCTCGCGGTACAAAAACAAGAACTAACGGAACACGACACGTGTCGCATTCTTCTAGCGGAAGGGCGGTAGCAAGTAATCGTATTTCATTCGACCGACGATTCCGTACGAGAAGCTAGCCTCCATAGGGTGTTGCCATATTCGCTCTTTTACCCTATCTAGCAATTGAACTGCTTGGAAAACGGCAACTGTGTTGACCACACGTATTTAGCGTTTGAGATATATAGAGAATCTAGCCTCTGGCCACTGTTGCCAAATTAAAAATAACTACTGAGAACGGGGAATTAATTGTAAAATTTAAAGAATTATCAGAGAAACAGGAAATAAAATTGAGAATGATCATTAAGATAAATTGGTGAGGAGGCTGGGCCTCCTTAGCCTCCTTCGAGGAGCCGCCACTGCTCTAACGTCATAATGGTATATAACTTGTAATCTCTAACCCTTTCGTTCACGATTTTTACATTTTTTTCAGGGAAAATATTAACATACAAATACAGTGTGAATATAACTGTTTAGAGATTTTTAGCAATTTAAGATAAAACTAAGAAACGCTGTTTGGCAAAAAAAAAAGGTTTCAGCAGCACATGGGGATTACAGCCAAAGATTCTTTATTCGATCTATACTGCTGTGATCAGGCCTATGGTTACCTTTGCTGCGGTAGTGTGGAGGTCGGGAACAAGGACTGGTATGTCCCAGCGCCCCTTGGATCGACTGCAACGGTTTGCATGCTTGCATGCGGCTCCAACGAGAGCTCTTGAAGCTCTCGCCGAATTATCACTCACTTATATATAAAAGCTGAAGCCATGAGAACGGCGTATAGGTTAAAGGGACTAGGTCACTGAACCAAAATGCACTACTCTCTTGGACACGCGATTTTGAGTGAGGCAATATCTAAATGGCCCATACTAGATAGAAATGAGGCAAAATAGCATATGATTCCAACTATACGTCTCACTTCTCCCAAAATCCTCATTCCTGACAGAGGAGATATTGCCACCAGTTTGGCTCGTATAGTTCAGGCGGGGTCCAAGGTAGATCAGGCTTCTGGAGCGAGAGTGTACCTAAAAAGACCACAGGTCCCTGTCACAGTGACCCTAGGCCTTTACCGCAGGGCTTTTCAGGCGGAGGTCCACGGCGCGATATTGAGTTGCGCCATGGAAAACCTGCGAAGAAACTATGTAAATAGGCGCATAATCTGCACAGACAGCCGGTCGGTCCTGAGAGCCCTCAGGTCACCTACAGTCACATCAAGGCTTGTCAAAAAATGCAGGGATACACTGGCTGAACTAGCCAAGAGAAATAAAGTTCAACTGAGTTCCTAGACGCAGTGGAGTTGAAGGGAATGAAATGGCCTACTCGTCTGCCGGATCGAAGCCAATGGTTGCTTCATGAAATTACGTGGGGGCCTCGCCCTTCTGGGCCAACTCAACGAAGAGTGGTCTGAATTGTGGCGAGAATCACCACGTATGAGGCAGGCCAAGCTCGTTATCAAAGAGCCTGTGCCTAGGCTCTCAAACAAACTCCTTTCTCTAAACAGAAGGGACATCAGAGAGATGACTGGCAGCGAGCTGGAAGAAACTGCTTCTCACATCCTGTTGCTTCGTTGCTTCGGCGGAGCAAAACTGCTCCCAGAAGAACTTATGGATGCCAGCGTTAGCAATATTCTGGGTTTCTGGCGGGCCACAGACCTGCTAGAACAGAATAAGCTTCTAACCATGGGGTGCACAATGGGCCCAACTAAGTAGCCTAAGTGTATCTGGGGGTTAATCCCACTCCCCCCAATTGATAATGATGATATTGTAAGACTGTTTTAGACAGCGTTTTATCTACGTAACAATGTTTGAACGCGAGAACGCTGTTCGAGCGTTCAATTTTCTTAAATAACGGCATTACAGTTCCGAAATGTTCGTAATGATACATTCAGTCAGTGGTATTTCTCTTGTAATTACTAGCTGTTATACCAAGTGAGTTTGGGATTGAGGAGAACGCCGAAGTATCTTACATACCCCACAAAGATTCATTCAAATTTAATGTAAAATATAAACCAATCAGAAATTTTAGCGTCTTAGTCCTGGGCAAAAACTTTTAGAACCTAATATTAATAAAGCGTTAGAAACATTTTATTTAGCTGTGTCATCCGAAAATGGAATAAGCTCGTACGCATCAGAATTATTTGGTAAACAGTTTGATAGGAACAATAAAGGCCCAGGACAGAGCCTTGGAGAATACTTCAATTGCTTTCCTGTAAATCCAATGTTTTTTTTTTTTTAGGAAAGTCTGCTGGCATCTATTAGTGAGATAAGACTATCAGAGAGATGGTGTTATTTTGTAATTTGTAATGTTTGATTTTGGTTAACAGAAGGGCTTGGCTAGATCGTAAAGGGAAGCATGCACGTATACTTCTTTCCCGAAAGTTTTAGCAACTCGTGTGACCAAAATAAAGGTTCTCAGATTACAGTAATCCAAGTGTTCAAATAAATACCTACTTATAGTTAAGTAAGAACCAATGTACCTATATTTTAAGGTATTATATTATCCTTATGTTCATAGAAATGAAGATCAATTTATTAAAGGTATAAAACACGAATTTGAATATAAATTACTGGGGAAGGTGGGGTTATGACGTCATACTATCGGATTCAATTAACATTTTTTTGTTTATTGTACCGTTCGTTATTATTTTGGCGATGAATTAAAAAGATCAAATATAATGTGCTCCGCGTTTGTTTCAATTTATCAGTAACCCTTTTCACCGACATCTTTGTATTGAATGTTTTTCCAATAAGTTTTTCTGGAAAAGTTCTTTCAATGCTATCTCTCGTTATTTCTAAGAACCTATCAAACTTTACAACCGTCGAAGTACTTTTATCATTGACATTGCATGTTGACATGAGACGTGAATACTATGGTAGTGAATATCAATCAAAATTACGTGTGAAATTGCTGATCAAACACCGATTTAAATTGGTGATTTCGCGAAACATCTTGATCTCTATTGCAACAAAAAACGATTAAGATCATTCATTCAAGCGCCACTGATTCACGAATAAAATCTCCGATAAAAAAAGAAACGGGTGACAACATTTTCTCAACCAATTGATTGATTGAGAATATATTACAGCTTTCTACGATGCAATTTCTAATAAATCACGGCCATTAGCGGAATTGGAAATCCCCAACGCAACCCCAACCCCTTTAAAACGAAACAAAATCGAATTATTGACATTAGACGTACCTTCCATCTTTCCTTCACAACATGACCAGGTTGTAATAAATCCTCCGAAGTCATTGTTATATTGTTATTCTGATCTGTGGAATCCAAATTACCTTCCCAGCTTATTCTTCTCGGCCTGGAACGAATAGACATTAACGGGTATCATTAGCATTACATTTTCGCCGAAGATGAGCATATTTCAAACGCTACAGCTTAATAAAGAAAAGCAACCAGACATGCAGCGTATGGTACGTAATTTTGCCTAAAAACGGAAAGATCGCTCGAACAGTCAGCTGTGGACGACTGTCACGAAAACGGGAACGCATGCGTCGAATTAAAAGCAAAGTGCACGGCCTTCTGTTCTCTACAATCCGCCCGAAGTTTATTGATTTTTAAGGAAAAGGAGGTTTGTGTAAAAAAATAACAAAACGCCACAATGTGGAGCGATTAATTTCATGCAAATTTATCAATTCGGTTCACTAAACTCGAAGCGCACTATAACGTATGATAACCTATTTACAAATCTTAAATATAGCACTATTATTTTGTACGTTCAAACTTACCCAGTAAAAAGAGATTTTGATTCGATTTTTCAGCAACTAGGTCTATATAAAATCCGTAAAACTTTCACCGTTTCACACATGATAACTCCGAAAATAAATGCGATAAATTTAGAATTGAAAAAATGGATCGGCCTGAATCTGACAGGTAAATCAGACTCTACACCTTCGAACTTCCAAGATTTTATTAAAATTAAAGCGAAATTGCACATCGTGTCGAATTACATTGCTTTATACTTGAACAACCAATCGAATAACGCTTAAAAACATCTATCAATCATTACATTTCTGTTGTTTATTCGCAAAATAGAGTACAGCTTCAGACTTGATGTATTTTCACACAGTGAATCATTGCTAAAAGCTACATTATGTAAGTGTCAGATGCAGTTAAATAAAAAACGCACAAAATACATGCAGAGGTGTCATTGGGGATACTTGGATTAATTAAATAAGCTGATATAAACTTATTAGTTGACATTTCTTACTGTTTTATGGTATCCGAAACGATTTCGACGCCATTTTTCGATAATAATGTGAAGTTAGCAGCTGGTTCGCGATTTCCCGCTCTCGTTCAAATGTGATATTATGGGACGATGTGTGCTTCGGGACAATTTACCGCTTTAAACGGTGGATATTCAAACGATTTATTGTCGCCTTTTCGAATTTGACAAGAATACTGACAATTTCAACGTATAAATGTCATGATTGAGGTGTCAAATAAGATTAAAATATCGATATACGAACGGGGTTGAAAAGGTTGAATTATTCTCTGGTTTTATAAGTGAAGTTAGATTACGTAATACGGGGTTACGTCAACATATTCGCATACTACGAGGTGAGGTCGTATAGTATATCGTCTTGCATAATATTATAGTGCGTTCGAAAAAGTAATGGGGTTGACAACTTAGTTGATTCAGACCCACAAAACTATTTTTTTAAGGGGAAATATGTTAACGGACATTGAATAAATATCACCCTGATGATGATTTAAAAAAATCTATTTATTTCAAACCCTGTAATTCCTCTACTGATGGAAATCGGATCCTTGTTTGTATACATTTTTTGCTTAAAATGATGAGTTCTATCACGTGTTCCAGTTTGGCCGAAACACCCTGTATAATTTAAATATCTGTCAGTTAACTTTATCCATTTCAATTGAAGAAATAATTGAGCATCCTGTATATTGTAATGAAATCCTGCATTTTGGCCATCTCAGAGATAAATATTCCAATAAATAATCCTTCGGATGAAATAGTGTATCTGGAATTGATTTTAGTAGTGTTGAGATATATGATGACTTCAGGTTCAGGTGAATATATAATATTGTCCTTCGTATTAGCGGCTGCTTTGAATAAATCACCTAAATAACACACTGGTATAATTTCTGGATTTATAGCCAAGCGTTTGGCATTGTACCTGTAATCATCATATATTACTTCGTTCAAATTTTGAGAGAAATAACTTCCCAGGTTTTCCTTCCTAGTATAAACATTAAGACGTTTTGGCTAATATTTACCAAACAAAATACTTCAAATGAATGGCTGAAATTAGATTATTATCTACGACTAAACTGCATATTATGCACTCGAGGTGAAATAATGTTTAGTTGTGTGCAAGTTTATTATCCCATCTGATATAAAGGTAATCATTTTTGATCTGCTTTAAACAGATACCTGTAATGAGTGGCCTGGTGCTGCCTAAGGGTTGGGAGTCACATGGCGCCTTATCTGTGACGTAACGCCTAGTTTCCATGTGCGAGGAAAGAGAGCAATTTTGAGAATTGAGTTGAAAATATGAATAAATGAAGGATTCATTAGTCCTTTACCAAAAATCCTGCTTGTTATCTGGGCCGGAGACACCTACTGTAGGTTCATTTTCCTGACTCTGGAGACAAAGATCTGACAATCGAAAGAGGTGATGGTCAGGGTGACTTTCGTCTCTCCTTCGACATTGTCAATTATGGCAAGATGAAGTGGGCCATATCCGAGTTCGCACCGAATAAATCACCAGGCGAAGATTGAATCTTCCCGGCTCTCCTACAGGAGGGTCAGGAAATCAACATCAAGCTATTGGTGAAAATGTTCCGATTGCCCATTGCCACTGGCTTTATTCCAAAGCTATGGCAGGCACTGAAAGTCATGTTCATTCCCCAGGCGAGTAAAACTGATAATACCCAAGCTAAGGCATTTCGCCCCATCAGTCTAACTTCATTCCTATTAAAGGGAATGAATCGGTCCAAAATTGGTGGATTGAAGCCATGATATCTACGCGTGCGATAAAGGCGCAACATAACGGATGTGTTGTACAAACCACTGCTACAAAAAGCTGCCCACAGGGAGGCGTCCTATCTCCGCTTCTGTGGTGTCTCGTAATCATCATCACCTTTGGGCGGCACTTGGGGACATTGTTCCAGTTGCAAAACACGCTGCTCAGCGTGGTGGACCACTGGTGCTGCACCGAGGAGCTGAGAAAACGAATATTGTACTGTTTACCAGGAAATGTAAGCTGGGCACACTGCCAGAGATTACTTTCTCTTGCAAGGTTCTACAACTCAAAGCATCGGTAAAGTTTCCGAGAGTAATCCTAGACTCTAAACTGACGCGAACACCTCGAATATCGAGTGAGGAAGGCCGCTGCGTCCTTTTGGGCGTGCAAAAGAGCGTTCAGCGGCACATGGGAATAACAGTCAAAGATCCTTTATTGGAACTATACCGCTGTGACCAAGCCCATGGTCACCTATGCTGTGATCGTGTGGTAGACGGGGATGAGGACTGGTATGACCCAGCGCCCCTTGGACCGACTGCAGCTCTTTATCAAACAGCCTGTGCCTAGGCTCTCAAGGAAACTCCTCCTCAGGCAATGTTACTTCAGCGAAGCAAAACTTCTCCCAGAAGAACTTATGGAAGCCAGCGTTAGCAATATTCTGGACCACAAGCCTGCTGGAATAGAATAGGCTTCTGACCACGGGGCGCACAATGGGCCCAACTAAGTGACCTAAGTGTATTAGGGAGTTAAGCTCCCTCCCCTCAAATGATGACGATAATGGGTCGGAGTTGAGACTGGGCTTCAGTTTTTTGGCAGCGAGAGAAAGCTATTTTGAATTTGAATTTTCGACATTTATGATGTTACGTTCCATTACGTACTACATTATCCGTATGTCTCTAGTTTATATTTCAACAGTCAATAACATTCCTTCTTATTTACTGCATTGTCTTTTTATGGCCCCATTAAAATTACATACCTACGCTCATCTCGTAATAGATGACACGTGTTTCGAAGGTATAATTCAAAAGTAATTGATCTAATTGAATGTTAACAACCCATGGCTTTTATTTTCACACTACCCGGACACCTTTCAGTCTGTATTAACAATTTCGTTGACACTTATCTGTTTACGCATTTTTCCATTATTTTATTGATTTTACAAGAAGGCTCGTTCTGATATCAAAACAAATCACGTAGCAGGGGAACAAGAGAAAGCACCGATGTCATGAAAATATAACAATATTAATTAACAAGCTTTGACATTGTAAAAAGAGTCCGTTTAATACATTTTTAATGTTTTTTGAATGAGATTATCATTGAAACAACCAGAAATCACTGAGAGTATGCAAAGCCCCGTCAACACTATCTATATTTAAACACATTTATCATCTGCAAATAGAGGTCTTGCTTTGTGATTAAATAATTGTTGTTGGCAAATCCAGTTTCCGGGACTTTTTACTATTCATGTTCTAAGATATAAATACAGACTTATCTGTTCAATAATATATGCATATGAGATAAAAATTAACTGTGATGACTAACTTTCCTCACCCGTTCGAACCTGAAATAAATTGCAGATGATTAGTATCAAATAAAGACGTCAACTTATATTGCCATTTCATAGACAGTTTACTTGACAAAACATATGTGTTTTACAACTCAGTGGGGAAATTTCTTGCCAGACAAACTTGATTTCTTGTTCAAACCACCTCGATATCCCTTTTTACTTCTCCAGTTTCGAGTGGTATTTTTGACATCCATCTTCAGTTTTTGAGATGAGCATTATAGTATTTTATTAATCTGGTTATAAATATACATCACAAACATATATTTGTCCTGCACAAGTGTCCAAAATTCTCATTTAAGATTCATGTGACATCATCGAAGTGTGAAGATGCTATTTTCCGTGTTCATTCTGTAATATAATGATGTGAATTGTTCATTGAAACTATATTCCAACTATTGCTGAGCTTTTTGTAGTTATAACTTTACACATAGCCGCCTACTGGTTGTACATAAGGGCTAATGGCCACAATTGAGGCCTCAGCCCAAACACCATAATGTAGATCTTTGAAGCCATCTTTAAGCCTAGCTTCACATACGCCTCGTTGATGTGGTGGAAAAGAACAGAGCTCAGGACGAATAATCAATCCTAGAGCATCTGAAAAAGCTCATCCTAGGTGCTCCCACGGCCGCAGTTGGAGCGTCTGGTGGAACCATTCCACCTAACTATAAAAAGTGAGGCAACAAAAGCTGCCCACAGACTTATATCAATAGGACATCTCACTACCAATCAGTGGTGAAACATACCCCATCTATTCAATGAGAACGGGTGGGATGACACAACGATACACCTTTGATAAGAAGTATCGTATAAGCATACCTTCTACATAAAGAGGAGGAAGGGGATCTTTAATAGGTTTGTAAAACTCTTACAAACGGCGCACAAGGGGCTTACGCTCAAAACATATGACCTGTTGAAATCCAAAAATTTTTTTGATGACACTTTTCATGAGCGTAATGAGCGATTTTAAACATTTTTGAAAATTAAGTTAGTGTAAGTAGAACAAAGCGATATTTTACATTTCACTGCATTTATTGTTACACGCATTTAATACTTACATCGTGTACTTTTTACGAAATAGAAATAAATCTCTCGTACATTTGGACGTAACATTCTATCTGGAAATAGGCGAAATGAATTATAGTACAACGTGCAAAATGACAGTGGCGTATTTTTAGACCCAGGAACTTAATATAGACATTGTATGATAATTGTTATAAACGTTATTGCCAAAAACCGTTTACTATACCGACATATGTAGTACACGACAATTCAATATTTCCAGATGCTTACTATACATGAGCCTTCCGGGATTTTGAACTCTGTACTTTATAAATAGATATACGTGTAATGACTGCTCTATCTCGCTCGTTGTGTGAACATATCAAGTAAGTAAGTCTAATATTTTTTGCTATATTTCACATTGTATCTTGATATTGACGGTCTCTATGGATTATGTTGGGAGTTTCCTCTTGCTCTTCATTGTACTTTCCTCACTATACGTAGTTCATAGTGTAAGGAGAAATTAACCCAAAAATTTTTTCCGGATTTTCACCTATATATCCCTTTTGAACCTTTCGATCTAGACTATTTTTGAGTGTGTTTGTGTGTGTGTTTTTTTTGCCTGGGTAGGGGGAAATCTTCAAAATATGCTATACCCCGCGGAACTTCGCGGGGGACGAAATGGCCTTTATGCGCCCTTCCTGCTCTAGCTGTTCGCCGTCTCCTGTATATCACACGCATTTATTTAACATGCAGAAAGAAGTGTCCGGAATTCTGATTTCAAGATTCAAATGACATCATCGAAAAGTGAAAACGCAGTCTATTTTCTGTGTTCACTCTGTGGTGTAATGGTGTAAATAGTTAAACTTTCAGAATAAATGAAGGTTAAAACAGTTTACAATAAAAATAATACACTATTGATTATTAGGTCTCCTTTAAGAAATACTGCATCAACGAAAAAATAGATGGGAAACGTGCGACGATATTCCAACTACTAATGACCGTTCATGTAGTTATAACTTTACAAATAATGATTATTCATGTCACATATCGCAAATTGCTAAATCCTGATGCTGTGCTTCCAGGTGGAGATCCAAAAATCGTAATTCTGTTAGGCAAGTTGTTGTATCATAAGCTTCACATTCACCTGATGATTATATCTCAGCTTCAAATGATCATCGTATCATTTGTATCCTTCAAATGATATGTAAAAGAAATTGGATGTTTCTTCAAACATTTTATTGAAAATCACTCGCTACTTGTTTTATCAAATTGGAAGTATTAATACAGCTGTGGGCGGGACAGGTGGTACCAATACAGATCCCTGTGGAATACCAGCGTTGATAGTCATTGTATCGGAGAATACGCCATCAACCACCACATAGAGTGATTTATCTGAGAGAAAACTCGATAGTAAGCGACATAGTTGAGACGGCAAATCATATGACGGGAGTTTCCCTTAGGTAATTTTAATTCGTCGAAGCAACTACATGGATTTCATAAATCCAAAAACGACGTATCACATTGAAAAAACAATTTTTTTCCTGATAATCGAAGTTGGAGCTGATATAGCAGGCAAAGGGATTATATCTAGGATTTCGACGTTTGATTATACCATTTAATTTAGAAATAATGCTGACAAATTGTTTCACCCTACTGTGGCATTCTCAAAGCTAGGAGTCTAGGAGTTAGTAACTAAATCATACCTTTGACAATGCTACAGTAAGGTGAATAAAATGTCAGTATTATTTCTAAGTTGAATTATGTTTTCTACAGTTTTTTCGGAATAATAAGTTTCTTATATTGACCAGTATATACAGAAGCTTATGAGTAAACAAAGTGAAATTACGATGGGATTTTACCAATAGTTTTGCGACTTGGTATTGCGTCTATAAATTCTATCTTCCACGCTTAAAACAGTAAAACAAAATATAAAAATATCGAAATGCAAACTGTTGATGTTAGCTTTGATTATTTGTACGTTGAAGTTGATATTACTTTAGGCCGCTCCTGTCTTTTCAAGACACACCACTATTGTAAACAGATATTGCTTCTGGACTTTATTAAAAATAAGCTTGCGAAATATGCCGAAAGCGTATTGTTGCAAGGTGTTATAAATGACAGTTGATTTTATAGATCGGCAAGGAAGCGGTTTTATTTTTAAATAAATCTCTTTGGGTCGACGAACTAACACATCTCATGTTGCAACTTTATGCAATCTACCTATGTCCGCGTTCTTTTATTATTATTAATACAGAGTATGCTGGATAAAATAGATTTAAATTAGATTGCAAACACGAGCCACATCAACTAAAGGGAAAAATAATTATATTTAAACTTAAACATAATTACTTCAAGCGTGACAAAATAAACAGAAATATGTCATATTCATTAGAGTATAAAGCCAAATATTTATTTTTTTCAAGATTCACTTCTAGTTAACAATGATGCTAATATCTGATGTCCCAGCTAGACGCAAATAATGTTTGTTTGTGCCAACTCGAATGTTGTATTCGATTTGAGGAACTGTGTGAGAAGCGTATTATATCGAAAATCGACAAAATATTCATTTTATAGACGGAAACAATGAAATTTGAATGCAAGGAACTATACAGGATGATTCTCAAGTAATAGCCCAAATTGAATCTGTACGCTCAGAAGCCAAAAACAATAATAATTCACCACAACAATGGGTCTAAGTCTGCTCCTTATTCAGATATAGGGAAAACGTTTTCATTTCTGTATAAAAAAGTCCAACTAATTCCAAAAATGGAAGTAAGACCCTTCTTAATAATTGTACACGCTTTGCATTATTATCTGGGATCTCTAAAGTGATGGAGACAGCTCATAAAATACCTAGGGAGCTCCAAAATCGTGAATGATCGGTAATATGGCTTTCAACAGCAGACCTTGAGGTCCATTGTGAAAACCGCTTCTCAAAAACTTGGTTTTCTATTCCGTGTCAAGAGCTACTTTACATCCCAGCAGCTTTTCATAATCTACAAAGCACAGATTCGACTTTTCCTGTTTTCCTTTTCCTTTTCTCTAGAACATCGTGGAAAGGTGGGAGATCTCTCCCTTTTCTATAGATATTTCCGTGATCGGTGTTCATCAGAAACTTCGTCTGTTGTTCTACCACGAGAGATTCCAGATAGGCGGACTAGACGAGCTCAAGTCAGTCACCCCTTCATTGTCAAGCTTGAGACCTGTCGAACTTCTTCCTACTAGACATTATTTGTCTATCGAACAGCGAACTTGTGGAACTCTTTACCTCGTGAGGCCTTTGCCTATGCTTATAACCTCCAAAACTTCGAGAAAAATGCGAATACCTATCTCCTTTCCCAACATTTCACCTCTGGCTAACACGATGTTCTTCCAACATTATAAGTTTCCCTCTAGTGAAAGTATAAAAAAAAGTTATACTGTTATGATATCCAAAATATTGACAGTTATTTGCCGCAAGGTCGCCGAAGGTGTATACTTTCCATTAATAAACACAAACTTTAATATTGCCTTAATTGAGACAATTTCATGAAAAAGTTGTAATAATTAATAGCAGACTGTCATATGTCTACTTCAGTTTGAGATAGTACAATGCTGTCTACCTAGAAAATCTTTGTCTTGTCATTTCTTCATTTGAAAAGTGATTGTCTCTGCATTTTTACAATAATAAAATATTTAAGCTGTCAATTAATGAGTATATGGGTAACTTCTCCTATTCAATATATCGTATGTGGCGACATCTATGAGTTAACTCAAATCTATATAATTCTTATTTGCAGTTACAAAAAATAGCCCTACCCCAATTTTCATGATTACATCTATGAAAATGGCTGATTTATCAATAAAAATGTATTTTATTTCTTCAACTTCAACTAACATTAAGGAGCAGACTTAAGCCCATTGTTGTTAAGTGAATTATTATTTATACCTTTTGAACATACTTACAATTTGGGCTATTATAATTATGAATCATTACGTATAGTTGCAAGGTTTCATTTTTTGGATCCAACCAACAAGTAGATAACGCGGCCTTACAAACCAAACCCCGAACTTTTTTATTAACTCATAAACACCAATACCGAAATGGCTAATATACTTCTATTACGGAAAAGGTAATGACAATCACAGAACACATGACAATGACGCTGAAGCGAGGTTTTATCACAGAATATAGATATGCATAAGCTGAAGCGTATCTATATTTTGTGGTTATATGAAGTATCGTATGTAATGTTTTGTGGAGAACTTTCCATTTCGTCTTAAATCATCAAAAGTAATCGAAGATGAGAAACTGGAAATTTTGAAATGAGGAACCATGATTTCGTTCCAGTAGGACTGGGAGAGTGGAAGAGCGAATTCTTGACAGAGTTGCTTCTAATTATGCGTTTTCAATGGGCAGAATAAAAATAAATAAACAATATTTTCAGATATTTAAATTATTGTTGTAGCTACAATGATTATACTATAATAACATTCGGTTGTGGTTATTGTTCTTTGGACCTTCGAAGCATCAACGTAAATAGAGATCATAATTTATGTTGAGGTGTTTGCTAAAAATCGATTCGAATATCGTTGACCTTGAACGTCTATTACTCTCCAATCGTCTGGTATATGTAACTACCTCAGCACGATTAATGTTGCGTTTAACATTCAGAATTATATTTTGGCATGTGCCACTGGATTTTTTATTGAAATAAAAACTTAAAATTAGACTCTATTTTATAATTCTATAGAAAGTATTAAAATGTACTATATCAACTTTATGGAGTTTATCGATTTCCCCTCATGTATATTATGTGAACCTTATAAATAAGAAACAATCACCCTTATCAACTAAAAATACTGTTAAAGTACTGAGGACCTTTCGGCTACAAAATAGTCATCATCAGGGTAAACTAAATTATAAATTTGGGTCAAATATATGAACCAAAATTGTATGGTTTATATTTATGCTTTCGAGTATGCTGAATATGAATATGGTGTCAAAATTCACCTAGGAGTGTCGCGTTTGTAGTTATTGGCCAATTTTAGATGTCCAAAATCACCCGAATTGACGTTTTTCCTATATTTACAGAAAAAAATGAGCTTAATGGGAAACTATGAGGCAGGAAAAGTTGTGGGGCATCATTTAAAGCAAAATCACGTCAGTTGGAGGTTTTCCGAAGCTAGGGCCCTTTTTGTCAATTTTTTCATGAAAATCAAATGTTGGGTTGATTGTTATTAAATCGACGAATTTACGCTATATCATGTTATTTTTCATAATACACAATTCTCGGGAAATAGGTCACATTAACACATATATTTTTATTTTTACCCTCGTCTTTACGTACGTTTCGGTCTCACGACCATCATCAGAAGACTTATTAATACAATAACCTGATTACTTAGAAATACTGTAATAACACAAAGCGTCCTTATCGCACAAATTTCGTTTAAATGCCAACGTCGCGAAACGAACGGAGACATGAAATCGGAACTATAACACAGCAATGTTGCAGCGTAAAAATTAAAAATCCACTATTAAGTAGAATCATCAATAAATACGAACACATTTCATAAATGTCTGCGAGAGACTAACAGACAAAGAGTTCTCAAACTCTTTTGTGGTCCGAGAAAAAAAAATAATAAGAACCAAAAATTGACTTACTTATTTTCAGTACTTCCTGTCGTTCACTTTGGTGACTCGGGTTCGAATCCCCAGGAGGGAATTTTTGTTTTGTTTTTTTCTTTACGAGCTCAGATTTTTTATTAAGATATGTAAATGTTCGGTAACGCGATTTATGGACCACTTTATTTCTTCAATCCAAGATGGCTCTTATTGTTTATTGCTTATTCATTTCAGCACACCCAAAAAGGGGTAAAAGATTGCAGAGTGACTGGACTAAAAATGTTCTTTCTAGATTTGCCCACATAGTATTTTAAACATGACTCACAATCGATTTTATGGTGTTGCCTAAACGGATTAAAGTTTGTTCTTATATCTACAGACTGGTTGTATTGCAAATTTAGAAAACGATTCATGGAATTTATTAAGTACTGAGGACTAATAAGTGAATTTATGTAGAAATATATTCTCAGGGGGCATTGATTTGTTGATGAAACGAGGAAATACATACATTAATATGGAATTACAAAGAATATTTTCTTGATGGGTGAAATGTATTTCAAAATATCATAAAAGGATGTAGATATTGATTAATACGTCAATCAATGATGTAGGTAAACAAAGTTACCACTTTTATACTTGATGAATACAGACCCCTCACCCTCACTTTTCCCAAACAAGACAAAAGAAAATTGACAGTGACAGTGCTTCAACTTGTCTCTCACTAATTTTTTATGCACACAGCAATCGTTGCCAGTCGTAAGCGTGGATGAAGTGTGGAAGGAAGTTATATTTTTAATGTACTTCACGTACCCTAGGCACTAGTAAATATAGAAAAAAGGTGGATATGTAAGTTAGATCCTTTATAAATCATACCAGGAGGACTAAAGAATATATATTCGTAAATGCAACGACTTTCTGCTTCAACATGTCCATTTTCGTAAGTTGGTAATTTTTAATATGAAAGTACCAATTTTGGCATAACTGTTTCTGTCATTAAGGAAAGTTCCTCATGGTTTTACTTGAATATTGGGTGACGTTACTTCTTTTTGAGCATCTACTTGTATCGTATAATGAATACAGGTTGGAACCTCAAAGTCCTTTTCTAACAATAGTTATTTGTATGAAAGTGCAATTTTGTCGAACGAAAACAAGAGTTGCAGCCTGAGACAAGGTCTCAGATGATACCTGGTGCATTTAAAAGATTTCCTTCCATCACGAGAAGGTTTTACTTGCCCACTTTGTTGAAAAGGCTATGGTGCTAACAATTCAGGTGTAGAAAAAGTGTTTAATTTTTTCTGAGGTAATATATATTTTATCACTGAGTTAAAATGAACGATAAAATGTTTTTATCATTGAAGTTGTTTTTCGTTACCCATATTATCTAATTTTACATATTATTTATTTATTTATTTAGCGTAAGATATTCACTGATAGAAGGCACATGATTTGTTTTTCCAAAATTTTCGTTTCCAACACATTATTCCCGACTCAATTCAGCAAATGAAACTTTAATTACCTTACGGTTTAAAAAAGAGACTCAATAAAACACAATTTCTTTGTTCAAATCACTGCTTTTATTGAACTTTTGATTGCATTTTCAATTTTTTAAGTTCAACATGTGTTGAACATGAGCTTTAAGATAAAAGTAGCAGTTTACTTAGCAACATGCTATTTCATTTAAATACATATACAATTTAGAGACATAGCTTAGGTGATATTTTATTAATAATTTTTTATAATTAATAATTTCAACATACACGAAGATCCTTATATCTATCACAATTTTTGATTCCATTTGAATCAGGAATTTTTAAACGCAATTTTTCATATTTGGCAAACGAAATATCACAAATAAGTAATTCAATTCAAACTCAGATTTGAATGTATTATTGTTTTTTCTACTTTTATTTTATTTACACCTCTTATTACGGTTGTTTATATACTTTGAAATGTAATTTATTATTATCGCTTTTCTTATTAACAAAACAAGTTATGAAATTAATTTTGTTAGCTATGCCTGTTCACGTTAATCACACACCAAGCACAAAGCAGTGGGCAATCATTATAGAGCGTACAAAACAGCGAAAAATCAATGTAATTAGATCCGGCCTTCTAGGAGACCAACAAAAGAGAAAACTATACTTACCACTTCATTTTTGAATAAATCACATGTAAATCTTTCCCTCGATCGAACCTAACTAATAAACTGAACACTTTGTTTCATTTCTAACGGAATTACACAAAACATAACACCGCACTTATAAATGCAAGCAGGTTTGATAATATTGAGCATTCAAAATTAGCCGCACATCTATCTGTTTGCAGTTGTCCAAACGCATACTGTAGCGTAGTCCCCCTCCACCATAAATCCTATTATTTTTAGATAAATTAAACAAGATTTATGTTTTCTCTGAAGTACTAATGTATGATGGAAATGAAGACTGCCAGTTTATGGAAATCAAGATTTACTGTTTTGTTATTGTTTGTGATAAAAGACAATAATTGCGGGGAGCTATAGGATAAATCAAGTTTCACGCAAAAATACATAAAGTAGCTTCTAGGCCATTGAGAAACATTTAATTTGATTCACGGTTTCATGCTTAAAAACTCTGCTAGACTGAGTGCCTATCGTTTAATGGTACATTAACACCAACTCTACTTTCTCATAAGTTGAGGCAACGAGGTCTATAGGATACTAGACCTCGTTGAGTTGAGGCTTTTAAATTATCCTGAATCAATTGTACTATCATAGAAGCCTATATAAACATCTGTGATTCTACCTGGCAGGTAGAAAATTTGAAAGTAACAACTAGGAAATTGATGAATTGTTTATTATAAAACATACAACACGTACAAATATATTCAAACAATTTTTATTTCGAGTTTTCAAAATGTATTTTTAATAAATTTTAAAATAGTGAATCTTTAGTTTTGGGTATTTCTCTTTGATTGAAAACATATACTTACATTACATTTGTATAGTATCAATTTTAAACTTCTATGAATTCGACAGATGTCAAATCTAGTTGCATTTCTTTTGAAGTTAATTTTTGATCACATTTCTGAATAAAATGAACAAAGATGTATCGATGGGTACGCCTACCAAATTGGGAAAAATAGTTGAAACATGTGTCGTTAACTTTGTTACCACCAAAATCCCGTTTCCCATAATTTTATTAATTTGCTTAAAGTTATGATGATATGACTGTTCGAGTGTATATACGACCCTGGTCAATACTAAGTTCTAAAAACTAAAATGCACCGGAATTCGCTATCTTTATAGCGCTAAAACGATACGTATTTGCGTAAGCCATAAGCGTCGCGGAATAGAAGTAAAATCATTATTTCTATAAACGTGTTTCTGTGTTTTGTTTCGAAATATCATAATATTCTTTGTTTTCGTTCGACCACAACATGACCAGCGTTGGTCAATGGTTAATACAAATGTTCGATCAACGACTCAATTTCTAAACAAAAAAGCAAAATGAAGCGCAACTAATTAACCAGATTAGAGCTACAGCCTTCAAATAGTTCATTAACATATGGAAGTTTCACTTATCCTTCAGTTATTAATAAAATTCATAATTTGTTTACTAAAGTTGCAATACAACCTTTCCATAGATGTGAGAACAAGCTAAAAACTGCTTTGGCAACGCATCGA
Source organism: Endomychus coccineus (assembly GCA_958510875.1). Lineage (NCBI taxonomy): Eukaryota > Metazoa > Arthropoda > Insecta > Coleoptera > Endomychidae > Endomychus > Endomychus coccineus. The sequence goes on from OY294070.1 coordinate 4,113,235, forward strand.
TTGTGAGTCGTGGTCAAAATACTATTTGGGCCAAACTCGAAGGAATATTCTTAACTCTGTATAAAAAACATTTTGCACATATAAAGAAAAATAATGGTGAATAATCAGTGTTAGTTTACTCCGATGGTTGTAGTTGATTGGTCATATGTACTTTAGTATATGAGGGTGATTGCTTTTTATTTATAGTGATGTACTGCTTGTAGACCAAAGACTTTAATATATTGAAGATTCATGTTGTATACTGAGTATTCATCAATAAAGCATAGGAATCAGAGGTCACAGATACACATACTCTGTGCCCAAGTATTAATAATGGTATGATCTATGTCTATAATGACCATTAATAGTAACGATTGTGTTAGTCTTTAGCATAGATATGAAGATATAAAGTTCTCGAGTCCCATAAGCGCAATGCTGTATAAAAAGACTTCTAATTCTCGCATCGCTAAGTGTTCACGGAACGTAAGCGGGCGGGGCAGATCGGGACCGAGTAGAAAGGAATAGCCTGCCTCCAAATTTCTTAGACGGTCAAAAATACAGCACCTTCAAGAACTCTATTCTTCATCTCTATGGTCAGCAGAGTAGCTGTTCCATGGTTAGTACTACATATCACAGAACAACTATAAAATTACACGTACCTAATCCTTGCCCATATAGTTGTTCTCCCGGTTCTCCGTAATGGTTCTTGGCCTGGTCTACACCTTGACAATAACCCTATGAATTTTATTAAGTGGATACGCTATAACACTATAAATAAGAAATAATCACCCTTATCCACTAAAAATACTGTTACAGTACTGAGGACTTTTCAGCTACCAAGAAGCCAGCGTCAGACTAAACTAAATCAGAAATAAAAATGAACCTGTTTAAATACTATTTCGGGATAATAATTTTAATAATGCAAACTAGAGGTTACCCTCAGCTGGAGATAATGAATTATTTTTTTTTACTATTTATAAATACCCCATTCTGAAGAAATGGTTTTCAAATATTAATAACCCCGATAGAAACTGTACAGAACACGTCCACCTTTTGATTTATATATGGCTACTTCGTGGACGAAATGTATATTCAGTGGATAAGGGTGATATTTCTTGTTTATAGTCCTATGAATTTAGTTAGGAAAAGCACGATTTCATTTCTGTATCTTGTGTTTGAGTGAATGTAATGTTTTATTATTAAAATCAACCATTCATGCCGCATAGCCTGTATATACACCACGCAACCGCGCTAATTATATAATGAATATCCTGCACAAGCACAATAATTGAGACTAGATTGCTAGATAAACCATGACGTATTATTCCTATTTTTTAAACTGTGCCATTTTCAATGGCCTTGAGCGTACAACATCGTAAACAAACCAGTTAACAAAAATTATGTTTATGTAGAAAGATGAGATGATAAAATGTAGACGAAACTTTTCCGTTTCTTTAATTTTAAGCGTTGTCCTTAGAATAAAGTACTTCACTACACGAATTTGAGATTATTTTAAGGCGAACGGAGAAAGTGATTTAGTATGTTGAGAAATAACTAGTGCTTACATAAAAATAATATTGAATAGATGGATAATGTAAAAATGAACTGGCAACTTGGTGTATATTCATTACACATCTAAATATATAATGTAATTAACCTGGAAATGTAGGTTAGCAGGTAATTTGAAGAAGAGCCAAAGTAAACTTGAAGTGAACAATTAAGCTATTCATACAAATATAACAGTCATTCTGAGCTTTTAAGCACGTTAAAACTTAATCCACAGAAGTTTCGTTTGTGAAGATGTTCAATTGTTTCAACGTAAAGTCTTTTGTCTAATCAACAATAGAATATGTTAGAAAAAATTAAACTTCATGTAATCCGCTTACGAGCAAACAACTACCCACCAAGTAATTTCATTTTCTCTACGACCGATCTGGACCTAATTAGGGATCATAAGTGGTAGCATTTGCCGCTCCACTTTACATCACGTTAGTCGGATCTCTCTGACGTTAGCTCAATTTCAACCATCTCCCCTCGTATATATTGCGAGAAAAAAAAGTATGGCAGCACTAGGATTCGAACTCACGTTCCATTGAATGCAAAGATTTCGACTGCTCCGTAAAAACGAACGTTCCCAGAAAAGTAGTTCGTTTGATCCAGCCTAGGTTTGATTGAATAACGCCTTAAGAAAACTATGCAAAATTATTCCAATATTATTATTGATGGAAAATACTGCAAATTTATACGTTCGCGTTGGTCTAAATTATTTTTGGCTACATCTAGATTTATCAAACAGTAAAATATTTCATGTTTAATGAAATTTTTTTCTCTAAAAATTTCAATTTGTTTCTATTATTTGGGGTTATGAAATAAAATGCACTCAATCAGATCAATAATTTCTACTGTTTATTTTCAATTTTACAAAAAATAACATATTATAAGACATGTATTAATTCTTAATTTTATTTTCTTCAATATAATGACTTCATTTTTCCATCCAACTGAACAGTTAATCCAAGATACCTATACTAAATAAAAATCCTAATGTAGCAAAATAGGGCACTGATTCCAATAATAAAAGGATTTTATTTCAGAAATTGTGTCTTGATAAATCAATATAAGGATAAGCAGAATAGTTTACAATGTTAACATTAATTATTAGTTGTAAAGTTATTCAATATTGAAATTCAATTCAGTTAAAATTTTATAAACCATTTTTTATTGACTGATACTAATAATTTGAGAAATTCTTCCAACATAGTTAATACAAAATAATTTTGATTTTTCAAGAACACATTTTTCTACTTTTAATATTGTATTAATAAATTTTTGTAATTCTAAATTAATTATAATAAAAATAAGATAAATTCTAAAATATCTGAAAGCTACCTTTTATTCCCATTTCAGTTTAATATTATAATTTAATTTCAGTTGAATATTTATACTATCAATATAAAGAAGTTTTTTTAAATTTAATTCATTGAACAATTAAATTTGATTTATCAATCAATAAATAATAAATCCTAATTAGTTGAAATATTACTACTAATCTGAAAATTAATATTTTTTTAGAAATTAATCATTTATAAATTAATTATTATTTTTATTTTACTCAAGAATTCATTGATCTATCAAATAATCCCTTCACAATACTGATAGATCAAAAAAATATTTCGACCGATATTTCAGGGAAAAATTACGATAAAAAAATAAAACAACAATTTATTAATAAAATTTACTTAAAGTACCTACACTGTTACAATTTTCAAATTTACATATCTTATACTTAATGAATTGCCAAATATAAATTTTATGTTATTCAATTTTACTTCTGTTATCAATCATATTGAAATAAAACATTCAAAAAACAAACAACATTCTGGTAACTGAAGGAAAAATAAATAAAAAAAACTACATTAAGTAAAAGTCTGGCCAGTATATTGTTACCAAAATAATTGTTGGTGTTTTTCACTTGGATTGCGCTCTTAGAGAGCATTGCAGAACACTCTATATACAGGATGACCCAAAAAATGAAAATTCAAACGTAATTTCCATCAAGTTCTACCTACAGTATGGAAATAATTTCGTATCTCTCTTTGTTTATAAATTCAACCCCACAATCAGATAAAATGCGGTACAACGAAACAGCTGTTAATTGTGAAAAATAACAGAAAATTGTTAAAAATAACTCGATTAAATTATAAAAAATTTCATAATTCTCTAATAATATACCAATGTTGCAATCAATATTTTTTGTTGAATAATCTATTATATAGGGTGTTTAATCTAGAAAACTGGCATATTTTGATTTTCTATAATAAATAATGAAAGCGATATTAATAACGTTGTACGTTTCAGTGAATTGTTTTTCACTGAAAATATGATAATTCAAGTAATAAGTAATTGTTTTGCCATCACAAAACAAATGAAATTGATATAAATAATGCTGTATGAAGTATGATGTTTAATTTAGTTAGTTCAAACCAGAAAAGTATTTTAAATTATGACAAAAGCTAAGAGCAATAAAATAAATATTTTATGCAAATTGAGTTTAATTAGAAGGTATTTGGTGAAATAATTTTTTTATCAATAATTTAAATATTTTTCCAACCATCACCCTATATAAATTTGATTCACACCTTATATGATATTATTGATAAGGTATTTTTGCTTCAAAAAATTCTAGAAAACTATAAAAAAATATTTTGACATTAAATTGATTCAAATAAAAATAAATGGGCTAACCGTTCGCCAAAATTTCCTACAAAGAGATATAATTTTATTTCCAACTTTCCGCCGACGTAGACATCAGGAGTTGGCAATTCAAAAATTAATCAACTAAACAACTCGAGAAACGAGTGAAACACCGGTTTTCTCGGGCCATCCCACGCGGTATCAATTGAATACATCAGAATACAAATATGCACACAATTCGTTTGAACAATATACGAAGTTTTTTTCTCTTACAAGTTGGAAAAAAATGGACAAGTATCTTACTATCTCACAAACGTAAGAGGAAAATGCAACTAGGACGCACAAAAAAAGTATTTTATTAAATTAGCTAATAGTTTTCAAAGGTCTTATATTCGTATTAAATGATTTTCCCAATTTAAGTGAGATCTTGAAAAATAAACAAATGGTACCGATTCGATTCGGAAAATGTTAAAATTCCATAAGGAGAAAAGTGGATGAATTATTGACGATACGATACAATAAAAAAATTAATTAATTAAACTCGGAGACTTTCAAGCACGTTGTATAATTTCAAAAAATCGAGAATTAAAACCGGCGTAATTTTTTTTTTTTAATGTCAAATATTGATTAATAAGATGGTACTAACATTCTTCCTGCGACTTTCGAACACATCTGGCTACTTTTTTCTTAAACTCTGTATACGACTCTCTCCATTCCTTCTGCAAAAGAAAAAACACAAAAACATCGTAAATTATCGATAATATTCGAGTTGAATGTTAAAATGTAAAAAAATAAATTGCAAATTTACATTTTAGTAACTATTCACATGACTTTTTACATAATACTGACCCTCCCATCCCATAAAAAAAAATATATATTATGAAAATAATTTTTAATGAAACAATTTACTTCAACTACTATTTAACAAAATCATAAAAAAAATTATTGTAATTAATGAAATAGTTGAAATATCGCAAATAATAGTGCTAATTTCACAATCAATTTTTATTAAATATTTTAAATTTGGAACAATTCTTTTTCAAAAACATTAGGAAGATTTAAATGTTAATTTTATTTATAGGGAGGTTATTTTGAAAGAAATAATTACTAAACTAGAAAAGTTCAAGGTTTAAATTCAAAAGTGGTACATTACATTCTTTACAGGATAATTATATACGCCCGATTTTTCGAGGTTAGATTCGTTTTTTTTAATTTTTATTAATTCAAGAAAATGAGAACAATACTTACTGCTGCATCAACATTGGCAGGAGATTCGTCATTAGGATCTGCTAGCATTGAGATAACTGATATTAATATAGTTTCTACAGTATGAACCGGCAACCACCTTTCTGAGGCTTTTTCATAACCAAATTTATCATCACCTGGTTCGTGAAGTATTGAAATACAAACATCACCGTTTTTATCAACTGAAAAATACAATAAATTACAACAAAATCGATTCTGTATCTATGACTATCTTGCCAATTGGTACTTTTGTGGCTAAAAATAAGAGAATTTTTTTAAAAATAATATAAACATATAATATTATTTCAAAAGTCCTGAAGCACCAGTTTCAAATTGAAAAATTTTAATTAATATAAAGTTTGAATTTATATATTATAATTTTTTTCTCGTATTTTTAGCCATAGAATGAACATGGTCAAATTAGTCGATAAATTGTTGTAAACTAAGAATAGGAAAAATGTGAGTTATTTTTTATATCAAATACTTACTATTAGGATGCCATATTTCTGTGACAAATTTCATTTTTGGGGGTCTCAGTGGATATTCTTTAGGAAAATATAAATGACATTTAAAAAAACCTCCTTCACTGAAAAATAAATAATATATTCAGAATAACCTTTCCAGAAAATGAAAATGTTGAGAATTTACAATATATTATACTTTTACTATAAATATTCCAAACTTATACTTTTATTCTGTAGTTCCTGTTAGCAAAATATCTTTTTTGTTTACTTTTTTTCACTGCCAAAATAATTCACAAAATAAACATGAAATATTACTTTTTGAAGGATTTATTTTTAACAGAGTCAATTATTAATTGATTATTTATCATAATACAATTTCATTTATTCGAATAATAATTGATAGTAAAGTATTGATAACATTAAGGATAACATGTATGGAAAAGGGAAGTATTATTTAGTTATTTTGGACTTATTTTTTTCAGACAGGAAAAATTTTTGAATACGATTTTACTGAAAACATTGAATAATATTTTCAGTCTTTTAAAAGCGATAACTTATCGGGACAAAAAACGTCAAGATGTATTGGAAGTATTTATTTTTAATATATTTCAGACGATGTAAATTCACATTCACAGTTGTATAAAAAATGTTGTTTGTATTTCGTGTATAAAATTCATGTTTTCATGGCACATTCGAGAGAATTAATTAATTAACACTCTCATGTGCCATTAAAAAAAAACTCATTTTACGCACTTAATACAAAAATAGCTATTCTCATGATTTTTCAAAATAAAATAATGAACGCATAAATTTGAAAAGCTTACAGCCTAAAGAAAAATCAAAAATTAACAGGCTACTGTAATTTCTCAAGAATCTATAACGTATGGAACAAAAACTTAATTCAATTATTTGAATTATTCCAACTCACCGAAAAATATAGTTATGGTATCATAATCCTCAGATTTTCCACAGCATGGATTGAAAAAATGTATATCTGGATTTTTTTAGGAAACAGTTTGCAAATCTTACATCTACAAGAACTAGAATATCTATAGCGTTTTCCATAATTTTGAATATAAAAAAACTCCATAACCATATCTTTAAAGCCCACAAACTATTTCAGCCTAATTTAAAAGTTGAGTTGTGAGAATTGAACGAAATTTGTGAACGAAGGTAATTCCTGTGACAATAATGTCTGCAGTAAGTTTCTCGTTGGAATTCTACTAGCGCTAAAATTTACAGTCTATTTAACAATTGCATTATATTCAGATTTTTGAGCTTATCTAGTATGTAGCCACTTGTCACAACGGAAAGGGGGAGTTTCATCAAGAAAATTGAGTAAATTTCATCCATTTTCATTCGTAATTTAAGAAAAATGCGTTAGTCTTTCAGGAATGTCAGATTTTCATATAATGAGATGTTAAATACTTACTATAAAGTATCTGGTGGACCAATAATTAGAACTTCCCATCTATATATGTCATTATCGTCTATTAGGCCTGCAGAAAACCCTTCGACTGGGTTCTTATTTAGTTCTGAAAATAAAAATCAGAAGGATACTAAAATTAAATCGCTTCTAATGCTAAATATGAAGGTCATAGGAATTGCTCTAGCAATTACCACAAAGAGGAAGCACATTTCATCATTGTACTGTGCAAATATTTTCTCTCTTATTATGAAATCATGTATAAAAGTATTTGTTCTTGAATCGATAGTTTCCTTACAGCAAACATAAAAGATGATAAGCATTTCGATTTAACCAAAAAATTATCGAGATTAGTCATTGTTAATGCTTCATGGCACTGTCAAATTTTTAGGTTGTAAAAGTGAAGTCATTACATAAAATCGAAATAAGCAAGATCTAATCAACTAATTGAGCAAAACCTGCACGATTCGCATGCAAAACGAAACGTGGAAATACTTTTGAAGTTCTTATAACAATGAATTTTTTATGTCTGCTATGTAGAAACCTATTAGGTGAGGTAGTTTATATTGATTTTTACCAATAAAAGGCATTCTTCCTGAAAGTTTTCCACCCATAAGAACAATTTTGACAAAAATAAGAGACGTATACTATTTTTGGATTATGTAGACTAATATAGTAAAATAATCGAAATAGTCTGGACATTTCTAACATGCAAATAGAATATCCAATGTCTATGTTGAATGATCGGTCCTGACTAAAGTTATTTTTATAAGATTTTCACTAACCTGCTAGCTGTTTTCTAAGTAAAAGAGCTGACTGTGGTTCTGACATTAATTACAGATTTAATTTTGAACTAAATTGAGAAACAAACACTTTTAGAAAGATGGCCGGTTGACTTGTTATATTCAATTCACACACCGCATAGGTTTTGGTATCAAACCCAAACATATGTTATTTCCGCAAAGGTTTGTCGCTCAGCTACTTGTCGATGGTGCTCCCATCAAACGAAAACCTCTACAACTACACCTCTCATATTACAGAAAACTAGTTCATTATGTAGCGAAGTTGAGTAATCGCACTGCACCACTTACAGAGAACTTTATATTTGATGAAGGTGTCTTCAAATAGAACCCATTTGCAATTATATCAAATGTGAATTGATCAAGCTTCCAGTAGAATAGATTCTGCTATCAAACATGTTAAATATATTAATATTTGTCTACTAGTATGTTTCAGACGGTGTTTGTGTGCAGTGTTATACAAATTGAACATCGAAATTAATATTGTTAGTTGAACTACTTACTCATAGATGCAGCTTTGGCTGAACTGGATGAAATTTTTACAGATTTCTATTCTGCAATGTTCATATTTTACGCCTAGGAAGTTGCGAGTTGCGATATTAGTTTGCATGTTGATTCAAAGGTAGTACTGTTGAGAATTGTAATAATCCAATAATAATAAATGGTGATTTGAACATTTCACGAGTTTATGTTGATTAAAAACATCAACTCTTCCAATAATGAATCTAATGATGGTATAGGTCCTGGGTCTCTCTAATGGACTGAAATGTACTTCTTTTTTGACATTCAATGATACATAAAATAAATAGATTTCTTTACGTACGTAGGTACTCGAGGAGGGATGAATTTGAATAAAACAAAACTCCTTTGAATTGTTCATTTAATTATCGTTTATACAAATCTTATACATTTATTTAACAAAATTTAAATTGTCATTATATGGGCTTAATAAAGAACAATGTCGAGAATTGTGTTTACAAGGTTTTTAGATAGAAATGTATTTTCGTTCTGTACATATTACAAATCATCAGTTAGTTATACTTGAGTTTGACGTCTAAATCTACCCAACTATAATATTTACATATTTTCTAGAAGATTTACATACTAACAAACGTTAGAATTGTCGTATGTGGAGTTGACGGAGGCATTTTTGATTTTCACAGCTGAATATGTGTTCGAGAAGAACAAAATAATGCAAAATGTATATTTTTCTATCAATATTCGAAAAATGAAGATCGAAACGCAAGGCAATTAACTATGTACAATTTTCTCAGTTAAAAATCAACAATGACTTGGAACCTGACATACATTTTTAATTGTTTAGGTAGTTTATCTATATAATTTTACAGTTAGAAAAATGCTAAATCTATTTCTGGAAAAAGACGGCTGGCGAATCAGTCATTTTACAGAAACATTTGCTTTCGTAACCAGTGCTTTTTGTTCAAGGGGCTGTACCAATAAATACAATATAAAATTAATTTGCTTCCGAAGAGTAATGAACTACTGATTCTAATGTTTTCAATATATCTCCTTGGTATACATGCAAGATAGTATCAGGGTTAGCTATTAGTAAAATAATGATTATGTTCTAAATCAGTGTTTACGTGATTAGAGATAGGTTTCTGCAATCTGCAAGTTCTCAAGCGTTCTTGAAAGCGTAAACTGAAACAGCGTGTACTTGATATTATATGTATACGGCAGGAAATCCATCACAGCTTTGCTTATAACCCAGTTGTTTGTTCTAAATCAAAGACCGATAAGTAAACTTATATTTGACTACTTTACAGCATCAGACCAGGGAAGTAAAAATAGATTGCATAATGTACCTAAACGTACTGACAATTAAGAAAGAGCGGAAGGAAATTAGTTTGTTATGAAAGATTTGTAAACTTGTTTGTTGTAGGTAATTGAAATTGAAAACGTTTGGTTTTATACTCTTACAAATAATAACATTGCATACTTGTAAGCAATTTAAATTTTCTGAATTAGTGGTAGCTTCTTATTAACTATCTAGAGAATAACCACTAACCAGGAAGTACGGAAAAATATCGATATTTCTTGACCTAATCAATTTCAATGAAACATCGTAATAATGTGTTTTTATTGATGAGGTAATCGATTCTAACGTTACTTTCAACCTCAGACGATGATAAATCGAGATATAGCATGTACAGGCCCAGAATTCTACTAGTCCTATAACATGTTGGTTGTACAGCAGGTTTTATTCTTACTACTGCTGTTGTTGATCTTGGTAAAAATTTAAGGCGGTGGATATTGATTCAAAGCTATTCGCTTCCTCTTCAGAGGTTTAATTCTTAAACCTGTATTTGAAACTATTAGTAATCAGGAGTTCAATTTCTTATATCGTTTATAAACCTTTTGTAAAATATATGCAAGATGTAACCGAAATGAATTTTGTCAAGAGTATTTTCATTTTACTTCCACTTGGTTTTCGTTTAACTAATGAGTATTGAATATGATGCTACCAAAGTAAATAAGCTCTTTATTTCATAGTAGTAGTAGTAAGTAGATTATTTCATATATTCATAAGAACCCCTATGGGTGTAAAACAGGTCACAGTAAAAGAAAAAGAGAAAAAAAATGAATCGCGTTAGCATACAATCATAAATACATGATAAAATTTAGGAGAATAAAAACTATTTGAAGTTTAGTAAAGATTGATTTCAGATTAAGCTGCCCAGGTTGTCATCAAAGTATTCATCAATTGTGTAGTAAGCCCTTGCAATGAGAAACGATTTCGGCATGGATTTCAAAACACTCCTAGGCTTAGAGCGAAGTGCTTGTGGAAGTTTGTTGAATATTTTTGCTGCCGAAAACTCAACATTTTTTTGCATATGAGTGTAATTCAATTTTTGGCATTTTACATTTTCCTTTGATCTTGTTTGATACTCATAATTGTCAGCGTTGTTCATGTATAGAGATGGGTTATCTTTGACAAACAAGACGGCTTCATAAATATACAGCGAATAGAAGGTAAGTATTTTATACTTAACGAAAAAGCTCACACAGCTCTGCATTCTCTTGAGCCTGAATATATTTCGCAAGCACCTTTTTTGTAAGATGAAGATTCGGGATGCCTCAGCGGAGTTGGCCCAAATTAGTATGCCATACTGCAGCTTTGATTTCACATATGCATGATATGCAGCTAGTGCTGTATCAATCCCCATTTAATTCGATAACGTTCTCAGTGCATAGCAATACTTTGAAATGTTGCTAGCTACATGATTTATATGAGGTCTCCAATCTAGCGGTGAATCAACTTCTATGCCAAAGAAACTTGTATGAGTAGAGAGTCTCAACCTTCTTTTCCCATCGGTAAGTTCTGTCCTGTTATTATTTTTACAGTAGTTGAATGTGATTACTTTGGTTTTATCTATATCTAAAGTGAAATTGTTTTTAGTGAACCAGTTGTTGAAAGATTCAATGATTTTGAAGGTATTATTTTGGTGATCTTCACTTGACAACTCCGAAATTGCAGCCGCAGTGTCATCTATTGTGAAATATCAATGTTGATTGCAGCAGGTAGCGTTTAACAGCGACCCCAATATTGATCCTCAAGGGACCCCTTTCTTCACATATACTATATCAGACCTCATGCTATTTCTTGAATTATTGGAAGATTTAGTATATTGACTTCTATTTTCAAGATATGATTCAAGTAGATTATGTGCTGCCCCTCTGATGCCGTAAAAGTCCAGCTTTGCCAACAGAATTGAATGATCAATACTATCAAAAGCCTTAGACAAGTCTAAACAAAGAAGTGCATTTACTGAAATTGGAGAGTAAAGCTATGGGTCTATAGTTATTGATCTTATCTTTCTCGCCATTTTTGAATATTGGTTTTATAGCTGCCAATTTCAATTTATCTAGAAATACTCCAGATATTAGAGATAAGTTTATTAGATAGTGTGTTGAACAAAATTTACCCATATCAATATCATTAATACATAAGTATGGAACAGACAATGAAATACACTTCCACGTTTTCTAATATAAGAAATATGAAAGATAATCTTCCAACTTGTATGGCTCCCAACAATTTTTCTAAACCTTTCAGGGGGGAGTACAAACAGTATGTTTGTTAGGAAAATACTTTATTTTCTTCAAATATTTGGTAAGCACCAAATAGTTATAATTTAAAATCATAAATAATTTGTCTTATTTGATGTAATAATGTTTCTAATCAGTTTATCGAATCATATGTCAGTTATATTCAAAAATATTGAAAACTCGCCCAACCTGACAACCGTGGCTGACCTTGATCCATGACGTCATATCATTCTTAATGTAAATGAACCATGTGAACCAAGTAACCTGCCGTGGATCATCACATATGGGCATATGTGGCCGTGGTTTGAGCCCTGAGGTAGCAGATCTAATTGGGCTGGTTCAAGGATAAATTTATCGAACATCCAATGACTAGCAGATGCAATGAATGGCTGCTGTAGTGATTTCGGGTGGGATCAAAGTTAAAACCTGAGTACTGGTAAAGCTGGTAAAACAATAATTGTCATTTGTATAATCAAATTATAACATTAAATGATCATGAATAAATTAATTTTATAGAGTATTTGGTAAAAGTTGAGCTACAGTTAAAATGATTATATCAGAACCAGTAGCCAGTAAATGTGGAAGAAATTATAAATTAAACAATCAATATATATTAATACCTCACGATAATAATGTTGAATTGGTTTTGCTTTTTTAATGATATGTTTGGTGGGAACAACTTTGTTACCCGCCTATGACTCAATCTAGTTGGCAGAACCGAATCAATCGAATCAATACGTACATATAGGAGGGATTAAAATTATCAGTAAATTTGATTCATGAACGAAGCGATCAATTCTAATTGTAGAAAAAAGAAAACATATTGAATTGCAGTTGACTAAAAGAACCTGTGTAGTTTCGAAGATTTGCCTTATATTTGCCTCGCATCAGATGTTGTACAGGGTGGGCAATTTCTGATGTTTGTATTGGGTAACTCGTAGCTGTAGAAGTTACAAAAAAAATGGAAGTCACATCCTCGAACTGTTTTTTTGCGACAAATTGACTGGCGGAAACAAAAATTTGCTATTATCTTTTGTCTTCGAGTTGTTTGTGAAGTTAGGAGAAAATAACTTCTACATTATAAAGGCCTTTTGTGCTGTATAGTGCAGTGGCGTCGAGAAAAGTGCTACAGTCGTATTTTTTCAAATGAGAAACATAGTTGGCTATGGTTTAGTTAGAACGGATTTTAGTCGGTAAGAATCCGGCACACCCAGGGGCATGGACACCCGAGGCGTCAATGCAGGATTTCCCTTCCTCTACGCAAAAAAATGCTGTATTAGGAAGGTTTAATATGTCAGTTTTTCGTGGATAAGTCTTCAATACACTAGTGGATAAAAATTCATAATACCACGCTTCGATTTCGTAGCATTTTATTTAGAATTATTATTAATATTAACATTAACATTTATCTCAAGAACGATCTTGTCATATAGACCGGGATTATTCAAATTCACGTTGTCTTCTTTGGTAGCTTTATAATTTGCAGAATTTGCAGAGAATGTAAAAGCTATTTTCTCCTAGCTTTACATAATCACATGAGCCTAAAAGTCGAAAACATGAACTTTTGTTTATATATCGAAAACAAAAAACGATAGCAAATTTTTGTTTCCACCAGTGAATTAGTTCTAAAAAAAGAGAATGTGACAACCCTATACAACCATCAACATTTGCCCACCCTGTACCAGGCGATCTGCTTAAAGTGAGGTTATATCAATGAATGGTCAATGATATATGATGATTTTCTAATATGTTGAAATTAAATTGAAAATTTATCAAACCAAGAAGTAATATTCATTAACACACATGTATTTGCCAATTATTCCTTCACTAAAGATATTTTCACATTGACTGCCATTTTATAATCACCATGGAAAATAACAATGATAAAAATAAGAACGGTTGATGACAATTTATTATGAATCTACGAAGAGCGTTGTGAATGAAATGAGCATCGCCCACTATAACTAAAACATCGCACTTGAAAGTTTCGTATTTTTTAGCAGTCTTCAGTGTAGGTTTCACATTTCGGTATTCCCTTCCGAATTTTCCTCGTTTTCCGGTTCTTCGGGAAGCGTATACACCCCCGTTAGCACGACACCTTCCAGCACTTCCGGTATCTTATTACCCACCGAAATCATCTCGTGTCCCATATCGACTATGGACGTAGGCGTGCCCGTACTTACCAACGTTTCTTCCGTTAAATTTCTACTGTAGAAGTTACTGTTACCTTTCTGGATATTGAACTGTCATGAAGCCATATTGTAAGGATCTGAGAGGTTGACGTCGTCGGAGAAACTGTTCGAATTGAGTTTCGGCATCATTTTTTCCTGATGATGTTTCAGTCGATGGACGATTTCGTCGTGCACCACGTTAAAACACATGGCGGTGAGAGCCATTCCGGATATAATGTAGATGGAGCAAAACCATATGGTCGTGTTGGATTCGTATTGGAACAGGGAGTCGTTACCGGGTACCATATTACCGAAACCAATTGTGGTTAAGCTCATGAAACAAAAATAGAAACCGTCAAGTAGAGCCCAGTTTTCTAATTTATACAAGGCGAAGGTACCCAAACAAATGTATACAAACATTATCACCAAGCACAATAAAACCGGAGCTAAAATCGTCCAACCGTGTATCGATATTTTCGAATCATTATCCGTAGTGCTTCCACTGTCAACTTCTTTCAGATTAACGTCTTTGCTAGGCGAATGGATGCTGTTACCATAGGAGGAATTGGATCGGACGTAGAACGGTTCTTGCAGACCTATTTGTTGTTGCAGCTCCATCTGTTGTCGTCTCTTTTTCTTTCTGCGCTCTTTCTCGAGCATTTTCTTTTCGTCGTAACAGCAATACCCGCAATTGGAACATAGACAGCAACATAGAGCGCGAGAGAACACTCCTCGAGCGACTCTGCTCAAGATGGTTCCGATACTCGATAGGTAGAGCAGTGTTAGTGGAATTCCAAGCAGGGCGTAGACCATGGTGATGATTTTGCCCAGGTTGGTGCGTGGTGCTATGTTGCCATAACCTGCAAATAAAAAAGCCTTAAGTATGTTATTTTCGAGGAGGTTCTTTTTCTGACAAGAAAATTAGCTACCAAGTAGCCATCTTGGGAGTAAACTAAATTATGAATCAAAATGTGCCTGTGAATGATGGTTCCTGTGAACAAATTACCAGGAACGCCTTATATAAATGGGTTAAATTAGTGAATCAATCATTAAAATCATGTAACACTGTAAATTTTGAGATGTAGGTAACGTCATCGATGTGACGTCACTGTCAATGTTGCGTAGCAAAATGATGTAGTATTACCCAATCTATCAAATGATGTTTTCAAAGTAATAGCTCATCGTGTAGCTTTCCGAGATAGCGTGAATTTTATGTTTCTTCATAGCAGCTACGCCTCCTAGCGGTTGAATTAGGAAAAATAATTTCCAGCCATTTCTCTTGCCCATTTTATTTATTAGGATTTTTTTCCCAAGCCTCTAGGCCTTACCATTGTCAAGATACAGCCACTGCGTACCCTTATCCGAACACCCTGTACAACGCATTAAAACTTTTCTGCGAATTGGTTGTCCTATCAATAGAAAAGAAGCTCGTCCAGTAAATCACGGATTTTGACAATAAAGTTATAGACGTTTTTTCCAGCATGAAAAATATGAGAATGGTATCTACAAAAAATATTTAAGTTTTTCTTGTGCCTCTTTCATAACTCACGAGCCGCCACTGATAGAAAGATCATTAAATGTACATCAGGCGTGTTCGAAACTTCTTTTCGCGAATCATCCTGTACAACTGTACAGTTGTCACACCGCACCAAACAACAAGACTGCACATAGAGAAGATATATTGAGAATTGTTCGAATGTGTGAACGTCCACAAAACGACAGTAAAGGAATCTCTACCAACTTGAAATCAATCTAGTAGATAAATACTTGCCGGTGTAATTTTAAATATACCGGATTCCGGAATGCTGAACTTCATGGACCGAAGTCAATATAAACTTCGAAAACGTTCGTTTGAGAATCCGAAAACATTCCAGAAATTCTAATAGACTACCTACTTATATATTAGCTCCTCTGAGAGAATCCTGATTATACAAGAATATGAGCAGTTTCTAAGGAACACATTCCATCTATTTCGACGTCTGTTAGTTACGCATTTCAGAAATGTGTTGCAATTAAAACTGATGGAATGTTTCTTCGTTAATTGACTTCGGATGAACCCAGGGGCGGATCCGAACTCAGTTCCAGGAGTGGGCCACTCTCTAAAAAGATCCTATTGAAGACTCGAATAAAAGGCAACAAGATTCAATCGTATTTTATAGAATTACCTTCAGAAGAGTGTTTTATTTTTGGGTACTATTGAGGTGTTTAGTTCATCGTTACGTACGTTCCGCTCTCACGATCATCATCAGAAGAAGTATTAATTTCTAAAACGGGGTCACACTAACACATATGCTTATTATTTTCGTCTTTACGTTCGTTTCGGTCTCATGATCGTAATCAGAAGACGTATCAATGTCTGAAACGGGATTCCTTAAAACTAATTGTATCAAGCATGAAGCGCCCTTATCTCATCAATTTCAACTAAAAATGCCCCCATCACCGAAACGAACAGAAACACGAGTAATTGAAATTGTTTTAAGTATATGATTATATATCAAGAATCCACTTCTCCGATGCGTGCTTATAGCACTTCACCAAGCCGCACTGTTTACTCGTTCAGCGCTCATGATGCTCCATCAATTCCAATATTTCAGTCGTGATTTTTATGCAACGATAGCTTTTTCGCTACCTTATGGTGATATGATATATTCAGTATTTTAAATGAAATAAAACAACTATAGTAGTTTCAAGAGGATTTACGGTGTCCTCTTTTCTACTAAACTACAGCGTACTATGGTTTCTATTTATGAAAATACAAGTTTGTGTCATAGCTTGTGAATGGAAAGCCCTATTCAAATTCCGCCTAATCCAATGGATTGCACGTAAAAAAGCACCCACATAATGTTTTACTTATATTGCGATAACTCCAACATCAAACATGTTACGAGGCTTTGTTGAAATTCTTAAAAATCAAGTATTTGGGAACAGCGCATAATCTAATGATACTAGTCAAAATTCATAGGCACCCTCAAATTTGTTCAGAAAAAAGAGCTAGACGATAAGCGGTCGGTTTTTTTCTAGCGCGAATATTGATAGAGATATCCTATAAGGACATCCAATTTGGTTCACCCTGTACAGCACCTACTATCATGTATCACGCTTCCTGCACCACATTTCCAACCGCAAAATTCCCTCTTACGAGCTTTGATAGGTAATACAGTGTAATTGTACAGCTTAACAATTTTAATTAGCATTATAAACACACCAGGGATGTAGAATGAAGTACATGCACTGTTTGATTTTATCATTGCCGGCCGTTTATTGTGGCTTTAATTACATCTGGTTTTATCTATATCACGTAAATTGCGAAATCAAATTATCTGTATTCAGTTATCTATATTAAATCCGAACACAGCGGACATATTTGCATTACGAGACGATCTTTGCGATGACATATTAAATTTTCCGTATCTTTCGAATAGTCGAGTCTAATTCAATTGTCTGTTAGTATGGTATGTCTGCTTTTGTTCGTTTTGCTAATTAGCCAATAATACATCAGCCCTTTAGTTGGATACAACGGTGGAACAATATGTACCGTTATAATGGGATAGCTAAATGAACATATCCGATAACATGTGACAATGAACGAGTCGTTTCATATATTGATCAGATAAATAGTATGATTATGAGGGTTGATAGTCATTTTGCGCTTCAGTTACCTTTCACAGCGTTCTCGCAACATCTAACGATGTACACTTGAATTGAAGAAGATGATTTTTTATGAGGCACACACATTTAGACTGGGAACTCTGCCCAATAAGGACATTCGTCCTATATCTTAAAGTTTGTTGCAACGACAGAGAATAACATGTAAATATTAGCAAAGAGTTGATTATAAACTCTTTTCACTTTCAGAACTTGAAGAATTAAACTCAACTTTACACTAAGCTTCTACCATTTAATTTAGAATTAATCGTATTGTATAAAAAATGAACCTTGAGGAGTAATGTTTTACTTTTTGGGTACTATTTCTGTGCGTTTAGGAGCAGCATGATTTTTTAGAGAAGAAATGGTAGAACAGTTTCCATATGACACTTCCATTTAGCCATTCATATTCCAAACTGTGCTGATAATCCATTAATCTATGTAACTGTCTGTCATGTAAATTGTGAGTGATTATATTGGTTGTCAAAAACGTTAAAATATATCGAAGCTCCGTTTATTTCGAAAGTTGGAGAATTAAACTCAACTTTACCCTAAACTTGTATTATTTAATTTGGAATTAATCGTATTTTATAGGAATAAATCTTGAGAAGTAGTGTTCCATTGCAATCTTAACAATTTAATTTGTATATTGTGTGGATTTGTTTATCTTTAGGTATTGAAGGTTTTAGATTTGGAAAATATTCACCAACACAGATAGTAGGCTTGTGCGCAATATTCATATCTTACTTTGTTAAACATTTCTTAATTTTCTCTGAGGTCTCCGGAATGTATGGTGATGTTATTAAATCATCTGTATTACTGTTGTTATTTATATATGACGTTCCATTATAGATTTTTTTTTATTCTTTCTTCAATGATGGGACTTCTAACAATAGTTATTCGGGCAATTTCGTCGAGTTGCGCCCTGAGAAGGTTTCACTTGCACACTTTGTTGGAAAGTCTGAGGTGCTAACAACTGCTTTCAATTCAGATGTAGAAAAATTTTTTTAATTTTTTTATGAGGTAGTACATATTTGATCAATGAGTTAGAATGAACAATAAAATGTTTTTATTCCTTGTTCGTTTCCAGCACATTATTCCCGACTCAATCCAGCAACACATAAAACGTGACTCCAAGTCTGTGAATCCTAGAGCAGACGATCAATCATTAAGTCAGATTTATACTAATTGAATTAATTAAAACCCTTGCAAATTCCTAGATGCGTCTTTATAATGTTAAAATTATATTTTAGGTTGAATGTTCAAATAGCAATATTTCTAATAAGGTCTGACACCTTTTTTTTATTACGTCCTGTCTTTAACATCTGATTCGAACTTGAGCTTTATATTTTTTGGTTTCAGTCTCATTCAAACATTGCTTGTAATGACTTCGAATATTATTGAGTGGATTGCTATGCAGTGGATTCTTGATACATATTCATATACTTGAAACATTAATGTATTACAATTTCGATTACTCGTGTTCTTATTCGTTTCGACGACATGGGCATTTTTTATTGAAATGGGTGCTATAAAGACGCCTTGCGCCAATACAATTAGTCTCAAGAAATGCCGTCTTAGACATTCTGATGATGGTCGTGAGACCAAAACGTACGTAAAGACGAAAATAAAAGCGTATGTGTTAGTGTGACCTATGTCCCGAGAATTTATATATAGTTTATGACTAATTATACTATATTACAATCTACAGTCGTACCTTGAATAGTATTTGGAATACTAGTCTAGTTCCTTACACAATACCGTGCTAAATCTACCATTCGGATCCACCATAGTTCCCTCAGGTATGATATCAGGTAGCAGGGATATTTTTCACCTTCGACATCATTATTGAAATTCAGCGAACCCAGGAATAACCGGATTATTAGTTTAATTAATAGTTGATATATTTGCTCTGCAGGTTTGCTGTGGATATATGTATTCATAACAGCTGCAGGGTACCAGCGTAATCTCGTGATAGGTTCCGGATGGGGGGTTTATCTTATTTTTGGTTAACGTCGAATAAACAACTCATACATTTGTACAGTTTATGTGCATGAGATGTAATCAACAATTGTCGCTCAATGACAGAACGCATCTCTTCTCATTTGTTTGTGGTTTATTCCGCGATCCAATCAGTTTGAACACGAAGTAATCACGGATGTTATTTAATTAATTAACAGATTCCGTTAGCGGTAACCATGTTATGTGAGGCGGATATCTAGATTTTGTTTCTAACGATGTACGTTCGGTTTTGCTGCTTGCAATACTCATTTATATATATGTTCGATCGTAGACTTCACGGGAAACCGCGGCAAATGAATTCATATCCAGTATCAATATTCATATTCATTTCCTGTTAAATTAATAATTTCATATATCATTGTTGATTCTATTGCAATGTATATTCCAAATAATGTCGAACTATTCTTCAAAAACAATCCACAACAGATAGAGTCAGTACGAGGAGTGTATAGGTTTAATGTGAGAGTATGAGAGACAGAGAGAGAGAGAGAGAGAGCCATACGCATCGTATTGTTGAAAGATAAACAAGAAAATAACTTGTGATGTGCGATAAGGGAAGAGAAGTGTACATTGTACAGGTCGATTTGTCAGTTTAAAAAAAAACCACGTGTGGAGACCAGAAGAAAATATGTTGAAGCCAGAAATATGTGCAATGGAACAATGAACGCTTCTCAAGAGGCATATAACGCCAAAATTAGATCAAAGATTATCGAATGCCCGAATGGCTCACGTTCGTTTTGGACTTTCGCCAAAGCAATTGGTAGGAATTTAACTTCCAGTTAATTTCTTCCTCTAACCAAAGATGATGGCCTGAATTAACACTAATTTTTTGCAGTTGGTTTACCCTTTCATACAAACTTGGTGTGTCTCTCTCCTGCTGGAAGACAGATAGAGTGCAACCATTTCGTAAAACAGGAAAAAAACCCTTCCTAAGACCACCTATTCCATTCATAGCTTTGCAGATGATGGTACACATCATACCGTTTTCTCATCTAGAGCGCCTATACCATCCAATGAAAACAGAGGAGCGATACAGGAACAGGTCGACGCAATTGATGAAGATCTATCAAAGATTTAGGAATGGGATTCTGATAATCTAGTATAGTTATAGCAACCAAAATTCAAGCTTGCGTCTTCTCTAGGGAGGCGGATCTCACTATCCCTAATACGATGATGTCAGGTACAACTATTCCTATGAAGTCTTCTATAACAATGCTCGGAATCACCACCAACAGTACTCCTTAGATTTTAACTTTGGCTACCAGCTTATCGTTTAATTTCTCAAATGGGTTGAGCCCAATTAGGTGAAATTCCAATAACCATCCATCCTAAGATTATCATTAAAGCTATTTACCTCATTTATAGTGAGTTAGTACTTCGTTATATTTGTTTGAAGAAGTTACTGTGTTAGCAAAACTATAGCTACATTTATTTATTAAACTAGTGAAAATCGTACTTTTAATAGTTAATTTATTTGAGTTCAAAAAGGGGATTATTTTTTTTTCAGTTTTCTCAAATTCATCGAAGGCATACTGTCAGCTAATGTGTATGTTAAAGAAACCTGGTCCGAGATGAAACTAACTGATATTGGAGTTCTTCAAGGCTCATTTCTTTGTCTTCTTAAATGATTTTCCGGATTATATTGACAACAACTTAACCATAAATTTCGCCGATGACTCTGCAGTGCCCGAATATTGCACCGATCTAGTTTGTTGATGAGGCGTTCGAATGTATTCAAGAAAATGGTTTCGAATGGTTTTCAGGAAACGGGTTTCATCAAATCTTCTTGAACAACTTATTTTGGCCTGTATGAGTTGAAAATCGGATACGGTATTATTATCAGGGAAAACTGTGATGAACTTCATAGAATTTAATTTTTAACGAAGAGCAATTAGGATTATAGGTAACATGATATTGGATATCAAGTCAAACCATGTATCCCTGATCAGAATAGCAATCGGGCGGTAACTTTCAGCCACCGTTATTGGCCCATTTTCAGCATACAGCTGTAAATTATTCGACATACACATTCTCACGTTCCAATCTTAGTAAATAACGAAACCGTATTCTCCTAATGAGTGGAAACGCCCGAAATAAACTCGATCGGACTTTGTATTCAGTTTGCTGAGGAATATCTTTTTATCCGCCTTGGATGTGATATTGAAAGAATAAGAATGGCACATTTCCGTTAGTGCCGTGACGTGGTTCCGGTCTTACGACCGCATCCCCATCTTCTCTCTACGACAATCTTCCTCTCTGTTCTCGCATCGACCCTCAATTGTTTTTGCCCGTCGCCTCTAGCCCACCGGTTCGTTTTGTTTTGTTACGACCGAGTTGCCCTGCGAAATCCGTCTAGAATTGTACGGTAATTGACGATTAGAGCAAGATGGCGCACTATATTCTGTTATTTGTATGTGGAGAACGTTTAGAAATTATTTTTTATTTCGAAGATTCCGGTTCTCGGTTAGCGTCTCGCTTCGATCTGATATGACAACTTGAACGTAGTAATATTGAGCCTGATAATATCTTTCCAATGTTTCTAAGAACATTTGAGCAGTAGCAGATCACAGAAACAAGATTTGATTTACGTAAAACACTTGTTAGAACATTATTATGATTATGTTATGGGTAGCTCAGATATTTTGAAATTCTAAAAAAGGATATGACTTGAATATATTAGATTCAGAAGGATTATAATAGATATTTGGAAGATTAAATAGCCAATATCAGTTATCGGGATAATAAATGACCATTAAATAAATTTATTAACGTCCAAAACGTTACAACTATTGAAAAACTTTCTGTACTTCATGTACAAATCACTCATAGTTTAGCCATATCTGACTGTAAGAAAATAAACTGTGTTCTAAAAGAAGAAGAAAACAGTTTCAAATCAAGAGTTCCCTTCAATCCGACTGACTGAGTTCTGATACTACTATATGGAATTGCCTGTAGTTATGTGAAATTTAGCGCTGTAAGATTATACGCTATGTGCTTGAAGAAGGGTAAAATTGTTGAAAATGAACAGTTTTCTTCTATCCGACTGACTCAATTTTGATATTATTCGATAGATGACCCTGATATATTGAATAGAGTTGTGTGTTACTTTGTGAGGATTCATTGTAACGATAAAATTGAAATAATAAAGCACTACTTATTACTTATATTATGAAAATTCTAGTGTGTTATTTCTTAACAAATATATGAATAAACGTAGACATTTTCAAGTAATTTATAGTAAAATATAAATTAAAAGTAAGAAAGAGCAATAGAGTAGTGTGCAATAATGAAGTAGTTTTTGTCAGTTTATTTTTAACCCTTTTAATAGCAATCATCTATTTTTTTTAAGCTCATCACTTCGATGTTGTGACTGCAATTATTAATAAACTTTCGTAAAACTTTCATCATTGCTTGTTGCGACTGCAATTATTAATGAACTTTTGTGAAAACTTTCAAATTTACTTATTTTATCAAATTCATTCATATACATCATTTGGCTTGAATAGTTAATATCAATATTACTTGCAGTACGTGCGCCGATAACCAAGAAGTAATCCACATCACGGGTTTCTCATTAGCCAGGCAAATCAGACAACAATACGGTTAATAAATTTATGTAATACTCACTCTTCTTTGATTGAGACACTAACACATTACTTGAGCACTGTGTGATCGAGGGTAGTTGATAAATTATGCTAAGTAGAAAAACTCTCAATCAAAACAAATATAAGACATTTAATAATAATACAGAAACAAACCAATTATAATAAAGAATTAGCAGTTAAAAGATTAAGTACAACAAGAAATAATGTTGGATTTGGAAAACAATTAAGTAATCCTTGATTTTAAATTAACCTTATTAGAACCCAAATATGAAGTAAAAAACTAATCTAACTCAGCAGGATATACTAGGGTATAGAGTTAAACAAAACTATTATGATTTAATTCTTCAAGGAATTCTAAATTTTATGTATTCAGCAATACGACTTAATTCTAAATGACCTTAGCGAAAATACTACCATAAACATCACCACGCAAGCTTAACTGGAAAAGTTAGACAGTTTTCTAAAATATGATTTAAGTGATTCGCGAAATAGTCAAAGCAAGATTTAACTCAAGAAGCTATAACTAACTTCAGTGTGGTCAGTTTTATTTTTTATAATCTTGGCTAACCACTCCTATTTGAGCAATATGTTTGGGGATAACAACTTTTACCCAATAAGAGAGAGGCTTGCTCCAATCTAGTGAGCTAGGTACAAATGAACTGAAATGAACAGAATTATATCAAGTTAATTTTCTAATCACATGTTTAATAAGAAACGACCGCGTCCTGCACGTCTTATGTTATGGTTACGTGAATAGATTGTAGCTTCAAAGGAAAAGACAGGGTAAAAAACGTTGATTTGAACCGTAGCGAGCGATCAACCTGACGTTTTGAATTAGATCATAAAAATTTGTCCTAACTACCAGTATACTGTAAAGCACTTGTTTTCTTCAGAACCATTTCTGTCAAATACGTAATTTATAATTTCCTATCGAAACTGTGAGGAACCTCTTCGACTCTGTCGATGTTTTACAAATTACAATGACCCTTCCTTAACAAGGATTTCAGAAACTACACATCATGTTTCCATCCCACAGATATAAACAACAAACTGTATTAATTTATCATGGAACGGTCGTACTAAGAAATGTTGTTGGCAGTTTGATGGAAAAAGAACATATTCAAAGTTTATGAATTACTTCAGATATTGTTGTATTCAAGTTGAATTTCGTGGTATTAATGTAGATAATAGTCATTACTTCATCCACAATTACACAAATTGTCAGCGCCATTGTTCAGATTGGGTAGTATAGAGTAGTATAGAGATACTGATTCAGCCAGTTTTCCAAATATCGTTATCTCTCATCTCTCGCTAGGAAGCATAGATTACATTACAGATCCCTCTACTCTCTCGAAGTTTCGACTCGTTCCGATCTCAACTTCAAACGGCACTTAATCAATTATACAATTTGACAGATATTCGGTAATATGAATTAATCCTAATGGCTGGGAGAGTTATAAATCTTCCAATATAACATCTCAAATTACATTAGTTGGAACTCATTGTTAATTATTCCCATTCTGTTTGCTAGCAATATCGTGAAAGCAACGAAGAATCGGTACATTATAATTGTATTTCCGCATCCACCTTAATTACAGTTTGATAACAGTACGATGGCGGTCGTTTGGTCATGTCGAAGCTCCGCCCACTCCCGTTCCCCTTGTCTTGCTTCATAATTTACACGAATACCCTGTCATCCATATTTCAGATTCAAGACTCATTTAAAGTTTGTTAAAAGCAAATGAAGACAGCGGGAAAAAATTAAACTGAAGCAAAATGGTGAAGGCGCAAGGCGACAACAGAAGAATTCAGATAATTCTTCATAAATGCTGTTCGCCCAAACAAAGAAACTACGTCATACTTTCCTATTCCTACAGGCAATCTACTTCAGCAACTCCCCTGAATTGTTGCCGCGCTATCTTCGTCTTTCTATGCATTAAATAGACTTGACAGCTCATAATTCGTTTTTCATCTAAATTATGATAAAATTGAACATCAAAGTAAAGAAACAATAATTCTTCGGGAAACTGCAACTCTACGTATATCAGCGCCATGTGCTGCGTGAACTGCAAAACTTTCATCAGCATATTACACGGAAAAATGAAGGTGTTAGTATATCTATTTGTTTATATCGACTAAACTTGGACCTTCGGAAATTTCAGCATTAAAATGTGGAAACGATGATACTTGGTGGCCTAGTTTATATTGCTGGTTCTTCATGCTGATTGTATAGCAGGTTTTATTCCTACTGCACTGATATTCTCTTCAAAGACAACGATGTCGATTATCATGCTGAAATGCATTAAAGCAACTTGCTAAATTTGTATGAATTTCAACCATCATTAGATCTAGAAGAATCATCTAACATCACTTTGGATAATGAATAAACTGTCAACAAACACCCCCGAAAAATATGATATACAGGAATGGTTAAGCAGGAACAATATAACACAACGAAACTACTGTTATTGACCAAAAAATAAATAAGTCACAACCAGTATAAGAAGCATATATACTGATTTGAATAAAAACGCAATACCTAGTGTTTGTTGAGCAATATGCCTGAAATTTTCACAGCAGGAATACTTCAATATAATAAGAAATGATTAAAGTTTCAGTAAAAAGCTCCAACGTTATCTCAGTTTTTTTATGTAAAGAAGAGGAATGTTTTCAAGGCATAATCGTAAAAATGAACATTTTTCACAGTTTTCACTATTTTCATACTTCTGTCGTGAACATCATCCACAATGCCTAGAGTTCGACAACGTCGAAATTATCGCCAGTTAGGTGAGTTTGAACGTGGCCGGATTACTGGTAAGAGCGAGGGTGAATCTTCATTTCGGGAAATTGCCAACCGTGTAGATCGTAACGTTACAACAGTGTTTAGATGATGGCCAAGATGGTCTGAAGAAGGCCTTCATGAGCATCGCCACGAATCTGGACTACAAATCGTGAAGAAAGCCCCCTAAGAACATTGGCCCTTAGAAGCAGGTTTTCAGCTACACGAGTCGTACAAAATGATTGGATGGGAGCTTTAGGACAAAGAGTCTCCACGTCATTCGTCTGTCGACGGATGAGGTCTTCTGGGCTTCGTTATTACCGACCATTTTTATGCCTTCCCCTTACACCATGCCATCGCCGCGCCCGTTGTCTGGAGTGGTGTAATGAGCGACTGAACGGGGTGCAGAAATAGCATCATGTGGTCTTCAGTGACGAGTCACGATTTTGTTTGTGGGCCCATGATAGGCGAAGGAGGATGAGGCATTTACGTGTGGAAATAAGGGATCTGCAATTTGCTGTTGAACATCATGCCCATACATTAGGAGTATTGGTTTGGGGTGCAATATGTTATGACAGTAAGTCATCTTTAGTTTTTGTCCAGGGTAATTTAAGTGCAGCCAATTACATAACCAACATGTTGGGACCTGTTGCAGTGCCATATCTTCTTGGGTTAATTAATCCAATTTTGCAACAGGACAATGCCCCCCTCAAACGGCAAGGGTTACAACGCAGTATTCAGAAGATGCTGATGTGGTGGTGCTTCCATGGCCTGCACGTTCACTGGATCTCTCACCGATTGAATATGTCTCGGATATAATCGGTACAAGACTGAGTAGTTTACGCCACCCCCTCACAATTTAGATGATCTTCGACTTCGTATCCGAGAAACTTGGGATGGGATACCTCAAGGCGACATCAATCATCTTGTCCAAACTGGACCTCATCGAGTGAATGAGTGCATAAGCAATCGCGGTGGGGTCACTCATTATTGAATACATTTACGTTTTTTTTTTCGCTTCAACATCTAATGATTTACTAGTTAAATTGATGTGCCTCTTCTGTAAGAATTTCAATTAAATTGCTTAACTATTACTGGGTGTTGCGTTCTTTATTCAAATCAGTATATGTTAGATGAAAAAAGGTTAACGAAGTGCTTCGTCTACCACTTTACCATTCGATTTCTAACCTCAATAAACACATCTGGGGTATACCCCAATACTACTTCAGGGATCACGATGTCACAGATGGTTGTTCAGCAGAAAAATCAGTGACGATGTGGAGAGAGGCTAAGAAAACCAACACCAGGAACATGGGCAGAGCCGATAAAGTGAATAGTTTTGTGTTATTGTTAATGTGCAATATTTTCTTACATCTGTATATTAAACCAAAAAATGAAGGTGTAAGTAAGACTATTTTTTTAACTCGACGAAACATGGATCTTCGAAAATGGTACTGTCGGTCCCTGGCAATTCTGGCAAGTTTCAAGGCCTTATAGTGCTTGAGGTAGTGTAGTGACATTTATTATTCCAATGTGATGTGAACAAATGAAACAGAATCAAACTATTTACAGTCAGTCACAATGAGCCTTTGGTCATCACCTAAGATTCAGGAAAAACAAATAGAAACGTAAAAATTTAACATGAAATCAGATAAAGAATAACACTAAATTAGATTTCATGGAAGACTCACACATCTGTAAAGAATTGACAAACATTGACTTTTGTCTGAAGACCCAAGTCAAATTGAATAGATCGTATATCTCTCTTCATAGGCATCTGCAATAATTATAAAAAATTTCATTTTATTCTTCATAAATAAAATCCCTTTCTATGCTATGATAAACTTCAGAAGCCTTAGAATGGACGACAATACCATCTGCTGTCAATATAAGACTGACTTGTAGAATTCTGCGGTTCTAAATCACTTGTCACTTATGTTAATGACAAATGTCCTTTAGTCCTTCCACTTTGACAATGACTTTCATCGAAACAACTTGAACATGTGCAATCATTGGAATATTGCTTTATGCTATGATGGTATCTTTTTGAGACATTTTAATGTTTGTTGTACACAATGCGGTTGCGTTCTTTGTAATATTGGACTTCTTATAATAACATAAAACTTTTTCATAATTTTCACAAAACTTATTCATTAAACTCACCTTTTTCCATTCACTCACTTACAGGTTTGCACTGATGATGACTTATTAATAGACGAAAGCCCTCTGCTATAATTTTATGAATAATTAACTTTGCACGAAATGAAAAACTCTTCCTTACCTCTTAGCACAACTAACCGATCGGCGAACTCATTATATTAAAACGGAAAGATGTAATGAAAACATTAAAGCAATTATCGCTTGGAAAGTATGAAGCATGACTGGATTGAGTTTAAAATTAGACGAAGTTTGAAGTTTGCCAAACGAATTAAGTTTGGACGCCTGTATAAAGATTAACTGCTGGAAGGAATTTTAATCCAGATAAGTTGTTTAGATAAACCATCAAATAACGCTAACTGACTATCCGGTATTGTACTTTCGATATTGTTATATTACGTGAGAGGATAACAAAATGATTATCCCTCTTACTCTTTGATGTAAATACGGTTTGGATTCAGAACCCCTTTGATTGTGAAATTTTATTGATAGCGCTAGGCTTTCAATATATTCAGAAGAGTTACGTCCATTTTATTTACTTCTGAATCCCAGTTTATTTGCAATTTAAGACTTTATCAAACTTTTTTTTTCTTTCTGGAATTATTTTAATTCTTCAAGTCTTCAAGTTTTGTGGTTCAACAAGCTTGGTTGAGCGATACCGCGGTACTTTTAACTTTTCACAGACGTTCGATCTAATGTTTTAGATGATGGGAAAATCGATGCTAACTTTAGTTTTAACCGCAGCCGGCGATTGATCAAGTTAGAACAGGCAGAGACTTTGAATTCTATTGATCCTTTAATCCACGATCCCAAAAAAGCCTACTTATGGTGAGGCAGTGTTCTAAGATCCCATAGGATAAGTTCCAGAAAAATTTTGGGATTAAGGGTTAGGTAGAATTGGTTTTGGCTCATTTTTTACTTTGACTGTTGTAGGAGAGAAAGGGGTTCATCGCGATTGTGAGCCCTGAGCCGATGGTACCATCTTTGTTTTGCGGAATGCTACGATGATCAACCAGTTAAATCTTGCTATGACATTTCAACCTTGCTGGAATGCGTTGTTGCCAAGTTATGCACTCTGGATATCATCGAAAGGAGATTTATGGAAACGTTGGTAAAAGAACATTAATATAAATCTTCATCTCAATCAATTGATGTAATTTTCGTTGAGAATAACTTCTTTGCAAAATTTAAAATGAGTCGTAATAATGTCACTGGATACTAAACACTGATTATCTAAATTTGTGCACTCAGTTCTAATTCTGTCGCATGTTTAGTTGTGGGCAAATCGATACATCAACCTAGGAGGAGGATATTATTATTACGTTTTTTTTAAATGAAACTTTGACTACGAAACTCTTATTTATCATGTGAAAATAATTCGTAATCGCGTGAGTATCCAGTTTGAACGGTGCAATCAGAAATAATAAATAAATAATAAAAATAATAATCACGATTTTGGTCTACCTCTTCGATTGTGATAAAATTTCGTTCTAAAACGTTTTAGATGTCGAGAAATTCAATTTTATCGTTAGTTTTAACTCCAAATTGTTATTAACAATGTCACAGTGTATAGTGACCCTGAATTCTGTACATCATACAGACAGTGACCCCAGAAAAATCATGTTATATAGGGAGTATACACACAAAATTCATATTGGCATACTTCCTAGATCCTACAAAGCTAATTCCAGGAATTGCTCGTTATTTTTGAAATTTTTCGGTTTTTCCGAAATTTCATAAGGGATAAGTATGAAAAAATCACGATTTTGGTCAACCTCTTCGATTCTGATGACCCTTCGTTCTAAAGCGTTTTAATGAAATTTAATTTTATCGTTAGTTCTAACTTAAGATGGTTATTAACAAGGTTACACTGTGTCGTGACCCTGAATTCTGTTAATCATATAGACAGTGATCCCAGGAAAATCATGTTATAGATTCTGCAGAACTAATTGCAGCAATTGCATGTTGATTTTAGTTTTTTTCAAAATTTCATAAGGGGGTATGTCAATTGATCATGGTGTTGAAAGCGTTCTGCCGATATTGCCTATATGTTGCCTATGTGCTAAGATTTCTGCCTTTTTTCAATAAACATCTTTTCCTTTTTCTTCAATTTTTAGTGCCGATAAATCCGAGCTTTAGTGATAATGATCCATAAATCTGTAAAACTGTCTGTCATGTAAAATGTACATACATACATGGCTCGAATCCTTTTATTCCGTTTGGGATTGAGTTTCTCTCAAACCGCTGACATAAAGGACCTTGTAAACCTTACTTTGATGATCGCATAGAGCAATTGATTTCATATAACCTTATTAATTATTTCCAAACTATGGCTATGTGCCACAAAGTATTAGTGTTGTCAATTTAACATGAGTTATATATAATCACTTGAACCCACGATAAGGTGCGTACTAAAAAAGGTAAAAAGGAATCTATCTTACGCGATGAAGTCATCAGTTAGTCGAATTTCCAATTGTAGTTGAGGCAAGCGGAACACAGAACAATATTAATGCCATAATTCCCGTTCACAATCGGGTAAAGACAAAATAAAAGCGCGCGATAGAAGAAAGGGGCGTTTAAGTGCACTCCACAGTTTACTACTAAAGAAGCGCTAAGCTATGCTAAAAGCTAAAATGCCGAGGAATTCACTATGTGTATACCCAACAAGGCCTAAAGAGAATATGTAAATTTCTCTACATCAGCATAAAAAAAAGAAAATTGTTACACGATGCTGGGAGGAATAATTCCGACGCGTTTTATTTCGAGAACCGTTGATACGCGGTTAAGGTTGCCATATATAGATTGTTTGCATATTAGCATCAACTGTATCCAGGCCGAGAAGTGTAATTTTATAATCTCTCGACAATTACTCTTTTAAATTTATTCAAATGACTTTTGCATTTAGCATAACAGAATTGTAGAATAAGTTGAATCGTGATTACACTAGTTCTTCGGATAAATCTCGTTCCAAGAGTATTCTTTTTCTACAGCCATTAGTGCAAATAGTATTTCACATTTTTTTTTAACATAGAATATGGTTTTTCGGAGAACCTAATTGATTGATACGGAACTGTGTAGCGTGAAGGTTTCTTGCCCCAATAAACACCGCTGCAGAGACCAGAAAAATCAGTTGGTTGGCGAAACGTCGGCATCAAATACTTCTATTGTGACGTTGAATTCATCCGGAAGTCAAGAATTTTCAACATATTTCAACGAATAATTGAATAAATACGAAAAGGAACGTATTGGATAGTAACCAGTTGAGATTTATTTACGAATTTCAAGTTATCCGAGACCATCTTCGAGCGCTTTTTCCGAACTGAATCGCAAAAGTAATTATTCGTTCTTTTTAGCTTCGTTGTCATATTCCGCAGACATAAAAACTGATTGCATTACTGGCTTTTCAGGAAAGCGTAAAGCTTGCACTCGGCACCGTCGGGAATTCGAGAGAAAATTAAAAACATTAGCGATGCCACTCGCATCTAATACAAATAATCTCTTCGGCGTTACTGTATGATGAAAGTTACATCTTACAGTAATAATCCCGATTGAAGTTTAGAGCAAAAAGAATTCATCCAATATCCTATGCAATTGAGCGGTTTTCCCATGTCAAAAAATGTAATTGTCCTCCATCTTTTACTCACTCAATTCAGTCATAAATAATTAGCAGTGATACCACAAAATCTAACAATATAGAAACTGACTGTTTCATATGTACCGCCATTTTACACATAATTTATAATGATGTTTAACATTAGTCGAGCCAAGTGGATCTTAAAGCTATTAACTTAACAACAGGAACTGTCAAAAAGTTCTTTCATGTGTGAGAAACAAGAAAAAAGTGGCACTGATTAGGACATTCATTTAGGATACAATTAGGTCAAGCAAAAGCGAGATTTCGCCATTCGTATTGGTTGTTTTAAAAACAGCCTAAGTAATAATTTGTAACTTTTCTTGAAACGGAAAAAACGTCTGACGTATAACTACAGTGAAAATTATGAAATAAAGATTGCCCGTTGAGAAGATAGGGTAGTATAGGTTGCTCACGAAGAAATTTATTTTTTCTACGGATGCTATACAATGTGCCACTTCTCTCATCGCTTTCATACTTTCAAAACGAAAGATTTCTCACGCAGTGAGAAATATCCGCCAATACAGTGAGATATAATTTCTCACAGTGAGAAATAATTTCTCACTGTTATCACGATAACCCAAGTCAGTCATGAATTGTTACATGTCAGATTGATATGACACGTTCTCCAAGTAGCCCATTGTTGGCGTTTCTATAACAACAAAACCGAAGCACTGCATAATTATTGCTGTCAACTTACCCAACGAAAATAGTTTTATTGTAATTTGTTATAATATAAACAGTTCAGATTCATTAAATATTGAATATAATGGAATACGAAGATTTAGAGTCGGAAAATACACCTCCAGAAATTATTCAGAAAGCAATAGATGTTTGCAATAATTTGCTACCAAGCACATCAAGAGAAAAATATGAAATCGTTTACAGAAACTTTATGGACTGGAAAATGAAAGCCAAGATAAATTCTTGTTCCGAAAATACCTTGTTAGTTTATTTTGAAGAGTTGTCAAGAAGATTGAAATCATCAACATTATGGTCTCAGTACTCGATGCTAAGGAGTACCTTAATGATTAAAAACTGTGTTGATATATCAAAATACGTAAAACTACGTGCATTTTTGAAACGCAAATCTGAAAAATATGTTCCAAAACAGTCAAAAACATTAACTTCTGAAGAAATTCAACAATTTTTAAAAGATGCACCTGATGAAAAGTATTTGCTGATAAAGGTATGAATTGAAAATTTTTAAATTGTTATCGGAAAATGAATGTTTGGTTTTGATTTCAGGCTGCTTTAGCTATTGGCCTTACAGGGGCATGTTGTTGTGATGAAGTTCGAAAATTAAAAATTGATGACATGGAAGATCTTAATTCGGCCCTTTCAATAAAATTACCCGATACTAAAACCAAGGTTCCTAGAAATTTCACAGTCGCAGGAGAATTCTACCAAATTTACAAAAAATATGTGAAGCTTCGACCATGTACAAATGAAACACGTTTTTTTTTAAATTACAAAAATAGCGGATGTACGAAAGAGCCTGTGGGGATAAATAAATTTGGCACCATGGCGAAACTAACAGCGAAATTTTTGCAATTACCGAACCCTGAATTATATACTGGCCACTCTTTTCGAAGGTCATCTGCGACTATTTAAGTTAATGCAGGGGCAGATCTTTTAACTTTAAAACGCCATGGGGGTTGGAAATCCAGCAATGTTGCTGAATCTTATATCGACAACTCCATAGCTAACAAAATGAAAATTTCAAAAAGTATAGTAGAATCCATTCAGCCTCCAGTGCCATTAGAACCTGAACACAACAATGCTGTGGAAGCTCAGTACGTTTCCCCATCAACTTCAACTTCGACCGCAGCTAATATTTCAATTACCGAAAACATGTTGAAACAAAACAACCTACCAGGAATTACTTTACAAAATAGTTCAAATATAACTGTTAATTACTATTTTAAATAAAATATAAAAATGACTTAATGACATACAAATATTATTGTATATGTATTTTAATTTTCAATACTTGAAAACAACGCATCCGTAGAAAAAGTACAATGTACAATTCGTGAGAAAACGACATATTTCTCACTCGCTTGATTTGCGGCACTCGCCTTCGGCTCGTGCCAACAAACTTCTGCGCTCGTGAAAAATATGTCGTTTTTCTCACTTGTTGTACAATATACTATTAATCACTGCATTTTTTTAAATCTATACTTTGACTACACGAGGAGAAAACCTATAATGTTCGAAAGATGTCGTGTAAGTCAGTGAAGATTAGTAGGTTATAGGCATAGGGAAAGACCTCACTAGACAAAGAGGTGAAGAACTTCGCCGTTCGATAGAAAAATGAAGTCTGGTAGGAAGAACTTCGCCAGGTTTTGTGCTTTACAATGAAGGGGTGACTCTCTTGAGCTCGTTTAGTCCGCCTATCTGGAATCTCTCGTGGTGGAACAATACACGAGATTTCTGCTGAACGCTGTCCAGACACCCATAGAAAAGGGAGAGATCTCCCAAAACTGTGAACGGGACAAATACTCACTTCCTACAGATTGTTGATATGGTGCAGAAACAAAGTGGATGCCAAGACAGTTCCCTGTAGAACACCATCGTGAATAGTTATTGAATCGTAGGATTTACGGTCGGCCGTGATTAGGGCTATGTTCACCTATGCCGCAATTATGTGGTTGTCAGGATCGGGGAGCGGCGTCTTGGATCGACTACACTATCTTGGTATGCGTGGGTATCTTGAGTGGTATAAGGTCAACTTCACCGAGGACTCTTGAAGCTATCGCCGGAATACCACCTCTACACTCATACATAAAAGCTTAAGCCATGACAACGGCGCTTAGGTTAAGACACCTAGGTCACTGAACTGAAACGCACTACTCTTTAAGTGAGGTCACTTCTAAGTGTCCCGACTAGAAACAAGGAAGATAGCATGATACCTGCATTTGTCTCACTTCTACCAAAATCCTTATCCCTGATAGAGGACATTGGAGCAACGAAACTCTCGCTTGGCGCTGCCACTAGGTGGTCCAGTATGGTTTACAGATGGTTCATAGTTCTGGAGTGAGAGTGCACCTTATAAGGGCAAAGATAACTATATTAGTGGCCCTTGGCGAGTGCTGCATAGTTTTTTTTTGGTGGAGGTCTACGCAATATTGACTTTCGCCTTGGAAAACTTGCAAAGAAACTATGTAAATAGGCATATATATTTTCTGCACAGACAGCCGGTTAGCCCTGGGAGCTTCCAAGTAATTTAAAATCGCATCAAGACTTGTGAATGCAGAGACAGGCTAAAGTAGCAAGAACAAAGTTCAACTCGTCTGGGTTCCAGGATGAGTTGCCTGGTGTCTTTGTTGGGCCGAAGCCAATGGTTGCTTTATCAATATGCGTGGGGGTCTCGCACTTCGAAGCCAGCTGAACGACTTGTAGCGGGAATGACTGCCTATGATACAGGTCGCGCTCTTTATCAATGAGCCTGGACAGAGACCCTCAAGGAAATAAGCAGGAGGGACATTAGACAGATGACTGAAATATTCTCGGTCGATGTCGTCTTAACAAACACCTTCATGTTATGAGCATCGCAGATGACCCCATATGTAGGAAATGCAGAGAGATGGGAGTAACTGCCTCTCACATTCTGTTGGAATGCCCAGCTTTGACCCTCATCAGGTAATGATACTTCGGCGTGGCAGAACTGCTGCCGGAGATTTCCGGAGGGCCACAAACCTGCTAGATCAGAATGAGCTTCTGAATACAGGGCGCACAATAGGCCCAATCCAGAGGCCTAGGAGCATATTCAGGATTAAAATCTCAGCCCGCAATCAATGACGATGATTAGCTAAGCTTTCAGACCCTGTATATCGGAAACGAAGTGTTTACAGGCTTTCCGTCCTATTTTGGGGCCTAGAATACATAATCAAATTTATGGCAATATTTTCAGA
Organism: Endomychus coccineus; assembly: GCA_958510875.1. NCBI lineage: Eukaryota > Metazoa > Arthropoda > Insecta > Coleoptera > Endomychidae > Endomychus > Endomychus coccineus. Next base: position 4,149,341 of record OY294070.1, read on the forward strand.
TACACCTTGTATATTACAATCATGAATTTGATTTGGTGGTTGATGGAAGTGAGTTATGTAAAGATCAATTATTGTTAGAAAGGATTAGGTTAGTTGTATTCAAAAACATTGAAAACACGGTCAACCTGACAACATTGTATGACGTATATGCCCGTATAGCGTCATTTCTATCTTACCGTGAACAGACTATATTCAATACTTACAGTTCTTTCCTAACGTTCTACCATTTTCATAGCTCCAACTCACTAAAAGCAATACGATCTCGAACGTTGCTATAAAAATAGCATTCGCTTGCCAATCGAAAAAAACTTCCATTATGTATTCATATAGAGACAAAGCTCGCTCATTCACAGAGAAACGCTCAAATAATAATTTGCCATAAATTATTCTGTATAAATAAAATTGTCTCGTATATTAGCTTTATGTTTCCTATACTGTTTGTTCCCACATTACAAACAGAATATAAAAGTTTTTTGTTTGTTTCCGGGTGAGTTTAATACTCATATCAACCGACAAATGAAGCTGCTTATTTTACGAACATAATTTTGAAAATTGCTCAAGAATTCATGTGATAATTTAACTGAGATCTCATTCATGTTGAGAGTAAACGTAACTCAATGTATATAAGAAACAATCACCATTATTCACTGAAATGTACCTTTTAGCTACCAAGTAATCATCATCAGATCAGAAATCAAAATCAGCCCGTTTAAATACTATTTGAAATTAACAGAGGGAAAGGCTAATTACTCTCAGCTGGGGAAGAACCGGAATTTAATAGTTTGCTTCCTATCTCTCCTCTTCCAAATTGAAAAAAAAAATGAATATTTGCTTGATAAGAGCAAAATCTTGATTTTTTCATACAAGAAAGTTCCTGTTTTTGTTCCAGTTAATTCCAAATTGGGGAATAAATTAATATTTGCTCAATAAGAGCAAAGTTTTGATTTTTTCATACATGAAAGTGCCTGTTTTTTGTTCCAGTGAATCCTTAATTGAAAAAAAAAATGAATATTCACTCAATAAGAGCAAAATTCCAATTTTTCATACAAGAAAGTGCCTGTTTTATGTTCCAGTAAATTTTAAACTGAAAAAAAATGAATATTTGCTCAATAAGAGCAAGATTTTGATTTTTTTATAAAAGAAAGTGCCTATTTTATGTTCCAGTAACTTTCAAATTAAAAAAAAATAAACATTTGCTTAATAAGAGCGAAATTTTGGATTTTTTCATACATGAAAGTGCCTGTTTTTTGTTCCAGTAAATTCAAAATTGAAAAAAAAAATATTTGCTTATTAAGAGCAAAATTTTGATCTTTTCATACAAGAAAGTGCCTGTTTTTCAATCCAGTAAATTTCAAATTGAAAAAGAAATGAATATTTGTTTAATAAGAGCGAAATTTTGATTCTTTCATACAAGAAAGTACCTGTTTTTTGTTCCAGTAAATTCCAAATTGAAAAAATAGATATTTGCCTAATTAGAACAATATTTTGATTTTTTCATACAAGAAAGTGCCTGTTTTTCAATCCAGTAAATTTCAAATTGAAAAAGAAATGAATATTTGTTTAATAAGAGCGAAATTTCGATTCTTTCATACAAGAAAGTACCTGTTTTTTGTTCCAGTAAATTCAAAATTGAAAAAAAAATATTTGCTTATTAAGAGCAAAATTTTGATTTTTTCGTACAAGAAAGTGCCTGTTTTTCAATCCAGTAAATTTCAAATTGAAAAAGAAATGAATATTTGTTTAATAAGAGCGAAATTTTGATTCTTTCATACAAGAAAAGTACCTGTTTTTTGTTCCAGTAAATTCCAAATTGAAAAAAATAGATATTTGCCTAATTAGAACAATATTTTGATTTTTTCATACAAGAAAGTGCCTGTTTTTCAATCCAGTAAATTTCAAATTGAAAAAGAAATGAATATTTGTTTAATACGAGCGAAATTTTGATTCTTTCATACAAGAAAGTATCTGTTTTTTGTTCCAGTAAATTCCAAATTGAAAAAAAATAGATATTTGCTTAATTAGAGCAAAATTTTCATTTTTTTCATACAAGAAAGTTCCTTTTGTTTGTTGCAGTAAATTCCAAATTGGGAAAAAAATATTTGCTTAACTAGGTTAATTGTAGGAATCATTATTTTTCGATATTTTAAAATTATGCAAGTCCCCATACTTATGAATAATTTGACTCACCTATGGTCGTCAGCACGGTCAGTGAATATAGGAACGCTTTAGCGAAAGTCCATTCGTAATGTTCCGCTGAAACTCCTCTAACGTTGCGATCCTGGGCGGGCTGACTCAGCACCGCATCTTCCGTTATACTTTTGATTAGTTCATCTTGAAATCGGGTGATCTCCATGGCCGCCAAACGCGTCCAATTGTCCCGATACAAAATGTTCAAACTAACCGTTATATCCCAAATGTTTTCGACCGTTTTCACACGCGCTTTCTCGTGTTTCGCTATCAACGCCGCATTCTGATTGGACAAATTCTTATCACTGTTCGAGGTGGTCGCAAGGATTTGTTGATACTGGTAACTACCGCCTCCTTCGATGGCCAAGAATATAATCGAACCAATCAGAGTGTATCCGAATAGGAGTATACATATACCTATATTCGTTGCTAAGCCCGCAAAGAACGCTTTTGTGTTATTACGCGTTTTCGCACTGAAACATTTGCAACACGTTCTTTCGGTTTTCGCTTTCGTTTCGCGTTTCGACGTCGCGCTCGTATTCGATTGATTTTTCTTCGAAACGCCCGGATATGAACTGTAATATTCTTTTTCCATTTTGAGGAAATCAATAGGGCTCGGTTCGGTCACGTTTCGGGTTTATTTCTGTGGCAAATTGCTATTAACATGTTAAATTCTCGAGCTTCTATGCGAGAAAATAGATACGGGAAGTTCGTTTATCGTGCAATCGGCATTTCATTTCGTCGTTCTGGCGGCAAATGCATTTACGTCATTTTCCACAATTCCAGATGAGTCCTATCTTTTGTGGAACAGCTCGCTTGTATCATTCGTTCTTAATTTCTGATTATCTCGGTTTGGCGAGGTTTATTTTTCACATTTCCAATGCGCCCAGTGAAAACTTCACGAAGGGATGATATTCATTGGAAATTATGGATTCTGAGGGTGTTTTCTCTGGCATTGGAACGATCCGAATGTAATTTGGAGTTCGATTTTGTTGGTATGATTTTTCAAATTACTTATATTCCCTTTAGTCTCTCGTCTTCATTCAGCGGCACTAAGACGGCGAATTTCAGTTCCGAGCAGGTTCAGCTGAAACGAAAAAAAGTCTTTCAATGTTGCAAATAATTGATAGGAAAGCTCCAACAGATTACCAATGATGAAAGTTTAATTCAGTCTATCGATTTCCATTCTGTCTGACTCGATAGAAGCTTACAATTCAGAATATCAGATGAAACATTAATATGGTATGTTACTGTTTTTCGGAAAGTGTCTTAAATTGTCTGCATAATAATATTAATAATAATAATAATAAATTCATTCGCCTCTTGATGTATATCATTGAACATAATTATACTGTGGAAAGAAAAATTGCAGAGGAGAATAAATGGATAGCCCTATAGAAGATCAAGTATGTGCGTTGGAAATGAGTTTGGGGAGGTTCAATAAATCTAAACTTGATTGTTATATGTATATACATTCTAAGGAAATAGGTCATACTAACACACATGCTTACTATATTCGTCTTTGCGTACGTTTCGGTTTCACGACATCAGAAGACGTATCAAAGTCTACAACAGAATTTCTAAAAACTAGTTTTATCTGCACAAAACGTCCTTATCGCACCAATTTCAACTAAAAATTCCCACGCCACTGAAGCAAACAGAAACCAGAATAATCGAAATTGTAACACATCGATGTTTTGAGTATATGAGTATGTATCCTTAGCAATTTTCTTATGAAATTCAAAGTCATTTCAAGCAATCTGAGATTAAGACTGAAACCAAAAAATATAACGCTCAAGTATTCACTTTCGAACCAGTTAAAGATTTATGAGGTAATGAGAAAGGTTTTCAAACCTTATTACAAATATTGGTATATGAGCATTCTACCTAAAATATTCTTTCAACATTAAAAAGACGCATGTAGGATCTAATGGTTGAACGTCTGTTCTATGATACACAGACTTGGAGTCACGTTTTATGTGAATCATCTCCAGAATAGATCTTTTATAATAATTGTATTTTTTTAGTTGAAATATCAACATTATTGTAATCAAATCGATGTTCAGCAAGGACGGTGAAATTTTCTAAGTTTTTGTTTCTAGTACTATACTTATGGCCTTACGTTTTTTTTGCATATATTCTTTAGAATTCGATAGAGGTCATTATTGAACTTGTAGAAAGTGTGACTCTTTCATTTGAATTGAAAGCGAACTTAGTGACACATTATCAAGATTTGTGAAAGGCTTTTGATTGCGTTCCACATTCTATCGTTATTGAAAAGTTGGGAAAATATTATATTGAGGATGTTGGCTTAGCTATGATCAGTAGATTTGACATTCTGGTTTGGACACCATCATTATGGAGGTCTATTCTTATCGATGGAGGAGATATTAATGGAGATAAAGCTATTAAAGGAATATTGAGGCAGCTGTGTGGACAAGGAAGAACTGGAACATGTCCAAGTATTGAAAATGTTAGAGTCGCCGATGGCAGAACTTTATCCGACAAAAGTTTACTGCTCATTGCCAGAAGATGTCCCGAACTTGTGCATTTACAACTACAGAGCTATACACACATCACAAACACAGCACTCTTCACCAAGCTAAATTGGTCGGACATTGAACTTGTTGATATCAGGGTACCTCAAGGTTTGGTGCTGGGTCCGTTACTATTCGTGATCTACGTAAACGAGTTTGCATAATTTCTGGAAGAATTCTTAACACTGCTTGTTGCAGATGACAACAATGTTTCTTTTGAGCTGCCGAAATATGTGAGATTGCTATGAGAAAGGCAGAAAAGATGGTTCTCTGCTAACAAGCTTGATTTGAATCATGAAAAACAGATAAACTAATCTTTAGTCTGCAGAGATTATTTCCGTGATTAGTTAAGAAACCAAAATGGAACTCTTCTCTTGGCATCGTTCAGGGAACCTCCAGTCCAAATTTTACGAAGGTTCGTTAACTTCCCTCCCTGATATAGATACATATATATATGAAAAAAAAGCTAACTTGTTCAAATTTCAGCCGATTACACGGAAACTACTGTCTAAATTTCAGCGAAAAACATTGAATAGTTGGCTGAAATTTCAGTTTGAGTGAGTTTAAATATCAACTGTCCAACGAGTAGAATTAAACTTTTCTTTGTGGCAAAAAATAGGTAATTTCATGTACTTTCATATGATACTAGTCAAGATTAACTTTTTTAACGTTCAATTAGTTTTCCTGAACGATGCCAATAAAAGAGTATCATTTTGGTTTCTTAACTAGTCACCGAAATAATACAACCAATTGTTAACTGGAAAATCAACCTCAAAAATGTCCCAAATTCCCCTTTTTTGGCCAAAAGGGTATCCCCCTTTTTTGGAATGTAAAGATTTTGAGATTTTGATATTTTCATTAAATAATTTGATGAAATCGCATTTTTTTGCACCAATTGACTCCACTAATAAGCGCGCGTTGCCAAATGTAAACAAGACTCGGTTCGCTACGATTACAAATTTATTTGTTCGAGCGAATTATAGATGATACATTGTTGGATTTATTAGACTAAATACCATGAAGAATTCCGGGTCCATAAAGCCTTCCACTCAGATAAGCATGAGGTATATTCGTAGAGAGCATTTTAATTAGCTTGCAGCTAAGGAATATTATGCATCAGTGAAGGGGTAATGGCAGCAGGTGTTGTTCATGGAAATGGGGTTAAGTGAGGGTTCAAGCTTGAAAATGTAAATTTTATTTTAATTTATGTGGATGAAATTCGAGTAGGTTTAGTAGTTGTTGTTGTGCGGGTAAACTTGTCAGAGCTGGAACATATATATTAATATTATACATTGATATAAGCGTGTTTGTATTCGCGAATATAATTCCCTACATAGAAAGTACATTAAACAAAACAATGTACGCGAATTTGTTTGATGTTGTTGGATAGCCAAGTTACGTTTTACTCAATTTGTTACATGGTTGTAGTGTCTGTATGTGAATGTTAGATCGAGTGATTAGTATGATGAACAACAAATCTTTATTAAGGGAATTGGTTCAGTTAGATATCTATGGAGAATAATCGTATTTGCATATGATATATTGAATTTGAAATTCAAGTGATTTCGGAAATGTTTTACTGACCTACAGCCGACTCTAATGTTGGCCAGGAACAACGCTAAGACTGTCAACAGTATCTAGTCCAATTTATTATATTACATATGGCATATATCATCCTGTAATTTAGGCCCAATTGTAAGTTGACACCGACAATTCCAAGTCGCAACTAACAATTAGTTATAATTGCAAATTACGACTTACAATTAGCTCTAATTGCAAATATTAACTGAGAATTGAGGCTAATTATAAGTTGACACTGACAATTAGGCCTAATTGTAAGTTACGACTGACAAATCACGACTAATTTCCAGTTTCAACTGGTAAATAGGCCCAACTGCAAGTTGACACAAACAATCGGGCCTAATTGTAAGTTGCAACTTGAAATTGGTGCTACTTGCTAGTTAAGACTGACAATTAGCTCTGATTGCTAGTATAGACTGGTAATTAAGCCTAACTGTAAGTTAACACTGACAATGAGGCCTAATTGCAAGTTGAAACTGGCAATTGATGCTAATTACAAGTAACGACCGATAATCACGACTGATTGCAAGTTATAATAGGCCCAATTAAAAGTTGACACTAACAATCAGGCTTTTTTTTCCTGTTGCGAGATGGTTGAAATCCTTTATGGGCACCTTATGGTCCTGTAACATCCCATAAGCTAGTGTGGGAGTCCCTGAGTCCGAATTTTAATCACCTCAGATATATCCACTAAATTTTCCACCTCGTGTGGTGGGCTTGATCCTGCAACCAGGACAGTCTCGATGACACTTGGGCTTGACGGCCCAATGTATCATGCCCCATCTCTTTCGTGGGCCATCGGAAAATTTCGCCGTCACTGGATTACCTGGTCATAAAAATCAGGCCTTATTGTAAGTTGCAATTTGCAATTAGTGCAAGTTGAGAATTATAATTAGCGCTAATTGTAAGTATTAACTGGTAATTAAGTCTAATTGTAAGTTGACAATTAGGCCTAATTGCAAGTTACAACTGCCAATTAGTGCGAATAGCAAGCTACGACTGCCAATAATTAGTACTAATTGCAAGTTACGATGGACAATAAGCAATGTTGCAAGTTGTTACTGACAAATAGGCTCAATTGAAAATTAGGCATAATTGATAGTCGCAAGTGGAATTTAGTGGTAATTGCAAGCAGTAACTGGTAATTAGGCCTAATTGTCAATGTCACCAAGACGTTATTGGACCATGGTTCACCAGATGCTGATATTTTGTCGGTTACGGGGTACAAAACTTTCCATCTCTAGCATGGTAATATTCAAGATCTCGTTAGCACATTGCGTTATGTCTTCACATTCAAAACAAACGCTTCTCCAAGGAAACTGGGAGAAAAATATGCGAAAACCATCCCAGTCTGCCGGAGTTATAATGCCAAACTGTGCGTGGATGTGCCGAATTGGTTGGTACAGGTCCTGATTGTGAGTCCCTATTTTTCTTCATCGGTTTCGGACAGAAAAATCCACCCACACCCAAACGTGCAACGGAAATGACTGTTTACGTCGTCATTGATACAACATGTTGCTCCCCGAGTTTGTAATAGAGTTGCGATATCAAAGCCTTTGCGAACTCACATAATACTAGTTCTTTCAAAGCAATATTGTTCGGAACACAAAGTTACCAAACAACAAACGATTACTTCTATCTAATAGATGACGTTACGTTGTTCTATGGGTACGAAACCCATTTCATTCGTTTCAAACGTTTTAGATTTTGTTCAAAGTATGCATACACGTAGAGTGACACTTAATATGGTTCAAATTAACACGAAATGGAAGTAAGCACGTATTTGCGGCATTGTTAGAATTATAAACAGTACATACAGCGTGCACGGTTAATTTACATAACTTCAAATTGAATAATAACATGTAGACGTTAATATTGTTTCAATTAGACTATATAGTTGAGGAATCAGAATTGAAAGGGCGGAACTAGTACTTCGCATGAAAGCGAAAATTTCTCGGTCTAGTTTTTGATCCTCGCAGTGCCGGATCTATGATAGGCGAAAGGGGGTAACTGCCCCAGGCAGCTCGTTCTGTATGGCGGCAAAATGAAAGTGCAGTTTCAATTAAAATTTGTTTTTCTCCCATCATTTTTAGGAGACGTTTCCTTAGAAACAAGAAGAAACATGTGGTTCCAGCTGGATGGTTGTTTGGCGCATTATAACCGGAACGTACGTCAGCATTTAGACGAACAATATCCGAATCCGAAATGCCATTAGAAGCTTGTTCAGGGATGAAATTGAACCAGCGGTTTATCTACCGAAATTAAACAAAATAAAAGCATCGAGAATGATGGAAGACATTTTGAACATTTGCAAGCTATTCGTTGTTAAAATTTGAGTAATCATAATTGTTTTGTGCATCTTTTGTTTCATTGTTATTACTGATGTTCCTGGGCCCGTTGGCCTTCAAACACGCTTCAAAACTAGTTTTGAACCAGTCCTAAGCTTGGATAAAGTGAGAAGGAAGGCTCGATGTATTAACAATTTCATGCTGAGTGTGATCTTTTCAATTTAGCAGTTACCATGGCTATGTGATTTGCTTTTCTCGCAAAAGGAACTTGATCCGATTGAGGTACTCGAATTTTTAACATTTCCTCCTATAAATCGGAGAACGGATGGAGATATCGCGATGCGGTTTTCACTAAAATTTAGTTTATGATGGCTAAGGGTCTGTTAAGGAAATAGTCCCGTTCCATTTAACTTTTTTTTTTAATCACAATAATGCAGATAACGCCTCCTTGTTAAGCTATTGCATATAGCTTTTATCGCGGGCTTTGAGCGCGGCGAGCGAATCAAGAAATTCCGTAAAGAAAAATAATGTGAGACCTAAGCAACTAACATGTGTCAAATTAATTAATTAATTTGAAGTTTCTAAAAGTGAGAAATTTCGCTATTTTATACGAATGTTATAACACTCTAGCGCTTTAGACTCCGGGATTTTCACGTGGCCTATCGAAATTAGAAGGTTCGAATTATCTAAAAACATAATTGAATGAACTCCAGACGTCCTCTGCAATTAGCTACGAACGAAATCATTTTGACATATGCCTCTAGGAGCTCGCTACTCGTCAGTTAGAGTTTATACGTTAGACGCGCGTAGCAGAGACCTGAGAGTACCTGTTTCTATTAAGCTATTGCATATATTGCATATAGCTTTTATCGCGGGCGACCGAATCAAGAAATTCCGTAACAAAAAATAACAGGAACTCGTTTATGTTGCGCTCTCTCGGGTGACTAATATTGAAAGATTGTGTATCACGACAAAAAACGATAATTCTACATTCAAGTTTTATAATAATGGAAGCCAAGCTGCATCGACTGCATCTTTGTTGCAAAAATTCAAAAGACTGCCTTTAAATAGTGTTCAGACGACAGCTCAAAGTGTCTTAGATTTCATTAGTAATAGAAATGGCATTTCAATAATGACTTACAATTGCCAAAGTCTAAATAGTCACAAATACGATTTACAATATTCAGTTACGAGACAAACAAATGTGTTACTTCTTACCGAAACTTGCATGGCGCATGATAAACCGATTGAAATACCTAATTTCAATTGTATTGTTCAATTCAAACGAGATACTGTTCCAAATGGTGGGGTAGCTATTTACCAAAATAATAATAATGTTACTAATATTATGACTCCGAATATTGAAATACATATTGCACACGTTAGCGATGTCAATGTTAGGCGCTCATTTGTTGGAGATATTTGTGCGTGCTTATGCAAACTTAGAAATGGCCTACACATAGTCATGGTAGCAATTTACATTTCTCCGAATCCAAAATTGGACGAGGTAGAGCATTTTATTCATCGCACTTTACTGGAGTACACTGAAGAATGGTCGAAAATACTTGGTACAAATGGTAATAAATTTCCACTTATCTTGGCTGGCGATTTCAACATCAACTTCGCTGATAAAAATCAGAGCGGTTGACAACTTTTCTTTCGGAAAAATTGAATTTGAAAATGAATAATGATCCACAAGAATCCACAACAAAATATGGGACCATCATTGACCATATTTAGAGATATTTAGAGGATATCAAGTCTCAAACTTATGTCTCTTATTCCAGTTATTCAGTTACCATAAACCTATAGTTTCAATGATAACAAATTCCTGAATAACCTACATGTATTGTAAGATAATAAAAAAATATTTTGAACGATATTAACTTCTCATTTATTCAATAAAAGAAAAAAAATTGTTTTCTTATCGGTCACCACGCTCAAAAAGTGTAACTTGAATTAATATCAAAGAAAAAACTTGAATTAAATTATCAAAGAAAAAAAATACTGCATAAATTTAAAAAAATAAATAATTATAATTGCATAAGTTGAGAAAAAATGCTATGCAATAGCTTTACCGCGGCAGTCCCCGAGTGCCACACGTATCTTTTTTATTTATTTGTTTTCAACTAAACGGTTCAACCATAAAATGCTCTTACAAAGGAGATCAAAAATATTCAAAGAAATCGGTTGAATGGTTCAGGAGATATATGAATGTAAATATTGAAAAATGCATTTAGCCTCTTCCCCCTCCCTTATTATGACATGTACGAGAATTTTTTTTAGCCGAGAGAAACGTGCAGCCTGACTAAGAGGTGAGAGCGGCCGTTGAAGTGGTGCTGCTGAATAACTCAAACTAATATATTGATAAATACTTATTTCACATCATATTGTTAGCTTAAGTATTTAAACGACGAATGGTATTGGAAACTTAGGTCTTCAGAAACAAAATAAAATGGAGGAAAAATGTCCCCTATCGTTGTCGATAATAGAGGACAGTCACCGCAGAATCTTCCGAATACCGGTTATGGTGGGTTCTTTTACCACAGAATGAGAATTTATAAATTGTGCGTCTACCGTCTTACGTCGTTTAATCACCTCCTGAAGTTTCACATTCAAAATTCCGAATATCCGGTATTTTGTTAACGTCACAAAACGTTTTCTTTACTCAACGAGTATAAAATGACTATCCTCATTGTGTTCATATAAATATTAGACGATGTTCGTGTAACCGAGCAAAATCTGACTGGTAACCGCGTCTGTTGGTAGGGGGAAACGAGCCATCCGGTGTGAAATACCACCCAAAGAAATTCGAGATTTAATCAAGAAGCGTCCTCATTCTGATCGTCGTCGAGGTTAGAATTAGAATGTATCCAAGCCAAACGTATTTTAATTCCGATGAGCTAGTATAACAGACTATTACGAACACAGTGCTCTCGAATGAATTTCTCCTATAGAGTTGGTAGCACTGATAATTTGCGTTTAATGTGACCTTCCCAGCTTGTAATTGGAGCGAAAGTCCTGCCACTGTTACTAGGAAATTCCGAAATTGCAATATTTAGTTTGGGCGTCCTTTGTGAAATTCATTATCTGCTCGAGGCATTCTCCTAGTTTCGACTAATTCAATTATTTCGCTTTTGAAGTTTTTGTCGTCTACATTTATGTCGAGTTTTGCCTAGTTTCTGACTGGGTGAAATTAAATAAGAAGGTTTATCATGATACAAGCACGAAAATTGCAGCGTTGCATGAAGACAGTAGTCTTTTAATCAATGGCGTGATCTTGTCTATATTATTATTATTATTATGTTTGAAAAGGGCAGAGGCTAAAGTCCTATTACGCCCAAAATACAAAATGTGAACAGTACCTAATAGTTTACAATACATTTAAAAATGGAAGTATCCTCCGATGCAATGACTATCGAAGCTGGTTTTCCACAGGGATCTGTTTTGGCACCAACTTTGTTCTTGCTTCATATCAACGATATGCTGGGAGAGACCACCTACCCCGTCGACAGATTTGCAGATGATGATACACTTCATACTGCTTTGTCATCTAGAGCATATTCAATAAAACCAGAGGAGCAAAACAGAGACAGGTTGACGCAATTAATGGAGATCTGGAAATGATTTTGAAATGGGGATCTGATTTTTCTGTAGAATTCAATGCAACCAAAACTCAAGCTTGCGTTTTCTCCAGAAAGGCAAACCCCACAATTCCTAATATAATGATGTGAGGTACAACTATTCCTATGAACTCTCCCTTAACAATGCTCGAGATCACCATCAACGGCACCTTCTCATGGGACGATCCTATGAGGTCCATTGCGAAAGCCGCTTCACGAAAAATTGGTTTTCTATTCCGTGCCAAGAGCTACTTTACATCCCAGCAGATCCTCATCATCTAAAAAGCACAGATTGGACATGTCCTGGTACAATTCACCTGTTTCCTAAACTTACGCTGAAGCTGTTAGATTCTATCCAGAAGAGAGCTATCCGATTGATCGATGATGTAACACTTACGAGTTCATTGACCACTCTAGAGCATCGTAGAAAGATGGGAGATCTCTCCCTTTTCTATAGATATTTTTCCATGGTCGGTGTCCATCAGAAATATCGTCTGTTGTTCTACCATGAGAGATTCCAGATAGGCGGACTAGACGAGCCTGATACAACATTATGAATTGGAAACGAAGAAGTTTTGAATTTTCTTTGGATGTAATCAAGAACTCCAAGACCTGAGAAACCCCTCGAGAAAGTAACACGCCAAAAGAAAAACACCGCGATGAACGTTGTGTATGCGTTGAAACGTCAATGCCGACTTCCATACGGCTCCGGACGTTGATTAAGTCGCTATTCACGACGATAACAGAATGCAATCGGTTCTTTTCGGAACCATAAACTCTCATGAACGGTACTTAAATGCAAAATCTTCGTCATCATTATAGGACAGTGGTGTATTGGGCACATTGTGCCCCACAGGACCAGTAGCCTATTTTATTTTAGCAGGTTGGTGGACAGCCAGAAACCCAGAATACTGTCAATGATTCCGTCCAGGAGCAACTCGTACTTTGCCGGAGTAACGATGCGGGAGGGATGGCAAAGCTGCGCATTCCAACAGGATGTGGAAGGCAGTTAGAGTCACCTTTCGATATGTCCTGAATACAGGGTCATGTGACATGCCTATAATATGCTGGTGTCTGTTAAAACGACAGGAAGGATTCCAGTCATCTCTCCAAGGTACCTCCTTACGATATGTGATGATGTGAAAACGCAACATTAGCATGGTGGAGTTGTGATACTTGAAGTCAAGCTGAGATTACAATATCATGGAATGCATTGACTGGTATATTAACAAGGCGATGAACTTGAAATCCCTTCAAAGGAAAATGTAGATAGATCTCTAGAGGATATTATTAAGCTGATCTTCCTATTACTTCTTAACGAGTTACTACTCTATACGTAGTGTCATTAATTACTAATCTAAGTATTACAATAAACCTTGAAATCAATTATGGTTATAATTCCTCCGAACTAATTATCACCAAGAACCTGGCTATTACATGGCGATCCTGAGAGGATCTCCATGTTAAATCCAGAGGTACAAAGGATCGCCATGAATATCACATGGAAAATAATGATAGATCTCTAGAGGATATTATTAAGCTGATCTTCCTATTACTTCTTAACGAGTTACTACTCTATACGTAGTGTCATTAATTACTAATCTAAGTATTACAATAAACCTTGAAATCAATTATGGTTATAATTCCTCCGAATTAATTATCACCAAGAACCTGGCTATTACATGGCGATCCTGAGAGGATCTCCATGTTAAATCCAGAGGTACAAAGGGTCGCCATGAATATCACATGGAAAATAATGATAGATCTCTAGAGGATATTATTAAGCTGATCTTCCTATTACTTCTTAACGAGTTACTACTCTATACGTAGTGTCATTAATTACTAATCTAAGTATTACAATAAACCTTGAAATCAATTATGGTTATAATTCCTCCGAATTAATTATCACCAAGAACCTGGCTATTACATGGCGATCCTGAGAGGATCTCCATGTTAAATCCAGAGGTACAAAGGGTCGCCATGAATATCACATGGAAAATAATGATAGATCTCTAGAGGATATTATTAAGCTGATCTTCCTATTACTTCTTAACGAGTTACTACTCTATACGTAGTGTCATTAATTACTAATCTAAGTATTACAATAAACCTTGAAATCAATTATGGTTATAATTCCTCCGAATTAATTATCACCAAGAACCTGGCTATTACATGGCGATCCTGAGAGGATCTCCATGTTAAATCCAGAGGTACAAAGGATCGCCATGAATATCACATGGAAAATAATGATAGATCTCTAGAGGATATTATTAAGCTGATCTTCCTATTACTTCTTAACGAGTTACTACTCTATACGTAGTGTCATTAATTACTAATCTAAGTATTACAATAAACCTTGAAATCAATTATGGTTATAATTCCTCCGAATTAATTATCACCAAGAACCTGGCTATTACATGGCGATCCTGAGAGGATCTCCATGTTAAATCCAGAGGTACAAAGGGTCGCCATGAATATCACATGGAAAATAATGATAGATCTCTAGAGGATATTATTAAGCTGATCTTCCTATTACTTCTTAACGAGTTACTACTCTATACGTAGTGTCATTAATTACTAATCTAAGTATTACAATAAACCTTGAAATCAATTATGGTTATAATTCCTCCGAATTAATTATCACCAAGAACCTGGCTATTACATGGCGATCCTGAGAGGATCTCCATGTTAAATCCAGAGGTACAAAGGGTCGCCATGAATATCACATGGAAAATAATGATAGATCTCTAGAGGATATTATTAAGCTGATCTTCCTATTACTTCTTAACGAGTTACTACTCTATACGTAGTGTCATTAATTACTAATCTAAGTATTACAATAAACCTTGAAATCAATTATGGTTATAATTCCTCCGAATTAATTATCACCAAGAACCTGGCTATTACATGGCGATCCTGAGAGGATCTCCATGTTAAATCCAGAGGAACAAAGGGTCGCCATGAATATCACATGGAAAATAATGATAGATCTCTAGAGGATATTATTAAGCTGATCTTCCTATTACTTCTTAACGAGTTACTACTCTATACGTAGTGTCATTAATTACTAATCTAAGTATTACAAGAAACCTTGAAATCAATTATGGTTATAATTCCTCCGAACTAAGTATCACCAAGAACCTGGCTATTACATGGCGATCCTGAGAGGATCTCCATGTTAAATCCAGAGTTACAAAGGATCGCCATGAATATCACACGACGATTCATTGTTAGTTTAGATATCACAAAAGACTTGGGCATAGAACTCTGCCTCTTCCAACTCCTCCAAGCTTCCATCGACCAGTAGACACCACAAGAGGGGACATGAAATTTCTCCCTGTGAACAGCCTCTTGTAGCGGTGGTTTGTACAATGCATCCTTCATTGGCATTACTTGAAAACATGATCTTGAGGTCAAATTTTCATCTGACAGCTAATTCCATACGACCAGCATTGGACGAAAACAAATTTCGATCAGAAAATACATTAAAAGGTGTATAATTTCAACACGTCGTAAATTTACCCTGAAATTGTAACGTTTATTGCTTTTTCTTGGGTTATTCGCGAATGCAGTAGCAAATGCTTTTCCGACATAGTTCACGTAGAGAAATGCAATAGGAAAAGCCAGCTAAGGCATTCCTGTCGCGTCTTTCCTAACAACTGGAATTGTTTAGTTTAGTGTGTCTTCATAGATAACAACTGTACACAATTACATTGAGTTACTAACGTTGGAATTAAAACCCGGAGTTAATACTGCCACGTATGTAGTTTCAGGGCTTCTGTAAATTCGGTGCACGTTCACATGCAGGAAAATTTAAGGTGCACTTCACGGTCCATTAACAATTTCGAATGAAGTGTCTCGTGAACTTCTATTACGTTACAATGATTTCCTATTTGTATCTCAAATATACGAGATCTTGGAATAAGTAGTGATAAAATTATAATAATATTTGTCGTATATTTGTTCCCTGAATTTTCGAAAGCCTTTGATAGGGTTAATTATGACCGTATTGCAAAAGTCCATGCATTTGATTTTGAAAATTCTTGGTTATCGGATAGAGTTAGTGACTTGATGGCGACGTTTCGACTACAATTACAGGTGGAATCTACAGGGCAGGCTTGAGGTTCCGTAGCGGTATTTATTTTCTTTATTTCGGGGGTTAAATTCGTTCTGGCGCCTGACCCTGCCGTTGTGTGGCCATGTGCGAAGTGTAATTTTTGCTTCGTGACAATATTCAAGGCATCACAAAACCAGCTTTCAGACGGTTGACCCGACGTAGAGGTGTCCAGCGTATCTATGGACTCATGTACGAAGAAAACGTAATCAGAGACGCTGTCACTTACACGGAACACGCCAAACGAAAAACTGTCACCGCGATGGACGTTGTCTATGCGTTGAAACGTCAAGACCGAACTATATACGGCTTCGGAGGTTAATTACGCGACTTTCAAAACACAATCGGTTCTTTTCAGAACCACAAACTTTTATGAACGAACTTTCCCCCTATTACCTGTGGCTTTGTAGATATATTCAACAATCCATAATGTTATATATTCAGGATGCAGTGGAATATAATGGTTCACTTAGAAATTCACATAAGGCACACATAGCTTAACAAATGAAATGAGAAGGAAAAAAATCATATTGATCACATAGTATCTCTAATTTAACATAGCATTTAACATAGTATCTCTAATTTAACATAAAATCCTCAACCAGACGATTATATTCTCTGCCTTGGAAACTATCTTAAGCATGTAAGATAGTTGTAACGATTACGTTCATGAAATTTCAACTTTCTGTTATTACATATCTGTGAGAACTGCCCATTGATTTGCCCGTTCTCTTTTCTGAGAAATGTAATATTACCGTTATGATTTTAACTGTTTACCCACATACACCCATGTTACACTATGAATACCGGTTATCTATAACGTTGTTTGCGGTTTTTTTCTAACATACTTGGAACTAATATGATTACTGGGATGGAATATTAATCACAGCGTTTTTTCTTGTCATGAATCTTTTCATTAAATACCAAGTAACATAGTCTCGTACTGTATTGGTAGAAACGTGAAACAGAGAACCCTATAAAGGGTACAAATAAGTAGCCATGTTTAATTAAAGGTCCAGATTGAGGAATTAACTCAGGCGATTAAATTCAGCCTGAGATAGAGTTACGTGTAAAGCAATTTAGCTCCTCCTCAGGACTAATTGTAAGCTTAATCTCAATCAACTTTTTACTGCAGGGAGAAGCGGAACATGCAGGTTTGTATTATCTGATTTGTTGCCAACTTTACAAGCAGAAAACATGTAGTATATTACACCCATTTCGAATAGTTCATATGAAATCGGACTTTGGGACATGAAAATGCCATATTTTCCATTCAGCACTATCTCCCGGAAATGAAACAAGTCTCAAACGATGAATAGTCTTATGATGACTTGCAACCATAGGATAAGACCCAATAGTTGAAGTCTTAGTAGCCTTGGAAAAAACAAAAATTTATTTTACGTCAATTAGTTTTTTACAACTGTCAATAGTTTATAGCGATCTTAGTTCTTCCTTTAGTCTTTAGGCTACAATGTTTTCGAATTTTTTAGTAGATGTACTACGCTACTTCTGGTAACGATTGACGTATTAAGCTTTAACGACATCTATGAGGGAACCAATTTACTACAACGGCTTTTTTATAAACTTTCGGTGCTTTAGTCAATGAACTGTCGAGTTGTGTGCATAAGGTTAAGGTGATCAATCAGAACGCAAGGAAATTGTATGATCGGTCATCGATCACGTGATCAGGTTCTATCTGTCAATGCTTGACGTCGTAGCTATAACACCATCTATGATGGTGAAAACATCGCGGAAAATATATCATCTCAACTATCTGACAAAAATGAACATCTTGAGTGGTTTTCTCTGGCCTTGGATGAGTCAACGGATGAGTCAGAGACTGCTCAGGTGTTGATGTTTACTCGAGGAGTAGATAAAAGGTATGAAGTGTATGAAGAACTTTTTTTGATATTGAAAGTATTCACGGCACGACTATTGGGAAAGATATTTTCAAGGGAGTTGAAAATTCCATAAATAAAATGAAAAACTTGAAATTTATTACAACTGATGGAGGCAAGGAGGCAAAAACATGTGTGGTAAAAATAAAAGTGTGGTTGCTCTTGTGTCATAGGCTATAGAAAATGATGTTGGTTCAAAACCATTAGCCTTACATTGTATCATTCATCAACAGTCCTTGTGCGGGAAATGTTTGGATATGTCTGAAGCTCTAAAACCAGTCATATCAGTTGTTCATTTCATCAGATCCACTAGGCTGAATCACCGACAATACCGCGAGTTTATTAAAGAGTTTGGAGAAAATGACTTACGCTGACTTAGTTGCGGAAAAGTCTTTCGGCGGTTGCTTAAGTTACATTTTCTGCGATTGTACTTGTCATTAATCTTTACCTAGCAAGTAAATAAAACCAAGTTATCATTATTCTGTGTCTATTGACAACAACAATAACAATAATAAGCCATTAGCTGTCCGCTTGGCGACCCAAATGACATAATGCTCAAGTTTATTGTTCCCATAACTCCTAAAATTTTCATCTAGCCTATTGTTAAAAGACCTACTTTGTGCTGTATGCTGCTCTTGTTTACACTTCTTGTATGACTCAGTATGATGGTAGTTGGTTGAAGAAATAGCACTTGATGATTTTAAGTTATTTATTAACATAATACATTTATGTACAAACTACACTAAAACAACTGAGTTGACTTATTTATGAAGGCAAGTTTTCCTAGAATCCCATTCTCGACTGGATTCCAGATATGACGTAAATACATTAGAAGCTATAATAGCTAATATACAGAAAATGAATTCTCATAATTATTATCAATATGTACAAAAATATGAATATGTTAAGCTTTAACATACTTTGACCTAAATAAAAGCTTAGACAAGATCCACAATGTGTTTTATTCAGTGTAGTGTTCATTTGTAACACAATAAATTTCCAGCAAGTAAATACCAGTTCAGTATTAAAAAAGTATAATGTACTTATATCACATAATGAACTCTAATTTCTGATTGCTCCGGAAATGTTGCGAATAGATTTCAATGGATTCATTTGACGGAACAATAACTATTCAGTGAATCGTTGATGATAGGAAAGGAACGAATTCGAAGCCGGTAAATGGAAACAGAACTTAGGAGATTGTTCGATATATCATTATCGGCGGAATTCTCAGCAGGTTGTGTTTCAAAGAGTCGTATCGTAGAGGCTTTTGAATTATTCAAACTTCAAACACCGCGATGTTGATTTCTTCAAGTTTACATAACGTGTGACTGCACTCGTGCAATCTAGCAAAATCACTTGATAAATCACACGGTTCCGTCGTGCTTGTAGAATAAAGTGTTTCGTAAAGAACATTATTTCTCTTTGCTTGATTTTAATTGGATATAAGATCACATAAGCAGTTGTATAAATGTTCCTTCTAGTTTGACCCACATAACATTTTGAACACGACACGCAATCGATTTTGTAATTTCCAGATTTGTCGCAATCGGGAACTTTATCAAAGATACTGCCTAAACTGTATTTTTCCTTGTTTTAATTATTTATTTATCAAAGATTTGTCGTAACCATTGTCTGTCGCTATTTGCTGAAGTTTCTCAACTTCGTTGTTGATGATTGATTGGTTTTGACAAATCAAACTAGAACACATATGACCATGTCCTAATAACCAACAGAACCAATTACGTTTATCCAACAGAACGAATCGAATTATTGTAGAAATTTCCATTGAAATATAAATTGAATTAAAGTATGATGAGGGTTTTAGATGAGCACATGTCTACACCAAGGGCATGCATCACGTTGCCATATTATACGAATAATAATATGACCGTGCTAATTCCACCAATACGGTAGCTTTGCTGGATGGCATGCGAACTATTTTGTTTCATTGTTTGTTCAGTCATGTTTAAATAGGGATTAGAGCAATGTGGAATAATCCGATCAATAATCATCGACTGAATAATCGCTCACAAATCCAACTGTTTAGCTTCGACGAGCGAAATGTTACCGCTTTAAAGAAACATGACTTCGTTGACTGAATTAGCAGTCTTTTTTTCAGTTCTGAGTAATACAAAGGGAAAAAAATTATAGGATGTAAATGATAAAATAAAACTTTTTCATAATTGCCTCTATCGTTACCTTCCAGTATATTGAAAATGACATCTTAAGTGTTGAAATGTATGAATCTGTAAACAAGCGGAATGCCTCAAGAGACGGTTCTTGGTCCTCTAATATTATCAGACCTTCCCCATGTCATACGTTCTAGATAAATAAATAATAAATAAATTTATTCGCTCTCATAAATACATATGTTTACAATAGTTGCCAATACATTATTAATATTTTATAAATAAATTATTATTACATGATTTTAAATAATCATTAAAATGTAAGTTGAAGGTAATGAGGCAAGTAGAGGGTGGTCGATAGATACCTGTTAAAATGATCTTTTTGTCGTTATAATGGGTTTCCAAGTTTATCACTTTACAGTTACTTATATTAATAATTTTGTAATTAAAACTGATATTATTTTTAACATAAATTATCAAACCATCATTTTTGTTGATATCACCTTCATTGTAAATCACCTGATAACCTTCCAAGCTAACAATTTTCCATGTTTCGGACAAAACTATACAATCAAATTTATTATTATTAAATTCATGGAGAACAATTTTTAGTTCATCTATATTTTTAGCTAAGCTACGAATATTATTGTGGAATATTTTGAATGTTTCTTGTTTTTCATTAGATGAAAATGCTTTACATTCATCTACACTTTTCATTATAATAGTTTCTATGGTTTTTATTTGAAAATCTCTAACATATCTATCCATTTTGTATATGAACTATTAATATTGTAAGACAAAAAAAAAGAAAAATTTCAATTACACAAAAGTATTTATCTACTATTTTTATATGATTTTTACAATTTATATTGAAAGCTAAGAACTAATTAATAAGTTTGACATTACAAGTTTGTGACTATTTGATAATTCATATAATTAAAATCGTTTATTTTTGTTTAGTTTCCTTGGATGTGCTTCTCAAGTATTTTCTAGTTGTGTCGATATTACCCCTTGCAGCTATTTTCGATTTTTCGCTATTTTCCACTTCTAGTTTTCTGCTTATTCCTTCTATTGCTTCTATTTCCTCAATCTCTTCAATAGATCGCCTATTTGGTGTGGCCGGGGCACTATTAGCTTTAGTTTCAGATTCGGCAAGATTTCCATCAATTTTTTTAATTTCGTCTACTGAGTATATGTCTCCATTGATATGTATTTTGTTCTTTTTTATAAAGACGTTGTAATTTTTTTCTTTGGCTAGCTTGAAATGTTTTCGTAGAATTTTATGGTCTTCTTGTTCTTGTAGCGTTTTATCATGTGCAATGTAGATTTTAGTCCCTTTCAGCTTACTAGAATTCTTTAGTATAGTTTGTTTTTTGATATTTGAGGTGAATTCTAATTTGGTTAGCCTATTGGTGACGTCTTTATTTATGCCAAGAGCATAAATATTATTTAAATCCTCTAGTTCTATGTCGACATTTAATTTGTTTTTAAATGTAGTTTTGACTATATTTAGAAGCGATTCTTGAGTATTGGATTCAGTTGTTAATCCATAGACTATTATATTATTTTTACGTTTAAGCTTCTCCAAGTTAGCTAGTAGTTTTTTATTTTCAGTTTCCAAATATTTTATTCTTTCATTTGCAGTTTCTAATAACTCCGCAATCTTTTGAGTAGTACCATCTATGTGGTTTTTTAAATATTCTTTACTGGTTTCAATAGCCTCTAGTATTTGCGAATTTGTAATTGTATCAGTCATACTAAGTTATAATTTCATAACAATTGTAAAATCGTGTGATTTATTGATTGATGATAAATATATTTGGAAAGAAGTGAGAAGAAAAACTCACCTTATTTATAGAACGCTACTGGAATTTAATTTCGCAGATGTTGCTAATCACTTCAGTTTTTTAAAGGTTTTTATATTGTATGATTTATGAAGAATTTACTGTTTGATACAGTTGTTTTAGTAAATTACGATATAAATAGCATAGTTTACACTACGATTTTTGTACACACTTCCGCATATAGTTATTGTCTATAATGTAGTACGAAAGTTCACTTTAATTATTAATCATTTACCACTAAAATATCTGTAACTGTTAGGAGCTACTTAATAACGTGTTCATCGATATTCGTTGACGATCAACACGATGCTCATAGTCAATCAAATTATTAGCTATTTGGACTTAACCATAACTGAATTAAATAGTAAACATTCCTTTCCAATATATTACAAGCTTTCACATACAGACATTACCATCCGAAAAAATTCAAATAACCCCATACAAAATAAACTGGCTGGTCTTCAAAGCATGATATAAAGACTTGTTACTATTCCCATGTCATAATTAAATTATCGTAAGGAATTTTCAATCATAAGGAGAAGGACATTGGAAACATACAAGACTTAGTTTTGTATGTGTATGAGGAAAACATACAGATGACGGACACAGTCAAGTACCTTAGGGTAAGCCTACATGGAAGGCTGACTTTTGGGAAGCATCTGGAGAAAACCACTAATAAAGCGATGAGGACCCTGTGGACCTGCCGTCGTATAGTCGGGAGAACCTGGGGACTTACTCCACGGTTGGTGCACTGGGTGTACACCACCATAGTGAGTCCCATTGTAACATACGCCGTAATCGTGTGGTGGCCAAAAACGGAAACGATAGTGTCCCAGCATTCCCTGAACAGAGTTCACGGGCTGACATGCTTCGCCTGGGAAGGAGAACTAACCTCACGGGGAAGGGATTTTAGTTGGTAAGAATCCGGCACACCTGTGAGCACGGGTCACCGAGGCGTCAATGCAAGATTTCCCCTCCTATAGGCGAAAAAAAAGAAAAAAAAATACCGGTCTCAAATTATGTGCAAATGTGGTAACCAGTGGCGGCTCGTTTTTGAGGAAGGAGGCTGGACATAAAACGTTTTTGTAAAAATGTACTATATTCACAGCCTTTTAACCTTTGCACAGTGACCGTACCAGCTACTTCAGTGACAAAATTAATTGTTACCCAGCAAGAACCAACGTGGAGGTATAGAGTTTCTCTTAGCAAACAATTTTTTTGTTCGCTTTTTTCTTTTATTTTTTTGGATTTTTAATATATTTTTTTTTTTGGAATTTTTCATATTTTGTTTTTTTTTATTAATTTATTAACTTTTTTACATATTAACGGAATTTTACGATCTTTAGTTTGCGAAAAATGATCAATAATATTGTCAAAAAATGTATCATTTTGTTTTAACTGTTTTACTAAATCTTTCTCAATAGATATTAAACTAACATTGTATAAACGATTTTGGCTCATTGTATTTGGCATGTAAGTTTTAATTTGTTTGAGAGTAGAAAATGATCTCTCCACCGATGCCGACGGGACAGGAATGGTGACTGTCAAACAAAGTAGTTTATAAAACTGAGGTAAAACTTGTTGCAAATCATTGTCTATCATATATTTTATCATACCGGCGTGACTGTCGTACTGGCCTAAAATATCTTTATCCGAGTATATAACGCATAATTCATTGTGCCGTGCTATTTTATCAAAAAATTTATATTTAAGAACTAAGTTATCTTAAAGTGTATTGGGGAACTCTTTTAAAAAAGATTCAAAAAACTTCAATTCATGTAAATCGGAAAATCGAATCTCAATTTAACCTTTAATAGTATGTAAAATTTCAGAAAAAAGTTGTTTATAATGTAGTTTTTTGTCTACCAAATTATTTCCTCCTTTTCGCGACAGGATTCTGTATTACGGAAACTTGAAATTTTTCCAATGAGATGTTTCAAACGATCTCTTGAATAAATTATGTCAGTGAATTTATGTTGTAAAATTTGAAAAATAAGATCAGTTTGTTCAAATATTAATTTAAAATTATCAAGAAAAAACAAAAATTCTTCATTTTCTAAATAGGATTTTAAACCAACAGCAGCATTTAATGAAACCTGATCTGTTGAAAAGTCATCACTGTTTAATACAAAATCAAATGTTTCTTTTAATTTGTCTTTATTTTTATGGATGGTAAATACTGCACGTGATGTAAAATTCCATCCAGTTGGAGCATTACAGAGAAATCAATGATTTTTTTTAAAACTTTGTCTTGTCAGTACTACTATTAGTATTAAATGATCGATTTTGATAGTTTTTGATAGTTACCTGACATTACTAATCCTTCCTGATCCGGTAAAGGCCGTTTATTTAAAAGAAACACTTTTATCATATGTTAATTCGCTAAATGGATTTTCTGAAAGGCAGCAACTAACTCACTAACACTCATTTTGAATTTACAACAGACAACAATCTAACCTTACTTCGCGTGGCGTGACAACACATAAACAAGCACTGATTGACCTACTCAGCAGTCGGCAGAACGCACATAAATTGCGAGCGGCTGCCGCAGGCTAGCCTCCAGAGGGTGTTGTCATTTTCGCTGATTTACCCAGTTGGCGTTCGGACTGGTCGGAAAAACGGCAACTGCGTTGAACAACACATGCTCAGCGTTTGAGATATATAGAGAGTCTAGCCTCAGGGCACTGTTGCCAGATTAAAAATAACTACTGAGAACGGGGAATTAATTGTGAAATTTTAAAAATTATCAGAGAAACAGGAAATAAAATGGAGAATGATCATTAAGATAAATTGGTGAGGAGGCTGAGCCTCCTTAGCCTCCTTCGAGGAGCCGCCACTGGTGGTAACCTATCTACGCATCCACGGTACTAAATTTCATTGAGACATCTTGCTTATTTTAGAAGATACGAACAAAACTAAGAAATTTTTTCTAAAATTCGACACCCTGTATCTCAAATATTAAGCTTCTGTGCATATATGTTATTAGGAACTTTTTTCTCAAAATCGAATTTTCCATCGGCTGGTAAAGTTCTGCTACTAAAACCTGGGACACCCTGTATACAGAAAAAATGTAGTGACATGATTTTGAGTATGATCCGCCTAACAATTAATCGTTGCCTTGGATGAATTGGAACGAATATAATTTGCCGTGCAGATATCTGTGCATTTGGATTGAAAATGTGGAATTGAATGGCGTCCAAATGCATTATTTTGATTTTATCACGGAATATATCTCGTAGGAAGCTGGGGAAACGAAGAAAATAATTGAACATAAAGATATGAGTTCGTATAGAGTTTAAGTAGTCCACCGTGAATTCCTCCCATGAGCGGTAAGACATTCATTCTCTTGCCACTATCTTGATTTTCAGTTTCTTGCTTCTTGATACGTTTAATCCCAAAGCTCGACCACATTCACTATCTCCCACCAAACTATAACTTCGATGTAAGACGCGCCCAACACTTGTATTATTAAGTTATACAGAGTGTTACCGCTATCTCGAGGGACCGAAAAGGCGACTGGAGCGTGAAATAGTAGGGCTTTCCATCGTCCGCGACGCTTTGTATTACGATTAGAGAACATAGAAGCTGTTGCTGTTCGCACTCAATTATGCCAGTGTCCTCGCAATATCGGAATAAATTTATTAATTTGATCTATCACTTTGAATTGCTAAACGCGCTGTGCGAATACCGACCGGTTTCCATCTAAATTGGTAATGATTCTGAATTTGAATAGATGCTGGGAAATTGTACGGAAACCAAGTCCCATTCCAACGCTGTAATAATCATGACAGGACCGTCGGGATCACAAAAGAATCTGGAAATATGCAAATTACGATAGGAAAGTATGTGGGCTCAACTACACTGAAGATTATCCAAATACAACTGAAAATGGACGGCAACAATGATCGGTACAGTGGAAAAAATCAAATTCAATGTTATACGATTGAAAACAGAAAAATATGTTACCTTTTAGATATCGAGGCGAACATTTTTGACTGTATAACGTCTATGTGTGGAATAATAATACAATTTGACATGAGTCCAGCCAATACGTTCTAGATATAGAAGACCATAGGCTACGTACAAATGTGAATGTGACGTCTTCAACAAAAGGCCTTGAGTACTTGATATTATTGAGTTTGACAAGTGATAAATATTAGAATTTAACAGAGTTTTAATTGAAAAATCTTGGTTTCCGGATAGATTACTCTTCACAATAGCACGACTTGATGCCGACGTTTCGCCAACCACAGGTAGCATCTTCAGGGCAGGCTTAAGGCTTGACTTGAAAGCTTGATTATACTGGTTTCTGTAGCCGTATTTATTGTAGCACAAAACCTTCAAGCTACACAGTTCACTGCCTTCATTCCGGTGGTTAACTCTGTTCCGGCACCTGACTTTGTCGCTGTGTGATCATGTGCGAAGTGGAATTTTCGAGGATGGGTTTCCAAATGTTGGGGAGGTTATATCCTGAGTCACGGCTCGGATGTTTTAGGAATTCAATAGCAAGCCAAAAAATCTATCAAACAGTGGTTGTGCGGAAATATTCTCTTCTGATTTTTCTGGTCGAATAAGGTCAAGTTTTGCCCTTAAAATTCTACCAATAAGAATTTCTGAAGGGGTTTTTCCTCATGAAAGGGGTGTACTCTGTATTTTAATAAAAATCGACATAGCTTCTCGTGCAACTCGTCTGGTTCATTCATCATACATTCACATTTTGTTTTCAATGCTTGACAGTACCTTTCTGCCTGGCCATTTGTAGCTGGATGACCTAGTGCTATAATTCTTTGTTGAATTCCATTCCTTCTGCAGGATTGCTTGGGCTCTTCAGATTTGAATATAAATGCATTGTCACTTACGAGCACCTCTGGCAACCCTTGCCTACTCAAAATGTCTCTCAAATGATAAATTGTAGAAGATGTAGAAGGACAATTCTTCATCATAGTTCATCATATCTCTGGCCATTTTGATTTTGCATCTATCAATATAAGAAAATGATGGTGCAAAAATGATGCAGGTGACGAAAGACATATTGCTAGTTACTCGCGATTTTGGAGCTAGCTAGATATTGAATGAGCTCTCCATCACTTTAGAGATCAAAGATAATAGTGCAATGGGTCTTTAATCATTAGGAATCATTAGGTCTTCTTCCCTTTTTTTTGAATTGATTATACTCTAGCTGTGTACCAGCTGGAAGGAAAGGCACCAAGTTTGTTTTTTTCTTTGTTATAATTGTACGCTGACGAAAGACCATTTCAGGAATACGGTTATCGATGACAGATATACTAGGAGGTACAGGGTGTCCTCGAACTGCGTGGCCAAAATGAAGCCGAAGATTCTTTGATTCGAAAAAAAGTTGATGAGCCTTTTTACTTTTGCCTCAAGTGTCTTGTTTACCCGGTAGAGGGCTTCAAAATTGCAAAAATAATTTTGTTTTTTCGGTATAACTTGAGAACGTGATGAAGAACTTTTACAATATTCAGCAGGTGAGTTACTGTCAATAGTGGCTATTTTTGAGAGTGGAGCACAGAGCCTTAGAAACCATAGAAATGGCTCAAACTTGAGGATGTAACGGGAAAAGTGTCCAGAACTTTTTTGTGGTAGATGTAATTCACTCGATATTTTTTATGTAGATAGCTTAACTAATTTGAAAACTTTTCTTACTCTTAGAAAATTTTGATAAAATCAACGGATTAGCTTGAAAAGTTAATTTTCGAGTCTCTGCAATTTTGGCTTACTAATTTTACTTGATTAAAATACCTTAGTTGCCTTTGCTTTTCTAATGTCATTTTGGCATTTGAAGAATTTATTCTCGAAACTGTCAGTTTTTACTTTGCTTTCCGTAAAAATTTTATAAAATTATGGCTCAAAATTTCACTAACACTGAAATGGTTGATATGTTATTGATTTATGGACTTTGTCGTTGCAATGGCCGGAGAAGGGAAAGATATCCGCATCGCAGAATTCCAAATCGGCAAACCTTCGCGAAACTGGCAAATTTGAAGCAAATCGCAGAGAAACTGGACGCAGACGGACAAGAAGGACGTTAGAGCTCGAAGAAGCGATACTGGAAGCGGTTGAAACTGAACCTGGGATAAGCACACTACGTTTGGGACTTCGTATTGGAGCCTCAAAATCATTAGTTCATAATGTACTGAAAGAAGAACTGTTGTATCCCTATCATATTAAAACAGTTCAAGACGTATTGCCCATGGATCCAGGTCATCGGCTAGATTTCTGTCGGCTTATTGCCCAAAGACAAAACGCAAACCCCAATTTTTGTAGAAGAATTCTGTTCACGGACGAAGATACTTTCACGAGATGTGGTCTTTTTAACCTCCGTAATGAACATTTCTATGCTGATTAAAATCCTCATGAAACGGAAGTTACATATTTTCAGAATCAAACTAACATCAATGTTTGGGTTGGAATTGTGGATAACTTTATTATTGGCCCTACCGTTATACCCGATCGATTGAACGGGGAGAACTACTTGAACTTTTTGGAACAAAGGCTACTTGAACTGTTGGAAGACTTGCCCTTACACATTCGTCGTGGCCTGATTTATCCATGATGGTGCACCTCCTCATTTCACATTAGCTGTGAGGCGACATTTGAATGCGGAATATCCAGATCGCTGGATAGGTAGAGGACACGATGCACCAGTGAACTGGCCGGCCCGCTCCCCTGATTTGACGCCCTGCGACTTCTTTCTATGGGGCGCTTTGAAGTCGAAAGTTTATGCAGCTCCCGTGAACACACGAGAGGAATTGTTGCAACGAATTAATCATGAAGCGGATTTATTGAAGAATGATCCTGAAGTACTAGCCAGAGTTCAATCCAATTTCTTGAAACGAATTAATTTGTGTATTCAGGAAAATGGGCAACATTTCGAACAATTGATGCCTTAGCGATTTCCCAAAAAGTTTTGTTGTTTCTTTTAATTTACCATTTGTTTTTCCTAAATAATCACATCGTTTCCCCATTTCTATTGTTTTTATTATTCGTGTTTTACCGAGATATTAACCATTTCAGTGTTAGTGAAATTTTGAGCCATAATTTTATTAAATTTTTACGCAAAGCAAAGTAAAAACTGACAGTTTTGAGAATAAATTCTCCAAATGCCAAAATGACATTAGAAAAGCAAAGGCAACTAAGGTATTTTAATCAAGTAAAATTAGTAAGCCAAAATTGCAGAGACGCGAAAATTATTATTTTCAAGCTAATCCGTTAATTTTATCAAATTTTTCTAAGAGTAAGAAAAGTTTTCAAATTAGATAAGCTATCTACGTAAAAAATATAGAGTGAATTTCATTGACAACAAAAAAGTTCTGGACACTTTTCCCGTTACATCCTCAAGTTTGAGCCATTTCTATAGTCTCTGAGGCTCTATGCTCCACTCTCAAAAACGGCTATTATTGACAGTAACTCACCTGCCAAATATTGTAAAAGTCCTCCATCACGTTCTCAAGTTATACCGAAAAAACAAAATTATTTTTGCAACTTTGAAGCCCTCTACCGGCTAAACAAGACACTTGAGGCAAAAGTAAAAAGGCTCATCAAATTTTTTTCGAGTCAAAGAATCTTCGGTTTTATTTCAGTCACTCAGTTCGAGGACACCCTGTATATTTCCTTGTGGATCCAAAGCGGAATTTTCTGCAAGCATTTCAGCAAAATGGTTGACTTTTCTTGTGGTGTAGTAGTTATGATTTCTTATTCATCGTAATCCTCCAGTAATTTTCTTGAAATAGCATAGGGTGACACCCGAAAGCGAGATCAAATAGGAACATCATTTAACCAAAATAAATAAAACACTGTACATCACATGACTGAAATATTGATTAGAGACAAAATAGACGTTTTGTCTTCTCCATTGTTGAGGTCGGAATCTAGGATAACACGATAGTCGAGAACGTTCGGATTAGTGGATGGACAAGAGAACTAAACTTGGTTTAAGATTTGAAGGAGTACTCGACAGAATGAAATTTTAAGTTGTTCGTAGCAGGGCCCGGGAGAAGTTGAAAAGCTCTCTCACATCGGGATGTTGGACTTTCTTAATTATAAAGTTTACGGAACATATGCTTCAGACAGTGAGAGAGAAAGAAGAAGATATTGATCTTCGTGCAACAGCTTCAGCTGTAACATATTTGTTGTGTTACGTCATTTTATAACGTGACATTTCGGTATTAAAAGATCCGGACCCTTTTCTATTTCAACTCCTTCACCGGATGAAATCCTTAGAACTTAGTGTAATTGCTGCTTATTCATCCCAACAAGAGATCTTCTTTGCTGGACTGCGTACCTTAGAGCGCCCGATTTTCTCCCTGAACGAACACATTTTTAGGCTAATAAGCTAGCCAAAAATGCTAAAAAATACCATTTTCTCTACCAAGCTTTTATTAATTAATAATAATAGTTTTGTCAAACTCACTGTTCCGCAAACACTGAAAACTGTCACTTGAAACGATTAACATTGTAAACGCGAGGAGCATGACTGTCAATATGTAACATTGCAACCGGAACAAAGGTCGTCATATGAACACTGTATTCAACGACAAGGCGTGGATCGAGATAATTAATTGCTTCAAGAAAGTAGCTAAGCCCTGTTCGATTGGTCGTGAACTGATACAGGATATATTCCGTCTGTTAGAATATACGTTACAATTCAGTTTTAATTTTCTAAAAATGATTTTGTTTTGAATATTGGAAACGACCTGTATTGAACCCTTATAACACCATTCTTAGCACTATTCGGGAGCTGTGAAAATGTCCCTCTGTAGTTGGTCATTGGAGATTAAGGGGCTAGCGAATATCTCCGTGTGATCTTCATGAGTCGAACAGGTTGATTTTAGTAACATATATAATGAACAGAAGCGGCCCAGGAACAAGGCCTTGTGGAACACCGCTAACAACAAGAGCAGTGGAGCAGAAAAGGTCGTAGGATTTAACACAAAAAGATCCTTCACTTTTAAATGCTTGCATCCATTTCAGCAGCTTGCCACGAAAACCGGTGTTGACTAATAAGTAATGAGGAACTCGAGATTCATGATATCAGTAGGCTTCTTGGCATCTAGGGCAAGTGACCAGTCGTTAACACATCGTATTACATGTAATTATCGACTGTTCTGGTACAAATCCATGCTGTTGATCGGGGATTGTTTTAAGGGTCATTGAGAACTTCATCTTTTCTTCCGAGATTAAGGCTTCCATTATTTGACTAACGATAGGTACCAGGCTGATGGGGCGGTGTTTTCACAAGCCAATTCATCGCTCTTTTCCAAGATGGCAGTAACAGACGTGGCAATGCAATGCGTTAGAAAAGTCTAAGACAGGAGATTTTTGAGTTGCCTTTTGATTTTTGTGGTGGTAAAATGGATAGCCTCAAGTGAAAGTATGTTATTCTGGTGTGTTGAAATGGTTGGCATTGGAATGTGTTATGGTAAAATTATCCAAAAGTATTTCGGCAACTTCGTAGCTAGTTATACAAACTGATCCATCAGGCTTTCTTCATAGAGAAACACTAACCTATGAGGATAAAGATGACCGAACATATTTATGAAGTTTTTTGCTGTCATTACTACCAGCAATACTTATGTAATAGGTATTTTTTTCCATATGATCTCAAGTTTCATATCCTGATACATAATTCAACAGACATTCATTCGTATCCAAATATATTTGAAACAGATAAACATCGCCAGCATGTCTGAGCAATGCTGCGAAAATGTAATTTTCCTTCGACCGAAATCAGTTTCAAAGTTACCGACGAATAGCCGGAGGAAGAACAGCGATAGATAATTACTCATTTCCGCAGCTTTGTTTTGTTCATTGATTTGAAACCAACTTTTATTTTTTCGCAACGTTGTACGGCTCAATAATAAAGCCACTTTGGCTGTACTTTTCCGTCTGAAAAATTAGTACAGAGGAAGTTGAATTTCAACAGTTTCTCCATTCTCGACTCCGTAAGTGATGAAAATTTTGGTTAACACTTTTGTAAACGTTAGAATCATCTTGGCATATGTCGTAATGTGACCATAAAATAGAAGACCATCTTATCATAAATAAAAACACAGTAGATATAGTACAGGAGGTACAACTTCATACAGGATGTCCGAATATAAACGTTAATATACTTCGAACAAAAATATTAATGAGAAAAGTAAAAGAATTTCTAAAATAAATATGCTTCAAGGAGGGTCAAGATATTTTAAAAAATCCCGCGTTACAATTGATGGAGATTATTTTTCAAACGTCTTCTGTTGATGGTCTTGAGACCGAAACGTACGTAAAGACGAAAATATAATGGACTATATATGTGTATATGTGAGATTTTTCTCGAAAATTTATATGTTATTCATATTTGGGTCAAGAATTATCATTATTATATTAAATATTGCTATTACAGACTTCACAAAAATTTGAGTTTCACAAAACTATTGTCGCTGCAGAGATATAGGTTTAAATAAGTGAAATATACGGCGACAATCAGCACAATTTCATATTTCACCATGTTAGCAATATAATGAATCGGACCACACAGTGTTGCCAATTTTAGGTTCATTTCTGCCGATTTTTTGAGTGCTACTATATAACACTTGTGGGAAGTTTCCTAACTACTTATCGTTCTCATGTCGTTATCTGATGATTGATAGTAACGTGTAACGCCATGTACTATCGAACGTCTGCACCTTTATATGTAGAACAATTCCTTGAATCAACTGTAACAAATAATCCGGGTAACGATAGCTTGTTGAAGATTACCTTTTGTTAACGATGAGTCCGTCGGATTTAGTAAACCTTTCAAAACAAGTAAACGATTGTAGCATTTGATGAGTTCTAAGACATTTGAAACTTTCATAATGCAATACCTTGTTCTATAACTTCGAGAAAATTATTTCCATTCGTAACTTTGCGGGAGGCTGCTTGAAGTAACAACGACATGAGATGATTAATAAGGCTTCGGCACTGCGGGTTTGAGACCTCCCTCATTCCGTACCTCGCTAAGAGACAATTTCACTTTCACGTTCGCGTACAGTAACTTTTAATTAAGGTTTCTAATACCTATAGTTAAACTGTAATCCTCACGACTCGAACCTAAACGAGATGTATTACAGAAACAATGCAATTCAGAATGGTATTATTACATTTAACCGGGTATTTTTAATTATTTTACAAAGCCCAACAGCTGTATAGTTTCAAGGAGGTGTTTTCTTAGGGGTGACTGAACTAGGTTGATAATTTTTGTAGAAAAACAACAATAAAATTTTCGGGGTAGTCATTAGTAAATCCCAAGGATTGAGAGACGTGAATTTAAAGCTCAATATGAAAAAATGCGATTTTTTCAGAAAGGAAATTCTGTATTTAGGTCGTGTGATCTGAACAAATGGCACATCTCCAGATTCAGAGGAAGTTTGAACTATTCAAGATGGTATTGATATGAAACAATTTGTAGCTTTTGCAAACTAGTATCGCACCTTTGAATGAATCAGCAAGGAAAGATACATTGTTTGTGTGGGACGAAAATTGTCAAAACGCTTTTGAAACACTGGAACAAGCTGTCATTAATCCACCAATTTGACAATATCCAAATTTCACAGAAAAAAAAAGTTTAACTAGAGATGTGATGCGTCATGTTTTGTCGCTGGGGCAGGTTCATCAAATGATAACAAGCAAGCTATAGCATACGCAAGTCGTGCATCAAACAAAGCAGAGAAAAACTACTGCACAATCGAAAAATAACTTTCGGCAATCGTGTGAACAATCAAACACTTCGGACCATACTTATATGGAAAAAGATTTGATATTTTCACGGGTCCTATACCTATTTGGGATGACAAATTCATCGAGCGGACTCACCAAATTCAGATTGACGTTGGGAGAATATGAATCCTTAATAGTGCCGACGCAGTATCAAGAATTCGAATTGAAACGGAGGCACTACGAACGATGCATAGTAAAACGTCCAGAAGAAATTTTTGAGGTAACACGCAAATAGTAATAGTCGCATATGAGGAGATATTGAAGCGCGCGTATTGTAACATGGACGAATTCTTACCGTTCGACAGATAATGAAATATTATGAACTCAACTCACATTCTCTTGCTAGGCGATCTCTCATGTCCTGAACTATACGTGAGATAGTCTACAGAAGAACATGTTATATGTTATTTCATAAAATAAAACTATATTACTCTGTTTTATATCACCTATATGAGTGATATAGAAACGAAGTAGGTGTCATTGTTGAAAATAAAAATTATCATAGCATTCTGGACACTATTCACAAGCGATTGTTTTTCTTTGCATGTTTGTAATGATAATGAAATTATTTCTTTCATTATCTTCAAACAATTAAATAATATTCAAATTAATAGTTTCTGAGAAAATTTAGAAAAACAAATTTTTCGCTTTTGGGGTTTGAACCCGAGTCTACTTTGTGAGAGTTGAATATCCTAGCACATAGAACACAACTCCCATATCTATCATCGTCATCATCATCATAATTTGAGGGGAGGGAGGTTACGTCTCCAAATGCACTTAGCCCACTTAGTAGGGCCCATTGTGCGCCCCGTGGTCAGAAGCCTATTCTAACAGGTTCGTTACTCGCCAGAAACCCTGAATATTGCCAACGCGAGCTCCCATAAGTTCCTCTGGGATCAGTTTTGATTCTCCGCTCAATATACCCACGCATGCAAGCAGCTGCAGTTGGTCCAGGGGGCCCTGGGACATACCAATCCTTATTCCCGACTATCACACAACCGCAGCATAGGTGACCATAAGCCTGATCACAATAGATCCAATAAAGAATAATTGGCTGTAATCGCTATGTGCTGCTGAAAGCTCTTCTGCACGCCCAAAAGGACGCAGAGGTCTTCCTAACTCGATATCCAATTTTTATGAATTTTGTTGGACTATGGATGAAAGCAGGAATGAATCAATTTTGGGAGATAGGATTCTTTGCAATTTTCAATTCATTGGAGAATAGTGTGTTTATTATTACACGATTTCCCTGAAAAACTATAGGATTTGTCATCGAACAGCAAACGATTATATGATTCGTGATAGGATCTTTCGTTTTCGAGTTATCGTGTCAACAATATTCGTTACATACATACAGACAGACAGACATTTAAGCTCTAGGACTTTTTCTTACCAATTTTCGAAATAGCTTGAGTAAATGCAATAGACTCTTCTGACTTTGTCGCTAAGAGTATAATAATGTAATTCATTAATTACCGAAGAATGATGAGTAAGACTTTTGTGAAATAGTTCAAAATGAAATTCCAAAATTTGATTTATTATCCTTCAGTATATAAACAAAATAATGACTAACTGAGAGGTTCTCAATACTTCAGCTGGCTTTTTAGTGGATACGGTGATTGTTTCTAATTTGAATGAAAGTTCAAATACGTGTTTCATTCGTTCCTTCTTCTTCAATTTGAATAGATTCACTTGTGGTAAGCCCCAAAACTTCAGAATCACAAATCAAATGGTTGAATAGTCAAAACCACAGCTAGCAATTCGAATGTCCTTTTGTTGTAGAGTCTTTGTACAGCAATGCCACAGATGTATCTGCAATAAACGGAGACGATATCGGGATCATTAATAAAAACGATAGTCCTGGTTTAGTGAATGACCCTCCAGACAATATTCGTGCCAATACGAGGCTCGGATAACGGAATGTAAATGCGAGACCACCACTTCCTGTGCTAATTAAATGACGGAAACAGATACAAACAAGGGATCGAATGGACAGCTTTCATAAATTATATTAGCTACATCAACGGGAACCTCAAACAGGCCACTTAATGACTTAAATGGATATGTCCAAACAATCTAATTTGGGATGTAATATTGATACATTCAGAGAGATATCCCAAGAGCACTGATTTATCAAAGTTATTCGATACATTAATTTTTTTTTTATGATTCCGTTACAAATGACGCCTTACCGCACGCATGGTTCAGCTGTTCTATTGTATTAAGGATGCCGTTTGAACGGAAATTCAAAGATCTCAGGAAGAACTCCCCAGACGATTGAAAAATCCTCAGGTAGAAAATTACAATATTAAAAAAGTGACTCAATTCAATCAATCGCATTCTCTATTAATCAAACCTTCCAACTATTTATTCGGTAACCTTCCTATGAAAAGGGTCACTCAATACTTTCACTTGAGAATCAAGAATTTCACTGGAAACTCCTTTGTAATAAAATGGAGATGACTGTGAAATGGGAATCTGATAATCTAGTATGGGTCATTCAGAGATTGCCTCACTTGAAATAGTTGTGTCCACAAGAGTAGTGCATTTTGGTCCAGTGGCCTAGGCCATTCAGGTTTCCCTCTCGTGTAGTATAGGAAAAAAAACATAAATATTTTATCTGTTTCAAGACAACAATTATATGTTCAAAATTATGTTTAATCGAATTCCGCAGCGGACTTCGATAGTTTATGTATCAATGAGTCTTAGCTATGATTAAATGTAAGGGTGTTATCCGTACATTAACTCCCGGTAGATAATATTCAATACATCGAATCTAAGCTAGTTTGATTATCAGGGTGCAACTGTCCCGAAAGAAAATTGTAGTTGCTCTGGAGTAACTCAACGACAAATTCCTATCTTCACAACGTTATCGATTTCCTTTCGAAGCGATTAAGGTCAACTCATTATGCACCATATTTTAATTCGAAAGATCGAACCGTTCGACCCAACTCTCGACCTTATTGAATTTTAATGAAAATATTATAATCTGCGCAATTTTCTAACACCTGTATTTCATCTTATATTATAATTTTAATCATCATAAGATTAATCTTATGTTCGCCTACTTTGATTCTCATCTCTTTACAATTATGTTAATTAATTTTCTACTGCATAATGAACTTTGACGAGCAGCCTACTTCCTTTCATGGAAGTTAAGCTTATTATAATAATTAGAAAGACTGATTTCCATGATAACATTCACTGCGGACAAGTTTTATTCTTTCCTTCTTTCCGTTGATGAATATTGGCTCGGGCCAGAGTTTCAGTATTTTCTAACAGTGGTATCTAGATTGAGTCTGTTCAAGCCACCTCTGGCAAGAGCACAGCACTGAGAGGGGTTTCATTAATACTGAGGGAGGTGCTTAGCGTGCGTTTATGGCTTTCTTTTTTCATTTCCCCCATTTTGACTACACGAGAGGTTAACCTATAATATCCGAAGGACATCATGTAAGACAGCGATGGAGCGTTGGGAAATAGGCATTTGAATTGTTCTTGAAGGTTTGGAGGTTATAGGCATAGGGAAAGACCTCAGGTGAAGAGATAGATAGATAGATAGATCATTTTATTCATGTTATGTACATAATTTGTTTAGACTCGTCATCATAAAATATAAATAAGATCACAATATTAAATTAAAAAACTTCTGTGGAATAAAATCTATTTCTTAAAAAGAATATTTCAAGCTGATTTCTTGAATTATTTCAATGGTAATTCTCTAATGGGTTCGGACAATTTATTCAAATATTGAAACGCTTAACATTTTGTGCCACTTTGGGATTTTCCAAGTTCAAGAAAATCTGTACGAATATTTCTCTTATTACGAGTATTGTAATCATGAAAATCCTAGCTCAAGGAGTACTTATCTCTGCAATTATGTGCATACTTGAGACATTCATATATATATACAGATTTGGGAATGTTGATATATCTAATCCCTTGAATGCTTTTTATCGCTCTCCTTTGCAATCTGAAAATCTCATTCTTTCTAGAATATTACCCCAAACTAAAATAGCGTAGCGTAACTGGCTTTCAATCAAAGAAAAATATGCAGTCCTTATAACACAAGGAGATAGCAACTGAGACAATGTTCTCAAAATAAAAATACCTCCACTCAATTCTGTCATAAACATATAATAATAATAATAATAATAATAATAATATGTTTATTCAGCAATAATGATAAACAAAAATGTAAAAGTACATTCATGAACATTCCAAGTAAGTCTATCATCTATATGTACACCTAAAATGTTTGTATATTCATCAAAACTATTTGTTGGCTTTAGGGAAAAGAGTATTTTGGTCGTTTTGTTCTCATTCACACAAAGACCATTTCCCGAAAACCATTCCACGGCTTTATTCATGCTTATTCTACTCTGTTCCTCCACATGATCTAGATCCTTTCCAGAATTTGACGCTGTTACATCATCAACAAATTGTACAATGTGTGTCAATGACAAATCAAAAATTAAATAAAAGTCCCAATATGGATTCTTGGGGTATACCAATCATAAGAAATTTCTTTTCAGACCATCTGCCATCCATACATACTGCTCGATGACGATCTGTTGAAAGCTACTTAATAATATTGACGCTAACAATATCAAATTTATATTTCTCAAGTTTTTTGAAAAGTATAGCAAGCACAGTCAGATGCCTTTGTTAGATCTAGAAATAGTGATACCTTGTTCAAAGCTATCAATAGTTTAATTAATGAATTCAATAATTGCTCCTGTTGTTTTACGTTCCTTTCTGTAACCAAATTGTTGTGTCGCAAATAAATTGTTACATTCGAAGTGATCAACAATTAGCATGCTTAATGCCTTTTCCAAAATTTTTTAAATTAACGGTACTAACGATATCGACCTGTAGTTTGTAATTCCATTTATGTCACCAGATTTATGTATGTAGAGGTATTACCTTTGATATTTTCAAACAGTTGGGGAAACAACCATCGCTTATACATTTATTGACCAACTTTGTGATCGGTGATACAATGTGGTCAATATTTCTTTTCAATAGTATGATAGAAATCTTTGGAGCGACTATTTTTGAATCTCATTATTATTTTTCTGATCTGAATAAATGAAACTGAGGAAACCGAAAAGGCATTTTATGTCGGAAAATTATGTTATAAGAGGCTTATCGGGTCTAAATGACTCCTTGGAATGGATTGAGATAATTTTTTTGTTATTGATAAAAAATAATCACTTATTATATGTGCAAAATTATTGCCGGAAATCAATTTGTGCACTCGGGATATTCGGTAAGACAATTTCACACCGAAGAAAAATTAGTTTAAAATAATTTCAATGTGATATTATTTGACATTTTGTCATGAAAATATGGGACCTTACGAAGGAATGCCATAATTTTGTTGTTTTGTTATGTATTGTATCACTTTCAAACTCATTTGTCAAACGTCAGAAAAATATCCACTATAATTTTGTTTCTCTACTCTAAAAGAAAAAATATCCGCTGAAATTTTTTCTTTGGCATGGCAACAAGTCAAAATAAAAGTATTTCATTGGTCAAAAATTGTCGGTGTGAAATTTCCATTGAACATTTTTGCCGTTAAGTGTTTGATATTTTTGGTGAGAATTCTTTTTTTATTAACTAAACTCTACGTTGTTCTGTTTGGATTGTTTGATTTTTTATTATTTGATCAGTTGCCCATATTTTAACTTTCTTAGTTACCGTTCTAATAAATAAATAAATACTAACTTATCCTATCTTAATTCCCTTTGTTCTCTATATACAAATCCTCAATTTGAACCCTTGTCTTCTTACGAAGGTTGACATTGACTTCTCCCCTTGCTGACCTAATGTTTATGTTGCGTATTTATTATCACAACATTTCTAATTACTATATCGCTAGCTTACCTAGGTTACGGTACCGATTCACTTTAAGAAAGTGAAGCAATTTATTGGATTGAGTAAATTCATGGAATCTAGTGGAATAATCTCTATTATTTCATTGTATATATAAAATGAAGTCTTATGCTACTTAGATAGAGGCGTACCTTACTGTATATTTGAGTGGGAACGTCTATGTCAATTTCCCTTAGAAAACTCAACTTCTTAATATAATTCTAGGCAAAGAACTCCTAGCGTGACTATTATTGTAAAAGGCTAACGTAAATAATTATTCTACGAAGAATGAATAATAGCTCGCCGGAGAATATGAGACAGCATCCACACAGGACGATGATAATTGGAAAGAAAATTGAAAGGTGCAGTTTGCAATATGCGAGAATGTGAGGTTAGTAAGAGCGAAGACGAGTAGAGACAGCTTTGTATCGCTCCATATCTGGCGAGCTTTCACGGAATTAATTTCATATCTCTTTGACGCAACCTCTAAACTTTAGTTAAAAGATTAATTATTACTCGGGAGAGCGTTGGTTTATCTCGCGTAGAAAGGCACCGTGTCCCGTGTTTCGAATAAAACTTTGAATATACCTTTTACTTCCACACATAAACAATCTTCAACATTAATTAGTTACCTCGTGAACTTCCAGAGGGATTTTTAATATGAGCCTCTTTTCGAATGGAAGTAGAAGTTGATGATGTTACCATGAGAACGTACACGTTATTAAGAAATTAAGTTGAGAGTTATGTTGGAATGCAGGTTCATACATTTCGTATGACTAGTAACTTCTCAACTGCTGAGCTTTTAGCTTACTTTATGCTACAAATAATAAGCTGTTATTAAAACTTTGGAAGTACTTATCATCATTATTAACGTCACAACGAAGTTTGGAAACAATTGTAGAATCAACTTGTTTTCCGAATGAATGCAAGAAGCCAAGGTTTCGACAGTAATTATTACAAGTGACATCGTCAAGACAGTCTAGATATGGTTCACAGTATTTTCAGTGGATAAAGGTGATTATTTCTTAACAATAGTATTATTATCAGGGTGTTCCATCTTAAACGAGTCACCCCGTATATTTCTTATCCCATAGTGAGTGGAAAAATCTCCCGAAACACGTCGAGTGATTTTGTTTGGGGGACATCTTTTGACGTATATTTGAGGCTTGAACGAGCAACCCCCTAATAGGGGGCGCTTCAATCCCTCAAAATTTAATTGGGGGAGAGGGGTTGAGTGATACGTCATTTGAAAGGTCTTGGAAGCCTCTTTACAACGGTGTATGAGAAACGTAA
Organism: Endomychus coccineus; assembly: GCA_958510875.1. Classification (NCBI taxonomy): domain Eukaryota; kingdom Metazoa; phylum Arthropoda; class Insecta; order Coleoptera; family Endomychidae; genus Endomychus; species Endomychus coccineus. The sequence continues at coordinate 4,190,472 of OY294070.1, forward strand.
ATTTGATGAACCGTTTTCGCCAAAAATTAATTTTGTTGCTCATTTACAATTCGTTGGCGTAGTTCGTCCAAATTTTCAGGCTGAGTCACAAAAATCTTGGACTTAGGATGTCCCCACAAGAAGAAGTCCAGAGGGTTCAGGTCAGGAGATCGGGCAGGCCACTCCATAGGACCTCTTCTTCCAATCCAACGACCGGGGTATTGCAAATTGAGGTATTGGCGAACTGATGCGGCGTAGTGAGGTGGAGCTCCGTCTTGTTGGAAATGCAATTGTTGTTCAAATAGTAGAAGATCGTTTTCTAATTGTTCGTTATTAACGGATCAATCGCATTTTCCAACATTTCAAGATAAATTTCGCCATTTAAATTATCAGGAATAAACAGAGGTCCAATTAGGTGGTCTCCCAAAATTCCTACCCAAACGTTTAGCTTTTCCCGATGTTGAGTGTGAGCTTCTCGAAATACGTGAGGATTTGTATCTCTCCAAATTCTACAGTAATGCCGGTTAACCTCTCCATTAAGTAAAAAAGTGCATTCGTCAGAAAAGCAAACGTTGTGCAAGAAATTTGGGTTATTGTTGATACGCTCGACCATAATTCCGCAAAACTCTTGCCTTTGATCCCAATCATCATCATTTAATTCCTGAATTAATTTAATTTTGTACGGATGGAACTTGTGTTTATGTAAAATTCTGAAAACGTTGTAGATTGGCTAATACCGGAAGCTGCAGAAAGTTGTATAGATTGCATGTTTGGCATAAGTTGGACATGTCCCAATACCGCCACAGCTGCTCCTTCATCATTAACAATTCCAATGGGTCCCTTTTTTTATCCATTACCGAACCCGTCTCCACAAATTTTGAAATCAATTCCCTTACGTACTTATGGCGAACGCTACGTTCAGGATGGTTTTCGTTAAATATCCTTGCAGCCGCTCGGGCATAATTTTGATTTTGGTAATAAAGGCTAACCAGCTCGACACGTTCTTGCAATGTGTACACCATATTTCTTGAAGTTTCAAACAAATCAGCAAAGTAGTAACTCAACAGATTGATTAAAATCATGAAATGATCGAAGAAACGTTAAAACCAGATAAACACCTTCTAAGAACAAAAAATGAAGGCAACATAAGGAAATGTTTTGCTGTTTTTTTATTTATTAGTTTGAGAGAATGTATTATTGTATGGAAATCAATGGAGGAAATTTAAACATTTGACTTAAACACGCAGATTTAATTTTTGTCATTGTAAGCATGACAACACAAATCAATTTTTTTACGAATGTGATTTCTTGAAGATTGTTTAAGTTTATAAAAAGGCTTAATAAAAATGAGCTTGTACATTGTACAAATAACCAAAATATTCAAGGTGGCGCATTCGAGCAACAAAATTAATATTTGGCGAAAACGGTTCATCAAATATACGTTTTTCATACACCGTTGTAAAGAGGCTTCCAAGACCTTTCAAATGACGTATCACTCAACCCCTCTCCCCCAATTAAATTTTGAGGGATTGAAGCGCCCCCTATTAGGGGGTTGCTCGTTCAAGCCTCAAATATACGTCAAAAGATGTCCCCCAAACAAAATCATTTGACGTGTTTCGGGAGATTTTTCTACTCACTATGGGATAAGAAATATACGGGGTGGCTCGTCTGAGATGGAACACCCTGTATATCCATAATGTTAACTCTTTTATAGTTTATACTTATATTTATTGAGATCTGTACTATTTTTTATTTCTATCGGTAAAATTATATATTTGAATACAAAGATAGAAGTGAAATTAAACAGTTTTTTGTCTTTTACATGATTATCAAGTTGAAATGAATGATTCATCACTATCTCTGAGATATACAATTCGCTACTTCAATAGCTATAAGTCATAGTGGATCTCCCTGGGTTTATTCACTAGATCTCAATAAATGAACAACTATTCTTAATATATGAACCACTTTTATAAGTCTTTATGTCGATGAATTTTTATGTAATATTGTGTATGAAAGTTCCTCACTATTTTGACAGTATTTTTAGTGAATAAGGATGATTGCTTTTCATTTATTATAGCATAATTTCGGATTGTTACGCTCATTAACACTACCAATCAACGAAACGCATTATATTATAACGCAGATGCTCGATTGTTTCCGATATTAAAGTGAGTACAAGTAACCTTAAGGAAGTGAATATTACAGTTGTCTGTTCTGATTAAATTCACTTCACTACGGACCTGGCGTTCGGGACGACCTTACAAGACATAATGAGTACATAAACTTACGTTATGAGGTGACAGTTAATGCGTCCGAGCAGCCCTGTGTGGATGGAGACGAGAAACATTTTCAATTTGAATAGCAGTAATTAAAGGACTTTAATGGCATTCTCCGGCGTTATTGTACCGTTAAAGATCTAAGAAAGGCATTATTTCATTTGGGAACCGAGTGTAGCCCATAAATTCCTATAATTGTTGACGCTGTTCATGAGTTTTCTAAATCCAATTTTTCATCAACATCGGTCGTTTCACCTTCGGGGTCTTCGGAGTCTTCGGAATACGCACGCGAATGTATAGGTCGAAACTTGGAAGCGAAGCAGTATGAAATTGCTCTTTAATGGTTGAACTGAATGTCTCGCATCAAACTTCATTCTCCTACATCCAGGCCTATTCGCTGCCAGGTGATCGCACTCATCCTCCCAGCAACCTCATCGATTCTATTGTACCATCTCAGCCTTGGTCTAACTCTTTCATGTACTCCTACAGGTTCCATTGAATCCTTTCTTGGCAAGTGAACCGGTGCCCACGTCATATGACCTACATTCATAGTTTAGGAATTTTCGTGATGAGTGAATTAGTGGTATTTCTTCTCTTTCATATTGTAAGACAGGGGTCTCCAAACTTTTCAGCCTTAGGGCCATACTGTTCACGCCAGTAAGTTCCAAGAGCCAAAACCGTTTTAATTTTCCTGCGGATTGAATCATCTCAATTGTCTGACAAAAATGAACATCTTGAGTGGTTTTCTCTGGTCTTGGATGGGTCAACGGATGTGTCAGATACTGCTCATGTGTTGATTTCTATTCGAGGAGTAGATAAAAGGCATGAACTGTTTGAAGAACTTCTTGAAATTCATAGTAATGATTGATTGAGAAGATATTTTTAAGGGAGTTGGTAATGCCATTAATAAAAAGAACCTTCGATGGAAAACTTGAAATCTGTCACAGCTGATAGAGGCAAAAACATGTGTGGTAAAAATAAAGGAGTGGTTGCTCGTGTGTCAAAGGCTTTAGAAAATGATGATGGTTCAAAACCGTCAGTCTTACATTGTATCATTCATCAACAGTCCTTGTGCGGGAAATGTTTGGATATGTCTGAAGTTCTAAAACCAGTCATATCAGCTTTTAATTTCATATCATACCATATCATACTGTCGGTGTCTGAGAGTCCAATTATCAAACTTTTCTTCATAACTCGAAAACAAAAAACGGTAGTAAATTTTTGTTTCAGCCAGTGAATCTGTCTCAAAAAAGGTATCGAGAATGTGACTCCCACAGTTATCGAGTACCTTATACACACATCGAAATTTGTCCACCCTGTACGTGTGAATCGAGTATTTCGGAGCTGAAAAAAAAACTGATAAAACTTCAGCATCAACGTAGAAATAAAACCGATATATAATTTTTCGTGTGGCCTTTCATACGGCAGAAAGTTTCTATATTGTTCACAAAGCCATTTATGTTTGCGACTTTTCCTCGGAAAAGTTTCAGCTTACGAGGAGTTACGATGAAAAATAGTTTGTATGGCGCGAATAATGACAGAATAAAAATTCTTCTCGCGCTTTTATCTTGTTTAAGCGTGTTCTTGTAATTCATTATACTTACAATTACTCACGATTTTTCATATAAATAGAGAGAGTTGGGATTGTTCTAGGTCGAACAGTGACAACATGAAGAATAAGTCCCAGGTAGCTGTTTAGTCTCAAATGCTCGTCAGTGGAACGAGTCGGACGATGAAGTCACTATTCGTACATTTCCACCAGAGATGCTGAAGCACCAAGTCATCCAAATGCCATCTACCACTGAAAAAATTATTCACAATGCAACGCATCGATTCAAAGCTCTCACGCGTTTCAAATAAATGACAGGGATGAAGTTGGTGCCTCAGTATTTACAAATAAAGTTTTCTATACTGTGAATAATGGATGTAAAATTCCATTGAAAAGTATGGTAAAACTTACGTTAATATTCTATGCACTTCTACAATAATATGTATTTATATACAAAAACAGTAAGATTACCTACGTTTTACATAATTTTATGAAAAAATTAAATGAAAATATGTAGAAACAAATCAACTTTAGTGTTTATCGTAATCGTTTTTGATAGTTTTAATCAAAGTATATTGTGTAAGCGGTTATATTTGAATACTAGTGATAAAAACTTCCAGGTAAAATGTGCAATTCGTCTATTCAAAGCTTTTCTTGTTCGAAAAAATCTAATATACATCAGTACTTTCACCGACATGAAAAGGGCAAATTATTCAAATGTATGTTAAGTGACTGCTATCAGATCCGTTCTATCTGCCTTTAGAATACTATCCATACCGATTTTCAGGATTCATTCGAAGCTTAACGTGAATTGTGAACTTTCGAAAATGGATGATGCCCCGATGAAGGACTTCCAGGTTAACAAAACGTCGTTGTTCGACTTCTCTGGTAATAACTAAGGTCGCATTCGAATTTCACACCTGAAATAAAGTGAAAATGCAAAGTTTCTCTCGATTCTAAGAGATCGAGAAAAATGACATATTTTCCATGCATATTCAAAATATTGGAAAATTCGAATGACTTATAAAATACGCGTAACCTCTACGATCCGTTCTATATGACTTTGGAACCCTACTGATACCGATTTTTCAGATTTAATCGAAGCCTAACGTGAATTATGAACCTTCAAAGATGAATGATGCCTCGATGAAGGACTTCCCGGTTAACAAAACGTCGTTATTTGACTTCTTGAGCTATAACTAAGGTTGGATTCGAATTCCTCACCTGAAATAACGTGAGAAACCAAAGTTTCGTTCGATTCTAAGAGATCGAGAAAAATGACAGATTTTCCATGCATATACCTTCAAAATATTGGAAAATTCGAATGTCTTATAAAACACGTGTAACCTCTCGGATCCGTTCTATATGACTTTAAAACCCTACTTATACCGACTTTTCCGATTTAATCGAAGCTTAACGTGAATTATGAACCTTCAAAGATAGATGGCGCCCCGATGAAGGACTTTCTGATTAACAAAACGTCGTTATTTGACTTCATGGGTTATAACTAAGGTTGAATTTGAATTTCACACCTGAAATAACGCAAAAAAATGAAGTTTCGTCCGATTCTAAGAGATCGAGAAAAATGACATATTTTCCATGCATATACCTTCAAAATATTGGAAAATTCGAATGTTTCATAAAACATGTATAACCTCTACGATCCTTTTCATATGACTTTAGAGCCCTTCGATTTTCCCGATTTATTCGAAGCTTTACATAAATTATGAACCTTCAAAGATGGATGAGGCCCCGATGAAGGACTTTCTGATCAACAAAACGTCGTTATTCGACTTCTAGGGTTATAACTGAGGTTGGATCCATAGTCCCCACCTATAATAACGTGAAAAACCAAAGTTTCTTCGGATTCTAAGAGAAAAATGACAGATTTTCCATGCATATATCTTAAAAATATTGGAAAAGTTTAATGTTTCATAAAAGACGCGTATCCTCTATGATCCGTTCTATATTCCTTCAGAACTCACACCGATTTTTCGGATTCAATCGAAGGTTAACGTGAATTATGAACTTTCAAACATGGATAATGCTCCGATAAAGTAATATAAGGCTGCTGTATTGCAGGTAACATATTATTTTCAATCGATAGTCGTTAACTGGCCTATTCGGATCCTAATACCTTACACCAGAATTTAAAAAAATCCAAACTTGTCTTTAAAATGAGTTATCTATCCCGATGCTAGTATGCTATGGTTCTAAGAATTCATCGTTCCCAGGATGCTTTTTCATGTCAGCCTGTATATCGTTTGCTATCTTGTCATATTCCAAATCGGCTACGATTTTCAATTAAGATCATAGCACATATATTTCGCTATAGGTTTATTATCCACTATTTATTCATGGCACCAACACCATTGGGGGTGGTTTTATGCTCTTGTGAGCATAAATTTCCGAATAAAATTCTTGAACTCCTTTGTCTTCCTGTACTTTGATTCATTAAACAAACATATGATACGAACACATGGATGGCATAGTTCATGCGGGCGACGCAAGTATCCCATAAAATTGTTAAACCCGCTATATGAGGGTAGATATGGCCAAATCTACATAGCGTCATATAACAGAAAGGGAAACTAAATTAGGAGTTGCAACTTTAATTAAACAGAAGTTCATCACGGCTGAAGTTGAAATTAGATTTTAAAGCAAAGGTAATAACTTGAAATTGAAGAGTAAACGTTTAACAGCCTTCGAAGGGATGCTGGTTTAAGAAATTTCTCAGCTTAATTGGGTACTAATCTTATATTCCTATAAGCAGTTCAGTGTAAGAAGTTGCTTATTTCTATGAGCGATATTTGAGAATTAGGATATATCAGTTTACATTTACTAGATGTGAAATTAGGTCCTTAAATATTAGATTTCAAACCTGGATGTAAATAGATTATTGGATTATTATTATTTCATTTTAAATGAAATTGGTGCGATAAGGACGTTTTGTGTTACTACTATTAGTTTTAAGTAATCAGGTTATTGAAATAATAAGTCTTCTGATGATGGTCGTGAAACCGAAACGTACGTAAAGACGAAAATATAAAGCATATGTGTTAATGTGACCTATTTCTCGAGAATTTATATTAATTCATACGTGGGTCAAGAATCTCTATTATTATTAGAAGTGTTGTGTCTACCCTTGAAGCACTATTGAATCCTCTCTCATTAGTGTTTTACAACTGGCCCTTGTTCTGTATCGTAAAACTAAAGTTAACTATGTTCCATTCAAGTAACTCTTAATACTCCGGCTTCGGGAAATCTCCCACAAACGCTTCACAAAGTAATTTCAGTGAAAAACATGAACTGCGGTACGCCACTGTCGATGTCGACCTAGTAGAAATAAGATCCGACCGCACCAGGATTTGCTTTCAGCACAGGAGCTTATCTTGCAATATCTCAAGCAGTTTCAATTTCCATTTCAGTCTGTTATCCCGAATTCTCCCGATACTCGCCCAATTGTAAATTAGTTCAAAGTTCATTTCAATTTCGATGTGTGTACTACGGAACCCATAAAAATAGGGTCGCAAGCCTCCAATTAGACATAAGCTGGATTTAATAACAGTATCGTATGACCGTACGATTTGACCTGAATTTCGGGTCGACAAAATCTCTGTTCGGAGAAAATTCAGCGTCAGATCGATTTTCGCTCTTAGTTGGAAACATTACGCTAATAATTTTGGGAGTTTTGTATCCTATTTGAATCAAAAACTTCAATTTCGAAGAATCTTCATAGTAAAATGAATTGGATTAAGATTTGGAATTCTAGCGTTCTTTCAATTATACTTCTTTTCTTAATCTTGTGGGAGTACAAAAATTTGATCCTCTGGATTTTTGTTATACTTTGTAGATTCTAAGGAGCTTCTGGGATGTAAAGTAGCTCTTGGCATGGGGTAGAAGACCAAGTTTTTGTGAAGCGGCTTTCGCAATGGACCTCACTTGATCTTGCCATGAGAGGGAGAGCTGTTGTTGGTGATCCAGACTTCATAGGAATAGTTATACCTGACATCATCATATTAGGGATTCTGGTATCTCTAAAATGAAAACAACCGAATATTCAATATCCCAATGAATTTTATAATTTTCTTTGACATATTTGTAAGCTCCAGACTCATCACAAAGTGGAGCTTCATTTTCTTTTCACCTCTCAAACTGGACATAAATCCATCAAATTTTTTCTCTAAATACAAAGTGAACTACTAAATTCATTTCAATCTTTGCATTCTTCAACCTCCAACCGAAGTAAGGAGTTCACCGGTCGATTCAAAGTTGACTGCGAGGATTTCAACTCGACGCTTCAAATTTGTCCATCTCTGGTGTAGCAAGTTCTGGTTATTCTGCCCATTTTCCATCTGCTTTGTATGTTAGGGTCAGGTATAGCGACAACGTCCCTAACACTCAGAAGTTGACTTTTGCCATTTTTGCCTCTACTGCAATGATGGAAGATGGAGGGATGTCCACTTCTTACAGAAGTCTTCTGTCATAATTTGTACAATTTCCCATTGTTTTCTGCCAAATACGTCCAATACAGTGGAAGCACTTGGCGTATTTTCAACATTGGCTGAACCAATGAGAAAGTACATAGGAGTTGAAGCTTCTATATCATCTTCATAGCATGACACGTAAGTTATTGGCCTAGAGTTCACGATGCTTTCAGCTTCTAGTAGGGAGTACTTGTTTTATGGACCTAACCATTCTTTCGCAAACTCCTTCGGTATGCGGGGCTGCGAGCATATTAAATATCTATTCGATTTTCTTTACAACAGGTTCTGCTATAATTTTGTTCTGATATATTTTTTCATTCCGTTCTCAGCTCCAACTGAGGTGGTCCCGTTGTTTGGATGAATTTCAATTGGTTATCCTCATATTGCAATAAATCTTCTTATTGCCATCATAACTGAATATGTATTCAGTGAATTAGTCACTTCGATATGTATTGATCTCGTATCATGTTAACAGAGCACCATATTTTTGTTCTACGCTTGTCTCGACCTTTACTGGAAGAGGATCAAAATAATCTAGACCACAGTAGGTGGAAGGTCTACAATAGGTTTTTAGACGACACTCTGGTAACAGAGAGAGTTAGGTTGTATCACTTTGACCTTGTAAACTATGCAGAATTGACAATAACGAATTTCTATTGCCACAATTCGTCTCATTTTGAAGATCCAACATTTCTGTTTCAGGTTATTCAGTACGGTTTCTTGTCGAATGTGTTACATTTCATGATGATGTTGTACAAGCATTTTGACGAATTTTTCGCCTTTCCCAGAACATAAAATGATGAGAAAATTGACTATTTGAGAATTTCCTCCTATTTCCTGTCCTCTTTTCAAATTCAATGTTCCCTTCATGAAACGATCCTTCTGTAATTTCTTCCATCATATAATTTGTCAGCTTAGGTACATTTCTTTTTAGATTTGATACAAATCTCAACATCCATGCTGTACTTCTCATCATTTTGAGCCATTCAGGAAATCTTTGGACATTTTACAAAAAATCCTTATTTTCTCCAATTAAATAAACATGTTCTCTCTCCAACTCAACAATATTTTCTTCTTCTTTATCTTCTATAGGCCAAAATTCTTCTGACTGCTTCAGAAACTCGGGACCCTGTATCCAAAAAGAGTCACTGGAAACATCAAGCTCATTTTTCTGTTTTGTAAACCATATACCAATGAATTATTGGGAAAAATTGGGCCCTTGATTAATTGTAGATACGGTAGTAGGGGTGGCGGCACCTTGGGCAGCCAGTCAGAGAGCCTTATCAGATGTAGGCAACCAGTAGCGCATGCGCGGTAGCACCGGTTCGGGACCAAAAATTGGTAATCTATGATTCCTCCAACTATGGTCTGGTAAATCTATGTTTTTTTCCAATCTGCAGTCTGTGAACTAGTCATCTGTGTACTCGCATTCTACTGAAATGAATATTTTGTTATCCTACACCGGATTCGAACCCGAGAAATTAATTCCAAAGTTAGGTGGCTTAACCGCCCAGCTATGGAGGACTTGAATTAATCAATTTAAATGTAGTATATAACCTGAGTCACTTCTTCTGAAATGAATTTTTGTTCTACACCAGATTCGAACCCGAGAAATAAATTCTAAAGTCAACGGCTTAACCGCTCAGCTATGAAGGACTTGAGAATGAGTAATTTTAATGTAGTATATATAATCCGAGTCAACTGTACTGAAAAATGAATTTTGTCCTACACCAGATTCGAACCCGGGAAACAAATTCCAAAATCGGCTCCTTAACCGCTGAGCTATGGAGGACATGATAACAATCGTCTTTAATGTAGTAGATATAGCTCCGGTGCACCCTAAGTTTGTCACGTGGGTCTAGCCTAATGTCACCTGTTTCATCTTGATTATAGGTAAAGGTGAGCCTAACCTCATCCATAATAAGTTTAAATCGAAAGAATGTGATTTTTGTGTCACACAATTAGTTTGAAAGTTGAAAATAGTGATTTGCACATGCTTTAACGCGTGATTCATCATTCCAACACGTGCTTCAATATTCAGACACGTGTTCAGACACGTGCTTCAATATTCAGACACGTGTTCAGACACGTGCTTCAACATTCAGACACGTGTTCAGACACATGCTTCAACATTCAGACATGTGCTTCAAGTGAAACAAATATGTTGTTGTTATGATTATCTCTGACGAGGTCACAAAGATCAAGCAAATATGATATGAGATGTTATAATTATACACTAACCTCAATAGTAGGGGACCAAGATTGATTTGATAAGTTTATTCTCTCTCTTCGATATTCGACATTCACCAATATGAGGTTCATTGTGATAGATGTACAAGGCTTCAAAGTGCCTGAATTTAGAATAAAAGAAATGTGTATTACGAATGGGAAACAATCAAGTCACTACCTATTCAATTATCCCAAACCATATAGCGAGTTAGATGAAAACTGTAAGAGACAAATTCGATATCTCGAGAGGAATCATCATTGTATTCCATATGTTAGTGGGTTTATCAAGAATAGGGAACTGATGAATATTTTGAAAAAACATACAGTTGAGATGAATATCGATCGTATATATGTTAGAGGAAAAGAAAAATCGAAAGCTATAAGTCAACTTTTGGAAGAAATTAATGGAGGATCGATAGTTGTTATAGATTTAGAAAATGATGTCAACTGTCCAAAACTGATAATGGGTGAACCTCTTTGTTTGAACAATCATACTTCAAATAATTGTTACTGTGCTGTGAATAATAGCTTACATATTCATAATTATCTTATAAATTTACTACCATTGTAAACCGATGATAATAAATGATATAAATAATAGGTTGATTTTTTATTTCCCTCAGTCTATATCCTGAACTCATATGAGAAACAAAATGATGAAGCTTTGTGGAATTTGTAATAAAAAAGAGATTAATACAAGTTTTATCCCTTGTAAACATAGATTGTATTGTTCAGAGTGTATATTCAATTTAAAGATTATATACTGCTTTGAGTGTGCTGATAAGAGAAAAATAATATCGAAAATATCTATAGATAACTATCGTGGTATTGTGTTCCATCCCTACTCTTCTCCAGGATAATTAAATAGATGTAATGTTAGAAATATATCATTATGAAAAATGTATTCATATAGTATGTTACTTGTACAGTTTGTGTTAACTCTAACCTTACTTCTTGGAACTTTCTCATCGAATATAATATTATATAAGTCTACATTTAATTCTGATAATGGAAGTGCATCATTCAATCATAATTTAAATCGAAGTGATTCCATTCATTTAGAATATGAAAATTTGAATCAACAAAGACCTACCTTTACTATTTTCGCATCGAGGAAAAATCATTCTCCACATCATAGAGTTTCTACCCGCCCTGAACCTCTATCCAGAGAAGAAGAAGTGAGAAATGATTATGAACATCGTATATCTTTTATAAATGTTCAACTCACAACTTGTAAAAGTAGATTGAAAAATTTAACCTTGGAATTATTGGATGTGAATAGTAAATATATATTAGAACGTATATATATCGAGAAATATTGTGAAAGTTCTCCTACCGCCACTACCATTTCTACAAACATAGATGCCCCCGCTAATAATCTTCTGCAAGAGTGTAGATCAGATTTATCTACATGTGTTGCAAACAATCTCGGATTGAAATTTGAATCAGATACTTGGGCATCTAAATATTATGAATGTAATAAAACGAAATCATCCAGTTTGAATATAGTTGACAAAGATAGAAGTGATGTTCTACCTGAACCTGTCCTATCTGAACCAATAAATATTTCAATAAAAAATTTAGAGTGGAATTATATGAGCTGTTACCAAGAGCTGCATCGAACAAAAACTAAATTATCAAATTGCATGTTGGAAGCAAAATTAATTCAACCCGCATCATGAAAAATGATATTCAAGAAGAAATTGGATGATCATATAAATAATTTGAATTTTCTTAAAAACGTACCCAATTATACATATATTACAATCATATAACTCATACGTCTAATTATCTGAAAATAAGTAACTAAGAAAACCAAATATTATATGTTATATAAAATAATTATTATAATAAAAATATAGATAAGGCATATTTATAAGTAATATACAATATTTAATATAAAACTAATCGTTTTCTTCCTCCTCCACCTCTGGAATAGAATGATATCCCTAAGGTAACGTTTTATAATTTTCAATAATATAGCGTTTATTATCACATGCGCTTAAAACAATTTCATTTTGCTCAATAGTGTAAATATTATGATTATGAGATCTAATTAATTTTTGGGTTTTATTATCGAATTATCAGAATAGACTGATTCGTTAATTTTCAAAATATATAATTTTCCAGTATATTTACAAGATTGAATAAAGTAGGTTCATATATATCGAATTAACCAAGAATTAAACAGTTTCAAATAGTTATTAAACAGCTTAAGAACAGCTTTTGAACAGCTTAAAACAGCTATTAAACAGCTTCTAACAGGTATTGAACAGCTTCAAACAACTATTGAATAGTTTCTCATTAGTTTTTTCTTTTATAAAATAGTTTATAGATGTATGAAATTATCAAAACACTTTCTATATCTTCCTTTATCAATAGCATCATCTTTAACAATACATAAAAATTCATATGGTTCCTTCCAAACAGTATGAACATATATTTTTGAATTCTCCAAAAGTCATATCAGTCCCCACGTGATCATTATATATATGCTTTAAATTTAGATCGTCTTGTGCAATAGAATACTATGAATGAGCATCTAGTTCTATTGAGTGACAAGTGCTCCAAAATTCAGACACGTGTTTAACACATGCTTTAATATTCAGACACGTGCTTCAACATTCAGACGTGTGCTTCAACATTTATAGACGTGTTTCAACATTCGGACAAATTTAACACGTCTTTGATACTTGCTTTTGACAGTTACATGGTAGAAGTGCTCGGACATACACAATATAACATCATCAACTAGTATATAAACAAATGCTTATTAACATATGTTTCAGTATGATTTCGATTCGCCTTCAGGCATGATGAAGATTGTTAAGCAAAAAGACTCGTTGAATATTATGAACTTAGGGTCAAGCATTGAGAATGTTGAACAACCACAACGTCACAGCTCTTTGCTGCCAAATACTCTACGAACAATAATCTGTGGTCCAAGTAATTGTGGGAAAACAAATGTAATGTTATCTCTATTGTTGGATGCAAACGGCTTGAAATTTGAAAACGTGTACATCTATTCAAAGTCTTTACACCAACCAAAATACCAGTTACTGGAGGAAACATTGAAGAAAATTGCTGGGCTTGGATATTTTCCATACACTGAAAGTGATAACGTCATAGACCCCACAGAAGCGAAACCTAATTCGGTAATAATATTCGATGATGTAATGGATGAGAAACAGGACAAAATTCGTTCTTATTTTTCAAGAGGGACACACAACTCAATTGATAGTTTCTATCTTTGTCAGTCTTTTGCAAAATGTCCAAAACATGGATTGCGCGACAATGCCAATTGCTTGATTATTTTCAAACAGGATGAACTCAATTTGAAACATATATTTACCGATCATGTAAGTACCGACATGTCACTCGAGAAATTGAAAGAGATATGTAGCGCATGTTGGAAAGATAAATATGGATTCCTTATGATAAACAAAGACTGTGCTATGAACAAAGGACGTTATCGCAAAAGTTTTGATAGCTATATATACATCTAACATGTATATATACTATCATTTGAAATAGACAAACCGCTCAGCATGGACGTGCGTGTGAGTAACATGTTAAAAGAAAAACAACAATTGAAGAGAAAAATTTGGGAGTTAGCAAACGTTGTGAGGAAAAAATATATGGCTGTGAAATTGGGTAAAGCTGAAAATGATACAATTCTAGATAATATGTTCAAGAATGTATCTAAGCCTCTGGAGGAAATTGCGAAAAATGCTGAAATAATCAAACAAAATTCGTTGATTAAGCCTAAAAGTATTGTTTCTACAGCAACACAAATGGAGAACATACCAATCCCAAATATTGTAACTGAAGGGGAAGAATTCGTATATAACCCCCCAGATACTGAAGAGGATGTGTTTACCCCCGAACCTACTATCGATCAGATTCGTGAAGAATTCAGAAAACTTAAGAAAGATAATGCAGCGACTACAGAGGAGTTTCTGCAACAATACCCCACATTAGCACGTTATTACTTGGAAGGATTCCTATTGGATGATGATGTCAAGAAATACGATGATAGAATGGGATTGCAATATAATTCGACTTTAGATAAATGGTTCATGGGTAATCAACCTATTGACATTGATAGTGAGAGTAATATAATTATTAAGGGAACTCCGTTCAAGGGTACCACAGGACTGTATAATTTGATATTCTACAGAGATGTTCTACCTGACACCTACACCGTGGAAGATGGAAAAAATTACAGTCAAATGATGGAAATGACTAGTGCCCATAGACGTAATAACGACCCCGCTGATCGAATAAGAAACACTGTAAAATACAAACATGTACTGAAACCTTTGATTAATTCCATTAAAAGACCAAGGTCCAAAACATACACTGGAAATGCATATATCAAAAATGATATGCTTGAATATAACGAGAAACCAATCGAATATGTTTATTGGGATGACGTTAACGAAATTGTAGATAGACTGAGACTTCTTGTTGCATCCTCGCTCGCTGGTAACAATAACCATCACAACGAGATAGTCTCTATAATAGAAGAATTGATAGAGGCTGGTGTAATCGAACAAAAACCGAGTGTAAGACAAATTCATCACAGTTATAAAGATGGTTTCAATGGATAAGTTTGGCAGAGCCTCCTCTTCCATGTGGATATATGATACAAATGTATTTAATAATAATTTCAAACAAGTTCACGGACAAGGATTATTCCTAACGAGTGATGGAAGTTATGATATGGAAAATCGTAGATTGTGCAACGTAAAATCACCGAATGATGATGGAGATGTTGCAAATAAAGTATATGTTGATAAATTAACATACAAACTGAATCTGAAAACGGAAACCAGTCTTAAAGATACCTTCAATGTTAGGGTTGATAATTTGATCAAAGATATCAACAAGGATCTGGATGAACATAAATTAACGAATGAGAAGGTTATTCTCAACATTGATAAACATCTGATGGACATTCAGAATAAATATAATGGAATGGGGATCTATATAAAATCAGAGTATAAAACAATCAGTGATAGTGTGAGGGAAAACAGAAATGAATTGAAAGAGATCAATAACACATTTAACATTGTGAACATGCGTCTAAATGACATTACTAGTAAAGTGGAGGCGTTAGAACGACGGATGACATCTGTGGAACCTTCTAAGAAGAGACCCTCATCATCCACAACAACAACAAAGCAGGGTTCTGTGAAACGTATTACTCCAAATCCTGTGAATATACCCAAAAAATTAATTCTAAACTAGATTTCCGCATTGATAAGATGAGTAGAGAACAAGTTGTGCATGAGCTTCATAAGCCTAGTAGGAAGAATTTCAAACGGCGCAGAACGATCATAAAAGGTTTGGATGATTTGTGGCAAATGGATCTGGCTGAAATGGGTAATTACGCTCGTGAAAATAGAGGATTCAAATACATTTTGGTTATGATCGATTGTTTCTCGAAATTTCTATGGACACGCCCGCTGAAAACGAAATCAGCCGAAGAGGTTCGGAAAGCGGTCAGTTCTATATTGCTAGAAGGACATCGTAAGCCTAGGAATCTGCAAAGCGATCAGGGAAAAGAATTCTTCAATAAACACTTTAACGATCTAATGAAGAAACATAATATCAATCATTATAATACGTATAGTGTGAAAAAAGCAGCCATTGCTGAACGTGTCATTCGAACATTAAAGGAATCGCTCTACAAACATTTCAGTCTTAGCGGGAAATACAAATGGCTTGATATACTTGAAGAAACCACAGAAAAATATAATAAACGTAAACATAGTACTATAAATATGGCTCCAATAAAAGTGACGAAACAGATTGAGAGCGAGATATTGAAGCGATCCTACTCACACATCAAGTTAGCTCTGCCTCACAAATACAACGTTGGAGATGTGGTACGAATAAGTAAGGCTAAACATATTTTTGAGAAGGGATTTACGCCCAATTGGAGTACGGAATTATTTAAAATCATCAAAGTAAAAATTACCAGCCCGGTCACATATCTACTAGAAGATATGACCAACGCACCAATCAGCGGCTGTTTCTATGAGGAAGAATTACAGAAAACAAAACAACCCGATGTGTATTTAGTCGAAAAAATATTACGAAAGAGGAGGGGTCAACAGTATGTGAAATGGTTGGGTCTAGATAATAATCACAACAGTTGGATCAATAATTCGGATCTCGTTCAATGAACCCATCATTAAACATTTGGAGATTATTAGGAACAAACAATAAGCTGGAATATTATTGACTCGAGGGTATGGATATTATAATAGAACAAAATTCCGTGAATATGAGGGTGAATCAAGAGTGAAGATTATAATATTTGAAACATATATTGTTAAGATCATACTTAAGTCTTTTGTATTGAGAAAATTTTGAAATTAATAAAAAATATTACTTTGAGATCTTTAGTTTTTCTCCCTCCCCTCGTTAAATAACGGTGCAATCTTGAATTCTCATCAGTCTGTATGGAAGCTTACGTAGGAGAAGGTGTTCTCAATACGCTTATAAACAAGCTCCCGTTTGAACTTCATATTCCTGGTTATCAATTCTGTGGTCCCGGTACAAAATTAGAAGAACGGTTGAGAAGAGGAGATTCAGGTATCAATCCACTCGATAAAGCTTGCCGCCAACACGATATTTCATATCTGCGAAACGCTAGTTTGGAAGGACGTCACGAGGCGGATAAAATATTAGAGAACGCTGCTTGGCAACGTGTCAAATCTAAAGACACAAAATTTGGAGAGAGGATTGCCGCTTTCGGTGTGAATAAAATTATGAAGGCAAAGAGGAAATTGGGGATGGGCATGAGAAAGAAGGTTGGGTTCGGAAGTGCAATTGTCGATGGGGTAAGAAAAGTTATGAAGAAAAAGTTTGACCCCACCAATCTGAAGAGAACATCTCAAACAGCGTTGAAAGTTGCACGAAAACAATTCAAAAAAGCAGGTGGTCGGAAAAATGTTCGATTACCAAGAGTAATTCCTATTCCAAAGACTGGAGGATTTTTACCATTTTTAATACCTCTATTTGCCGGCTTATCAGCTGCTGGAGCATTGGCGGGAGGTGGTGCTGGCATCGCTAAGGCCGTCAACGACAGCAAAGCAGCTCGGAAAACCTTGGAGGAAACGGAAAGACATAATAAAACAATGGAAGCTATAGCTTTAGGAAAACAAGGATCTGGTCTATATTTGAAAAAGTATCGCAAAGGTCTTGGTCTATATTTAAATAAACATCCAAAAAACTGCCAGTAAACCTACCCAGAAGACCTCTGACCGATCTCGATCTACGAAAACTAGCAAAAGCTCTGAAAATTCCCCATTTTAGAGGAGTATTTATGCGTGATGAACTGCCATCCAACGGACCATGGAGAAACGAGCGTGGAATAGTTAATTTAGATAGCTCGGACAATGAAGGCACTCACTGGGTTGGGTTTAAGAAAGTCGGTGATAAAGTCTTTTATTATGATAGTTTTGGCAATTTACGCCCCCCTCACGAACTGGTGGATTATTTCAAAAAATGTAAGATATTATTCAATCACGACAATTTTCAGCAATATAACACTTATAATTGTGGCCAGTTATGTTTGAAATTCCTCTCTAATTCTTCAGTTGTGGTCGACTAAAATTGTATTTATTAGTACATAAATACATTGTTGATGAAGTTTTCATCAATCATGTCTCAGACGTTCACTATCACGGGTAAGAGCTCCCGCTTGTCTGTAGATTTTCACCCACCAATAGAACTAGATCCTTATTCATATTATTCTATCGCACTTGTTGGCTTGCATACGTACAATAGCATTCCGAACATTGAAGAAGGTTTTAATAAATTTTATTATAAAAATGTGAAGGGTGAGGAAGAAGTAGTAACTATACCTACAGGGTCCTACGAGTTGACAGACATCGAGGATTTCATACAAAGTGCAGTTTGTGGGGTAGGAGTGAAGCAAGAAGAACGTGACCGGAAATTATCAATAAAATCTAACAACAACACTCTACACACAGAACTAAAGAGTGATTTTGAAGTAAGTTTTATTCCTAAAGATAGTATAAGCGAACTGCTGGGATTCAGCAAAAAGAAATTGACATCTCGTGAAGTACATGTATCTGACCGACCTATAAACATAATCAAAGTTCAAACTATTAGAGTGGAGTGTAACTTAACCGCAGGAGCATATTATAACAATAAGTTAGCTCATACGATATATGAGTTTTCACCTCTTGTACCACCTGGGTTTTCCATTGATATAGAGCCGAAGAATCTTATTTATCTACCGATAATCAACAAGACGTCCTTCGATAACATCACACTGAATATTTTAGATCAGAATTGGGAACGGGTAAATTTTCGTGGAGAAGAAATCATTATACGGTTGGAGTTGAAAAAGATCGCAAGAGATTATGGCTTCCAACAATAAATAATAATCCAATACTCACCAGCATTCATTATATGAAAAGAATTCATCTGAGAAGGTTGTTACAGTCGACGTCACTAGAGGACATGGGTTTGGATTTCAGCAATAAAAGACATCTTCATATTGACCATCAGTCATTATCTACAACGAGTTCAAGGGAGAAGGTTGCTGCAGCACTATCATTGGAAAATATAAATTTTTTGAAGTCCCTTGGTTACCATGTCCGAAAAACTTCAAATATTCAACGAACCAAACTTTAATGAAGACATCATTCGAGAAGAAATTCACACCTACTATCCACATACAACATCTTTCGGCTACAGCGATGAAATTGAGATATTAATCAATCAACAAGATGTGTTGGTAGATTTAGCCTCGTCTGCTTTATTCATCGAGGCAGAATTCCAGCCAGAAGCAAGTGGTGATGGTGAATGTACCCTAACTAATAATTTTGGAGCGTTTCTCTTTGAATATATCAGTTATGAATTGAATGGGAAAGAGATAGACAAAGTACGCGATCCTGGTATTGTCAGCACCATCAGAGCTTATCTAACATATGCCGAACACGAATCTGTACCTCTAGCTATTTCTGGATGGTCATATAAGGATGCAATGAGTTCAGTCTACAATAATAAAATCAATTTATGGATACCTCTGAATTTTCTACTAGGCCTATTCATTGACTATAACAAAGTCTTGAGTGGTAAACATAAGCTGCGCTTGATAAGGTCTCGAACCGATAACGATTGCTATACTAATAGCACAGGCACGAAAACGGCTAAAATAAATGTGAAGACGATAGCATTAAAAGTGCGACATGTGTTTCCAAGTGATCAAGTTAAATTTCAAATGTTGGGAAATTTGAGTGCTGAGAAGCCTATTTTGATTCCATTCCGTAGTTGGGATCTGCATGAAAATCCGTTGATGAAGGAGAGCACTCGAGACATTTGGGCTGTTAAAACATCAATGAATTTGGAACGCCCCAGATATGTGATTCTAGCTTTCCAAACTGATCGAAAAAATAATCCTGTTAAGCAAAGTACATATTTCGATAATATAAACTTGCTAAATGTAAAATTATTCTTGAATTCAGAATGTTATCCATATGAAGCAATGAAAATGAATTTCAACGATCAACAATACGTGGAAGCGTACCAGATGTACTATGATTTCCAGAAATCATTTTCGAATAAAATTATGAGCGAACCGATGCTAGATTATGTAGCATTCAAGAACAAAGCAATTTTCGTGATTGATTGCTCGAAACAGAACGATGCTATAAAGTCATCAACAGTTGACGTTAAACTAGAGATGGAAAGTATCCTGAATTTTCCTAAAAACACCCGCGCTTATTGTATCATCATAAACGATCGTATCATGGAGTATTCCCCGATTAACGGATTAGTTCGGAGTTTAGTGTGAAGAACCAAGTGATGAAGTTTTTTATATTGATTGTTTATATGGTTTTATGTATTTTACAAATGATATTTTGAGGATTAATATTTTTGTATTGAATCTTTTTCCCTCTTATAATAATAATAATAATAACAATAAATAATTTCTCAAGAAGTCTATATTTTTGATTTTCCCTATGAACATGCTTTCGATAAAGGAAGATATAGAAAGTGTTTTGATAATTTCATACATCTATAAACTATTTTATGAAACCTAACATTGAAACACACACACACACACACACACACACACACACACACACATACACACACACACACACACACACACACACACACACACACACACACACACACACACACACACACACACACACACACACACACACACACACACACACACACACACACACACACACACACACACACACACACACACACACACACACACACACACACACACACACACACACACACACACACACACACACACACACACACACACACACACACACACACACACACACACACACACACACACACACACACACACACACACACACACACACACACACACACACACACACACACACACACACACACACACACACACACACACACACACACACACACACACACACACACACACACACACACACACACACACACACACACACACACACACACACACACACACACACACACACACACACACACACACACACACACACACACACACACACACACACACACACACACACACACACACACACACACACACACACACACACACACACACACACACACACACACACACACACACACACACACACACACACACACACACACACACACACACACACACACACACACACACACACACACACACACACACACACACACACACACACACACACACACACACACACACACACACACACACACACACACACACACACACACACACACACACACACACACACACACACACACACACACACACACACACACACACACACACACACACACACACACACACACACACACACACACACACACACACACACACACACACACACACACACACACACACACACACACACACACACACACACACACACACACACACACACACACACACACACACACACACACACACACACACACACACACACACACACACACACACACACACACACACACACACACACACACACACACACACACACACACACACACACACACACACACACACACACACACACACACACACACACACACACACACACACACACACACACACACACACACACACACACACACACACACACACACACACACACACACACACACACACACACACACACACACACACACACACACACACACACACACACACACACACACACACACACACACACACACACACACACACACACACACACACACACACACACACACACACACACACACACACACACACACACACACACACACACACACACACACACACACACACACACACACACACACACACACACACACACACACACACACACACACACACACACACACACACACACACACACACACACACACACACACACACACACACACACACACACACACACACACACACACACACACACACACACACACACACACACACACACACACACACACACACACACACACACACACACACACACACACACACACACACACACACACACACACACACACACACACACACACACACACACACACACACACACACACACACACACACACACACACACACACACACACACACACACACACACACACACACACACACACACACACACACACACACACACACACACACACACACACACACACACACACACACACACACACACACACACACACACACACACACACACACACACACACACACACACACACACACACACACACACACACACACACACACACACACACACACACACACACACACACACACACACACACACACACACACACACACACACACACACACACACACACACACACACACACACACACACACACACACACACACACACACACACACACACACACACACACACACACACACACACACACACACACACACACACACACACACACACACACACACACACACACACACACACACACACACACACACACACACACACACACACACACACACACACACACACACACACACACACACACACACACACACACACACACACACACACACACACACACACACACACACACACACACACACACACACACACACACACACACACACACACACACACACACACACACACACACACACACACACACACACACACACACACACACACACACACACACACACACACACACACACACACACACACACACACACACACACACACACACACACACACACACACACACACACACACACACACACACACACACACACACACACACACACACACACACACACACACACACACACACACACACACACACACACACACACACACACACACACACACACACACACACACACACACACACACACACACACACACACACACACACACACACACACACACACACACACACACACACACACACACACACACACACACACACACACACACACACACACACACACACACACACATAGATTGATGGCAAATTTCTTTTTGCAGATCATTGAAATGGAGAGGGAACGTGGAATTGCGTTTTTTATCAGATTTTATTTTTAATTTATTTTTAATTTGTTATATTGTAAGTGGTTCGTAGGTCTCCTGGGGACGCTTTCCACTTTATTGAAAAAAAAAGCAACGTACCATAAGTTCTACCTCTTGGGTGGTTGGAAAACGAACTTGATCTAAATAAAAAATTTCTTGCTTATATGTTTCCAATGAAATGACAATCGTAATTCGTAAAATCCACCTTGAATGTTCGATATATTTCTTCAAGGAGACTTGTTACGTGAAAAAACATATGAAAAAATGATGACTATTATCGATTATCAGCAATTTTAATTTCTCTAGAATTATTCTACAAATCGTAAACCTAAATTTGAATTTCTCCAAGGATACTTGTTGCGTATGAAAAATGATGTCTCTACAAATCGTAAGCCTAAATTTGAATTTCTTCAAGGATACTTGTTGCGTATGAAAAATGATGTCTCCAAGTCATCCTCTATATACATGCATGTGAAAACAAGTTACATCTACGTTAATGTATACATTTTTTATTAAATATTCTGAATTAGCGAATGTACTTTTGCAATACATTTATTTTTAATTCTTTCCTCCCCTCACCGTTCGAGATATTCCTTAATACAGTCCTGATATTATGCTTACAATTTTGAATGATATGGCACACATGTTCAATTTAATTAAATTCCTAGATTAAGAATAATCTCACTTTCTATAGAGAGTTCAGTAAAGGTCAACAAAACGTTATAATTATCATAAAATTCAAATTATTAATACATATTCTATACATAGCATTCGTTATCCTAGTGCCTGTATAGCTGAAAGAAATATGTTGAACCTCACTATACAAAATAATTCTAACATCTCATAATAATTTGTTTTTAATCTGCGTAATGTGGAGTATGATTTTTCCCCGATGTGAAAATAGTAAAGGTAGGTCTTTGTTGATTTAAATTTTCATATTCTAAATGAATGCAATCACTTCAATTTAAATTATAATTGAATAATGCACTCATTATCAGAAATAAATGTAGACTTATATAATATTATATTCGATGAGAAAGTTTCAAGAAGTAAGGTTAGAGTTAACACAGTTCTTAAGAAAATTCAAATTATTTATATGATCATAAAATTTCTTCTTGAATACCAATCTTCATGATGCAGGTTGAATAAATTTTTCTTTCCGACATACAATTCGATAATTTAGTTTTTGTTCGATGCAGCTCTTGATAACAGTTCATATAATTCCACTCTAAATTTTGAAAATATTTATCGGTTCAGATAGGACAGGTACAGGTAGAACATCACTTCTATAAGAAAATTCAAATTATTTATATGATCATACAATTTCTTCTTGAATATCAATCTTCATGATGCAGGTTGAATAAATTTTTCTTTCCGACATACAATTCGATAATTTAGTTTTTGTTCGATGCAGCTCTTGATAACAGTTCATATAATTCCACTCTAAATTTTTTATTGAAATATTTAACGGTTCAGATAGGACAGGTAGAGGTGGAACATCACTTCTATCTTCATCAACTATAGTCAAACTGGATGATTTCGTTTTATTACATTCATAATATTTAGATGTCTAAGTATCTGATTCAAATTTCTGAATATTGAAGCACGTGTCCAGAATTACTATTTTCAACTTTCAAACTAATTGTGTGACACAAAAATCACATTCTTTCGATTTAAACTTATTATGGATGAGGTTAGGCTCACCTTTACCTATAATCAAGATGAAACAGGTGACATTAGGCTAGACCCACGTGACAAACTTAGGGTGCACCGGAGCTATATCTACTACATTAAAGACGATTGTTATCATGTCCTCCATAGCTCAGCGGTTAAGGAGCCGATTTTGGAATTTGTTTCCCGGGTTCGAATCTGGTGTAGGACAAAATTCATTTTTCAGTACAGTTGACTCGGATTATATATACTACATTAAAATTACTCATTCTCAAGTCCTTCATAGCTGAGCGGTTAAGCCGTTGACTTTAGAATTTATTTCTCGGGTTCGAATCTGGTGTAGAACAAAAATTCATTTCAGAAGAAGTGACTCAGGTTATATACTACATTTAAATTGATTAATTCAAGTCCTCCATAGCTGGGCGGTTAAGCCACCTAACTTTGGAATTAATTTCTCGGGTTCGAATCCGGTGTAGGATAACAAAATATTCATTTCAGTAGAATGCGAGTACACAGATGACTAGTTCACAGACTGCAGATTGGAAAAAAACATAGATTTACCAGACCATAGTTGGAGGAATCATAGATTACCAATTTTTGGTCCCGAACCGGTGCTACCGCGCATGCGCTACTGGTTGCCTACATCTGATAAGGCTCTCTGTCTGGCTGCCCAAGGTGCCGCCACCCCTACTTACGGTCCTGATACCCAACCCATTATGACAATAAGCCGAAACGTTATTATTCTCTCGAAAAAGCATACGTCTCTTGCAAGTAAACCGATTGGTTTCGCATTGCAAATCAGAAATGGCGATATTACAAATCATTCTCAGACGTTGTGTCGGGTTTCGCGAGCTCTAGGGCGCGTTCATTCAAATGAAGCAGTGTTGAAGCGGAAACGAGGTTATCCGGGAAACAGGATGTATCAACAATCAGCGTTGGTGCTATATTTCAAGCCGACCGTACGAGAGCACCTATCTACAATTCAGGCACTGACCGTCGAGAAAGCAGAACTGAATTATTTATTTTCCCGGAATTCACATTCCGAAATCTCATAGTCTTCTTATCGTCTAAGAAAATTGTAAATTGTTCCTCCTGTGTGCCGTGATTTCCTGCACGTTTCGTAACATACGGTAGTCGATAAGCCCATGCATCGTTCTTCCTGTTCAGAATATTCATTATTATCAGCCTATAGTCACATAGATCGTTTCTTGTTGACGTTTTTATCAATGATCTGCAAGTTCTATGAATAAAATTGACACATTATGAAAGAAATGAAACAAGTTTTAGATAACTAGCATGCTAGTTATATAAAAGTTGTTTCATTTTTTTCACATAGATTGTGCCAATTTTATTCATAGAACTTGCAGATGCGTCCTTACGTCAAGTCGTTAGTTTTGAGAAATACCGCTTTAGACATTAGTACGTCTTCTGATGATGATCGTAAGACCGAAACGTACGTAAAGACGAAAATAATAAGCATATGTGTTAGTGTGACCTATTTCCCGAGAATTTTATATATAATTCATACCTGGGTCTAGAATCATTATTAGGCAATAATAATGGTGACTGCAATTAGAACGATCATCGCTTGATAATCAAACTGACACAATGGCTTTAGTTTGATAATTTTGCGATGAAGTGAAAAGCTTCATTGAATTTCCATCTCGATGCATAGGAAAATGTAACAACCATTTCATGATGATCTAATTATTCATCAATTGCATAATCACAGCACAGTAACAGAACAGCGAAAATCTATCCGCAAAATTGTTCCGATTGCGTAACTAATTGCATTGTAGTTTTTCTCGTAGACTCTACGCTAACAGATTTACGTTATTTGCACCTGTTTGTTAAGAGATACTGGTTACCGCTGAACCGATAAACAAATATTTAACCATTACGCTCTAATTTAATTGGATTCACAAACAATTGCCGCTACGAGTATTCTAATAATCAACAATTGATTGTTAACTAGTTATCTTTTCCATGAAAACAAATTAACTTATTTCAGGATATTCTGTTTGAAAGCTCAATGCTTATTTTGGTGATCATATTTTAATTTATATGGATAGTGGAGTCAATCTACGGAAAAATAGGACGAGGTTCGTGAAAACTTGATAGAGGTTAGCGACCTGGGAGAAATGATGTCTTATGATAAAAATAATAAGATACTAAAATTTCTATTACCAGTATTGGGTGAAACCATGTCTAACCTTCAAAAAACTGTTTTTTGGCCTTTTTTTTAGGTCAGTTTTGGAGTTTCATTTTGTTTTGACCGCTTAGACTTCAAGCTAAGGTCTGAAACTAGTACTCTCCAATTGATATTGAGGAACTTTCAGGCCGAGTTTCGTGACATTCCGTTCACTCCTCCTCCTGGAATATATATATTTATACGTTTTTGGAGCAAAAATTCAAATTGAGCTATTTTGACCAACTTGCAACCAAATTGGATGAAATTTGATGAAAAAGTATTTTGTGGCAGTCGTAATAATTGGTCTGAATATGAGACGAAAATTTTCAATAGTTTTGCTTAAAATTCAAATTTGGCCAATTTGGCCCAAATTTCAAAATGACTTCTCCTCTTGTCGAAGAGATCGGAGCGTACTCTACTCAAGCTCAAATTGAAGGATATTTTACGTACTTTGATGTGTTGTAAGTCCGTATCAATTTTTCCTTACGATTCACTCATCTTTTGGCCATTTACAGTATACAGGGTGAGTCAGTTTTTTGTAGACAAACTGCAACAAGAGATAGAACAAGTGTTTTTAAGAAGAAAAGTTCCCATAAACATATATCGTAGAAGGCTTCGTTTTCGAGATACAGGGTGTTGAAATTTCGTTTTTTACCAATATCTCCGGAACCGTTTATTGTACAAAAAAAAGCTTCCGTAAGCATTTTCTACTCATAGTAAGCTATGTTCTGTGCTATAAAAAAATTTTTTTTACTCTCAATCGGTGAAGATTTCGAAGGGGTAGTGGGTGTTTTTCTCCCCAACTTCTACGCTACTGAAAAAAGTACGGTTTTGAGACAACCATTTAAACCACCAATGTTTTTTGCACAAAAAAGGTACTCTTGGTCATAAGCTCTAAAGTTGACCGTTTTCGAGA
The DNA here is from genome assembly GCA_958510875.1 of Endomychus coccineus. Taxonomy (NCBI): domain Eukaryota; kingdom Metazoa; phylum Arthropoda; class Insecta; order Coleoptera; family Endomychidae; genus Endomychus; species Endomychus coccineus. The sequence goes on from OY294070.1 coordinate 4,218,366, forward strand.
AAAATCAACTTTTATGTTGAAAAACATGGTCAATTCTTACTAATTAAACAAAATTTATTCAAACGTTAGAACAAGTAACAAAACCAAAGGATTGACCATGTTTTTCAACATAAAAGTTGATTTTTCTCGAAAACGGTCAACTTTAGAGCTTATGACCATGAGTACCTTTTTTGTGTAGAAAACATTGGCGGTTCAAATGGTTCTCTCAAATCCGTATTTTTTTCCAGTGGCGTAGAAGTTGGGGAGAAAAACACCCACTACCGCTTCAACATCATACACAAAATTTTATTTTCGAAAAATATTAAACGCTATGTTTCCCCTTATTAACCCTTCTTTAAAAACAATCATCCAGAGTTTAGGACCGCACCTCTTATTAATATAATTGAAAAACTTTTATTGAAGACAATGTCAGGTAAGAAAAAAACTATTATACTACAAAATATATATATTTTTTTGTATCTTATAATGTTCATGTATAGTATAAACTTATTAAAGTGTTTTATTTCTAAGAAATTATTTGAAAAATATTTCGAAAAAAAAATCTACAATGAACTAAAATATACACGTAGGCTAACATCAAGTGAAGGTTATTAAATAAATATAACTGTGTTGTTTAAATTTTAAAAAACAATTCTATATTCTTTACTTCTTGAACATATAATGTATGTAATTTTGATAATACCTGCTGGTCAACATATTTTAAATCGAGTGTAATGACTAATAACAAATTTTAAAGTGTATGTGAATATCCGATCTATTTTATATTTATATGTATGTGTCTATATCTTAATTTTAACATGTTAGTATTTCAATGTGTTTGTGTTCGGTAAATTTGATTCAAATATTTCTGTTTATCAGACATTGAAATCCCATATTTTTGAAGTGAAATCTTCTTTAGGCGCGTTGTGCTATTTTGGATGAGGGATAAAACCATGAGTCCGTCACGTGCCGTCACGCTGTAGCTATATATATTATGTATTATGTATACTGCTGCGTGCGCAACTACTCGGGTCAGGCGTCAGGCAGTCTCTCTATACGCTTACACCCGTGTGCATTTCTGAGTCGGATACTCGACGTTTCTCATTCACTCAATCCTCGGTCCTTGTGCAGACGAAAGTCATTTTAGTATTGAATTTATTAATTGTACATTGTGTACTTAGTATCGTATCTACGTGCAAGGTTTTAAATATTGTGAATATAATTCTTGTCATAAGAATATAACATCAGTGATGTGTATAAGTGAGAACTTTTGCATGTGTACTATACATTGATCACGTTGTGTTATATCTAATTTATTATTTTCATTGTTCGAATGTTGGATCACAGCATCAAATATAATAGTGAGTATCGTCTTGATTTTTTTCAATACTACTAATACGAAAGTACGAAATTTTATTCCAGATAATTATTTGTGGTGTAATTTACGATCATACTGACATTCGATGCTGTTTGATATTACTTTGATTTATATCAATAAATAATATGTTTTGAGAATAAAATAATGTGTATTCATTATAATGACTATCTGGTTACATTCATACTCTTTACAGGGATTGTACCGCCCATTATACGTTTTTATCATTAAATATAAAAATTTATATAATTGTTGATTGAAATGCTGACAGTTGTGAAAACTAATTATATTGATTTTAATTTAAAAATAATGAAATTGTAATTAAAGATGCTACAACTAGTACAACAACTCCATACTAAGCTCCGTAGACAATAGTATCTGTGACATCGGATGTCTTCGTTGGTTGTCATAATGCTCAGCAACAGAATTTCGTCAGGCAAATGTTGCATAAAATGAGAACCGATGATACGAGTGGATTACCATACGAGTTCATTTTAGTTCTTAACCGACCATACATGATAAATAATAACATAGATGTTGGGGATGGATTGTCCGATGGCACTGTCGGAAAATTGTGTCATGTAGAAAGAGATGATACTGGTGAAATCATACGAATTTGGATGAAATTCCCAAAATAAATTGGTTACTTCATAATGTCAGTTTTCACTTCTGTCAGCAGTGACTGCCCGTATTTTTTTTTTGTTATGGTTATTGCCCTATCATTAATTTGATTATTGTTTTTGACACGTTCTACGCCTTATGTGATTGGGCTTAGGTTACTGCATTACTTGTAGAAAAAACAAATAAAATGATCAATCTATCTATTTATCTATAGTACTTATTCTGATTACTAATAAAGTGAATTGGAAAAAAAGTAGTGACAATTCAAATTTTATTCTTTGATTGCACTGCAGAAGTGTTGAAACCATTATATGGTTGAATTTGTGGAACTATGCTACAATATTTTCGTTCATAGATATATTTTAACGAGCGATCAGTGTCGAAGCCTGCTGGATAATCGATAAAATTAGGTATTTTCCAGATTTAATTTTCGTTTGTTGAAAGTTATCAATCAGTGTCGATAGGACAGTTTGCAATATGTTGAGTGAAAATCCCTTTCAAAATGAAAACCATATAAACCGTTTTATATTTAATTTAATGGCCATGTAAATTCGCCCACCTCGTATAATCAAACCAGATAACGTGCACAAAGGGAAGCTAGGCAATGTGAAACGCACCTTTCACGTCCACGTTAAACTAAATCTTATTACATTAAAAAGCGACTGAAACTGTTTTAAATTTTATTTAGCGTAAACAGAGAGTGACTTTTTATGTATATTACGTTCAAACTTCCCGAAAAGATTATATACATTCACGGTTAGGTGGCTTTATATGTATAGTAGGCCAGGAGACGGGTTTTCGCATTACGGATCAAGCAAGGCTATGATGTTGTCAGACTCGATAAAATTCAGATTTTCTCTCAGACTTTTCGTAATGAACCGTGTCATTTCTACGTCCTCCCACACAACGCGTATTATTTCGGAAATCAATAACGACGATTCTGTATTAAAATTGCCTCTATTATATGCCCCGACGATTTTCATACAGGGAATTTCGTCGAGATAAGCCATTGTAACGCATTTTGTTCGAGCGGAATTTGAATTTCAATTTCATCACTTCTTTTTTCTGACAGTTCTTCTACAGGTATTCCAATAATAGTCGACTCACTGAGCACAATTTAAGTTTAAAGATAAACACAATTTACACTTTAGAATTTGGGAAATTCATTCTCAAGGCTTAGCAACTGTTTTACACACTGTCAGAGATGAGAGAACCACGTTCGAGGACATAATCCTTCAAATAACTATCAATGGATATGTCACAATAGCACGACTTGATGCCGACGTTTCGCCAACCATTGCAGGTTGCTTCTTCAGATCAGGTTTGAGGCTTGAACTGACATTGATGTAATAACGGGCCTTCACTCTGATTTTCTACGGTTATTTATTCACTTATTTGATTAAATTCATATATATTGATTAATTAATATCAATATTACTTGCAGCACGTGTACCGATAACCAGTAGGTGAACCAATATCAATCAAGGGTTTCTCATCAGCTAGGCCAATCAGGAAACAATACGGCCAATAGATATATGCTATACTCACCCGTGGCGGCTCGTGAATTTTTGAGAGAGGAGGCTGGACATAAAACGTTTTTGTGAACATATACTCTATCCACAGCCTATTAACCTTTGCACAGCGGCCGTACCAGCTACTTCAGTGACAAAATTAATTGTTATCCAGCAAGAACCAACGTGGAGGTATGGAGTTTCTCTTGAAAAAAAATTTTTTTGTTCTTTTTTTGTCTTTTATTTTTTTTGGTTTTTTAATATTTTTTCTTTTTTTTGGAATTTTCCATATTTTGTTTTTTTCATTAATTTTATTAACTTTTTTTATATATTAACGGAATTCTACGGTCTTTAGTTTGCGAAAAATGATCAATAATATTATCAAAAATGTATCATCAAGTGTTTTACTAAATCTTTTTCAATAGATATTAAACTAACATTGTATAAACGATTTTGGCCCATTGTATTTGGCATGTAAGTTTTAATTCGTTTGAGAGTAGAAAATGATCTCTCCACCGATGCCGACGTGACAGAAATGGTGACTGTCAAACAAAGTAGTTTAAAAAACTGAGGTAAAACTTGTTACAAATCATTGTCTATCATATCGGCGTGGATGTCGTACTGGCCTAGAATATCTTTCTCCGAGTATATAACGCATAATTCATTGTGCAGTGCTATTTTATAAAAAAAATTATATTTTAGAACTAAGTTATACAAAAAACTTCAATTCATGTAAATCGGAAAATCGAATCTCAATTTGATCTTTAATGGTATCTAAAATTTCATAAAAATAAGTGTTTATAATGTAGTTTCTTGTCTACCAAAATATATCTTTTCCTCCTTTAACAATATTCTGTTTACCGGTTAATTTAAACTTAATACTCGATGTAATATGTTCCTGCGATTTTTCGTGTCTGTCTATACCACGAGCTAAATTTTTCAAATCATCATAACCCGAGTGCCCCCAACATGAAGTTGTATCATATGTAAATAGCAGGCAATACCACAATACCAGCAATATAATTTATTGTGTACCTCAGATCTCGTTCACCATACATATTTTTTACAATTTTCAGTATCAAATGATCGATTTTGAAACATACCTGTCATCACTAATCTTTTCAGCAAATAAATCACTACTCATTTTAACGTTTAATAACCAAAGAACTCTTTGTTAATAACTCACCGAACAGATAAATTATAACTTAACCTTACATCGCTTCGCGAAACAGAAGCAACAACTGACAGCGCACGTGTCGTAGTTTGCAGCGGAGGCAACGGCAAGTAATAGTATTTCATCGACCGCCGGGTGCGTACGAGAAGCTAGCCTACATAGAGTGTTGCCATATTCCCTGTTTTACCCTATTTGGCAATTGAACTGATTGAAAAAACGGCAACTGTGTTGACCACACGTATTTGGCGTTTGAGATATATAGAGAATCTAGCCTCTGGCCACTGTTGCCAGATTAAAAATAACTACTGAGAACGGGGAATTATTTGTAAAATTTAAAGAATTATCAGAGAAACAGGAAATAAAATGGAGAATGATCATTAAGATGAATTGGTGAGGAGGCTGAGCCTCCTTAGCCTCCTCCCAGGAGCCGCCACTGATACTCACTCTTCTGTGGTTCAGACACTTACACGTTTATTAAGCACTGTGTGAACGAAGGTAGTAAAGTAGAAAAACTGTCAGTCAAAACAAATATAAAATATTCAATGATAATAAAGAAGCAAACCAATTACAATAATGACTCAGAAGGTAAAAGATTAAATACTACTAAATTCTTATTTAGGGAATTTTAGAAAGTTTTCTAAAAGATGATTTAAGTGAATCGTGAAATAGTTAAACCAAGGTTAAACTCAAGAAATTAGAACTGTCTTTTGTGTTGTTTGATTTTCTATAAGCTTGAGTAACCACTCCTCTTTGCCATTGTGTTTGGGGGTAGTAACGTTTACCCAATGAGAGAGGCTCGCCTCCATCTACTGAGGTGAATACAAAAGAACTACTACAATTTGGTGGAGGTGCCAGGATAAATATGACCTAAATGGCAAGGTTCTATAGATAGGATGACTGAAGGGAGCATCCCTTAAGTGTTGGTGACATATGAAATGTACGGAAGAAAAACAAGACGTGAATTCGAATGTGAATGGAAGAAAGAGGTCAAAGATTTGGAATAACCGGTTGGAAAATGAAGGCGTTGGATAGAAAAGAGTGCAATAATGTAGACCATGGGTCTACTGGGCTTGTAGTGATACTCTATATAAACATGTTGCTATGGTCGCTGGATGCTTTCCAATATACGCCAGAGCAACGATTTATTAATTATCTTCATTCGGATATAGTTATTCAGACTCTCTTTCATTGAAGCTTTTAATATATCGAGAGTACCAGACAAGTTTTCGTCTCAAGATACCGGATTCAAATTACGCTAAGCATCTCATCGAATGAGTAGAAATTGGGGTGAGAGGTAAATTGGTTGGGGTTGTATCAACGGTACGAGTTACAAAGTCGGATATTAAACCGCTCGGCACTTTGCGGTTTTTCTTTGTTTAGCTAGGTTAAAAATGTAAAGATCTTGACGTCTTCATGCCAACTAGATACGAAGTGGAGACGTGACGCTTTTCTCACCTAAGCTAATGACACTACGCTATCGAATTCCCTTCTTGCGGTGTGACGGCAATTTCTCTGATAACATCGCAAGAAGCGGTGGAAATCATCAAATTGGGACGCAAATGGATACTGGAAGCAGGGCCGTCCCTTGCATATTTTCAACTCTTGGATTAAAACGAAGGAATCCGCTTCTCTTTGGAAATGTAAATGGGAGATATTTCAACTCACTTGGGAAGACGCACGACCTAAGCATCGTATGACATTGGATGATGGGGAGAGATATTTTGGCTACTTTGCTTGAATAATTTTATGTGTTCTACATGAAATATTGTTCGGATTCACATATACGTATAATGAACAGTTGAATTTACAGGTTGTTGCTTGTTTATGAATGACCATCATTACATAGTTATACAAAGAGAGATAGACAAAAGTAATATTACAATTTGGTGGAGGTGCCACGACAAACACGAATATATTTGAGACACCTGCATTTTGGTGAAGAAGCCATTCTCATAAGACGTGAGGCCGAAGAAAATATCTTCTAGGCTTCATTTCTTGATAAAGAAGTTCCATGTCGATGTCATATATACCGATCTATCCAAGGCCTTCGACAGGCTTGACCACAGACTTCTGCCAGGTAAACATGATGGTATTGGTTTCTCTGTGGATATCTTATCTGGTCATTGCCTCATAACGTAGTGATAGGCGGCAATTTGTCGTAGTAAATGGACAGAGATCGGTTGAATATCTTGCTTCTTCAGGAGTTCCCCAAGGGTCAATTTTGGGACCACTATTTTTTAACATCTTTGTTAATGATATTTCATTAGGTCTAAGTGTACTCAGTCTTTCATATGCCGATGATTTTAAAACTTAGAGAAAGTTTTCTGACATATGATTTGAGTGATTCGCGAATCAGTCAAGGCAAGATTTAACTCAAGAATATAACTGTGTATTGTGTGGTGAGTGAAATTCTTCATAAGCTTGAATAACCACTCCTCTTCACCCAATATGTTCGGGGATAATAACTTTCTTTTCTCCAATGAAAGAGAGGCTATGAAACCTATTTGGAGACGCCTGCATTTTAGTGAAGAAGTGATTTCAATAAGACTTCTAAGCCTCATTTATGGATGAAACTGTTATATTCCAGAATGATGTTGAATTTCCATTTTGTGAAAGTGGTAAAATAATAATTTTATGACAGCTATATAACGGCAATCGAGAAGGTTTTACTCCTGAAGCTTCAACTTTAGCTCCTTCCCGAATAAGTTTTACATGAATTATAAGTGACGTTCTTACACATCTTTATCTATTACTAATAATTTGCAATACATTTTCGGTTCCTACGGTTGAGGAAATTTAGTGATAACAGTTAATTGTGTTTCTTGTGAGTCTTCAGCTCTTTATTTGTTAGCTGAAGCTATCTAAGCATTTCTTGGATAAAATTACTCTGGGCTTAGTCCACTGCAAAGTTGGGTCCTCGATTCCCTCCTCCGGATTAAAAAAAAATCATTTATCATTCATTCAAAATACAAATTATTCAACACAGCATTCACAAATGAGAGTAAAAATAGTGCTGCTATTCATTATTACAGCAATTTCCTCTTCATCATAATGAACGTTCACCATCTATAATTCATTATTAAGGCTGCATGAATACATTCTGAGTATTTTGTCTGATTTTATAGTTGCTAAGTGCATACATTATTACATTTGCGGAACAGAATCATCACTACTTCAGACCTGGACAAGAACCGATGCATTGAGTCCTCCGTTTCATAGCCACCTGCAACGTCATGACTATCGATATATTTATTGGGCAATAAAATCAAGCTTATGTTCGGGTGTTTTTATTTGCTTTCGTTCATATATCTTGTTTGTTTTTGAGAAGACATGCTACAATTCCTGTTGTAATATTGGTACACTACATTTTCCGAGTTTCTATTTCGTACCCATATTATTTTACCGGTAGCTGATTATTCTTTCTTACATTCATAAATAAAAATGGATGTTCCATATCATTATATAGATATTGAGGCGGAAGGAAATATAATTTATCTCAGGGACCATGAGACGGAAATGGTAATGCTCATTTATCGGCAGACCTTGTAGAATTATTATTATTATTATTATTACTACATGATGACGAGGGTAGAGGTGTTGCACCTATTATGCCCAAGGAAAGAGATATGCTAAACAATATATAAAATCTAGAAATGCTGATGGTTTTGAAATGGTAATAAAATTATATGAAAGCTTCCAATAGGAAAAAAGAAATTACGAAATTCAAAATTGGCATAAGGTCAGGCGAGCATGTGAATTCTCAATATCCCCAAGGGAAGGTTTCTGATGGAATTTGATTACTCCTATTGAACTTTATATTTCTTAACATGTCACGTTGCACAGCAACATCGTCAGAAGCATTCCTAACACTGTTAAGTGTATATATCAAGGTTTATTGAGAGTGTTACATCATTTTCAATTCTTCTGGAAACCTTTTCTCGAGGAAATATGCATAGATTCATTCATTCATTTAAGCGTGATTGACTTTTGTGATCTTCCTCTAACCATTATTCCTTGGAGACGTCTTTGCAATTTCCCCCGCCATTTTCTCATGTTTTTTGTTTTCATTTCTTGTTTTGAATACTCATTGCTTACGAAAAATGCTCTGAATTGTTTATCTATCTCTTCCTTGGTCTCCCTCTCCTCTTTTTTTATGTTGATATCCAGCTTGAAGACTAGCTTCGGCAATATTAATTTCCTCAATCTTCCTTGTTACAGCCATCTTAACCTCTGTGAGTCATCATATAATTCTTCCAGCTCTCGCATTGATTTCCTCCAGAGTTCATATATTCTTCCTATATCTCCATAGAATGTGTTGCTGTTTCGACCTGGTTGGATTTCATCAGAACTCTGCGGCAACCCTTGCATTCATCTTTTTCGAAATTCGGAATTTTAATGGATAAAGGTGATTATTTCTTATTTGAAGTATTTTAATGTACCCACAGTGTGAACTCTTTCATAGTTTATTAGAGGCAGTTGGTTCAATTCTAAAAATGCTCTAACATAGTAACATAAAGAATTACAAACATTACCTGATGAAGGGTTATAGTCTAAAAACGTTATTTTTATGAATGTCTTGCAGTTTTCCATGATTTTATCAGGTTATACGTCGATCTTATATCCTCAAGCTGTCTAGTGTGAGATATCTCTGAACATTCAAAGAACATACAAGACCGGGTGAAAGCTGAAACTGACGATAGTATACCATATTCTCGCGTATAGCGTAATTGCAATCTGAAGATGTTCCAGTTGCCAAACAAGAGTTGATTGGGTAGCGGCAACAATAGATTCGAGTAGAAGAAAGGTCTGTACGACCCTCGAAATCAAAACATCTACGGAAGCTACAAATCAATGTTGCCGCAAAGTTAGTCCGGGTCAATTGTTCAAATAAATAACCCGCGATGTATATAACATAAGATACTGGCAATAAATTAAACTCAGGGATAAGTTTTGAATAAAATATCGTTTGTTGTATCCTGGACCACTTTTACGAGCCAATTATATGATGTAACAGAATTATAAGCAAATGAATATATGAATATACCCATTTGTCTTATGTTGGCTTTTCCAGATAACAATGATAAGGTCTTTCTGGTCCAGATCGATCAATAATTTCACAAACGTATAGTTCCAGACAGCTGTTTCGTCTTCTCATAGAGATCATCAGTGGAACGAGCTGATTTGCAACCTCACTGAAGGATCTATGCATTCAACGGGGAATAAAAAAAAAATTCACACCATCTATGAATAGATGTTCCACTAAGGAATCCTGCAATGTACAACATTGACAGATTTTTCGAACTTTATGAAAGTTACGGGGAGTGTGAGACTACTTGAGTGCATCAGATGGACAAAGTTAACTATGAAATACGCTTGCGTTAATCGTATATTTCATTATTGGGAAAGGGCAAGTGATGGAATGTTGAAGTACTTGAAACGGGTAGTGACGCTTATGAACTATGATCGCCAGTTCATGTAGTGGGAGCATTGATGAGTGGAAATTGAATATCAACCAATACAGTCTATCCTTCAAAATGCTAATTTCTTATTCAATATTAATGGGCATGCCTTAGAAATCATTACTTCTGGTGCAACTCGAGGAACATCATTGAACACCACTTTCGGTCTCATGCGTGGTTCCACGCGTTTCAATACCTACAGTACTCATTTTGATAGGTTGACATCTCATTGATGACCACCTGACACCTGATACAATAGCTACCACTATGAGAGGTAGATGACGTTACAGTTATGACATGAAACAGTTCATAGATCGATATGTACAAATGTTGTACTCTAGAAGTCGATTCCTTCCATTTGATACTTATAAAGCTATAGTTACAACAAAATTGCCGTTTTTCCAAGGTATATCAGACATATCGGATTTCTTCCATTGCAAATCTAAAAATGAGATGAATGAGTATATTCCCATGTTCATTTGCTTCTAATTCTCTGACATTACTTTTGTAAAGTTCGAAAAATCTGTCAATGTGGTACATTGACAGATTTCTTAGTGATACATCTATCCGAAGATGACGTGAGATACTTTTGGTCATTTTACCATGTTGTTGTTACCCGTTACTGTTGTAAAGTTCGAGAAATCATTGTTTGATTTCTACTTACAGTGGCCCCCAACGTGTGGCCTATTCTGCTTCTCCACAAGTAAAGATAAACTGAGAATGTTTGATAAACCAGGAGTGTATAAATTAACGTAATATAGAAATTAGATATCAGGAACATTTCCGATCTCTTAGACTGAATAAAACTGATTCATCTTGAATAAGGTCTTTCTAGTCTAGATCGATTAGCAACTAAACAAACCTATAGTCCCAGACAGCTGTTGTGCTCGGTCAAGGTAGTCATAAACAGAATTAACGAGGTAAAAAGATCAAATAATCTCACGCCATCTATGAATAGATGTCACATTAGGAAATCCTGCAATGTACCACATTGACAGATTTTTCGAACTTGGAGCCATAAGAGATATCAGTCCATGCAAAATCTCAGCCTTCGGGTCTGCCTTGGCCTGCTGGACTGATTCATGTATCAAGGGGCGCACAATGGACCCAATCAAGCAGTCCAAGTGCTCTGGACTTGTCCCCCCGTTTGGATTATTGATTGATTGATTGATTGAATCGACCTCTATGTTTCTAAAAATTACGATAAACTCTACTCTTTCTCATGATCATATTTTGAGGCACTTCTATACGTTTATTCGACTTGCTATTTGACGTAATGGCGTATTATTGAAGATAACAACACGATCCATTATTGAGTATATGAATCAATCGAAATAAACACAATCAATCACAACAATAATGGCAAGAATTTGGTCGTATTTTGTTTGTTTTATTTCGAAATTTCATTGTGAATAATGTTCGGATCAATTTGGATTCGTAAAAAATGCACCATCCAGTTATTTCGGAATTGATGATTTAAACAACAAAACTATTCATTGCGAATGAAAAGTATTGAATCTCTAAATCGCTAGTCATTTATCTGCAGGTTTCCATTATTTGTATATGCATTCGCTATGCTGGAACACACACTATGTATTCAATTTGTCTTAATTTATAGATGCTCCTAGTCCGGGAATAATTTGTACTCCCTGTAATAGAACCCCGCGTTAACTTTGTATAATTAATTGCTCACATCTATTCACTTTTTGGACTTTATTATGTCCTTTTTTCCGTTTATGTTCTTTGCTTGAACGTAAAACAGTCACCAGGGATGTTTTAACATCCTTCTTCAGAGAATTAGGTATACATTTATCTATGCGCTGTAGGATTGTGTATGATAATATATAAATATAAAGGAGTTAGGTTATTTGTATTCGCTAGAAAGTAATGAATGGATTAGATTGAGATTTGTTTCTCATAATCTGAATATGGAATAAAGTACAAATATTGTAATAAAGGATAGATACGTTCACTAAGCTATCCTCATCATCATCATTATCATCATCAATAGAGGGGCTTGAACCCTACAATACACTTAGGCTACTTAGTTGAGCTCATTGTGCGCTTCATGAACAGATGCCTATTCTATTCTAGGTTTGTGGCCCGCCAGAAATTCAGAATATTGCCGACGCTGGCTTTCATAATTTTTTCTGGGAGCAGTTTTGCTTTGCCAAAGTAACGGTGCCTGAGTTATGTCGAAGCAGGGCATTCCAACAGAATGTGAGAGGCATCTTAGATCATCTGCGATGCCCATAGTATGAAGGTGTTTGTTGAAAAGACAGCGATCCGTTAGGATTCCAGTCATCTCTTTGATGTACCTTCTGTCTAGAGTCTAGAGTTCTCCAATAACGTCAGAAATAAAATAATGATGATTTTATGAAATTTCGATTTTCTCCGAACTCCTTCAAAAGTTTTGTGAAACTTTGCTTTGATTCAACCTACCCTATATCCCTTATCATTTCCTAGATCCTAAAGATGAGGCTTGAATCTGAGCCACCACACCCCGTATATCGCAGATAAAGCTAAATGCTGATGGAAGTAGAGTCTTGATCGACATTCAGACTTTCACAAGGACATGAACTAGAAATAGGTACTGATTAAATCGAGAGTCAAATTGGTAATGTTGGGAATTGGATTTGTAAAAATGGATTACTCAAAATTACATAACCGATATAAATCTCGGGGCTTAAATTAACAAAAGCAATTTTCCTCCACGAACCGGCTCTAATATAATTTAAGTCGAGTTGAAGTCCCTGGAGATAAAACGTTAAAATGTATCTAACTCTTATTCTCGTTATATCCTTGGCTGTAACATAATTGTTTAATGACTCGTTCACCATTAAAGCAGGAACTTTACAAATATAATGCCCCATCTCTTATCGCAATCAAATATGAAACACTGATTTATTCTTGCTGAAGGATTGAGTTACTTTCTCTGGACGAATTGTAGATAACTAAGAATAGCGATAGATTCTCACCAGCGTCATTACGAAATGCATGAATAAATGTACCGTACCATTATATTATTTATTCATTTATCAAAACTACATAAATTACTATCCTATAACTTCAACATATTCAATGTAAGAACAACTTGAAGAGGGTAGAGTTTAATTCAACCAAAACTCCCCCCTTCCCATTGGGGCAGAAATGGCCCCCAAAAGGGTAATTTCGAATTTTAAAAGCACCAAGGTTTCTTATGGGGTCGCTGATCGAGATTCTGACGTCAGATTAACTTGGAATCAATTCTAGGGGTGGAAAAACTATCGAACTAGTCATTTTTGCACCCTTATAGATTATTTAGACAATATATTGTTATGATTACATTTCCTAAACAACAAAAATGATAAAAATTAGAACTCACCGAATATTGAAAATCAGAAAAGATTAATAAAAAGATATCATATGGAATTAAAAACAATATTAAAAGTTAAATAATAGTTAGTATAATATAATAAACAATGTAAAACATGATAAACAACAATGTAATTAGAATTAGAAATGTAAAACAAGAACTTCAGTGAAAGTGAATAAACGTACAGTGTTACGAAGGCAGGAATCATAGTTAAAATGATTACAAAAACTATCATGAGTTAGCACAAACTATTGAAAAATATTACAGATGTAAGTTAGGATTAGTAAATTTGAGTTATATAATGTTAAAGAAATGTTATTGATATATTATATTATGTATTAGTTTTTAAGAATGACAACTGTCAAATTTATAATAATTATTGGAATAATCATATTAATAATAACCTAATCATAGGTTATCTTATACCAAAGTGTGTGGAAAAATGTAGGCAATATTAATTTAAAAAGAAGGAATCATCATCATTTAAAATAAGTTGAAAATCTCCAATAATTCAAAATTTAAAGAATACTAAATTCTGATTGGTCGAGACGGATTATAAACGTCAGACCGGTAACAATGTAAAACTTATGTCAGTTTGCAACAATCATCAAAGCATTCTTGATAGGTAAAGAAAGCACCTTATAGGTTGAATATGACATCAAGTAGTGTCGGTTTTGAAGGCCTATAAAAGGCATCCTGAAGACAAGCCAAGTCAGTTAGCCATCAACATCTGAAGAGTCAATGTACTCAAGCAACTCATAAAGTTTTCATAACCTTAGTTTATTGGATAAACATCGGTGAACTCAAGTGTTCCAGTAGCTTCGTGAGGTTGAAAGTAAACGAAGCAAATAAATAATTTCTACAAGTCAAGTAGTGTTCCAAGTCTCCGAACGAAGGTTAAAGGTTACAATAACCTACAATTCATAAGTAACATCGAACGATAGCCAGCCTTCGATAAAGTTCCAAACATCATTAAAGAGTTTTGTATCTTTAATAAAAAGAATAAAACTAAGTTAACAATTTCCAACAGTTCCTGATTTCAAAAGAAGTAACCAAAATAGTTTACCTGTGTTTATTGTGTATAGCAGAGAAATTGTGTACGGTTAAAGTGAATTATCAAATTAATAAGAAGATCAAGCTAATTGAACATTGCCTACATTTTAAAACATATTCTTGGATATGAACTAAACGTAAGTTCATTATTCAATTCAAAACAAACAAATAATACAAAATAAATAAAAACTCATAAGAGATTAGTTAACAATATATTATGTTTGGATTTTAAATCCACCAAGGAGGATTTTTGGGTCGCTGATCACGATTTTGAAGTTAGATTTACTTGAAATCAATTCTGGGGGTGGAAAATTGGCCAATTTGATCGACTTTTCAGAATATATGTATTTTCATTTTCTTATGCAGTTTGTATAAGTAGGTTATGTAATAAATCATTTTTGGGCCATGATGGGAAAAAGGTTGGTGAGCCCTAGTCTAGATAAATCTGTAAAATTACAAACTAATAGTTCTAGACAGCTTCAGTAGAAACAGAAGGTTTGTAACGTAACTGATCGGTCATTCTACTGAAGGTACAAATAAATGAGAAACAGCTTGGTTCAAGGACTATTTAACGCAATCTATGAATAGATGTCCCACTCAAGAATATAAAAATGTACCACATCGAGTGAAAGATTTCTTGAACTTCCAACCAATCTTCTTCTAACCTCTTGCACTGTAGTTTTTTCCAGGTCTCCTCTAGAGATAGTTCTACAGACTGTATTTTTTCCTTCCGGTGATCTTAATTTGTCGAGGCGGTTCTATGAGCTTCATCTCCTACAATTCCCATGAGTCGTAATCTTAAGGGGGTATTAAGCCTGGAGACTTAGGTGATTGAGCGACTTCTAGGCTTGTTTTGGGATGATGGGATGAAGGGAGATCCTGGCTGAACTAGAAAAAAGGAACAAAATCCAGCTAGTATGAGGACCCGACGTGAAAGGAAACGAAGTAGCCGATGAATTGGCCAAACGGGGTCCCGTAGGCATACATGACCCCGATTCAGCGATCGAAAGCTCATAGACCACCGGGAGTTCTTGCCCAAACGCTCGAAAACCCTTCTCTATATGAGCAAACTCCCCACAGGACACTGTCATCTGAATGGACACTCACTGATGGGCATCGTTGATGACCAGACTCCGAAACTGTCAGTCATATCTTAGTAGAATGTTCAACACTGGCATCTTTCACACTACAATACTTCGGCAGCGCATACATGCCGTCTGACTCCATAAGAGACACCAGGAGATGCAGAATTATAGCTTTCGGGGCTGTCTCAGCCCTGCTGGACTGAGTTTTGTGTAAATTAGTGGTTTTGTTCCCATAACTTTATGAATCTCATCTAAGATTATAAATAATTTGTCTTATTTGATACAATAAGTAAAGAACTCTTAATTTTGTTTATAAACAGCTTATCGAATCAAATCGTAAGTTGTATCCAAAAACATTGAAAACCTGCTCAATCTGACAACATTGGCTGACCTTTATCCATAACGTCATATCATTCTCAACGTGAATGAACCATAAAGAGTACACAGATGATATCCACAGATATCAACCTGATCATTATGATGGAATGCTAGAATGACAAGAGATCGTTAACACTTCAGCTTATAGAATAGGTACTGTATTATTCTGATTGCCGAATAAATAAATTTTTTCTACGAATTTCATCAATAGCTTCACCAACTCAGTACCATGCTACACGAATATCACAATACCTTGTAACAGGGTAGAGTGCTCAACCGTATAACTCAAATTGCCAGTTACAGCATCATCTAATAGAACGACCCAATTAGTTTTCTCCGTTCGCGACAAATAAATAACGCTCCACGAAATATGTCATCAGTCTCTCGTAGACGTTATTATCACAAGAGAAGCAGCATTGTAAATATAACAATGGCAAATCCAACAAACTACTCTACTCACTAAGTTTTCGAAATGTTTGTTACCAGTGTACAGACTATCATAAAGTGTTTATAAACTTTTGAATAAACGCTTATCTGGAGAAATTTCAACGACGAAAGACCAGCCTGAAACTTTGCACTTACGTTGCAGTCTGCCGGAAGTTGTTTTTAATTCATGGTGCGAACCCTGAAAAACAAACAAACAATTAGTCTGAGAGCATATAACGATAAATTAATTAGATAGACAACAGACAAGACGGGACATTTAATGTGAACTACCAAATTTAGAGCATCGTTATGGAAGGAGAAGAAGCAAATTGGAACTGACAGATATTTATGTCGGTTACTTGATACATGAAAAATGAGATAATGTGACTATAGTAGGAAACTCAAGTGATGCGATTCTACCCAATACCCTATACAGTTCAAGGTCCGAACGCTTGATCGTGACGTTACAAGCCAGAGGCTTGTCGATGAATTCGTGAGTGTCATAACATTAATCCAGACGAATAGCTCTCTTCTGGATGGAATCCAAAAGATTGGGCTTATGTTTGGGAGCGAACATCACTCCAAGACAGGTCAAATTCGTGCTTTGTAGATTATGAAGAACTGCTGGGATGTACAGTAACTCTTGGCATGGAATGGAAGTCACTGGACCTCACATGATCATCCCTTGAGAGGGTGCTGTTGGTGGTGATTCTGAGCATGGGTATAGAAGACTTCATAGGAATAGTTGTACCTGACATCATCATATTAGGGATTGTGGGATCCGACTTTCTAGAGAAGACGCAAGCTTGAGTTCTGGTTGCATTAAACTCTACTGTCAGATTCCCATTTCGATATCATTGTCAGAGTTCCATTTATTGCGTCAACCTGTCTCTTTCTTGCTCTTCTGGATTCATTGGATTGTATAGAGGCTCTATTGGGTAACTGCCAACATATCGTTGATATGGAGCAAGAAAAAAAGTTGGTGCCAAGACAGATACCTGTGGAACACCAGCGTTTATAGGCATTGAATCTGAGGATACTCCATCAGCCACCGCATGGAGTGATCTATCTGGGAAGAACTCGATAGTAAGTTGAGGCGGCAAACCATATGATGGCAGTTTCCCAAAAAAGTTGGCTTTTTCTTGTGGTGTAGTAGTCAATGTGCCATCACCTTTGGTTAGGGAAAGAAATGAACAGGAATGTAAATTTCTACCAATTGCTTTGGCGGAAGTTCAAAAAGGACGGCAGACATTCGCGCATTCGATAAGCTTTGATCTTATTTTCGCATCATATGCTTCTTTCGAACCGTTTATTGTTTCATTGCACATATTTCTGGCTTCAACATATCATGTTCTGGTCTCGAGGCATTGGTTACCGTGCCAGTGACGGTATGCTGTGTTTTTTTTTGAAGCGACGGCTCTAGAACATATTTTATTGAACGAACCATGACGGTGATTTGTTCTTATGGGGTATGTAAATTTTCATTTATACCCTGATAAGATTCGAGATATCTATGGCACAATGATTTGTGTCATCAGGATCAAAATATACGCTTCTCCAATCAAATTTTCAGGAGAAAAACATGCTAATACCATTCCAGTCGGCTGAGTTGTAATGCCAAACTGGGCGTGAAGGTGTTGGATTGGTTCATGGAGTAATAAAGGGGCCTTTGGTAGTGATGAGTGAATGGTCAGAGTTTCTCAATGTCATCAAGGATTCGTGTTGGTTTATCAACTGCTCGAGACCATAGGTAATGGCGAAGACTTCAGCCTGTCGCCTTGCGTTCACCATGAGCTAGTTCAGTTGGTGATAAATAGAGACAACAGGAAAATTAGCCTGAATGTGATTATCAAGCTTCTTGTTGTTCTAGATTCCTATCTCGTGGGAATGTGAGATCATTTCTGGAATAGAGACAGATACCTCCCTTGAATCTGAAACGAGTGTGGTGCTCGTAATAAGTTAAGGCCAGTATCTCTGGTTTGTCAGTCTGCAACATCGTTCATGTTTATGTGCTAAGACCTCGAATGTTACAGAGGTCTATCTTCAAGCTTATATTTATCAAAGTGGAACCCAGTCGAGCACCCCTCGGCCAGAAATCCGAATGGAAAGGTATTTTTCTTCCAAAGTATTTTACTCTAAGAGGCTTGATCATAAGTATTTTCATAATAAACCTGGAATGGATAAAATGAGTTTGAGTTGGGAGACAGGAAAATGGGTATGAAGATGAGAACAAAGACAACCTCCTCAAGGTTGGCATCACCCCCCTGTATATAAATTATTTCACGTGTCATACCCAATATTCTGCAAAAAAATGGTCAGTACGACAAACTCTTTCAACACATACGAGTGCATTTGATAAAATGTTCCAATAAATCTATTTGTCGAAGCATGAGTGGCGTGAGTATGTGAGAGGAAAATTGATGTGAATTTGGTTGGATGGCAAACCAGACTTTAGCGGTTTGAGGTTATGCATATTTCAATAATCGAAAATAATAATTAACGGTGTAGCAGCGCTGTTGGGAGTTTATAGGGAAAAATGCGCGAAACATTTGGTCGTAATAAACTGGCAATTTCAATTCCTATTGCACGGATTCTATACGATTTCACATCTGAACTATTTTCGCTGGAACATGTACACTTTTGCAGTATATCGAGTGTAGGTTTATTAATGCATGAACAAATTCTCTACACTCGTTCGATTGTTTTTCGATCGGTCCCATTATTTACAATTTGCCATGCTCTGCAATAATCGGAAAATATTCAGAGAGTGCTTACAGAATCACGATCATGGCATTAGTCCAGTCAATAAGCTGGAGAATTTGGACGACTTTCTAAAAACAAAGCAGGGCGTCGTATGGTAAAAATTCTTTCTGCATGATGTTCTGTGGCCGACGTGGATCATTCATAAGGATTGGACTGAGCTGCTGTGGCCTCCATCTCCCCCCTAAACGCTAAATTAAACCCATTTTCACCCTCTTTTTCAAGATAATTTGTTATTTATGACAAAATGAAAATTAAGACTACAAAATGAGTTCTAGGAGGTTTATTGAATCGCTGAACACGAATTCGAGGTGATTTTTTCGGAAAACTCATTCGATGGGCGGAGAATCAGGGAAATTTCGTAATTTTCGTACAAAATTGCTCATTTTTCACGCGATTATAGTTTTATACATAAAAGATGTTGGCAGTCTCGTATTTCAATCCAAAATAGACTAAAACCTGGAAAATTTGCGGAAAACTGTGGAAAATCTTCCCACTTCATTGAAATTATTGTGTGATAAGTCATCATAGGGATTCTCGTGGTCCCTGATTACGAATTTGATAATTAAAAAGTCTAAAAATATCATTTTCCGGAAAAACGAAGGCAGTTTTCTTGTGCATTTTTTCTTTTATTAAATGCAATTTTTCGAGTGTCGTGTTGATCAGCATTTGTGTTTTCGATGTGCACGTTAAATTACAAGAATTAAGAGTTATGTCAAAAAAACGATTGTTTGAAAATTCCGGAAAAATGAAAGAAAATTACAAGGAAAAACACTCTAAAGTCATTGAAATTATCGTGTGATAAGTCGCTATAGTCTTTTTGATTGATGATTACGAATTTGACATGAAAAACGTTTGAAAATAACATTAGGATTATGTGAGAAATTAAAAAAAGTACGAGCATTTATTTTTAATTTATACAATTTTGTAACTGTTTATTTAAAGCTACAATATTGAAGCATAATACGTCATTTTCACAAAAATTTAAATCCCACAATTTATTATAACATTGCTTAAAATAAATTCTGTAATTAATATTTTGTTAAAGGGTAGTATTTTTAGTCTACCCTTGTCTGGTTTTCAGTATTTTGTATTTTGCTCTGTCTTATTTTTTGGCACTGAAATCGGCCATTTTGAAAAATTTTTAGATGAAATACCCAAGTTATTGACTCGAAACTAAATTCAATTTCATTTAATATCCAAAATAAAACATTTTGGTTCAACGACAAAGCTTTGGCACCATTTTGGAAATTTTGACCAACGAAAAATCTAAATTTCTTGTGGTTTAATTGAAAATATCTCAAAAAATGCGTTTGGGCTTCTAGTGGGCACAGTTTTGGCCCAATCGACGAAAACTTTGCATGGAATGGAGGATAATTATTACTACTATTTAGGTTCAGAATGGTATTCATTATTTCAGGTAGCTTTAATATCTCATCGACGTGTTAAGTGGATTGTGAATTTTTGTTGGAACCTGCTAGAGTATCAATCTCTTGTTATTAGATCTGCATACTCTTAAGGTTCTTTTAAACTGCCACCACTAGGTGTATAATTCAGCCCATTCAGAAATTGTTTCTGACTACGTTGCCTTGCTTCCTTCCCAGGGATCGTCTCTATTGAAGCGTTCCTTTTAAAGGACTCTGACAGGTGATTAGGAATTACCAGTTAAACTCGTTAATTAAATTAAATGATGAATACATATTGGATGAAAGTTAACAGAATTTGGTGAATAACAACAAGACAATGATAGCGTATTAAAATTATAATTTTGTCCCGGCTGAACTAGTCGGGACAAAAAAGTACAACTCGTCAGGGTTCCAGGACGTAGGGAGTTGAAGGAAATGTAATGTCCAATATCCTGGTCAGGCCGGGGGCGGGATTCATTTCACCGTTCGAGGCCAGCTAAACAAGGAGTGATTTGACTTGTGCCGGGAATTACCACGCATGAGGCAGGCCAAGCTCTTTATCGAGGAACCTGTGTCAAGGCTCTCAAGGAAACTCCTCTCTCTGAGCAGCAGGGACATATCAGAGAGATGACTGGAATCCTAACAGGTCACTGTCGTCCTAACAAACACCTTCATACTATGGGCATCTCAGATTATCCTATATGTAGAAAATGCAAAGAGGTGGAAGAAACTGCTTCTCGCATCCTGTTGGAATGCCCAGCTTTGACACTGAACTGCTCTCAGAGGAACTTATGGAAACCAGCACCGGTATTATTTTAGCTTTCTGGTAGGTCACAAAACCTAGCTTGCAATGAATTTCTGAATTTAGGGCGCACAATGGGCCCAACTCAGAGGCCTTACTCATATAGGGCATATAGGGTTTTGAATTTCAACCGCCAATTGATTATGATGAAGAATACTTCACCAACTCTTTGAATATATGAAGCATATTCGAACAGTGCAATGCTCTTGGGTTATTTCCATCATGTTCCGATTTCATTCCGAGGTCTCCGTCTGGCGATTATGCATCTCGTAAATTCCAGAAAAGATGGACTTGTCAAATAACGTTGTCCAACGCTCCAACAGGACAATTTGTTCAGGTGAACGCAGAATACATAAAACATAGCCGTATACGTTTCGGTGAAAAATAAAATATACAGATACTGGTCGCATTCGCGATGTTTGTCTCAGAAAAATGATGGCGATGTTTTATACACTTATTCCCAAGATATTTCACACGTTCCCAACCTCAAACGATAAATCTCACAGTTGTTTTTCTCTAAGACCAATTTCTCACTATTCAAGAAATATGATTATATGTTTTCCGAGTGGAGAAACTATTCTAAGATTTTCTCGTCGAGACAGTATTGCTATTCGTCGTACAATGCGTAATCAAATACTATACAGTATGAATACTTACATAAATGTGAGGAACAATGAAGAAATTTGTTACGTATTGTAGAGCAGGAGTCTCCAAACTTTCCAGCCTTAGGGCCATACTGTTACCTCTAGTAAGTTCCAAGGGCCAAAACCGTTTTAATTTTCCAGCGATTATCTATAATTTCTGAACTAGTCGCCGGGTATGCGCCCTGAGCCAGCATACGCTTGCTATATTCAATTACTATTGTGTACTAACTGTATTTTATTGTTACGACCGCTACATTTGGTGATAACACGCGGAAATAGTTAGTGGTACTACCCTTTATCGCTAACAGATGACGCTGGTAGTACTTTCGAAAGCGCAGGAACAATTAAACTTTCGTGAATAATCTGTTTGTTTCGAGAAAGTTCTGGTGTATTTCACTCACTTCTAGAAGGCGGTAATTGGAGTAAAATAGGAAAGCGGCGCTACCGCGAGTCAGTCCACCTAGAGAAGGCGAGGGAAACGTTACTGTTTGTTGTGAAATAGAGTAGTGCGTAACTCCTTGAAATGTGTTGTGTGTGTTTGAAAGACATCTTTGTACAGGATTTTGATTTGACTTGTTATTCTTGTATGTGATTTACTAGTATGGAAAAGAAGCGAAAAGTAGAATCCAGTAAGAATGCAAAGGGATTGGCAATGAAACAATAGCCGTTCTCAAAGAATATAACATTAAACGTCATCATGAAATTAACCACTCCCAAAATTACTCAAAATATATAGGAAGTTTGCGTACAGGACAATTTGAAGCTTTGAAGCGCGAATTGAAATCGCAGCAATATTTGTTCACGAAACTCAATACAGAACAAGAGGTTGCAACTCGTACCAGCTTTCGTGTTGCTCTTGGAATTGCGAAACGTGGAAAACCAATCACCCATGGAGAAATGATCAAAGAATGGGTAATTGCAGTAGCCGAAGAAATGTGCCCCGAAAAGGTCAATTTATTTAAAACTGTCAGTTTGTCAGCAACCACCGTGGCTTGGAGGATAGAAGACATCGCAGAAAGTATATCATCTCAACTGTCTGACAAAAATGGACATCTTGAGTGGTTCCCTCTGGCCTTGGATGAGTCAATGAATGTGTTACATACTGCTCAGGTGCTGATTTTAATTCGAGGAGTATATAAAAGGTATGGAGTGTATGAAGAACTTCTTGATATTGATAGTATCCACGGCATGACTACTGTGAAAGATATTATTAAGGGAGTTGAAAAGAACCTTCGATGGAAAAACTTGAATTCCTATTCATATTCCTATTGCTTTCCATTCATATGAATATGGAACTCATGCTGGACTGTTCATGTCTTTCAAGATGATCAGATCAGAGTGAAGCTTTTATTCCGCGTTTGGAGAACTATCGGTGCCTTGCAACCTAATAGGAATTTCGACCAGTTCCACCAATGTAGACTCTACTACCTGATCATGGAATCATTTAAGCATTCACTGGTTGGAAAGGAGAAAATGGATCTTCAATCGATCTAAATAATAAAAATAAAGATGATCGATATTCAATAATTAATATATTGATATTGGTGAAGGATTTCGACACTGTTCTCCACGATAAACTTCTCGAGGTATTGTCACACCATGGTATTAGAGGATTTGTGTAAGAGGTGTTTCAGAATTAACTAACAGATCGAAAACGAAACCTCAGAATAAATAAAACTGTAACTGATCCGTTAACCTTCAAAACCGGCACACCACAAGGGACAGTACTCGGACCCATTCTGTGTATAGCCTAAGTAAATTCTCATGTAGACCTAGATGTTGATGGAAAAATATCTTATGCTGATGATACAGTTTTCATTTTTGCAGGAAAAACCTGGAAACAAACTGAATATAAGTTATTGAAGGAATGATGAAGAGCGAAAACTGACTTAATACTTTTAAACTATCATTAAATATTCAAAAAACCTATTATATTGCATTTTTATTCATTTCAGTTGATCGTCCTGAATTTAATATCATTAAAATAAGTAATTCTAATAAAATAGCTGAGAATAATAAAATTAGATACTTAGCAATTATCATAGATCAATATCTAAAATGGCTATCACACATAGAATACCTTACCAATTGGATCAGAAGATTTATTCACAGATTTCATATTATGAAAAATTGTCTAAACAAAAAATTACTAATTCTGATCTATAAATCTCTTGTTGAATCAATTATATGCTATGGTGGGGAACATTGCAAATTTGCTCGTGACACTGATGAAATTTATAAGGAGAACGAAACTATAAGTTTGTGACTTCACTCATCTAACTGAACTGAAAACCTTATCATTGGTTTGGTGTTGCCATCCAGCGCGGACTCAAGTAGTCTCACATTCCCCGTAACTTTAGTAATATTCGAGAAATCTATCAGTCCATGTGGTACATGTTTCACCTGTTAGTGGGACATCTATACATGGATGGCGTGAAATATTTTGGTCTTTTTACCACGCTGTTGACCGGTTTTGACTAGTTTTAACAGAGATCGTTCAGTAACGTTGCAATTTTGCTGATCTCTATGAGGGGAGCGACACAGCTGTCTGGAACTATAAGTGATCGATCTGGACTAGAAGGATCTTATCGTTGTTAACATGCTCACGCACTTTCAGTTGCAATTGTCCAAACGCAAAATACAACTTGTTGAGAGCCAGGAGAAGCTTACAGAATATACAAAAGAACATACCAAGAAACTTGAAGCGCGATGGCGGGCTATCGAGAACGACATAAGAGAAATCATGAAGGCAGAATTTGCAAAAGGTTCGATTTCCACATTACTTATTCGTGTGCGGAAGATTTAAAAGGTGAATTCTTTATTGTAGAGGCGGAGGATATCGAGATGCCGGAAGACGATTTTCTGGAGGTGGTGAAAACTTGCTTAAGAGACTTGATAATTTCGATGAAAAGAAGGCAATATGACGATTCACGTTCAGCGTTGCATCCAAGAAGTAACCATAATATTAGTACCTTTGAACATCCAGAATGTGAATGTTCTTAATTATGAATCACCTTCGACCTCTTCTGAACTTCGATCTTGAGACTTTCACGATAACGCTCCTAATTGGAAAACCAGTGTTGGATAAAACAAAATAATGGTAACTGTACAAAGTATTGTACCTTCACAGTTTCCATAGATACCTGAAATAACATTCAGAGTTGTTTGTGTTTGATTCAAAGTTCAAAGGTTTCATTTTAACAAGACCAGAGATGTCTTTCTATAAGAATATAATCCTCTAAGTCGCTACATTTACATATGAAATACTGTTGTAGAACGCTGGGAAGTTTATATTTTACATAAAATTCCTTTTGGAAAGTGCACAAGCATACAATTTAAGATACTTGTTTCCTGCCTCATTATATGGACATAATGAAACGTATATCAAGGCAAAAATGTGTAGTTTACGTTATTATGCTTAGTAATTTCTAAAATATGATGTGAGTTCGTGATCCGCCAACTGAAAGACCTACAACAAGGAGTCACAAATAAAGGTTTAAACAGAGTTCATTATGCAATATTACAAGCAAAGTTACCATTTATATGGAATATGGAAGGGTGCACTGTCATACTTCGTAATTTCATGAAAATTGGTAATCTTCTTCTCTCCATTATTTCATCATCATTATCTATAGTTCTACGAAGCATAAGTTCATACAGCGGAAACTATACAGAGTTTGCGAGTGTTTTGAAGATGGCCAACCCACTTCTCATGATAGCAAGGGATATCATACACAGTAAGGGGATGGAGGAAGCAATCAACATCGAACACATGCAATACCTAGAGAGCTCCAAAATCTTGAATGAAGAAATGAAGAGCTTCTGAGCTTCTCAGATTGACTAAACCATGAAAAGAATGACGACATTTGATTTTTCAGCTTATTCCAATTTATTATTCATCGACTAAGCTTCAGATAATATTAAATTAATTTTGCAGCAAAAACGCTTTGTATTATGATTTATGGAATATGCAATTTCTATTTTATTTCGAAGAAGACGTTCTTATTCGACAATGGACATGTGATACATTTTCGATCAAGTCTGATACGCTACGTATAGAAATCCCATGGCTGCCTCTGATCTTGTTTATATAAACAACATGAGTCTGGGGAACTTTGATAAAGCGGTTTGGCAGATAGGGCTGCGAAAATATTCCCTTCCGAATTCCTCTCTATCCCTACCTTCTCATACAATCATCGAATAATTCAATTACTTCTAATGTCTCCTTTCTGCAACTCGCACAATGCCAGTAATTTATGAGTTTGTTTGCATTCAACTTGTTACAATCCACGAGCAGGTTCAATTAGTTCTCAGACATTTGTCAAATTATGTTTTACACGGGGATGGATTTATTATTCTGGAATACGGTGCGAAATTATCAATGTTCACATTCGAGAAGAGCTTTGTTCTACTTTGGATTACAATACAATCGACGACGATTCCATATTATATTCATGAATAAATTCGTGATGCTTTGTTATCGGGAGATGCGAATTATTCCAGAACTCGTCTGGAATATCTTTGCCAGGGAAGGTAGTCGCAGTATTTCAAATGAGGAAGACCAGAGATGGATCATGAAGAATTCCATTCCAACATTTTTTTAAAGTGACTTATGTACAATTGGATATGCTATGATATATGAAATTGTGTTTCATTCGAAGTGGTTGATACCTGCTCTTAAATCTTCTTACATATATCTAACAAGTGGCGTATGTACTCGCGCGAAGTTTTTAGCTCTTTTAGCTTAGTTCCACATGTGATTCATCCTAAATTAGATAACAACACATTGGTTATACTTATTATAGCATTACAAATGAAGAGTCGACAAGGTTCCGACCTTGAGTGCGTGACATGAGTTTCAATGCCGGCACCTAGGTCCACCTTCGCCGAACTAGATTATTATTATAGGAGCAAGGCATTGCACCTAAGAGTGTTTCGTGTTACCATAGTTTGAAGTTGGAATTTTAGTTCCTTCTCCTGCTCTGTAGTATGGTATTTTACCTGTTGAGTTTGTGATGAATTCAATAATAAACGGAATAGACGATTGGGTTGCAAAACTGGGGATCAAAGAATAGCCCATGATCTCGAAAAACTAGGACTCAAAGAAGGCCAAATGGGCTCCGTTAAATGCAATGTATTAGAGTTATGATATAAGAGATTTGACTTTTTTTGGACAATATTGAGCATTTTAGAATGCAACTTCAGAGCTCATTTCGATGGGATGCATTGAACCTTAGAGTGTTTCGTGTTATAATATTTTAAAGTTGCTCCTGCTCTGCAGTACTGTGTTTTACCTGTTGAGTTCGTGATGAATTTAAGAATAAACGGAACAGACGATTGGGTTGCAAGACTGGGATCAAATAGTCCCTAATAAGCCTTAAGCCAGCTGCGGGGGTCTCGAGGAGTAACATACGCCACTGTTGGGTCAGATCATAACACTCGAAAGAGTGGCAACTAGTGAAAATTTTCAGACAATCTGAAGCACTGTTTGAACTACACATTAGGGAATACTGCTCTCAGCAACTGAGCAAGATGGTTAAAACTGACCCAGATACTAGTGTGATATGGATCTGTGATATCTCGATTAGAGATTCATCCTAAATTAAGTAACTCACTATATTCTATTTTCTTATGTCATAATAATGTTTATTATTGCTATACTTATTTTAGCATAACGTAATGATGAGTAGTTCAACAGGTTCCTACTGCGAGTGTATGACATAGGTGTCAATGCCGACATGTAGGTCGACTTAAGTCTAACTAGAACATGGATTATTATTAGAGGAGCAAAGTTTCTCCTTTGAGTATAGATATTTAAATTGATAAGATGGTGGAAACAAGCTTGTTCAATGTAGTCCTAAATAGTTCTCAGTCGTAAGTTGATAGTTATAAATAGTTGGGGTTGTGAAATCCGCCTTTCAGATTCTCATTTCAAAATCTTCACCAGATCTGCATTAATTGCATCAATCTGTCCCAGTCTCGCTTCTCTGACTTCATTGGATGGTATATGGGCTCTAGATGAGAGAAACTGCGAAGCTGTGGAGGAGACAGGTGGTTAGTTCTAGGAGATCACCGATATTGATCGGAAACAAAGTTGGTGCCGAGACAGATCCCTGTTGAACACCCGCGTTGATAGCCATTGTATCGGAGGATGCTCCATCAGCAACCCCATGGAGTGATCTATCTGAGAAAGAATTAGATACTAAGCGACAAAGTTACGTAGGTATCTATCGCGTATTCTCATCCAGTTAATAATTCAAGACCATTATTTAATCTATTCGATTCGATTCACATTCTCAAATGTATAAAGAATAATTGGCTGAATTTAACCCAATGAATTTTTGCAGTTTTGCCTCGGGAACCAAGGACATTACCTTGTTTTTTGCTCAAAAGAAACGCATGAACTAGATAAATTGTTAAAATTTGGATATTTTTCGAATTTGACAGCACTCCTTCCTACAATTTGGAACGTCGAAATTCCAAAGTAGCCCTTGAAGTATTCAATGAATATGTTTTACAGACTCTACTTCAATTTGGTTCAATTACAGAGCATCCCAAATCCAAAGCCCAGTTAATAAATTGTATATAAACCCGGTAGAAAATAATGAATATAAAAACTCCCTATAAATGGTAACGATCAAGAGACATTTTCCAGGAACCTATCGTCACAGTTGAAGCATGATTCGAATATCAAGTTTTCAAAAAATTTATAGAATTGGTTAGATAAGTGGAAGTATAGTTTGGCTTTGCATAAATTAACAACACCGACGTCACGGTCGAGCGCGCAGGCCTTGTGTATGTGGAGGGTATTGGTCCAAGTCTCCTCGAGGGTCAATTTTTTGGGTTCATTCGTCTCAAGATTTAGAGTATTCGATCCAAATGTCCGATGTACTTATATGGAATTGTGGACAAATTCGTAGAATCCTAATGGATAAAATCTCCCATTTATATTGAAGCGAATGTGAAATCAAGCAGTCCGTGATGAAGCCTGAAAAAAACTGAAATACACGAAGATAAAACTCATTGAACATTAATTGACGTGTTTTTAAAGGTTCGCCAGCCTTCGCAGGTCGACCCTTCGTCGGTTCGAATAATTTATGGGAGTGAGTACGTATAGAACTTTATCTTGGTAAAGGCGTAAATGAGGCAGATAATCTGTCTGTCTGTGAACGACTGTTAATGAAATGGAGTCTTTTGTTCTCTTTCATGTCACTTTATTGGGAACTGGTGAAAAGATTGAGCAAATATCAGAGTCAGAAAATTAAATGTAGCACGAAATTTTAGAGATTAGGACCACATTGTGCGTGTCGGGCATATTCCACGGTCGTCCAAGCGTTAAAGCCCTGCCCTTTCCTACTCATTTCTCAAGTAAATCAACCACTTATCAAAAGGTTAAAGGGATTATTTGCTTGACCGTCAACATGAAACGCCATACGTTCCGAATTAATAACACTACTTTAGTTCTAATTCCAAAGTAACTGAAACAGCTTGTCCAAGCTAATTCATATACAAGGTGTCCCATAAAAGATACTTCACATTAGAAAGATGCTAGACTAGCTAGAGCGTTGAAATATATTCAAGAAAACTTTAATGAAAATTTTTTTGTTATTTTGTAAAATACAGGCTGATAAAGAGAGCAGGCAACACGATTTTTGTGTGCATATCTTTAAATGAGATAGAGATTGTACGGGTGTTTCAGAAAAGACCTCCCGTAAATGTAGGGGACGGTAGACTTTATAAAAATAATTAAATTCTTTCCATTAACTATGGTCCTCTATCTTCTTTCGTTTCTGAGATACAGGGTAGGCTATTGAAGTTTGTAAATACCGGCTTACCGGCTTTATTAGGCGGAGTTCACCAAAAGTGTGGTGTTCTTACACTCAACCTCACTAGTTTTACACAGTTTTAACAATGCTTTGATTCCATTTTTAAATATACATTCACAAAGTGTATATTGAAAAAAGTATGAAGATATGTGGGTTAATCATGTATCAATAACCGAGATTTCAGCTAGTTTGTATACCATAGTCGTGTCTGTACCGCTGCTAGGTATTGTGATATTTGATTCTTAAATTTTGGAAAAGAAGTCAGTCTGATGTTCATAGGGATCCCATTGTACAAGTGGCATGCAGAATATGTGAAAGATTTTTTGAACAACATATTGGAAAAACCAGGTATGGAGAGAGTTTGTGGATACCTAATATTGCGTGAGTGAAATTGGTAACGAGTGATTAACTTATTCTGTAGATACTCAGGACATTTGGTAGTCAGTAGTTTTTTTGTAAAAATTGCTAAATGTTGGCGCCTTCGCTGCTCCATTGTCAACCAACCAAGCTCTCGCAACTTATGTGAAACCGGTTCTAGTCGTCTTATCTTAAATATGAAACGTAAACAAGATTTTTGTATTTTTTCGATCTTTGTCGAGGTATCTCTATCCAGCGCAGGTCCATACACCACATCAGCGTAATCAAACCTAGAGAGTATTAAGGAGCTACATAAAAGAGCTTTTATGTCGCAAGGAAGACGGTCTTTGTAATTATAGAGATGTTTCAGTGTTCCGTAGCTTAACCTTACGATTCTATTAATGTGCTCTGTAAATTTGAGATCGCTATCTATAGTTACTCCTAAATTTTTAGCAGAGGTTTTAACCTCAAGCATTTGATTTTTTATAACAATCGGGATACGTAAGTTTTCAATCTTTGACCTGTCGTTTTTCCAAAGTACAACACATGTGATTTAGAAAGATTAATTGTTAGATTGTGTTCTTCAGCACGTTGGACAAGGTTGTTTAGATCCTCGTTGATAAGACGGATAGATGGTTTACAAAACCCCAACGGAAATGACTTGTACAGCTGCGTGTCATCTGCATAAGAGTGTGCGCTACAATGTCTCAGGGAGTCCATGAGATCGAATATATTGTATAAGAGAGGTCCCAGTATTGAACCCTGTGGAACACCTTTATCAACGTTCAATCTTTCCGACACGCAGCCGTCAAGCACAACCCGCTGCGATCTACCATCAAGGTAGTTTCCCATCATCCGTAAGGGTTGTTCACAGAATCCCACATATCCTAGTTTGGCACATAGTAACTTGTGACTAATGGTGTCAAACGTCCTACTGAAATCTAATAAAATTAGGGCAGTCACCTGATCTGCATCAGTAGCTCTTATTATGTCATCTACAATGTTTGTTAGTGCTGTGGTGGTAGATCTGCCCCGGGTAAAGCACGATTGTATTGTGGGTAGTATGTTGTTGTCCTGAACGAATTTGTTTATTTGGGTTTAGATAACTTTTTCCAGTACTTTGGATAAAGCTGGCAGGATGCTTATACCTCTAATGTCAGACATGGTTGTCGGATTATTCTTCTTCGCTTTAGGAAATACATGAGCTTCTTTCCATTGCTTAGGAAAAAATGACTGTTCTAAACATGAGTTTATCAGGTTAGTCAACAAAGGGACGATGTGGGGGTTGCATAGTTTTATCAAGTCAATACTAATTCCGTCACTTCTTTCAGCTTTACTTTTTATACTATTTATTATTTTATTTATCTCATCACAGTTTACCATAGTAAATGATAGTCTTTCGGTTGTAATGTCTCTGTTATTATTGTTGTAATAATTAGTTAGATTAGTTGTATTATAGGATGTAGTGTTACCTACTGAGTTGATAAGATAATCATTTATGGCGTTTACATTTTTTAAGTTTTGAAAAATTATAACATTTTCTTCATTATCTTCTGAACAAATGGAAATTTTCAATTTCAACTTGATAGACTTTAGTTTTATGGAATGAGAAATTTTTTTGGTCACAAAAGTATTTTGAGATAAATACGGTAAAGTAGTTATGGGGTTTTGTTCCCATTTGAACCTTTTAAACTTCTACGCCAATGATCGGAAATCATTATTGTATACAAATGTGGAAACAATAATTTATTTTCTAAAAAAAATAATTTTGATAAATTTCACTCAGAGGCTTCCTGTTCGACCTATTTTGATTTTTCTAATCAGGGTTATCATATGGAATTTTTTTTGAAAGGCTATTTAATAAGTAAGAAAATTTGAATACCTTTTTATTGGTAACGATAGAAAATAGTTCATAATAAATGCTCAAAATGATCCATTTACTACAGCGCAACGGCGACATAGATTTTTCAACGACCTTCTTATTCGAATTAACATTTTATTATTAATCTCATCACAAGCTCTTCGAATACGATTAAGTAGATCTTCTCTATTATAAACCGGCGTGGCATAATTTTATCTTTCGAATAACCCCAAGAAAAAAAGTTCAGAGGATTGAGGTCAGGTGATCGGGGAGGCCATGCAACTGGACCACCTCTACCAATCCGTCTTTCACCGTACTTTCTATTTAGCCAAAATGATCAGGACAGCCATCCAATTGTATCCATGCATTTGTTCCCTCATTGTGTGGTGTCTTCATGATTAGTTTCCAAAAATTCTAAAAATGCAGCGGCCGTTAGTATGTCTGGTAAAACGTTTGGGCCAAAAATATTGTTTTCGTAAATGCCAAGACAGACATTGTCACTGAATTTTCCTTGAAAATTCCTAGATCTTGTACCATGAGTGTTTTCAATTGCTCATAAGCGTGAGCTGTGAAAATTAATAAATTCATGTCCGTGTAAAATGTGCTTCATCTGTCCACAATATTTGCTGGAGGAAGTTTCCGTTTTTGTTCAGTTTCTTATCGGTAAATGAAAACCCATCATGGTACAAGATCTAGAAATTTTCAAGAAGAATTCAATGTCAATGTCTAGCTTGGCATTTACAAGAACAATATTTTTGGCCCATACGTTTTACCAGATAGACTAACGGTTTTTGCATCCCTAGAATTTTTGGAAACTAATCACGAAGACATCACACAATGAGCGAACAAATGCATGGATATTGCTATGAACTGAGCAATGGACTGTGCTTATAGAAGTTTACTTATTGCATGACAGAACGTCTATACCGTAACGTGATAAACGTGCCAATAATCGTTATAGCTCCATGATGAAATCAAAGTTGAATTAAATAGTTGAAATGACTGAATATAGGAATATAGTTAACTTTTCCTGAAGAAAATAGTAGAAACCTTAATGTCGAACTTTTATGAAAAGCTCGCAACTTGGATAAGATGCTTAGCTCTGATTTTCAGATCTGAAGAAAAAACGCTGAAAGTTATCTAATCTTAGAGGCTACGAGAATATCTGACAAAAAGTTGGGGATGAGACGAATGTGGCGAATTGTGCTTGACCTTTCGAAGTTTCCCTTTATTTTTATTTTTCGACTTCAGATAATGCTTCCTTTGATTCTATATAAATAACGAACTTTCATCGCATTCCTAACATAGCTTTGTTATCTCGATGCAACTGTATGAGATTCATGAAGACATATGAAACTAGTTGAACAATCTCGATTTCTCATAAACCAGAATAAGAACGTCGCCTTTAGGATAGCAAATAATCGATGTTCATATATCAATGCTTCAAAACCAGGTAAAATGCAAATTTCAAATTTTTCAGGTGATTACCGTTTTCTACATAATAGAAGTTGACAATCGCGTATTTTGATCCCAAAGAGCAAAAGAACAAAGAACTTTTCGAAAAACTGTGGGAAACTTTTCCATGTCATTGAAATTATCGTGTGATAGGTCACTATAGGGCTTTTTTTGGTCGCTGATCACGAATTTCATATTTAAAATGCTCAAAAGTATTATTTTCCGGAAAATCATGGATTCCCCTTCCCTTTGAATAGCATTTTTCGAGTGTTGTGTTGATATACATTTGCTTCCGATTTCAATATTAAATTGTCAAAATTAAAAGTAATGGCGAAAATATGGTTTGAAAATTCCGAAAAATTAAAGAAAATCCTAAGAAAAAACGTCATAACTTCATTGTAATGACCGTGCGATACGTCATCGAAGAGGTTTTTCGGTTACTGATTGCAAATTTGACGTTGAAAATGTTAAAAAATATTATATTCCGGAAAAACGCGGGAAATTTTATCGTAAATTCTCCTTCTCTTTGAATGTGATTTTTCGAGTGTCCTGTTGATTTACGTTTATGCTTTTTTCGGCGTCCATTTGGGATCGAAATATGTGTGAAAATTACATAATTTTCCTGATTTTCCATCCATTGAATGAATTTCTCTCGGATTCGTGATAAGAGACCCAAAAAAAACCTCAGAACCAATTTTGGATACTTAATTTCCATTTTTTGATTAATTAAAAATTATCCTAAAAAGAAGGGTCGAGTGAAGGGGTTAATTTTGAGTATAGGGGTGAATTAGGGGCGATTGGTATATCACTCAATAGTCACGAATGAACTTCATGATCCATAATACATCATATAATTTTTTTTTCCGATACGATCATCTACAAAATTCTTAGATAGTCGGCCCATTTCTCCACCTTATCGACTGGACTACACCACTTGTAGACAATTTTGTGAATAAACGCCCAACCAAACCATTGTCTATTATGATTATGAGGACATCGTCTCCTAGCTTTGAGGATGTCACAGTGTGGTGAAACAATTTTTCAGTATTAATTCATATTAAACTGGGAGTTTTATTCTCCAACTTTCGAAAGTTGAAATATTTTAGAGTACATGAACGTCGAAACTATAAACATGCACAATCACAATGTTGAACGTCACGTTCAATAATCTGTTCATTGCAATTAGAAACTTTACAATCCATTATGGAAACATGCAACCTGTGTTAATTACTGTTTGAAAGTTGGGTAGTGACAGAAATATGAATGTTTCATTTTGGAAAACATGTTTCAATTAATATCAACGAATACATTCCTTTGTCAATAACATTATAACAAGTTCATTTTTGGGCGAGTGGAATCAACATGCAAACGCAATTTGATGAGTAAAATGTTGAGAACATACGTTGAAAAAGTCATTATCTATTGGCAGATGAAAACAATAAATTCTAATTTGTCAAATATCTCAAAAGAAAGTTGTATGCAATTTTGAATAAAACAGTTCATTATCAAAACATACAATGAGAAAACATTGGAACAAAGTGGAATTTCATAAATCTAGTAGCTCGTTAAGTGGATTGTTTCAAGGATTATTGTGTTTGAATATTTCTATAGATTCTAATAGATTAAGTTTCCTTCCTTTTAGTAGTTGTATGTGAAATATTTAGGTTTTCTAGTGGAGGACAACTGACTTGGGTCTCTATAAAGTGGTTTGAAAAATTTGAAATATTTTTATTCAATTGAAATGACTCAAAATGTTCCTTTATATCTAACTTCAAATGATCTACTTGTTTGACCAATGTATAGGGCATTACATTCCTCACAATATAACTTATAAACTCCTGGATTCCAGGATTTATTAGATTTAGTTTTCGCATAAAAAAATATATTCGAAAGTTTTTGGTTTGGTCTGAAAGCTACAATTACTTTTTGTTTCTTGTAGATATTCGAGATTTTATCAGATATTGGATCAGAGTAGATTAGATAATATTTGAATGGAGCTTATGGACTAGGAACCTCATCACGGCGACCTCTGCAGATCTATTGTGTATGCTCTCTTGTTATGTTAGAGTTCCCTGTGTGAACCCGGCTTCATTACTAGACTCCATAGGCCAGACGTCAGGTCCTCCATATAATGGGAGAGTTGTGGTTTTTCCTTTCCTGTCGTTGAGAACATTAGCCTTGTTGGGCCTTCGCGGTGGCACAGTATGCGTACTGAGATCTCCTCGTCTTCTTGACAGAACCTGCACAGGGTTGTATCTTTTAGTTCGATGTTGTTCATGTGTGTTGTTGGTGGTGATGCCGAGCATGGATGTGGAAGACTTCTTCACGTATTTTGAGAAATTTGGGTTGGAGTAATTCTTCTTCATGATGCTCAAGTTATATATACGCGAGCAACGGTCAGAGTTTAGTGAAGCAGATGGACCACAAATACGTAAGAACAGACCCATTGCATTATTATCTGTGATCTCTGAAGTGATGGAGAAAGCAATCAACATCGAGCTCATCTAATACCCAGAGAGCTACAATATAGCTGGTCAGACTATGGCAGACAACTATTGAAAACCAAAGCATTTGGCCGAGTCTGGCACAAAAGCCTTCATGGGAAACTTCCATCATATAGTTTTCTGCGACAACTGTGTCACTTACTATTGAGTTTCTCTCAGATAGCTCACTCCATGTGGTGATTGACGAAGTATCCTCCGATACAATGGCTGTCAACGCTTCTTAGAATCCAAGAACTTCAGCGCATGTTTGAGAGCTTAACTCCAAATATATGAACAGTATTCCAGGACAGGTAGGATATGTGTGTTGTAGATTATGAGGAGCTTCTGGGATGTGAAGTCGCTCTCAGAACGGAATAGGTTGTTCAGGTTGATCTGTATCAATGTTTTGCATCGTGAATAACATTCTCAGTAGGACATCTGCTATTCGGAAAATGGTGTTGAAACAATCAGGTCTCCAAATATTCTCTAAACTGAACTTATAAGCGTGTTGTCACTGTTCAATCTGGAGAACCAAGACTTTTTGTACTAATGCATGTTGGATTGGAGGAAAATAACAAAAGAAGGTATAATAATTTATGCTAATTAACATGCTGATACCGAAAATTTGTCATATGTATCCATCAAAACAATAGTGTAGTTTCTTTTCCGAGAGTTCGCAGTTAGTTATTACTTAAACGATATATAATCACTTCACCATCCTTTTATTTCTTTAGAATGCAACTAGACTGAAAGCATTTTCCATCACTAGATATTGTAAAAGTTTCCGCGAGTTTTTCCCACGAGGGGAATCGCACGTACTGCTTCAGCAAAATTGAGATGAATCGCTTTATCACAATAAATAATATTTTTGCGCAGTGTTGTATAAAAATACTTGAAGGTACAACATACATTCGCATGAAATAAATGAGTGTCGGATCCGTTCACGACCAGTTTCAGAACTGCGTTAGCTTGCGTGACCTTTGTTGAATGTAAATTAAAAAAACATGATGCAATTCGCACGGCTCTTTCAGGGGCAATTACATTTCACATTAAAAATATACGAGTACGGACCGAAATAAATCCAGTTATACGGTTTATTGTAGGCCCGCGAATAATTCGATGTAATTTATATGTGAAGTACGAACGAAGATACGTTGTAAAAAGTAACAGGAGTGATCTTCTATTTAGAGAGAATGAAAATAGAGCATCGGAACGACATATCACTGTCTATGGAATGAGCAGAATCCATGGTCTCGACAATCTGTACCGTGGTTAATCATGATTCGAGGTTGAAACTCACGTTAGATACGAATTTCTCATCTTTAAAATCATATTGAATCGACGGGTTTGACCAAAATAGAATCCCCATATAACATGATTTTATTAAGGATATATCTATGGTTTCGGCGTTTACGTAGTGTAAATTCATAATACTTCGGGAGTTGGAGAATAAAACTCAAATTTTACACAAAACTTTTTAACATTTAATTTAAAAATGCTGACAAATTGTTTCACCACACTGTGACATTTTCAAAGCAAGGTGTTATCAACTAAAGCTAAATCTAAAAGTATGTCCTTAAATATCAGGGATCAGAATGTGGTACAAATTGAGGGATGGGGGTGGATAATGGTGGGAGTGTATTTACAAAATTGTTAACAATTGGTGAATTATATGTATCGATTCGATCATTTAATATTACCTCATTATTGTTTTTTGAGTGTTTCAATATTTCTATGGATTCTAGTATATTAAGTTTATGTCCTTTTTCCTGAATATGTAGAATATCGAGATTAAGGGTGAATTTGTGGTTATGTTCTACCAGGTGATTCGCGTAATCAGAGTCCTCTTTTTTGAGCCTGTAACTTCTCAAATGTTCGTTGAACCTTACGCTGAAACTGCGTCCAGTTTATCCAGTATACTCGTATACGAATTTCTCATCATCAACATTCTATTGAATCGACGAGTTGGACCAAAAGGATAATTTCCATATAACATGATTTTATTAGGGTCATTGCCTATGGGATGCCCAGAATTCATAGTTTCAGCGCTCTGTACCGCAATTAATCATGTTCCGGGGTGAAAATTAAACTTAGATTCGGATGTTTCATTATCGAAAACGTTTCAAATCGATGAGTTCCACCAAAATGGAGAATATTCCCTATATACCATGATCTTATTAGGGCTTATGTGTATGAGATGATGAGAATTCATAGTTTCGATGCTCTGTATCGTGAATAATCATGTTACTGGGTAAAACATAACCTTAGATACGAAATTCTCATCATCAAAATTGTATTGAGTCGACGAGTTTGACCAAAAAGGGGAATAATTCCTATATAACATGATTTTATTGGGGTCTTTGTCTATGGAATGACTAGAATTCATAGTCTCGATGCTCTGTACCGTGATTAATCATGTTGCAGGGTGAAAATCAACCTTAGATTATGATTCTCCTTTCGTCAACTACTTTGTGAAACCACTGTCTACTCACATTCATCGTTTTGTATTATATTCAGATTTCAATTGTAACATTCCAGGACTCAATTCTGGCTTTAGCTACTCTTTGACAATGCATTATTGTGGTGAAACGAATATCTG
The DNA here is from genome assembly GCA_958510875.1 of Endomychus coccineus. Lineage (NCBI taxonomy): Eukaryota > Metazoa > Arthropoda > Insecta > Coleoptera > Endomychidae > Endomychus > Endomychus coccineus. The sequence goes on from OY294070.1 coordinate 4,256,975, forward strand.
TTAGTGTTAACAACTATTAACATCAAATTCAATTCGAGTTTTATTTTTCCAATTTTAAAACGTTTGATGATAATAGTGTCTCATTTTCCGTATCAGACAATGTAACATAATTTATACGGTGGGCTTTGTTTCATCATTGCATGTTTGTGGAACTTCGAAACCATTAGTAACAGACGTTTGCAGCCGGATGCACGGATAAATATTAGAACGCTGCGAAACACTCATCAATGCCGAAAATGTATATAGAAAACAATAGGAAATATCACGAAGACGACATATCAATTTATTTATGGGAACGTTTATAGAAAAACTTCGTAACGTCAAGATGTTTCAATATCGTTGGTTTCTTACATGGATTTTTTCCACATTAACCGACGAAACCATGAAAGTTTGGGCGTTGTTATATAACAAAAGACTGTCAAACTTGGTAAACTGTCGTTAAATTGTCTTTAACCCCTCACATTAATTTAACTTCAATAGCTTCTATCAATCTGTGCTTGAATTATATGATGCTACAAGTTAGTCAAGATGTTTTGCTTGAAGCATGTTATACCTACATAGTGGAATCATTAAATAGCCATCTTTAATTTCATGATATATGTCTTCGGTATGTCTCCCATTGAATGTATCATAAGATGTGATATGTAAATTCTAGGGAAATAGGTCACTTTAACACATATGATTACCATATTTTTTCGTCTTCACGAACGATAGTTATATTGTTAATGTTTACCATGTGGATATGTTTTATGTACATTCAGATCAGTTAGTAATATTTAGTAAAGGACAGATAGATTGAGGAATCCCCACCGAAAACATTCTGAACTAAAGCCTCAAGAGAGGAATCTTATTGGTCAAACAATTCAGGGATCCTTTTCCGAATTGTAGATTGGTTCTTGGGAAAAAGGACGCATTACAAATACTAGGGATTATGCCTAAAACCTTCAGTTATATTTTCTAGCTTGAATTAGGCTCTTGAGAAATCACGTGACACATAATTTCAATCAATTTAACCTAATAGTTTCTTCAGAGTGTTTTTGATAAGAAGGGCGGATTTCGCTAAATCAGAGAGTACTTTCAAATCATTTCAATTAGTTTTGACCCTTTAGGTTCATCCTGGTTGAGCATCAATTTAATAATCTTAGTTTTATCTGCTTTTAGTTAATTTAGATTATCTAGGTTTGTTTTATTTGAGTATTTATTTTGATCTTAGTTTTTATTCTTATCACTAATAAAGTTAATTATAATATTCTTTTATTATCTTTAATTTTCAATTATCATACATTCTTTTATTATTATCATTACCATTTGATTGTTATTTTTATTATTAAATCTTAACGTTGTTGTGGAGTCCGAGATTATCTAATTAATAATAGCGTTCACACCTCCCACTGTGTTGAAATCTTAACTGCCTTGGGATAGAAAAGGGTAAGTGTTATTGATATTTTTCAGGTTTGTTCTGGCTAATCAATGATGGAATCAAACTCCAACGTGTCATGGTTCTCTAAACCAAACGGTCACACTGTTAATAAATAAATAGATTGAGGATTAGGAATAATATAAATTCCCTAAGTAAAGTTTTATAGAGATTCATCAATTGACTACCGTGGTACACAATGATTGAGCCTTACTCCAATTCGTCAGTGTAGATACACTAGAAGCTAATTGCAATTATTACCAATACTAAACATCATGCAAACTAGCTGGAATTTTATTTCAATATCTAGATCGGATGTTAATCTGGTGAAGTGTTTTGTACAATTTTACATAATTGGTCAATTTTCGATTTCGCTTGGTCGGTTTGAGAATAAAACACCCTAGAGTGCAATCTGCCATTGAATTTTATCACACCGCAGGGAATCCCTTATGGCGTTCTCGTTAATTCATTAAACCACGAAACAATACAAACGCAAAGTTAATAAATAATTTCATCGCGATACGTATCACGTAAAAACCTACGTTCGTTCAGATTTTGTGCACAATATTTGCATTCAAACCGGCTGCATTTCGGTGATATTTTATCGTTTTTATCAGTTACATCTCGTTTTGTTTATGTGTCATTTTCGATGCCGTATTTCATCGTAATCGGCACAAATATTGGCTTCGAAGTGAATGCAGATATTATCAAACTGAGTATGGAACTGACGTCAAATGCATTTTGGACGCTGAGATTAATATTTTCCTTCATCGTCCCAGTTTGTTGCAAATGCACTTGACATATTCGCGATACTGAAGGTTGCTTTTCAGAGCACTAGAACGTTAAACTGGAACAAAACACGAACAATTTGTCCAAATATACAGGGGGACGTCGGGGTGTATTGTAACAGTCGACTATTTTATTATTTCAGGTGCCGTTAAGCGATGCTAATTGAATAAAAAAGCGTTTTTCTAAGATATCTTCGAAACCATTAATCCTAAGAATTCCAACAAAATTATGTATGCTTTTAAGGGCTTGACTGTCAATGTAGGCCATTTTGTGATTCTTATTTTAATTGGATGTGTCCTTATTTTTTTGTCAAAATGTGATTCACTTTATACACCAGTTTGGGACCTTAATATTCACTTTTAGAGGTTATGGGGCAAAGTGAACCTCAAAAAAGTTTTTTCATAATGCTTTCTAGTTTTTTTTTCATGGACATTGAAAGAAAACAACGAAGTTTATTCAACAAATGCTTTATTCACATATGTGTGCTCAACACATTATAAGAATATAATTTTTATGCAAGGCCTTAACACTTACAAGCTTTCCAATAAACAGTCTATTTCTTCGGTTGGTTGGAAACTTCACTATTATAAAATCATCTGATTTAATTTCGCTGTCAGTCTTTCCTTTTCCTACTTCGAAATTTAAAACGTCTTCAGTCTCATTTTGTGTTGTTTGAGAACACGAGGGTGCGTCTTCAGTGCCACTGTTCAATTCTATCAAGGTGTTGCCTTCTTGGGCTATAATCTGACTCTTGGCTCCCCTTTTCATTTTGATTTTTAGGTTTTGAGCTTTTTGGATCTTTCTCAATCAACGTAACCATTAAGTTTTCAGTTGATGCACTCTCACCAGCAACAACATAAATTGTTTTGCCTCTCTTTGTTGCCGGAGTTGTTGACATTCTTAGACTCTCCAGATGGTTAACAAACACGTCCGTCCATGCTCCCTCTTTATTGTTTCTGTTATCGTTCCTGTTTCCCTGCACTTTCTTGTTATCTTTTGAATCACCGCATTGGGATTAGAGGGCACAATCTCACAAGCCTTAAGCACTGCAATGCAATTTGGCGACTTTTTCTACAGTTGCCTTGAGAAGCCTTGTGATTTCGGTCTTTGGTATTACACCTCTATGCTCACGTTTGACTCTTCCCAAGATTAGTCTCCTCGATGCCTTTAATGGTCTAAAATTGGTGACGTCTAGTGGTTGGAGTATAGATGTGCCGAATTTGGAGGCAGGAGGAGAAATTTCATGCGGTTGTTTCCACAAAGTTGTATGACTTTGACTGTGATGTGGCTGTTAAGTTATCTCAAATCAAAACCTTTGGGCCCTCCAGTCTTTGGAAATAGAAAATAGCTATGATTTTAAATCAATCTTAATATATTTCAGTGTCATCGTTCTGTTGTACCGGGTCCCTTCCGGTCCTTCTTCGGTCCATCCATCATACGTATGTTTGGCTTTATAAAGGACGTATGGTGGAAGCAAAGCCGAACTGCTGCTGTAGCAAACATTACAGAAGTTTTTGTTTTCGATACATCCATAGTTCTATGAACATGTTTGCTCCATCTTCAGCTCAATACTTTAACCGCCCCCCGGATCATCAACAAATTACGTTTCGTCGTAATTCATTACATTTTCTGGAGGGACATTGGCTAGCAACTGTTCCAAATTGTGAAAATATTCTTCAATGACTTCGTATGGCCATCCTGCGCTTACACGTTTGGTATTTTCGGCTAGCTTGACCGAGAGATCTCTGTGGCTGCCCATAAGCTATTTGAACCAATTGATCTCTGGCATGTTGTCCTTGAATCGTCCTTCACGTCTTCCTGATCTATTTTAATATGCTTCTGTTCTTCTTAGTGGAAAACCACACCGGAATCATACTTGCACAGCTTCTTTCAGCCGTAGTGCCTCCTCCTCGGTGAGTACGTGTTGACAACCATATTTAAGATCATGTGTTCCATGGTACCTCCTTTGAATCGTGATGTATGTCGCGGCGTAGTGTTCTGTAGCAGACCATAATTCCATCTCACCCAGTCTAACTGCCACAACTGCCCGACCGACGTATCTCCTCGGCCCTAGTTTTCTCTTTTGAACCCTTGGCATTCTAGAAATAAACGTCGAAATTATCGTTTCTTGCATGATTCACTTTATCCGCTACTTTGTTCTTACAGAACACAAAAAATTGAACAGACATGAATTTTTGAGGGCACCAAATACACCACGACGATTCGAGCGGCATTGCTTCCAAGATGCCACCCTTGGAACAAGAAAAATAGAACCGCTGGCAAGAAATACGTTAATATTTACGGAAATAACCGAGTGGTTCATTTTACCCACTATGATTTACTTAGCCCAGTTTGACGGTAGCTTCAATCCCTCATCGACGTGTTAGATGAATGTTAATTATGAATAATTTTCATGAAAGATGGACTCCATTAAGAACTATGAAAACATCTCTAAAAGAACTCGGATTTTCCCAATATTTGGTTTCCTTACAGAGATGAACATCCTTCATAAGCCTTCCATTGATTATTCGTGATGGTTTGTCTCTTATTAATAATTACTACGATTCAATTTCAACGATAGATCGGCGATTGAACTAAGCCAGGTGATGACAAATTTGTAAATCCGCCCCTGAGTTGTCGTCGTCGCTTAATGCCATCTTAGTCAACGAATAGTAATCCACAGAAGGAACATGAAATTCCAATTTCCGACGTTAGTATATATTCACAGGTGTGAACTCCAATGTCGGGTCAATATTAAAGTTCAAATTTGAATTTGAACTTGTCCTGCAAATAATACGATGAAACCTGGAGGACGTAACGTGCCGGGGAAAACAACTGATGGTTTGATATTCGAGGACAGGAAAGTCAATATTGCGTCTGGCGTCGTACATTTCAACACTTGGTCCTGAATAGGATCCCATATATTATTTGATTTATGTATCCCGATTTCCAATATTCAGTCAGCACCTTCGTGACATTGCAGTGGAATCTGGTTCCTTTATCTTGCCGTAATCTTGCGGATTTATAGGATTGTAAACGATTGAACTATTCGTCTTAATGCGTTTTGGTTGCGTAATCATATTCAGATTTATACAAGCCCGCTGGTAATTCATAGTCATAACTTATCGCGCCAATCGACTATGATTTAGGGCATTGTTCGTTGGTATCATCCACAATCTGGCAGTGAATTGATTAATAGTCTTAAGCAGATAACCACATACAAATATGGGAAACATAAGTACAAGCCACAAGGTCACTAGATATCATTCGAAAAATTCTTGCATTGGAAATTGTATGTACTATAATCACCAATTAATATAAAATTATTAATATTATTTCAATTTTGATCCAAACAGTGTAACGTTTTGGACGTTAATAAAGTTATTTAATGGTCATTTATCATTCCGATAACTGGTGTGAGATATACAATCTCAGAAAGAGACAACCTCTGTAGTTTGATAGCCCGAGCTGAGTATGTCTTCTGGGAGAGGTTGAATGCGGATGTAGAGATGGGCATCTCGAGTGTGACTTTTGATAAGGTAAGATCGATGAAAATCAGGTTTGTTATTCCATAGTAATTCTCTAACTTGAAAGTTTATATGTTTGACGATATACATTATTATGATATCTTGATCATTCTTATTACATAATATCAATGTGATAATCGCTAGTTAGGCTTTCAAATTTATGTTTATCGAACTCAACCCTGTCATATACCAAGATCGTTTTTCATTTGTATTCGGTTGCATGTAATTGAATGAAAAGTTATATTTCTTCTTATCGTCACTAACTAGGGTAATAAATTTGTCAAGCTGATTATCAGAATTATCCATATCGTTTCATTACGGCTTGTTTAACCTAGCAAATGGTTTCGTGGTATTCCGTAGCACCTCAAAATGACATTCTTCATAATAAATTTGATACGGTGGTGGCATTTTATTCTGAAGTGTTGGTGATAAAATAATTGATTGATCTGGATTAACATAAATATAGCCGGATTTCTCAGTTACTGCCTTAAGGAATTAATTTTTCTGATATTATTCGGAAATTTAGAAACGACAATATGACTATTCCGGTTTTGATAACTCTTATTTCAGCATAACAATAACAAGCAAACTAATAACTAATTGTTCTCTTTCAGATTTCAATATAGCAATTTAATAAATTGTTATTCTCTGGCTCTGTAATTCATTTATTCTCTTCAAGACTACAATCCTTCTTCATATTTTTGAATATACGTTATTGGTAGATAACATAATCAGTTTAGAATACGGAATTAGGAATAAAATAGTAGAGAAAAAAAATTAAATTAGAAATAAAGTTTGTAACATCCTGACAAATAAAATGAATAAACAGAAAGCAGTTCCCAAAGATGAAACTCAGTACGGGATCAATAAATTTAACGATTTCCACTGTAAACTTCAATTTACTTGTAATCTGTATATTATAGGACAGATATTCAAACATTAACTCAGATTTATACTAACTTAATCAATTAAAACTCTTGCAAATTCCTACATGCGTCTTTATAATGTTAAAAGTATATTTCAGGTAGAATATCAAAGGTAATATTTCCAAAAAGGTTCGACAACCTTTTTCTATCACCTCATAAGTCTTCTTCTGGTTCGAAAGTACATACTTGAACGTAATGTTCTTGGTTTACTGACTCTGTTGACATATATAGGCATATTATAAAAAAATTACTAAACATTGCATTCTTGACATATTTCATATACTGAAACATTGATGTGTTACAATTTCAACTATTCGAGTTCCTGTTCGTTTCGGCGAAGTGGGCATTTTCAATTGAAATTGGTGCATTAAAGACGCTTTGTATTAATACAATTAGCTTGAGACATCCCGTTTTAGACGTAATAAGTCTCTTGATGATGATCGTAAGACCGAAACGTACGTAAGGATGAAAATAATAAACATATGTGTTAGTGTGACCTGTTTCATGAGAATTTATATATGATTCATACCTGGGTCAAGGATATTTATTAAAATCATCAATTATTTTAATTGCTCCTGCTGATTAAGTTATTTGTCGCTGGAACTTGAGGCCAAGGTACTGCTCGCATTGTCTATATTTCAAGGTTTAAGCAGTAGAGACGTCTCCTTCCTTTTTCTCATGTCATGTAGCTGAAGGAATTCCTTAAATTTAACTCCACAAAGCTCATCAAAGTTTTGAGGACGGTAACACTTTTCAGTTGGCATTACCAAATTTTCTTGATCAGCCATTTGTTATCTCTCTATCCAAAATTATTGTTTCCAACTACACAATAACTTCCTTAATTCGAACTTTTGATTCAAAATTTATTTTACTTTCATTAAATTCTACTTGTAATTTCAATCTAATTCAATCAAATTATTCGAGCTCTAATTTGTTTCACTATTCATTTTTTTAAGAGTATTATTCTTCGTTATTTTAGTGAATTAAACTTGTTTGTAAACCAAGATATTCCTAGAGGAATAAAACCAAATTGTTAAGTTGAAAATCGTCTCTATTTTCTCTAATACTCGTATACTCATCTACATTTATACAACTTGTAATGCTGGAAATTCTTGATTGAGGACTCTCTCGAATATTTCCGTAAAGCAGTTGGCACTAAAAAAAACAGTCCTATTTAATCAAGAATCGAAGGATACGTTTCATCACAAGTCCTGAGGTTAATTATTACCCTGAGCTAGCTGTAGTCATTAGAGACACGAAAGGTTTCTCCAAAACCTTACAACAGATACGTATTTTCATTGACTTTCTAAATAAGCGAACAGTGATAGGATATTGAGTCGATGGCACAACCTCAACATTGTCCTCTGTGCGTTGCGTGTCTAAAACGAATGAAAACTCTCCAGACAGGCGAGTGATAAAAGACTGGGATCAATCGATGTCGACCTCCATTTTATCTGTTCCACTGCCACGACCCGTTTTTTACACCTAAATGCCTCTAAATCATGTTTTACATCCATGTCGTTCACCAACATTGACCCTTTAAGATTGAAGGGAGTTACCACAGTGGCACACTTGGCTCCAGCTAATCCGACCGCTTTATCCTGTAGCTTTGCCGTGAAATAGACCTTCCTCAGTTTCAGATTTGATGCAAGCTTGGATATTATTCAAAACACATTTGGAAGAAAATTACATGCTACAATGGTTCATACTTTGAGCTTACCTTCATATACAGTGCCGTCACATTATTAGAGCCTATTATTTAGAACAGAGAGGATGAATGTTTGAAGGCTGGATTGATGTTCTGTTCTCATAAAATAAGTACCTTGGAAAGCTGACAATGATTATTCAACATTCTTTGAAGCCTTTCATTTTTGTCATTACCAAACCAAATTGAAATCAGTCCAAAACACACTTGGAGCTGTCATACCACAATATTTTCTTCATCTTCTATCTCTGCGAATGTCTACTGAAGTCCTAATCTCGTTTCGCCTTCAACAGCAATGTGTGAAAAATGAAGATCTCATACGACATCCCTTTGTATATATCCCGTCTCCATCCTAAATACTCAAGAGTCGGTGGGAAGGTTGGTTTCAAAATAGGAAGGGACAACGCCAACCAGGCCGATGGTTAACACCATAGACGAACTGCTGAAATAGATACTAACGGGACAAGAATCATTTAATTACCACTCATGGGCATAAAGAGAGGCCAGGGCCTCCTCCTGTTTTGGTAATAGCCTCTGCTGAGAAGAATGAGAAACAGTTTTCGTTATACTTTGTCTACACGAGAGGGAAACCTATAACGTTCGAAGAACATCGTGTGAGCTTGCGGGGGAGTTCAAATTTTTATTGAAAGTTGTTGAAGGAACAGGAGGTCACTTCCAACAGATCGTTGACCTGTAGCAGAAACAAAGTTGGTGCCAAGACAGATCCCTGTGGAACACCATCTTTCATACCCACTGTAACAGCAATATTAGGAGGATCCCCCCCTTTTGGATCCGAAGTGGAATTTGCTGCAAACATTCCTGCAACGAGGTTGACTTTTTCTCGTGGTGTAGTAGCCAGTATGCCATCATCTTTGATTAGGAGAGGAAATGAGCTGTCAGTGCAATTTATACAATTTGCTTGAGCGGGAGTCTGTCTTCAATTAAGATGAGCTATTTGAATTTAGAAGATTGAAAGTTTCTCAACCAGAAAAATTGCAAACTATATTTTACTTCTAATTTTAGTAGATTTCAAATTCATGAATGGTAATTGTCTTTGTTAGTACATCCAGCCGATGGCAGTTCTCTTTTGTATTTTTCTTTCTAGTATAATAAAGGCCTCATTTTGAATGTTTTTTGTTTTACCGTTGTTTTTAGTGTTTCTCCATTATATTTTTTATACTGGTTTTCGGTTTGTGCATTGAGTATAACCATATTTTTTGAAGAAAAATACTTTCTAGCTTTGTTTATTTTCAGCCATAGGTTAAGTGAGTTGCAACCACGTTACTGAAGGAAGTTTTAAAAAAAATATTACTATTTTAAAATACCTTTCAACGCGCAATGCCTGATTATTGAACTGAATCAGATTTTATTTGGAGTGTGTCTATCCTGAATAAGTGGATTTTCATTCTAAAATTTGGTTTAAAAAATGGGTAAAATCAACCAGAACTCTGAAAAAACTATGGGACAAGGAGGAGATCCAGGAACTTGATACGAGGATGAGTTTATCCTCTTCACGGCATTAATCACTTATCCAGATACCCGGTCTTGACACCCAGTCAAGTCAAAACACTCTTGAGTGTTCCACTAGACAGAAAGGAACCTCACCTGCACCCCACTACATTAATACTACTAATAGTGGCCGTGTTATATAATATGAATTATATCGGGCCCAACAATGTTCCCTGTGGCGCTTCATACGTGTTCTACTATTTATTTTATATGGTAATTTGCGAATAATGATGTAATCACGATCTGTATTTCCCTGTATCTCTACAATAACCATACCTACTCTCAAATGTCAATGTGGATTGTGTGCGGAATGGGGTGAATTTGTAACAATAAGTTAATATTGAAACACAGACAGTCACATATTCTACCTAACAAATTTTAAATGTAATGACCAGAAAGATATTCCCTTATCTTCATTATAATTGAAATTGTTGTAGGTAGAAACGTCTAGCAGTTTGAAAATACCTCGCATTTCTTGGTAACAAACGGAATGGAAGAGGATAAATTACGTCCATAAAATTACTAGAGTTCCAAGTGGATTGTTTATTTCAAAGGGATTTTGCCAGGTCCTAAATGTTTCGCGTTACAAATAAATTATATCACTCCTTTGAGAATAAGTAGATATAGCTTTAATTTGACATTTCCGTGAATAGGCTAATGTGTATAAATTGCAGGTTTTAATTAAAATTTTCAGGAATTATATGTAAACCGTTTTAAAGTTCAACGCGAAAATGTCAGAACACATTCTCTCTATCGACCGACTGGCTGACTTTAGTTTAATGTTGCGAAGAATATCTCCGTTGGAACTTACACTATTTCACTGCATCTACTAAATATATCCTCTATCTTTCTGTCTTTTGGAGCTCTTTCCCCAACTTGGAACATCTTTCTTTTAACGATTTAAAATAATTTATTTTCAGGGAGTACTTTAATAGTGAAAACCGAACACTTTAAAGTTAGATCACAGTCATAATTCTCAGTTACCCCTCATAAAGTTCATGCTACAACATGATGAGTTCCGAGAATTTTATTTCACTTCCGAAATAGCGTCTTATTGTCTCTTTTCAAATCGAATTAGACCACCACCTTATCAGGAGCTCTTCAACTTTGAAGTTTGGTTATGAACTTCAATAAGTTTGTGACGTTACTGATCGATATGGAATAGAAAAACGTTATCATCACTAATATACTCTTTAAAAACTGAGGATGTTGATTATCATGGTGAAAAGTATTAAAACAATTTCCTAAATTGATTTGAATTTCAACTTTTAGTGAATTAAGAAGAACCATCTACAATTGTTGAGGATGATAAATGAACTGCCAACAACACCCCCAAGAAATATGATATACTAGAATGGTGAAGTAGAAATATTTGCATTATTATGACACCTTGAAACAACTGTTGTTGATCTTGGCAAAATTGAATAAGCTGAAATATATGTCAAACGTTTGTCTTCGTCTACCATGTCACTGAAAACAGGTGAAGCAATCTCAGCCGAAGAAAATTTGATTTCTTCTGTATTTTATTGGGTTCCCTAGATTTTATTACGAGGTTTTTCACTAGAAAAATTATTGTGAAAAAATTTATAACAACACAATAACTCTATCAGATGGCCTGACTTTGAATTGGTAAATTCAAACTTTCCGTCTGTTCGAGGGTTCTCGTACTCTTCCTCAACAAGGGCCACAATGGTAACTGGGTGCCTCCTCAAATATCCAGCAGATCTCCCGGAAATTGTCCAGAAGACTTACACTCTTAGGACAAATTCGTAGGAAAAACCCTATAACATCCGAAGGTTCAAATCTCTTAATGTACGGTATTGTACTCATGCACACAAAACAATTCGTGAGGAAAAAATTAAGACTAACCTACATCCTGCCGAATACTACCTGGGAAGGTGAACAATTTTATCTCTGAAGTAAAGTGAACATTTGAACTAGGAATTAGAATACTGAGATAATTATTTTATAACCATTGGGTTTGTTCCTTTCCAAAAGTATTAATTTCCAAGTTCCTTTTGTCGTTTGTAGGCGTGTATAAACTTGAGTTATATTCCCTTTAAGGTATCATCACTCATCTAAAATCTACAATCGCCATTCGAAATGACGAGTGATGTTTATGATTCCAACGGAAGAAAAATCCCAGAGTTCGGTATTGAAACATAAGTTTTATACAACTCTTCCATGGATACTTAACTAACTGCGACTTGTATAATATATTGCTATTACTCTTCGCAGATTCTGCCAACTTCTTGCTTCACTAACCCGAGCTTCTAGAAGTGTCCTTTCAACCGACAGTGTCCTGTTAGAATTCCTGCTAGCGTTCTGAGTCTATTTTTCATAGAATGATGCAGTGGTTAGATCTCTTCGATCTATAATTCCGAAGTTCTACCTTTTCAGAGCTCTAAAGTAAGAGAAACTTGAGGAAAACCCTCATAACAGAGAGATCGAAACGAAACCATATTTATCAGTGCATGATACACCTTTTTTTGCACACACCTCTCACTCGAAAAATAAATTTGATATAATGCCAACTTGTCATTATCACTCATTTAACAATTCGCTTTTTCATGAATTAAATATCCAGCGTAAACTTTCTAATCGTCAATTCTCCTCCTCGACAACCCTCGACGTCTGAAGTGCCCGAAGGAAAATTTCAAGTTGTCATCGATAACACTTGCGACTTAGAGAGCGTTTCCTCTCCAAACCGGAAACGCCTTTCCTATTTCCTGTTTTGTATCAACACGCTCTAGATTTCGTGCTCCTTAACGGAGTCGAAACCAATAACACCAACAAAACAACCGACGGCTCCCCAACGTTCCACGACAAATGCTACAGACGGAATGATTTTGTTTTGATATATCGCGTTGTCCAAACATCTCCTTCATTTTCCCATACAGGATGATTGACATAACTAGAACTAAAATAGAACGAAAGACGAATATGATAATAAATTGTGGATAATCACACTTGAATAACAATCGACCAAACAAGCGACTTGTATCATCAATTCCCCATCGAATTGCTTATCCAATAATTTTACTTATAGTGATTCTGCTTTTGAGTTTGTACCAATGTTTCCAGTAAATGTGGAAGAATGGTCAAACCAATAAGCAGCAAGATAGTTTATGATTCTTTCCTTCTATTGGGGCATCTCATTCAAAAAGTTTTTCGAAAGGATTTCTAAATTCATCTGCCCTTCTCAAGATATTACTAACTGATTAATTATTTCAACTATAATCAAGACTATATTCATTTACAATTTTACGTGTGATTTTGATTAATTGTGTAACCTATGAGAGAGTTAATACTTCCACATCACAGTGGGTTCGGAAAAAATCCTGCTACCTAAGCATCTCCAGATGCTTAACATTAACATTTATCATAGCTTAGCATTCGTTTTCCGTCCTATATTGGCTATTGATCTTGACAGGTTGATGACTCCATTTAGGAAGAGAAACTTTTGGGAAATTATTGAAAATATCTTGTTCACGCCAGCTACGGCATCACCCTACTTGTAGCCTGTGTGAACTGATTCATGTTTATTTTAGAAATTCTTCTGTTTTTCTCACGCTAATATTTGATATTGATACTAAACAGAAAACATCTGGCAACCCCTAGACGTTACTTTGCCCTTAGATATTTTAATTTTACATGAAATTTTCTAAAAATGATTTTGCTTTGAATATTGGAAATAACCTGTACCAAACCCTTATTACAATAGGTATTATAAAATTCAGGCGATAACGGTTATCGATTGTCGTTTAGATTGCGAATAGAAAATATTATGTTATAACCGCAAAAATGCATTTCAGTTTATTCCAAATGCCTACTGCTATTGGAAAATGGTAATTCAGGTAGTTCAATAAAATCGAATCACTCCAGGAATGTACACTATCTATATTCTGGCTCGAAGTTTGAACGGCAATTAGCGAAGGTTGAAGGCCGTGGAAGAATGTATACAATGTAAAAAATAAACATCAAAGTTAAATTAATGAAGCTCTTCATTAAATTGTTTCAGTAAAATCATCCGATCTGTAATTGTACAGAGCAAGAGGAAGTATTTGCCGGTTATTGGATATTGATTAAACAGGAATGCAAGTGCTATTATTAATTTCATTTTATTATCTGAAGTGCTTGGATGTAGTTTTTTTTCTGGTTGTGGAATGATACTGCCTATATGGCCATCGTTATTTGCATATGACAGTTGATTTCAGATACAAGTCGGAAGTGAAGATGGCAACACCGCATATCCCCTTAACCGTATGCCTTATGTACCCTTATGCTGAGTCTATCTATTCAAGATTGTATAGATAAGTTTCAGTATAAACATCGCATTGAATATCATGTCTAGTATTCATATTTGAATATATTACATCATATGTACATAATAAACAATAAATGGATAGGAAAGAGCGGATAAAAGATATCTTGGATATTATTTTCATTATTAGAAACTTTGATGCCGCTCACATTCAAAGTAATTCTTTAGTATGTACACTAATCGTATATGACTATGAATACAGCCAATTTCAGAGAGTTCAAAGTTGGCATCCTAATAGATGAGCACTGCAGATGGTCTTCATATCCCAGTTTATGGGACAATGAGACCATCCCTGGTCACAATTATACTAAAAATAATGGAAACAACTACAATTAAATAATTGAAGCAAATATCACGAGAAGTTTCTTCAAAGAATAAGCTACATTTGTGTATTTACCATCACAAAAATCACAAATATGGCCTCTAGGCCTACATTCTTTGTGGACCCATTTTTCGACTTCCCCATAAACGCCACACACAAAACGAATTTTCTCATCATTGAACATTTCTGGATCCTTCGGCTCTTCATCGTCAATCTCGACTTCGGTCAATGTTTCTCATGATGAGCTACTAAATACTCTTTTTTTTACTTTCGAAGACTTCTCCTTCGCAACTGGGTCCTTTAATTTATCCTTTTTTTTTACTTTTTTTGATAAGCTCGTCCTTGAAAACGATGTTAAAATTTGAAAACTTATTTTCTTTCGAATATGCTTTGTTTTATTGACCCTCTTTAGAATGGGTATTATTTCAAATGACAGATTTTCCACGCATATATGTTTTATAAAGCACGTGTAACCTCTCCGATCCATTCTATATGACTTCATTTTTGATTTAATCGATACTCAACGTGAATTATGAACCTTCAAATATGGAGGACGTTCTGATGAAGGACTTCCCTTCTAACTGAACGTGGTTATTTGACTTCTCAGGTTATAACTAAGGTTACCTAAAATAACGTGGAATACCAAAGTTTCGTTCGATTTTAAGAGATCGAGAAGAATGACAGATTTTCCATGCATATACCTTCAAAATATTGGAAAATTTGAATGTTTTATAACACACGCGTAACCTCTCCGATCCGTTCTATGTGACTTTAGAACCCTACTCTTACCGAATTTTCCGATTTAATCTATACTCAACGTGAATTATGAACCTTCAAGTATGGAGGACGCCCTGATGAAGAACTTCCCGGCTAACTGAACGTGTTTATTCAACTTCTCACTCTATAACTAAGGTTGTATTCAAATTCCACACCTAAAATAACGTGAAAACCCAAAGTTTCATTCGATTATAAGAGAGTGAGTAAAATGACAGATTGCTTTTGGGCAGGGTGATGGTGGGAAAAGCCATTGAGGTATCTGGCGGTGTGAGTGACGAACTAATACATCCAGGAACAGGAGTGACCCTTCCAAAAGCGGATGAGAGAAACTCCATTGTTGTCATGAATCGTTTAGATTATGATAGCAAAATCCTGCAACATCTCCAAACGTATTCCTATAAACTCCTAGCAAAAGATCCCACCCCCTCTATCAGACGTTCAGTTTCACAAATTATGCGTCATTTTTCCTTATCTGAAAAAGATAAGAAATTTTCCCACACCACCCTGATTGGAAGCAATCTGTCATAAACTCCTTAGTCTACAAAAGTGTCAACTTATTCCACCCCAATGTTTAAAATCAGCATTAAAATATATTTCATCTGTCTTATTATCAAATAATTTCCTCCATTGTAACATTCAAAAAGCCATAATTTCAAATCAACCTGAGACACAAACCACCTCGCCTGTTCTATTCACTGTCTATCTTCCATATATTGAAAATATAACAAACCAAATTTTCAAAATCCTCAAAAAACATACCACCAAAACTGTCTCAGTTTTACAAACCGTAAATCAGTGATCCCCTTCCTCCTTTTCACTTAGAAGGTGTTTATAGCATTCCCTGTTCTTGCCGTAAGGTCCACAAATCCTTTCCGAAAATACTAAAAACCTAGCCCGATCCTCAAACTTCTATTAGCGAAAATTTCCTGAAGCGATAGAAATCCTAAAACATCCAAATAGTCTAAGCCTTGCCTCAGGATATTACCTTCCCAACATTTGAAAACCCATCCTAGAAAATTCCACTTGCACATGATCACACAATGGCAGGGTCACGTGCCAGAACAGAATAAACCAATGCTATACTGCTATAGAAACCAGAAGAATCAGTTTAGTTGGCGAAAAGTAGGCCTCAAGTCGTGCTATTCTGACGCGAAATCCACCCAGAAGCCAAGAATTTTCAAGACTAGCTATCCGCAGAAGTCCACAATTCGAAAAATCTATATCAAACTCAATCAATTCATAATATATTGATTCTACAACATGGGGCTCTCTGATCCATTTACTCATACAATATTAAAAATCATAATAATTTTGGCTAGAACTATTCACAATAATAATGGCACCCAACGTGTGGCTAGTAGATCGAGAGTCCCTATGTTATAACCATTCACAATAAAAATGGCACCCAACGTGTGGCTAGTTGATCTAGAGTCCCTGTTATAGCTATTCGCAATAAATTGTAGATTGCTCTCTAGATTCAGCGTTTCACAAAACTATGCTTGATTATACGGTCGGATAGACTCATGTAAGCGACATGTTGAATCAGATGTGTTTGTGTCGCGCCCCCATTAAGAATAACAAATTACAAACTTAACTATACGACACTGTTAGATTGCCATTCTCACGAAAACACTCAGCCATATAAGTTATCAGCGATTCGGTACAACCCATCCGTTGCGGAGTAAGTGCGCTGGAAATATGAATGATTAAGACAAATTAGCTAGTGGTAAGCGCTCGATCCATCACTTTAAATAAACCGAATGATAATGGATGTTCGGAACATAGTGTTACGTCTAGTATCTAGTTCAAACAGGTTACAATGAAGCCCAAATATTAGCTACGCTTTATATATTATATTGCTTTAGTGATTTATAGCTCAGAATAGGTTAGAGTTACGACGAAATATTATTAGGTAATGTCCCAGTTATGTACTATCCGTTATACAAACATATTGGTGATATATCTTCATAGTTTACAGGATCAATTTAGGACCCTGATTTTGAACATGACTTTCATTATTCGTTTCTTCAAAAGTTCTATGTGACAAATATGAAAAGATCCAAGTATACGCCTTTAATTCCGTAGGAATCCAGCTTTTCCAACAGTAAACTGTGGTTAAGGGTGTCAAAAGCTTTCGTAAAATTGAAATGTGAGATACCTATTTCATTATTATTATCGAATTCAGTGGACGTTGTTTCACTAAGATTTCATTTTGTTCTAGGAATTCTAGCAATCTGATATAAATGAGTTTAAAAAAATTGGTCTCAAAATGTACACACTTCCCCTGTATAATCTAGACAGTGAACGATACCCTCGATGAATCGGACTGAATTGGGCCGTAGCTAATTGCGAATCAATCAGGAGTCTGCATCCGCAAAAATCTCAAAGGACAAGAAATGCAATTTCTCTAATGGAAAATGTCGACATCTACAATATTTTACTTTGATGAAGTTGAGCTTTCAGGGAAATTGACGCTGTCTGATCAAGTAGCCTCGCAATTAAATGTGGTTGGCCACTTTCTGCTTATCTTTATCAAGATATACTTCACGTTATTTATCGTTTAAATTCGTATGCTTCCATCTTCCTCTTCGAACTAATCTTGTGTAGGAAAGGAGAAAACTTGCCTTCCATTTCAAAATACCGGCCCTAAATGACAAATCATTCATACTGGGGATTTTTTTCGACCTAAGTCAAGCATTTGATACTGTTGATCATAATTTATTGATTAATAAATTATATGCACTCGGAGTTCGGGGTCCAAGTAACGACTGGATAAAATCTTATCTCAGCAATAGAGAACAGCAGGTCGAAATAAAAGTATACGATCTGAATCCAAAATCACAACAAGAGGAACGCCACAAGGGTCCTGTATTTCTCCTACATTATTCAGTTGTTTTATCAACGACTTACCGCTTCACATCAGTAAGGTATGTAAACCTATATTATATGCAGATGATCTAGATGCGATAATAGTTGGCAATAATCTAGTAGAAACGGTCAATGAAAGTAATCTAGCAACAAACGGTGTATCAGAGTGGTGTAGCAACAATAACCTTAAATTAAACTGCAAGAAAACAGTAGTTGTTGAATTTTGCCCTAAAAACAAGGTCATTGACTACAGCGTGTTAGCTAGGGTGGTTGAAAATTCTGTTGAAAATGTCTGTGCTACTAAATTTCTAGGCCTATACATTGATCAAAAATTCACATGGGCGTCGCATATAGAGCAACTCTTACCAAAACTCAGCAGCTATTGTTTTCTGATCCAGAATATTAGAGATACCGTTTCGATCAATGTACTGAAACTGCTCTATTATGGTCTCTTTCAATCCACAATCGCCTATGGACTAATGTTTTGGGGCTCCGCTCATAATGTTGAGGGGGTTTTCATTGCGCAAAAGAGGGCTCTACGATATATGGCAAAAGCATCAGGTAGAACACACTGTAGGAATATATTTATAAATTGGGGTATAATGACTTTTCCATCACTCTACATGTATTCGCTACTCATATATGTTAAAACCAATAATTACTGGGAAAAATGCTGTGATATATATGATCATAACACCAGACAAACAAATCTTCTCCATCAACCGATGGCTAGATTAACAGTTTGCCAACAAAACCCGCGCTACCTGGGGGTAAAACTTTATAACAAACTTGTGAGTGGGCATCAATATTTTGATAGATACACGTTATCAAAATTTCGTAAGGAATTAAAAATGTTTCTAATAAGCAAAGGTCTCTATACAATGGAAGAATTTTACAAATTGTAAACGTCTGTATGTATGTTGTTCTATATCTATATTTGTATTATATATGTTGTATTAATTATTCTATTCTTTGTATTTGTAGTTGTGTCTTAGAATAAGTTTTATTATGATACATCTCCCTAACTATGACTTGTCCCATAATTTTTGCACTTAAATTTTATGTTATTTGTACAATTTTTACGGACCAATAAATTATCTTATCTTATCTTATCTTATCAGCTTTATCTGCAGAATTCACACACTTTTATTGGTTAATAACGTCAGAAAATAGCCTCAACATATTCTAGTATATTAGTGGAATTGAACTGATCAGCTAATCGTCGGATTCTTTCTTCAGTATCTCGGTATTTTCTTTTTTGAGGATAGTGATAGTTCCTGTTCTCTCTTAATTGCCTCAATGAACTTCCAAATGTTGGGGTGACTGGGAGATAATTGGGCATCGAAGCTTGTATGCCAAACTTCCATAGCATTATTTGTTTTGGTCAATCCACTGAAAACTGTATGTAACAATTCCGCATAGTGTGTGGAAATAGAGGATCTCGCCGACGTTGCTATCTCGTGGGTCATCCTATCCAGGTATCATGCAGGTGAAGTGTCACTATCCACCAGCAACTGAAATGCTTCTTCTACATATTGTAACGGCATAAAGGCTGAAGCGTTTTACAATCTCATTTTTAGAGCAAATTCTGCATCTTTGGCATACTTTTTCTTAAATCCTTCTTGCTGTGATTTGCTGTATAGACACTGACAAAAATGGAGGAGCATCCATGAACCCGACCCCGTGCATAGATTAGGGGAATTGAAATGTTTTCCTTCGATCATGAACTGTATATAATTGGGCGAACAGATGTGGTACGGTACGCTTTTGAAGGTTCCATTCATAAGCAAGTGAGTACACCTTTCCAATAACCTTGGGGACTGTGCAGTTCCAATAATCAATATTCGGTCACCAGTAGGTCCTGAGTCATCCATTAAAAAATCTTCGCCTTTCATCGTTTGTGTATATAATTCGGGTAGAATTACGTCCATTCGTGATTGGGTCAAAACTGCTTCAGCATCGTTTCTTCTTCGTACGTTCCTTATTGCAACTTGTAACGTGCCGCGTTACGTGATTATATAGAACTATTTAATAAACGAATAAGATTTCTTTTCGTTAGTAATCATGCAACTGATTAATTAAAGACATCTGCTAGTCAATGATATCGATTTCTGAAACTACCTCTCATGTCGTGAGATGTCACTAAATATCGCAGAGTGGGGATTATAGCTTGGCGGAAATCGAAAAGAAGGCATTGTGGTTTGTACTCTGATCGCGGTAAGTCGAGAAATTTTGCTTCATTGAATTTTATATAACTTTTCTTAATTTTGCTTCCGAACTATTATTCACAACAGGCTATTTAATTTGATTTAGATTTATAATTAGCGTCTGGATGTTTAGAGCCTGAGTGTGATAATAGTTCGGTAGATTTATCTCGACTTGCTTGGGTGCAAACCCAATCATTTGCGGATAGCATATTTCAGAATATCTTTTCCATCGTAACATCGATTGTTGTTATCTCTTGTAGTAGGATGATCTAACGTAACGTAGGCAGGTTCCTTGATAATATTTCTGTACTCCTTGTAAATTTAATTCCGCATTGACACATGCTATTTTTTTGGGATTCGTCAGAGTCACCATTTTGTAACTCTGGTACGTAGTATTCAGAGTCGTCTTCGACTGCATCGTGCTATAATTAGATTTGGAATTTTCACAAGGTATTATTCAATTATTGCTTATTGAATTAAGAATTATCAGGATTGCTGCGTTCGCGTGATTGCGAAATAGAGTGAAACATCAATCTGTTGCCAAATTAATTCAAGTTCTAGTTATGTGCTGACCGGCAAATTCAACTTATTTCTTACTTCCTTTCATTCACAATTTGATTAAATTACTTTATATCTCATTTTTTTTTGTAACATTAATTCAATCACATATTATTTATTGCTTAATTTTAAGTAATTATTGTAACTTTATAATTCCTTCAGAAATTATTGTATTCAATATAAATTGATATCTCTTCAAGATATCCATTTGTAATAGTGCTTTACATATTTGGGAAGATAACATTATCGGAGGTGGAATCATTTGGTTGTTCCGGCCGATGGTGTTACTTGTCCTTGTTCTCAAGTCAGGTGCTGTTCGTTTTTTTGACATTACAGGGATTTGAACATTTGAGGGTCCTCACCCATTCACTCCTAGACGGTTTAGTGACTTTCCTGAAAGGCCAGCTTCCAGTTCCTACGAGATCCAAGGAGGGTAACATTTTTTGTTGATAGACCATTATTTCATGATCTGATTTTGTTGTTTACCAACATTGTATTCACTAATTTCACTGAGCCATTCGTGGACTCCTTATTACTTTCCTATTCATTATATCAAGTAATTAATTGAGTTAATTTTATAAGTAATACATATTATAAACTATAAATTCATTTTCTGGTTAAATACCAAATTGTAATTCTTTACTTCGAAATTCACCTTTATTTATAAATTTATACCTTATATAAACTGTAAACTTATTTTCTGGTTAAATACCAAATTCCAACAGGAATAAATCAATTTGTTAAGTTGAATTTATATTGTTTTTTTTAATTTCCATCAACTAATAAACCATCTCGTGGTGCTTGTATTCTAGGCTGTGAATTCATTTATTTTTATAGTTCCTTTAAGCAATTGGCGCCCAGGCAATTCACTAGTCTAGAATTACAAGGCCCGTTTCACTACGAGCCCTGAGAGTATTTCAAATTGAGCTAGTTGGGCCAATATAAACCGGCCTAAGCGGGTCCGTTTCAAACTAACGTATGGAATTTGTCCTGCACAACTGCTGCTGACTGGGCCAGACAATGAATATACAATATAGTGCGAAGTATCTATTGAAGTAGCTGCTGTGGCTCGTATTAGCTCAATTAGTTCTGATACCTCTACACTTCATGCGTTTGCAGCGTGATTATGCTCTCCAGTTTTCTTGTCTGTCCTCCATCGGTGATAGCTAAGTCTCTACAACTCCTCTTTATGGTTTCAAATTGCTCTCACTTCCAATAGGTCCTTGTATCCACTTGTTTGCCCTTTACAAATTGGTATCCGTCGAGGACCAATTTTGGGTTGCCTTTTTTTTCTACTTGTTATTGACACAGATATGTCCATAAATTAGTATTAATACTTACCTGAGAAGAAATTGCCTCCAAGGGTGCGCTTTATCGAAATGTTTCATGTCATAATTTCATCTTCGGAGAACTGTTCTTCGAAGAATGGACTTTCGAAGGATTGTTTTCCAAAGAATAGATTCTAGGAAGACTGTTCTTCCAAGAAAACTTTCTTCGAAGAATGCTTTCTCCGAAGAAATGTTTTTTAGAAGGATTGCTTTTCGAAGAACTGCTTTCGGAGAATTGTTTACGAAGATCTGTTTCCGAAGAACTTACCTAGAACTAGAACAGATAGTACCTAATGGTTTCAAGAAATTTCACATTTTTCCGAATACCTCCGAAAGTACTTGACATTCTTCATATCCCAGTACAACATTTCATCAAGCATCATATTGTGCAATTTTGCCATAGTTTAACCGACCTTGAATCTCTTACCATTCCCGAGATCACAATGAGGAGGCTCGAATTTGAGCCAGCCTGTACACAATAACCGACTAATCTATTTCTGAGCCATTATCGATTCGGCCTGTACGTGCTCTTCGTAAACAAAATTATGAGCACGAAATTACCTTTGCGATATATTTGACAGCTGACAAATATGTCTAGTTCGTATTAATTTGGCTGGGCTGAAGTTTCTCTGGCAGGTTGCACACAAACTCCTTGCTCCTTGTTACACAAATCAACGAATTTTCATCACACCCCAGCAGTAATCAATCGATGAATGCAGGGCTTTATTGATATGCGTTTTGTACGCCATTCAGGAAAATGATACGTATTAAACGAGAAATTGAATATTTTTCATAATGCCAATATATTAAAATAATATAATGGATATATGTACGTTTATTTATTTACAAAATCTGAGTTGGGTATATACAGTTTCTGATTATATACAGGATGTCCTCGAACTGCGTGACTGAAATAAAACCGAAGATTCTTTGATTCGAAAAAAATTTGATGAGCCTTTTTACTTTTGCCTCAAGTGTCTTGTTTAGCCGGTAGAGGGCTTCAAAGTTGCAAAAATAATTTTGTTTTTTCGGTATAACTTGAGAACGTGATGTAGGACTTTTACAATATTTGGCAGGTGAGTTACTGTCAATAATAGCCGTTTTTGAGAGCGGAGCATAGAGCCTTAGAGACCATAGAAATGGCTCAAACTTGAGGATGTAACGGGAAAAGTGTCCAGAACTTTTTTGTGGTCAATGTAATTCACTCGATATTTTTTATGTAGATAGCTTATCTAATTTGAAAACTCTTCTTACTCTAAGAAAATTTTGATAAAATAAACAGATTAGCTTGAAAAAATTGATTTTCGAGTCTCTGCAATTTAGGCTTACTAATTTTACTTGATTAAAATACCTTAGTTGCCTTTGCTTTTCTAATGTCATTTTGGCATTTGGAGAATTTATTCTCAAAACTTTCAGTTTTTACTTTGCTTTCCGTAAAAATTTTATAAAATTATGGCTCAAAATTTCACTAACACTGAAATGGTTGATATGTTATTGATTTATGGACTTTGTCGTTGCAATGGCCGGAGAAGGGAAAGATATCCGCATCGCAGAATTCCAAATCGGCAAACCTTCGCGAAACTGGCAAATTTGAAGCAAATCGCAGAGAAACTGGACGCAGACGGACAAGAAGGACGTTAGAGCTCGAAGAAGCGATACTGGAAGCGGTTGAAACTGAACCTGGGATAAGCACACTATGTTTGGGACTTCGTATTGGAGCCTCAAAATCATTAGTTCATAATGTACTGAAAGAAGAACTGTTGTATCCCTATCATATTAAAACAGTTCAAGACTTATTGCCCATGGATCCAGGTCATCGGCTAGATTTCTGTCGGCTTATTGTCCAAAGACAAAACGCAAACCCCAATTTTTGTAGAAGAATTCTGTTCACGGACGAAGATACTTTCACGAGATGTGGTCTTTTTAACCTCCATAATGAACATTTCTATGCTGATGAAAATCCTCATGAAACGGAAGTTACATATTTTCAGAATCAAACTAAAATCAATGTTTGGGTTGGAATTGTGGATAACTTTATTATTGGCCCTACCGTTATACCCGATCGATTGAACGGGGAGAACTACTTGAACTTTTTGGAACAAAAGGCTACTTGAACTGTTGGAAGACTTGCCCTTACACATTCGTCGTGGCCTGGTTTATTCATGATGGTGCACCTTCTCATTTCACATTAGCTGTGAGGTGACATTTGAATGCGGAATATCCAGATCGCTGGATAGGTAGAGGAAACGATGCACCAGTGAACTGGCCGGCCCGCTCCCCTGATTTGACGCCCTGCGACTTCATTCTATGGGGCGCTTTGAAGTCGAATGTTTATGCAGCTCCATTAAACACACGAGAGGAATTGTTGCAACGAATTAATCATGAAGCGGATTTATTGAAGAATGATCCTGAAGTACTAGCCAGAGTTCAATCCAATTTCTTGAAACGAATTAATTTGTGTATTCAGGAAAATGGGCAAAATTTCCAACAATCGATGCCTTAGCGATTTCCCAAAAAGTTTTGTTGTTTCTTTTAATTTAGCATTTGTTTTTCCTAAATGATCACATCGTTTCCCCATTTCTATTGTTTTTATTATTCGTTTTACCGAGATATTAACCATTTCAGTGTTAGTGAAATTGTGAGCCATAATTTTATAAAATTTTCACGGAAAGCAAAGTAAAAACTGACAGTTTTGAGAATAAATTCTCCAAATGCCAAAATGACATTAGAAAAGCAAAGGCAACTAAGGTATTTCAATCAAGTAAAATTAGTAAGCCAAAATTGCAGAGACTCAAAAATTATTTTTTTCAAGCTAATCCGTTGATTTTATCAAAATTTTCTGAGAGTAAGAAAAGTTTTCAAATTAAATGAGCTATCTACATAAAAAATATAGAGTGAATTACATCGACAACAAAAAAGTTCTGGACACTTTTCCCGTTACATCCTCAAGTTTGAGCCATTTCTATGGTCTCTAAGGCTCTATGCTCCGCTCTCAAAAACGGCTATTATTGACAGTAACTCACCTGTCAAATATTGTAAAAGTCCTTCATCACGTTCTCAAGTTATACCGAAAAAACAAAATTATTTTTGCAACTTTGAAGCACTCTACCGGCTAAACATGACACTTGAGGCAAAAGTAAAAAGGCTCATCAAATTTTTTTCGAATCAAAGAATCTTCGGTTTTATTTTTGCCACGCAGTTCGAGGACATCCTGTATATATAATATCCATTTTTAGAACTTTGTAATAGTTCTTTTTTCCTGTACATAACCCTTATTACTTCTTTCTCGTGGATGTGGTGCCTCTGAGGAAGAGTCCCTGTATTCTGTTCAGAAGTTTCTGGGCTATAACCAGTTCGGTTCTTTTCCCCCATACAACAACTGCATGACTGAGTCTTGGGATAATAATAGGTGAGTAGATCCACTATAGCTGCTCAGGCCCAAGCCCCCCTTCATGCCAATTGCTTCTTACACTGCCGAAAGCTTATCATAGCATTTTGGCACCAGTCTCCAGTTGCTTCTATCAGAGTTGTTTTTTGTCTAGGGTGACTGCCAGATATTACACCGTCTTGGAAAAGTTAGCTGACTTGCCTCCGATTACCATCTTCTACAGAGGCTCGATGTTGTACCTTCTAGAAAGGATGATGATGGTAATTTTCTCTGGCTGAATGGATAGTTTGTTCTCTCTTCACAAGACTTCTGTGATTATCAAGGCTTATTGAACAAGCTGCTGCAAGGTACCCTCTTAAGTGCCTCTGGAGAGTACGGCGATGTCATCCGCATGATCTGCCACCTCGATACCAGCAATTCTAACCTGATACTTGGTTTGAAAGATAAAAACCGTTATACCTAAGCCATAGCCAATTATTATTCCCATTTGAGGAAATACAACTTGAGACCAAAACTCAAAATCGCAATTTGTTTGCAAATTTCATCGACGTCATTGGATTATACAGAAAAAAGTGCAGCTCAAGAATGTAAAAGTTATTTTCTCCTATAACTTCACAAACAACCACGACAATCGCATGTGTCCAAAAGTGGAAGAATCAACGTTTTGTTCACAACTCGAAAACAAGAAACGATAGCAAATTTTTGTTCTCGTCAGTTCATTTGTCTTAAAAAAGGGGATCGACCGTTTTACTACCATTTGTTTGTATTTCAGGGAATATGAAAATTTGCCTGTACCCTGTACTTCATACTGTGAGCACTCCGGATTCGTTCAATATTTCTTTTTATATTCAGAAAACTGATCCTTAAGGTTTGGATCACTCTTCCCGAGTGAAAGGAGCTAGCCGTTTCTTTCTTATGCTCCGTCCTCGCTGAAATAACTAGATTGTCGGGTCATTTAGCCCGTAATCACGGCGGTGGCTGGCTGCGAAATACAGCTGACATGTGAGTTCGATACGAGCTTAGTAGACTGCTTCTGACAGCGGATTCAGCTGTCGTTTATTATTTCCTTTCAATACGCTATTATCGGCACATCACGTTAAACTCATTAAAGGAGTCAAGCGTGTAGAAAACAGGGGAGCGTTCCAGAGCGGCGTTAGTCTTCAACTTACTACATTGTTGGGCAAAATAACGAAATGCGATCACAACATGAAAGATACTTATCATATGAAGATTGACTGCGAGTTTCATTCTCAACAAAGCAGCGTTTGATGAAATATATTATCACATGTTTCATACTAGTTTGGTTTCTGTAATAAAGATGCAACGGTCGATCAAGTACATAGAATAGTAGATGGCATAATAGAATGGTTCATCGTCATCATCTGACGGGAGGAGGCATAGCCCCCAAATGCACTTAGGCCACTTAGTTGGGCTCATTGTGCGCCCCGTGGTCAGAAGCTTGTTCTATTCTAGCAGGTTTGTGGCCCGCCAGAAGCCCAGAATATTTCCAACGCTGGCTTCAATAAGTTCTTCAGAGAGTAGTTTTGATTATTCGAAGTGACGGTGTCTGAGGGGTGCCAATGCAAGGCATTCCAACAGGATGTGAGAGACAATTTCTACCGCCTTTTCCTACAAATAGGATCATCAGCGATGCACATATAATGAAGGTGTTTGTTGAGACGACCTAGGTACAGGCTCTTTGATGAAGAGCTTAGCCTGCCTCATTCGTAGTGATTCACGCAACAGTTCAGACTTCTCTATGTTCAGTTTCGAAGAAGACGAGACCCCCACGCAATTTAATACAGCGACCATTGGCTCCGGTCTGACAGGGGTGCCGGATGACCCCCACCTGACCAGGGAGCCGATCATTTCATTTCCTTCAATTCCATTGTGTCCAGAGACCCAGGAGGGTTGAACTTTATTTCTCCTGGCCGGTTCAGATAATGTATCTCTGCATTCCTTGAGAAGCCTCGATGTGACTCTGAGTGATTTGAGAGCTCCCAGAGCCCACCGGCTGTCTGTGTGCTTTTTTACATAGTTTCTTGGTAGCTGAAAAATCGTACAAGAAGCGCCCAGAGTTACTGAAATAGCGATCTTTGGCCTTTTTAGGGACACGCCTCCCCCCCCCCCCCCCCCCAAAGCCTGACCTACCTTGGACTCATCTGTGAATCATACGACCAGCAACCTGGTGGCAGTAGGTTGAGAGTTCCGTTACTCCAATCTGCTCTATTCGGGATCAGGATTTTGTGAGAAGTGAGAATATAGCTGGGATAATGCTATCTTGCTTGGGGCATCTAGAGATCTCTGGTGACGCCTAAAAAAAAGAGGGAACAGGGAAGGACTGATCCTCCCCCTCAGGGAATGGAGGTTGAAGAAGGGGGAAAGGCAACTGAAACCCCAGCGCAGCAATAAAATGCAAGTTGTACAAATCAATATTCATCACCGTAAGGCGGACTCGGTGCATATATGATGAAAGCGAATATAGACCTAATTCAAGAACCATACGTGTATGGAGGAAAAATCGGGGGATTGGGTAGCTTCCGGGACCGGATCATCTAAACAAACCTAATAAAGGATTTTGAAAAATCTTGTCTTCCGGATGGATTCCGCGTCACAATAGCTCGACTTGATGCCGACGTTTCGCCAACCATTACAGGTGGCATCTTCAGGGCAGGCTTGAGGCTTGAACTGAAATTGGTTCTACTGGTTTCTGTAGCCGTATTTATTGTAGAAAAAATCCTTCACGCTACATAGTTCACTGCCTTTGTTCCGGTGGTTAACTTCGTTCCGGCACCTGACCCTGCCGTTGTGCGATCATGTGCGAAGTGGAATTTTCGAGGATGGGTTTCCAAATGTTGGGAAGGTAATATCCTGAGTCACGGTTCAGATTATTCGGATGTTTTAGGATTTCTATAGCTTCAAAGATTTTTCGCTGATAGAAGTTTGGGGCTCGGACTAGGATTTTAGTATCTTCAAAAAGGATTTGATGATTTGTGTTAAACTTATGTTCCGCAAGTGCAGATCTACTGGTGTCACGAAGTCTTGTACAGCGCTGATGTTCTTTCACACGAGTAGCTACTGTACGACCTGTTTCACCAATGTAGACTTTACCGCAAGAACAGGGAATACTATAAACACCTTCTGAGTGGAGAGGAGGAAGGGGATCTCTAATAGGTTTGTAAAACTGAGATAATTTTGGAAGTGTGGAAAACCGGGTAGAAATATTATGTTTTTTGAGGATTTTGGAAATTCGATCTGTTATATTTTGAATATATGGAAGATAGGCCGTGGATAAAGCAGGTGGGAGGGTTTCTGGCTCAGGTCGATTTGGAATTTTAGGTGAAGTGTATTTCTTTATGGCTTTTTGAATGTTGTAATGGGAGAAATTATTTGATAATAAGGCAGATGATAGATGTTTTAATTCTGATTTTAAAGATTGAGGCTGATATAGGTTGACAGCTCTGTGGACCAGGGAATTTATGACAGATTGCTTTTGGGCAGGGTGGTGGTGGGAAAGACCATTGAGGTATCTATCGGTATGGGTGGGTTTCCGATACACAGAATGTCCTAAAGTACCGTCAGTCTGTCGACTAACCAATACATCCAGGAACGGGAGTGAACCTTGTGATTCGACTTCCTTGGTGAAACGGATATTGGGATGTAATGAATTCAAATGATTGAGGAAGGGAACAAGCTTTTCGCGACCATGTTGCCAAATAACGAAAGTATCGTCGACATATCTAAACCAACATTTCGGCTTGAGAACAGATGAGTCAATGGCATCTTGTTCAAAAGCTTCCATGAAGATATTAGCTATGATCGGGGAAAGTGGGGAACCCATGGCAGCTCCCGAGGACTGCTCGTAGAACTTGCCATCGTATAGAAAATATGTGGAGGATAGACAAAAATCAATTAACGGTAGCAAGTCCGTTGAAATGTTTTTGGCAGGTAACAATTGAGAAATTATGGAAAGGGTGTCTGGAATGGGAACATTGGTAAACAGTGATTCGACGTCGAAGCTGACGAGCAAATCACATGGGTCAACTTTCAACGTTTGAAGTTTTTCAACGAAATGAAAGGAATTTAGGATAAAACTATTGGAATCACTTACAAGGGGTTTGAGAATAGATGACAGGTATCGAGAGAGTTTATAAGTAGGAGATCCGATAGTGCTGACAATTGGTCTCAGGGGAACTGAGGGCTTATGAATTTTAGGCAAACCATATAAACGGGGACATTTTGAACAATGGGGAATAAGAAATTTCTTATCTGAATCAGGAAGGGAAGAATGACGAATAATTTGTGAAATTGAACGTTCTATAGAGGAGGTGGGATCTTTTGGTAGAAGCTTATAGGAATTAGTTTGCAGATGTTGCAGGATTTTGTTATCATAATCTGAACGATTCATGACAACAGTGGAGTTTCCTTTATCAGCCCTCAAAATAGCCAAATCAGGATTTGATTTGAGTGAATTGAGAGCTTGAATTAAAGGTTTAGGGCAATTTGATTTAGGAATCTTGGAATGACGGAGAATTTTAGCAGTTTCGAAACGAATTTCATCTGCTGCGAGATGGGGAACTTTATGTAGGGATGCTTCTACAGCAGAAATAATGGATGTCGTAGGAATATTTCTGGGGGAGAAGACAAAATTAGGACCTTTAGATAGAACCGATTGTTCAGCTTCAGTAAGGGTATGTGAAGATAAATTAACCACAGTATTTACAAGAGGGGTTGGTCTTGAAGGTTGGTGCTGAGGGCGTTGGGAGGCAAGGAGTTTATTGAATTTTTGAATATGATGTTTGGAATTGAGGGTACGAATTTGATCGGCTTGATCATAGGTAATTCGGTCGAGAACCAACCAATCGGATGCTGAAAGGGTATTTGAAAGTTCAAGGTGGAGGCCAAAGAGGGTTATATTGATGAAATTGATCTCGCGTCTAGTATACTTAATTCGTTCCAAAATCAAAGCTAAACTAGCGCGTTTAAATATGTTTTTGGATGAATGTGAATTTATGGGATGGGATATTTTAAGGAAATTGGGAATCAAATTATGATCACGACAACGACAAAGAAAAGTAAGAGAACAAAGCAAACTCACCAGTTTGGTGCGAAGATTTCCCTGGGTTCTGGATTTCTTCTTGATTTCCTCTCCGTAGAGGTTGGATATCTTGGATAATAGACTTCCGCGGACAGCTAATCTTGAAAAATCTTGTCTTCCGGATGGATTCCGCGTCACAATAGCTCGACTTGATGCCGACGTTTCGCCAACCATTACAGGTGGCATCTTCAGGGCAGGCTTGAGGCTTGAACTGAAACTGGTTCTACTGGTTTCTGTAGCCGTATTTATTGTAGGAAAAATCCTTCACGCTACATAGTTCACTGCCTTTGTTCCGGTGGTTAACTTCGTTCCGGCACCTGACCCTGCCGTTGTGCGATCATGTGCGAAGTGGAATTTTCGAGGATGGGTTTCCAAATGTTGGGAAGGTAATATCCTGAGTCACGGTTCAGATTATTCGGATGTTTTAGGATGTCTATAGCTTCAAGGATTTTTCGCTGATAGAAGTTTGGGGCTCGGACTAGGATTTTAGTATCTTCAAAAAGGATTTGATGATTTGTGTTAAACTTATGTTCCGCAAGTGCAGATCTACTGGTGTCACGAAGTCTTGTACAGCGCTCATGTTCTTTCACACGAGAAGCTACTGTACGACCTGTTTCACCAATGTAGACTTTACCGCAAGAACAGGGAATACTATAAACACCTTCTGAGTGGAGAGGAGGAAGGGGATCTCTAATAGGTTTGTAAAACTGAGATAATTTTGGAAGTGTGGAAAACCGGGCGCACAACGGCAGGGTCAGGTGCCGGAACGAAGTTAACCACCGGAACAAAGGCAGTGAACTATGTAGCGTGAAGGATTTTTCCTACAATAAATACGGCTACAGAAACCAGTAGAACCAGTTTCAGTTCAAGCCTCAAGCCCGCCCTGAAGATGCCACCTGTAATGGTTGGCGAAACGTCGGCATCAAGTCGAGCTATTGTGACGCGGAATCCATCCGGAAGACAAGATTTTTCAAGATTAGCTGTCCGCGGAAGTCTATTATCCAAGACTGATAAATTGACTATAATTGCAGTACAAGTACT
The DNA here is from genome assembly GCA_958510875.1 of Endomychus coccineus. Taxonomy (NCBI): domain Eukaryota; kingdom Metazoa; phylum Arthropoda; class Insecta; order Coleoptera; family Endomychidae; genus Endomychus; species Endomychus coccineus. The sequence continues at coordinate 4,288,759 of OY294070.1, forward strand.
GTGTATGAACGGAAGGAAGGATAGATTCACCGTCCAACACGGTTTCCAAAATGCTTTCCGTAGTCATTGTAAGAATAACCAACTTCAAAGCGAACGGACATTCACATTTCTAGAACTCAGAAGCGTTTACCTACAAATTTTGCATAACTTATCATCCCATCAGAGATTCCGTCAAAAGTAAAATACATTAATAAATTTGCATGAATCATGCAGTAGAAGTAACGCGAAAGTGGGTGCAAATCCACGTGAAAATATATGTTTGAAGTTTGTCTTTTCTGATTTCATATTCCAAAGCAAATAATACGGCGAATGTATGCTTATGTTTACTTAAGAACTATTTTCGGAATTATTATTTTCCCATTTTATGAAATACGTTTTTCGTAGCAACTTTCTTATACTAGAAAGCTTTCCATTTGAAAGAAAACACACCCGACCATTCTTCATACACGAGCTCTAGACGTTGTCTACCTGTGCGTTCTAGAAGCCTTCGCCTTTGTAAATAAAATATGGCGTGCAAGGTGGATTATCTCGGCTGAGAAACTCTTTTACGTTCTTAAATAAGATATCACACAATCTAGACGCTGACAAATATGAACAATATTTCATGCTACTAAACAAAATGCAATGGAATGATCGTGCTCGAATAAATATACGCCGCTACGTTTGGCCAGTTGTTTGTGTCGCTCAAGAATTCAGATAAATTGTACTGTTGCAAATTGGAATATAAACACATTTCGAGTTAGAATCAATAGATACAGTTCTCCAGGTTGAACAGCGGCAACATTTCCATTGGTTCCAGACAGCTGTTTCGCCCTACCCTAGTCACTGATCCATCACCTTCGGCACAGGTAACACTACCACGTTAAAAAATGTTTGGAGAACCTAGTGGTTCCAACATCATCTGTTGGAAAGCAGATGTCCCACTGAGAATGCAATTCACAATGTGACACATTGATAAAACAGTTCGCGTGATGTAAAGAATCTATTTATTCATTTATTTATTAGCTATTATTGTTCCTGCAAGGTTCCCTCGTAGGCTCAACAGGAGATTATGGCAATGTCGTTCCCATAACCTACCACCTTGGGGTAACAACCGACAAAAGTTAAACCTAACGTTATTATACTAACGAACTTCCATTAAAATCGACGAGGAAGATGTGGCGTAGAGTGTATCGTCGATTCAGTCTGAACAAAGTCATAGTTTCGTCGATTCCCAAAGGACACCGTGTGAGAAAACAGTGTAAACTATTATAAATTAGCTTTCGATTCAGAAGTTCTTCTCTCAGTTTTTACAGCTTCGATGTGTTTTCCTGTTCTGAACTTTTCGATTTATTGCTGAAAAAGTTCACGAAGAGTGTCAACAAAGAGAATATCAACTACTTCAAAAGCTACTGTTCGAAAAACGAAGGTCCGTCATTTGTTATTGTGATGGCCAGTGATAAATCAAAATAAATGTAAATGAATGCGTACGATAACCAATTTCATTGCGTTCAAATAAAAAGGAAGTTCCAGTTGTTCATACTCTGGTATTTTAATATTATGTTCTATATATCAGAAGTTTTGGCACAAATAGTTTTATCAAATGACTGAACATGAATATCCAAGATTTTTGAAAAATATTTGCTTAGGCGAATTGTAAATTTTTCATATGAGGTACCCAGTAAAACCTAATAATATGTTTGATAATATCTGAAGAGTTGCTATAAAAAACACCCAATTGCTCTTCATTGACACGTCTAACTAAAGAGACAACATCAATCGCACAAATGTCTGATTCTTCTTTGTTTCGCTATTTTGAATACGTCGTACATCTCTCGAAGAATTAAGATTATATCTTCTAGATTTCGGAACTTTAGTTTCAGATAGAAACGCCTTGCCGTGGTGCGGTGGAGATGTTTAATGTTGTGGAATCGAATTTATTTCAGACTTTGCTTTTCTCTCGATAAGTAGCATGGACCGTATCAGTGAAGTTACGAAGTTCGCTATTGATGTTTCCGCAGTAATGTCAGTCATTATGAGAATGTATCTGAGAACTTAGAATTTTAGAGAACAGAAAAGACAATTGACGGTGTTATTGTAGGGTGTAACTTGTCTCCTCAGAATTCATTATCGTTGCTCACTAGGTCAATGAATCAATCAACCGGAGCGAGGCTGAGACAGCGCCGAAGGCGAGAATTTTGCATCTACTGGAGTCTCTCATGCAGTCAGGCGGCATGCACACCCTGCCGAGGTGTTGCCCCCTAAGAGAAGTCAGTGCTGGACATTCTACTAGGATATGGCAGCCAGTTTCGTCCACCTGTCCAGATCTATTACAACCTGAGTCACCAACAATGCCCATGAATTGTAGAAGCCTATTCTGATTGTTTTTCATCAATTACTGAACTTACGACCACAAGAGGATGGCGTTAGAGTAACATATATTAAGAAGAAATAATTAACGTGAGAGTAGAGCTTTGATCTACATGTGGCTTAGGCACAATGTCGAGAGGTCTCACGGCAGTAACGAAGACAGATACTGAAAAAAAAGGCTTATTCGGGTATTCGTGCACTCACAAACAAGCCTAGCAGTCTTTCTATTGGCGTTTAGGGCCGCTCGGCTGTCGGTGCAGGTATAAATTTGCCTACCTCGGTATGTATGATAGACTTAAAAACAAACCAGCGAATATTCAACTAATACGCCAATGCTACTGGTAAATGGATACGATAAACGTAAAGACGATGTGATGAATTTTCAGATAACCACATTTTGTCTGATGTCAGCTAAAGCGACGAACGAATTCGCATTTCAACAAATTAATTGTTCTCCAGTTTCAAAGGCGGTACTTCCTAGACGGTTTACCTAAATAAATAATTGTGCATTTAACATGATCTTTACTCATCAGGTCTAGTTACCGACGTCTTGGGGCGTTCGGTTACCAAGTCTGGAGTAAAATTCGTATCAAGCGGGAAAGAGGAAGATACAGAGAGAGCAAACTCATTTATTCATGTTGGCGTTAGGTGTCGCTTCGAGCGAAATGAACTTTGAACCACAGTCTTGCTTACACAAATTAACTCTTTGGAATCGCAAACACAGTTTTGAAGAATTATTTAATTTCAAATCAAGAATAGTACAATAGGTTTGATTAAAAATTACGTATGTTTGTATGAATTTTCTATGAACTGGTATTAATTCAGGCACACATTCCTTGGGAACGAATTCCGTCTGGCATCATAGACTTCTTGGTATTGAGTTCAAGCAGAATGCGAATAATTGTGCGCTGACGGAAGACACTTTCAGGCATATGGCTATCGATGACAGCAACATCGGGAGGGTCTAACATGGAATTTGCTGGAGTTGCAAGTGTGCCATCATCTTTGGTTAGGAGAAGGAATGAGCTGGAAGTGGAATTTGCACCAATTGCTATGGCGAAAGTCTAAAATCAACGGAAACCATTAGGGCATGTAAGTTTTATTCCTTGCATGATGTTGTCATTCGATTGAAAACATACGCATCTCCAAGAAAGCTCGGAGGAAAACATGCGAAGACCATTCCAATTGGCTGAGTTGTAATGCCAAACTGTGAAAAACCGTGGAAATGTTGGATTGCTCTATGGAGTGATATAGGAAAAGGTCGTAGTGATGAGTGAATGGTCAGAGTTTCCCATTGGTGCACGGAGTTGTAGTTTAACAGGGATCTGAAATGTTAGTGAGGAATAAGAGAAGTGTATTGGCATAATGGTAGTTGTTATCAGGGATCCCTGTTGGTTCGTTTATTAACTGCTCGATACTATAGGTAATGGCGAAGTCCTCAGCCTTTGGCCCTGCGTCATCCGTCTTGTCAGAAAACTTGAGCCAAGCGGAGTTGTGATCATAATTTCAGCTGCTGGATGGTTCTAATGAATAAGGTCAAGTTTCAGAGAAATAAATTCAAAGAGTTCACCATGAGCTGGTTCATATGGTGATAAATTGAGACAACAGTCGAATCCTTGTGGTTCTAGATTCTCCTCTCCGTGACATGAAAGATCATTCCTGGAATAGACACATATACCTCCTCTGAATCGGAAACGAGTGTGGAACTCGTAGCCAGGGCAGAGCATATAGGTCGTGTTGGTGAATGTATTGACCTGCGTCTCAGCTGAGGTCAGTGTGTCTGTTTGTCTGCAGGTGCTAATGAACATCATTTACGTTTTTGCTAAGACCTGGGATGTTACAGAGATCTATCTTCAACTTTATATTTTCCAGTTTTTTTGAGCACCCCTTGCCCAGAAATTCGAATGGAGAGGTATTTTTCTTTCGGAGTATTTTACGCTAGAAGGTTTCATCACCAGTATTTTCATACAAAAACTAGAATGGATGAAATAATGGTTTGGGTGGGGAGACAGGAAAATGGGTATGTGACTGAGACTGGAAAGCATCGACTAATCATTGGAACATGGGGTTTTCCACTTCGCAGCAGCTTTGTCGATGTGGTGGTGTCTCACCAGGCGATGAAGAAAACATCAATCACCTATGGTTATTCTCTCAGTCGCCTTTTGCGATAAGTAACGGGAATTTTTAGTCCCTCCCCATACAGCTAATCAGTGTTTCAATATATCAATAATAATAGATTGCTTCGGATAGGAGATCAATCACAATTCAATAAACGATCTTTATGTTTGTACATTTCTATAGTCTTTAAAGTATCTAAAGGAGATATTATTTTAGAAGAGAAAGACACGCTGTTTCAAGACATGGTTTGCTACTGCGTACTGATCAATGTTATTACAACGAACATGATAAAAATGCTCTACAAAGTGGAACTATTTTTCTTGAACAAGGCAACACTGGATTTTATATATACAAGGGCGAGGTGAAAAGTGATGGCGCCACAATTGAAAATCCCGTGTGACATTCGTGATGTGCCATCTCTAACTAGAGCTCATTGAACTTTTCAGACCAAAGAACAGTCGAAACAATGGACTTGTCCTGGCAAATCGAAGCCCAAAAAGGCTGAAGTTGGTTTATCGGTCAACAAAGTAATGGCGTTTTTTGGGATGCACACGATATCATCCATATCGATTACCTTGAAAAATGCAAAACGATCACAGGCGTATATAATGCATTTGAAGCGAAAGCGGCCGCATTTGGCAAAGAAAAAGTGCACTTCAACCAGGACAACGCACTGGCGTACAGGTCCGCAGTCGCAATAAAAAAATTGCTTGAATTACGCTACGAATTGGTTCGTCATCCACCATATTCTCCAGATTTGGCCCCCTGCCATTTTTATCTATTTCCAAACTTGAAGAAATGGCTCGACGGAAAGAATTTTGGCTCCCAACGATGAGGTCATCACTGAAACAAACGCCTTTTTGAAGGATTGCCGAAATCGTATTATTTGGAAGGGATCGAAAAATTTGAAAAACGTTGCACATAGTGTATCTGGCTACAAGGAGATTATGTTGAGAAATAAAATAAGTTTTGACCAAATAAATAATTTCTTGTACCATTTTTCAGGGACTTTCCACATGGCCCTCGTATACCTGATCTAACAAGATCATAAGTCTTACTGAAGGTGTTAACAAGGAAGTCTTCAATCTAGATTTGCATTTGAATGTAAGTACAACATTGACTCTCTTATATGAATTAGTTAGTTTATTAGCGAAGGATAATAAGTGAATGATTATCCCTTGGGGTCACTTGACGAGAATGTAAATATTTTTGGGTAAACTAAATCATATTTTATACTTTTCACATACAGTATAAAGGTTTCAGGTAGTGTCCTTCTTACATACTCATTCTGTGTTCATTGGAATAATTGTTTTTCTGGCTATTTATGTTTATAAATTGAGGCTTCTAACATTACAAAATCTCATAGCAAGTTTCCAAGGTAACCAATAGGAAAGGCAAATCTTTCGGTGTACAGGGTGTCCCATTTTAGGTACTTTTGCGGGTAATCTCCTTTATTTTTAAAGATAGAGAGTTGCGGTTCTCGCGACACTGTGCTACTTTTTCTTAAAACTCAAGATGCCGTCAACAGAATTTTCATAGCCCTTTTAGTTTTTAAGATACAGGGCATTTCTGAAAATGTTGCATTTTGTGACCCCCCTCGTATCTCCGTTATCCTCCAACTTATCGAAAAGGTAAAATAACATTCTGATAGTTTTTTTTTTCGTAGAATGCAGTGGTGTAGATAACTGTTGTTACATATTTACTGTTTTTGAGTTATAAAGCAAACTTATGTTTTTTTGAATGGAACACCCTGTATATTTATAAACTATGAAATTTGTCTTTTTTTTTACCTTTTCAAAAATATATGATAGTATAAACTTTTTTTCAGAAACCCGCAAATAATTGACAATTTTCAGAAATTAAATACATATTTTAATAGTAGGCCATTGATATTGTTTATGACAAGAAACAGAAATGAACGTCAAATCTCTATCGCATTTAAGCTGTTTATTTTCGTTCTTTTGGTATCATTATTCATTAGATATCTATCAATTTCTTCGAATAATGGCAGTTTACGAAAATTATGAGAAATATGATATGATGGTATGTTTTATACAGGGTAAGGAAATACTGAAGAAGCTTCGGAATTATATTTCCAAAGGTGAGTAAGCTATTATGGCTATGAAAATCTCTATTATCATTTAAATTTTTGCTTGTTAGATATCCAGAAAGAAAGCAACCGTTTTTTGGGATATTTGCCCGTTTAAAAGCAAATCTAGTTGAGCACGGATCATTTGTTCACCCGCGCCCTAAAACATACAACAAAGAGAACAGGGAAAGAAAAGAGATATATAATACTTTAGGATATATAGAAGCAACACCTTCGTCCTCATGTAGAAAAATTGAGAAGGAAATTGGTGTGCCAAAAACTAACGCTCACAGGATATTGAAGAAATATAAGTATCATCCATACAAATTTAATATACTACAACATTTGCATCCTGGCGATGCTGAGCGCCGGGTACCGTTTTGCCAGTGGTATTTGCAACAAATCGATGCTAACGATTTATTTGGCAGACTTGTTATCTGGTCAGACGAATGCTTTATTTCAAGTGCTGGCATTTTCAATCGCCACAATACCAGGTACTGGCATAGTGAAAATCAGCATTTAATGTTTGAAAGGGCACAACAAGGACGCTTTGGAGTTGGGGTTTCATGTTTTATTTTGGGTAGACATATAGCTTATAGGATTTTTGTAGGAGGTCTTACAGCACGTAGATACCTAGAAATTCTTGAGGAAGTTATTCCAGAACTGCTCGAAAACATTCCATTAGCCCAGTATAATGCTGTTTACCTACAGCAAGATGGTGCCCCAAGTCATAACTCTAGGCTCTTAAGGGCCTTTCTTAATAATAACTTTCCTCAAAGATGGATAGGTACCAAAGGACCTGTTAGATGGCCTCCACGATCACCAGATCTCTCAATTTTAGATTTTTTTTTATGGGGCTATATACAAAATGAAGTATATAAAACTCGATATGACGGCATTGCAGAACTTCGAGAGGCAGTTCATTTAGCTTTTCGAAATCTGCGAATGAGAACAATGTTTCTTTTGAACGCTATTCACAGAATCTCAAAGAAGTGCATTAGAGAAAATGGTGGTCAATTTGAACATCACATTTAATTTTTTGTAATAATGTTATTTTTTTGTGTTTTTGTTATATTGTCACTTTACGCCACAAAACTGTTGTTACAAACTTACTGTTAGAAAAAAGATCTATGGGAATTTTTTTTAATAGATACCTATATACAAGATATCCAATTATTTGTTAGTAATATGTAAGTAATTTCTGAAAATTGTCAATTATTTGCGTGTTTCTGAAAAAAAGTTTATGTTATCATATATTTTTGGAAAGGTAAAAAAAAGACAAATTTTATAGTCCATAAATATACAGGGTGTTCCATTTAAGAAAACATAAGTTTACTTTATAACTCAAAAACAGTAAATATGTAACAAAAGTTATCTACACCACTGCATTCCACGAAAAAAAATCTATTAGAATGTTATTTTACCTTTTCGATAAGTGGAAGGATAACGGAGATACGAGGGGAGTCACAACATGCAACATTTTCAGAAATGCCCTGTATCTTAAAACCTAAAAGGGCTATGGAAATTCTGTTGACGGCATCTTGAGTTTTAGGAAAAAGTAGCACAGTGTAGCGAAAACCGCAACTCTCTATCTTTAAAAATAAAGGAGATACCCCGCAAAAGTACCCAAAATGGGACACCCTGTACATTCTCATATTAACAATTTTATAAACAGATATGCAACTTCTCGGAAACAGATTGAATTCATCTTGGTGAAAGAAACTGTTTGATATGATGCAACGAAAGCGTTGTTAACGGAAATTTTCTATACATATAACATTCAACACCAAAATTCCATTTCAACCAGATTAGTTAACTAATAATGTATCTAGTGGTATATGCATCACGTCGGATTATTAGCGCCTTCCTCACTCTGGTGGCGAAATTACCCATCTCGACAGAGCAAACTACAAGTATCACCTGAAAGTTATGACATTCCTTTTCTTCATGTATGCGCATTCGAATACTTGGGTGCACAATCTAGTCATCAAGTCAGAACTTTATACGGTACATGCTCTATGTAAAATTGGTCTTGTCTACTTAGTATGGAAGCTTGAAGTAAAACTCCTATCGAGTTTGTCATATCTAATTTGAAACAGACGCGACCCCTGCTGTAATATGTTAGTAGAGAAATTAAGTTAAATAAAAGTACCTAGAAACCTTTTAGTATAATGTCAGAAAATACTTGCCGACAGAATTCTGTCGACACACTTCCCGTTGTATATTTAATTCCGTCGCCTTGATAAAATGCGCAATGTTCAAGTTGTATTTAATGTTTACATTTAATCGCTCTTACTTCTTCAAAGTTATTGATCTACCAGGTAAAACTACGTTCTGGAAATCATTTCAGTGGAATCTTGTTTCGGTTAACAGATATTTCAGTGCTCTACTTTTCCCTCTCGGGGACTTATGAAATTTAACTTATTACAAGAATTCTAAGCACTTGTTCCCTAAAATCATCTTCCTTTGAGAACAGTGAACCATGCATTCTTGAAATTCTATAGGTGGTCCTATTTGAACCTGTATTTAGCGATGCATCTTATTTGCATTCGAATGAACTAAACTAAAAGGGGAATTCAGGGGTACAGGAGGAAATCTAATAGGAAGCTATTTAAAAGACAGAAAACGAATTGTAAAAATTAATGAAGGCTTAGCACTGAACAAATTTCCAGATGTGGAGTTCCCCAGGGAACTATCCTGGGTCCACTTCTGTTTATTCTATATATGAATGATATTTTCAAAGAGCTGACTGAGGGGGAGATAATAGCCTTTGTGGATGATACGGCGATAGTTATACGTGGTGAAACATGGTCTAGGGTATTGCAGGTGGCAGAATGATTCAAAAGAAATCATTCGACACTGAATAAAACAGTGGACTTTACGCTAATAGCTCACCAGAAAAAAGTACTGTCAAAATACATAATATAAGCTGCTCTAGGATAAATTGTGACTGTACTATATTGAAGATAATAAAAAACGTGTGGCACTCGGGGACTGCCGCGGTGAAGCTATTGCATACAATTTTTTCTCAACTTATGCAATTATAATTATTCATTTATTCTTAATTTATTCAGTTTTTTTTTTCTTTGATATTAATTCAAGTTACACTTTTTGAGCGTGGTGACCGATAAGAAAACAATTTTTTTTCTTTTATTGAATAAATGAGAAGTTAATATCGTTTAAAATATTTTAATTATCTTACAATACATGTAGGTTATTCAGGAATTTGTTATCATTGAAACTATAGGTTTATGGTAACTGAAATAAGAGACATAAATTTGAGATTTGATATCCTCTAAATATCTGGAAAATACCGCGTCAATGGTAGCCCCATATTTTGTTGTGGATTCTTGTGGATCATTATTCATTTTCAAATTCAATTTTTCCGAAAGAAAAGTTGTCAACCGCTCTGATTTTTTATCAGCGAAGTTGATGTTGAAATCGCCAGCCAAGATAAGTGGAAATTTATTACCATTTGTACCAAGTATTTTCGACCCTTCTTCAGTGTACTACTTCGTCCAATTTTGAATTCGGAGAAATGTAAATTGCTACCATGACTATGTGTGGGCCATTTCAAAGTTTGCATAAGCACGCACAAATATCTCCAAAAAATGAGCGCCTAACATTACCATCGCTAACGTGTGCAATATTTATTTCAATATTCGGAGTCATAATATTAGTTACATTATTATTATTTTGGTAAATGGTAGCTATTTACCACCTTTTCGAACAGTATCTCGTTTGAATTGAACAATACAATTGAAATTAGGTATTATCATGCGCCATGCAAGATTCGGTATAAAGTAACACTTTTGTTTGTCTCGTAACTGAATCTTGTAAATCGTATTTGTGACTATTTAGACTTTGGCAATTGAAAGTCATTATTGAAATGCCATTTCTATTACTAAGGAAATCTAAGACACTTTGAGCTGTCGTCTGAACACTATTTAAAGGCAGTCTTTTGAATTCTTGCAACAAAGATGCAGTCGATGCAGCTTGCCTTCGATCATTATAAAACTTGAATGTAGAATTATCGTTTTTTGTCGTGATATACAATTTTTCAATATTAGTCATCCGAGAGAGCGCAACATAAACGAGTTCCTGTTATTTTTCGTTACAGAATTTCTTGATTCGGTCGCCGCGCTCAAAACCCGCGATAAAAGCTATATGCAATATATGCAATAGCTTAATAGAAACAGGTACTCTCAGGTCTCTGCTACGCGCGTCTAACGTATAAACTCTAACTGACGCGTAGCGAGCTCCTAGAGGCATATGTCAAAATGATTTCGTTCGTAGCTAATTACATCAATTACATAGGACGTCTGGAGTTCATGCAATTATGTTTTTAGATAATTCGAACCTTCTAATTTCGATAGGCCACGTGAAAATCCGGGAGTCTAAAGCGCTAGAGTGTTATAACATTCGTATAAAATAGCGAAATTTCTCACTTTTAGAAACATCAAATTAATTAATTAATTTGACACATGTTAGGTGTTTAGGTCTTACATTATTTTTCGTTACGGAATTTCTTGATTCGGTCGCCGCGCTCAAAGCCCGCGATAAAAGCTATATGCAATAGCTTAAAAATCTTGCAGATACTTAGGCTTGATCATTGAAGATAACTTGAAGTGATTTTCTGATTTGGTGTTATCATCTCCATGAGTCAATTGAAGTCATATCCAAATTCAATTATTCATTACAAAGATGTTCGAAACTATAGATATTCCCGTATGTTCATTCCTAATTCATAAATTTGATCTAAAGAAATCCTCTTCTCGTATTATTAATCATAATCATTGTAATGATCCAAATGAAATCTAACTAACTATCGGGCCGAAAACACAAATATTCGTTGTTATCATCAACTATTGAATTTAATAAGTTTAAAATCGAATGTATTTTCTTTTACTTGAATATTATTATTTCTTTTTTACTTTTTCTTTTTCTTTCATTTTTCTGTTTGTTTCCATTTTCAGGCCTATGCACATATATTTAGGGCCTCTTGCAGGGTGGTATAGGTATATATGTAGCACTTATGTTTTTATTACTGTATAACACTGTATTATTACAACTGATTAAGTATTATTATTATCATGACTTTGTGGAGCACCACTTCTAGGGTTGTGAAAATCTACGTATTAACCAACGAATCAGCAAAAAATGAACTACGCTGGAGGATTCGTTGTCTTTGGTGAACGACATCTCTGTCAGGGAGTTCAACAATTTGAACGACGAAAGGTGTATTGGAATAAACAGTGGAGTCTCCAGCTTAATCATCGGACCTAACTCCGGTCGCCTTTTTTTGTAGGAGTTTCACAAGAACCAACCCAAAGATCTCACAAGAGAAATGTTGAACAAATCCACAACTACAGAAGTTGAATAGAGATTTGATTAATTTTGGTTGTTGGAGGATCGCATATTAAAGCTTACAAAATTTAGATTTTTGATTTTGTTGTTCAAATAGATATAGATTTGTGGTTGACTCGATTAAGTAAAGGCTTAGGTGATACACGTTTTTTTACATATTCGAGCTTCCAGATTTTAAAGGAAGAGAGATAGGAACAATTTTTCCCATGAAAGTTACGACCATCCAACTGCAGAAAAAAACTGTTTCTGGGGAGAATGGTATAGATGACGTCACGGTGACCATTTTCCACAATATGAGAAAACAAAGTTTTAACCTTAATTTGACCTTAGTACGTCCCATACAAGTTGTGTTTGGTCTTTAATTTTCAACCTTCCTGCATCAAAAATAGTGGCGCAAAATTTGAGTTAGTCACCATCCGTTGTACAGGTGAGGCAAAAATATGTTAACATTAAATGGGTGTTTAATCACTTTAAATTACAAAGCAGGGATTTGGTTACAGTGTTTCAATTCGTCACTCATCTTTCTCAATGTACTTATGGAGTCCCTTCATTGTTGGTTGTGAGCATAGACCTATTATCCTAAGGAGACGAAACATCTCATCCAGTAAACTCCATTTGACTTGTCGCAATGATTACATGAAATATGACACAGAAAATCAACGGACCTCTTTGTCGTCGAGTCATAATCACTCCTTACTGGCAACGCTGTAACTATAACTGAAAACTTGGTACCACTTGTAAGGCAACACCTTTTCGAAATAGCTACGAGAAATACGGAAGCTGTCAAATTGCGTAGTATAGAACAAACTCCCCATTCATAAAAGGTTGTCGCTTTCTGAACAAATGATGCAATGGAATGGAATAGTTCTATATTTAAAAATTTAAATATTCTATAATTCGATTGTATATTCCAGGTTACCATAAATTATGGAATATTTTTAAGAAAAAACGATATTTCCACAGTTTTGCTTCTAATATAACCAATAAATAATGCTATAGACGTTTTTATAATAATTACAAATCTCAATCCGGCACACAGAACAACTAATCCGGCAACAGCACATTCCAAACGGTCATACTTATAATATACAGCGGTCTGATTGGACTCAAATTTTGGCAATGTCTGATCGTGTTTGAACGTAAACAATTCTGTCTCCTTAGGATAATAAGTCTATGGTTGTGAGGCCCCCTGGGCCATTTGGGCAGGAATTCCAGCGATGACGCAAGTGATGCGGTATTTCTGGTCGTCCAAGTTGCGACGTTTGCTGGCGTAGACTCGATCCTTGACCAAGCTCCACAGCCAGGTAGCTCCATGGTAGAAGCATCGATCTTCTTATCACTGTGGCTGCCGGTCGCGGGTTCGAATCCAGCGACTGCGGAATTTTTCCGATGGCCCGAGAAAGTGTTTATTGGGTATATCTGAGGTGTAAAAAAAAAGCCAAACATCGCATTGGCGTCAGGTCGGGTGAACGTGCACCTCTGCCAATCCAGCGATTACCGAACGTGTCCGTGTACAAAGCGGTATGAAGTGTACCAGTGTACCAGTGTACCATCATCTGCAAAGCTGTGGACGGGAGGGACAGGTACTCACTTGTAGCAGATCGTTGATATGGAGTAGGAACAAAGTTTGCGCCCAGACCGGTCCCTGTGGAACACCGGCGATACCAAAAAACCGCATTTTTGAGTTCAACTTGAGAGAAACCCTATAGCTATTATGCATAGCATGTATATTTGTAGGTTTGTTTAGTGTTTGGACCGATGTTGATGCAGCGAATCTCGTTTTCAATCTATCCTCATTGATATTATGAATTTACGTAGAGTTGAAACCTACTACATCTCATATTTTTATTCTGATGGAAATGAAAACTTCTCCGTAAGGTAATAGGAAAACTAATTATTTTGTTGACTTTGCACTCAGCTGGAGATGAATATTGAGATCAAAAACCACGACGGTGGTAGTGAAATCCATTATTTCCTTTGCTTTGCCTCTATCCAAGGCAGTTGTTATTATAAGTTAGAAGCCAACATACCCCTTTCCCTCACAAAGAAACTTCTATGATGTTCACCTGTCCTTTTATTTATCCTATTTCCTTTCAAGAATGAACTACGACCATGTTCATTAGGATTTTGTACAACAAAGGTGCGAATATGTTTACTTCAAGCCCCATTTTCATAATTTTCATAATATACGACAGTGAATATCGCTCCTCTCTGCCGCTATAGAAATTCAATTCATCGGCTAATGGAAGAGGTTGGGGACGGAAAATGGGAAAGCGATGCCTGAGACCTCGGCACTAGTGGTGAAATCTGATGGAAAATGGCGAGAGATCATAAATCTCTGAGCCTGAGACCAACCATGTAGCCTTGTCTGTTACGTCAAGTCATTAGGAAAGTGAATGTGGAGCTCTATTATCATTTTGGAACGTATCAATTTTCAGAGAGGTTGTTGAATCTAAGAATAATTAGCTGATTAGCTTCATGCATGAAGTTGACTTCTACAATAATCGTATTTTCAAAATAACATAGAAATATTTAATGATTTCCTATACTTACATGAGGTCAAACAAAATGGGCTTTATCATTTTACCCTTTATAACAGTTTGCAAAAATCATCAATATTGAAGTTTTACATCTTTACTTGATAAGTTACATGATTAATCAAACTGTATCAAACGTAAATCGAGGCGTAACGTAGTATCTATTCATCAAAATTGTAGATAAATATAGCTAATAATAGTTGAAATAATTAATAAAGAAGATAATCAGTTAGTAATATTTAGAAAAGGACAGATAAGCTTAGAAATCCTCATCGTAAACATTCTGAATGAGAGACTTCAATAGAGAGGGAAATGATAATGAACTATGTTACTGCTTATTGACTTAACCATTCTTCCCACTCTACCAATATCATTGGTACAAGATCACAAGCAGGTTCACTATGAGTAACATGATTGGTCAAACAATTCGTGGTGCCTGCCCTAATTGTAAAAAAGGACGCATTATGAATATCAACAAAATGCGAAAACCCTTCGGTTATATTTTATAACTTGAAAAAGTTATAAACTTTAGTCGAAGAAATAAAGCATTCCACATTCCAAACTCGGCGCAGTTGGATGGATTGAGATGCGGTTTTCTGCATTCGATTCAGAAAGTGATTTAGAAAATTTGTCCGGTAAAAATGTAGTGCATTCAAATGCACTTTTTGAGGTGAATAAAAAAAACGAACTAGAATCGGTTTCTCGTGAATTTTTGGGGTAGCTGAACACGATTATGCTATCAAGAAAATTCCCTGAGGTTCCCATGGACCTCTCCCGGGGTATCCGGTCGTCCTGATGCCCTAGATATCGATGAAATTAATTATAAGGTTATTTTCAATGTTTGTTAACTGTTCAAGAGGTGATAAAAGTTGCTAGTGATGAGTACGACGTGAAAAAACTCTTCTTCAATACCTGGTGTACCCTGAGTTCGGGTAGCTATGTCATCTCTTAGGAATTTGTTAATTTTTCTCAATTAAATGTAACAAATTCTAGCTCTCGGGAGTTTCCAAAGTCGCCGATCACGACTATGACACTCCCAATGTTCTGAAGATTACCTGAGGGGGTTTCCGGCTTCCTGGAGCCCTCTGTATCTACGTCATCTTCTAGGAATTTGCACAACATTGTGAGTATCATAATCGTGATCGGCGATAATGAAAACCCAGAGAGCCAGAATTTGTTACATTCTATGAAGAAAAATTAACAAATTCTTAGAAGATGGCGTAGATAAACAGGGCTCTAGAGACCCGAAAACACCCCCAGGTAATTTGAAGAACATTGCGAGTGTCATAGTCGTGATCGGCGACTTTGAAAACCCCTTAGAGCTAGAATTTGTTACGTTTGATTCAGAAAAATTAGCAAATTCCTAGAAGATGTCGTGGTTACCCGGACTCAGAGTACACCAAGTATTGCAGAAGAGTTTTTTCACGTCGTAATCATCACCAGCAACCTTTATATCACCTCTTGAACAGTTAACAATTATTAAAAATGATCATTTAATTTATTTCATCGATATCTACGGCATCCCGATGCCCGGATATCCCGGGGGAAGTCCAAGGGGACCTCAGGGAATTTTTTTGATAGCATAGTCGTGTTTAGCGACCCAAAAAACCCCCGACAAACCAATTCGAGTCTGTTTGACGCATTATTCACTAAGTAATTAATTTTTTTCATACAGTGCACTCAGAAAAATGCATTTTTTGGCTGTAGAGATGCACTGAATTTTTTCTGCAAAAAAAATACCATACAAATTTTCTAGATCACTTTCTGAATCGACTGCGCCAAATTTGGGAGGTTTGGCCTATTTTAGTGC
The DNA here is from genome assembly GCA_958510875.1 of Endomychus coccineus. NCBI lineage: Eukaryota > Metazoa > Arthropoda > Insecta > Coleoptera > Endomychidae > Endomychus > Endomychus coccineus. The sequence goes on from OY294070.1 coordinate 4,305,029, forward strand.
TTTATTTTCTCGACTATTCTGTCATTTCCAATTGAATCGATTTTAACAGATCATTCAGAGTGTTTAGGTTGAGTGATTTTGATAATAAGACAGGTGAAAGATGTTTTAATTCTGATTTTAAGGATTGAGGTTGAGATAAGTTGATAGCTCTGTGGACCAAGGAATTTATGTCAGATTGCTTTTGGGCAGGGTAGTGGTGGGGGAGACCATTGTGGTATCTATCGGAGTGAGTTGCAGGGTTAGTTGCCAGAACGGAGTTAACCAGAATAGAAGCAGTGAACTGTGTAGCATGAAGGATTTTCTCAAAAGTTCAAGCCTCAAGGCTACCCTGAAGATGTTACCTGTAATGGTTGGCGGAACGTCGGCATCAAGTTGTGACGCGGAATCCATCCGGAAGCCAAGATTTTGCAAGATTAACTATCCGCGGAAGTCTACTATTCAAGATATTCTTTTTATTATTATCTTTAATTAAAAAGAATCTCTACGTTCTTTTTATTATTATCATTATCTTTTCAGTGTAGTATATTAAATATTTTATTGTTGATGAGTACGAGTTTCTCTAATTAATACTAGCGTTCATCCCTTCACTTACTTTCCAGGGTTCAAATCCATACGTGTCTAGTGAAATAAAAAGGGTAAGTGTCGAAGACTTTTCTCACGATTGTTCTGGCTTGAATAAAACTCCAACGTGTCATGGTTCTCTAAATCGAATGGCAACGTTGTAGATGAATGGATATTGGTGAATAGTAATAATGTAAATTCCTTAAGTGAAGTTTATAGAGTTTCATAAAGACAGAGTACCATGTTACAATATTTTGTATTCTATCATTTCAATCAAAAGAGCTAATAATACTATATTTCAAAGAAAATTCTCGAATGTGTATATATATATTTTTTCCATCGTTGGTATCAATCATAGTTTTTTTATCTAGAAAATCTACGAAATCCCTCATGTATGAATTTTTGGATAATTTCAAACAGTACTTTTCGAGATATCACATTTATTTATAAAATAACATTAAATACACAATTAAGCAAGAAAATTGCATGCATATCTTCAACGGATGGACATACTCAAATTCATTCAGGTATCAGTTATTTTGAGAAAATATTACATCCTCATAAAAATTAGCTGATACGAAGACGATGGAAAGAATAAGACTAGCAAGCTACATCGAAGGGTGGAAATATCTTATTAATGTCGAATTTAATAACTTCAATAAGTCTTCTAAGGTTAATCGTTTTATATTAAATGAAATCAAGTTATTTAAACTGCGATTTGAACGTCATCGGGTCTCGACCCTTATCAGATTTAGCGTGCACGATTTTAACCTCGCTCTCGAACCTTTTTCCGTTAAGTTCAATCGCGGAAGTGCAAGTGTCGTTTTAAAAAATGGCACCCTTTTAATATCTCTCGCTTGGACAGCGCGTCCTTTTTCGTTCGAGATTTATTTAATGGAAACGATCTCGGCAATTTAGATTCGTGCTACCGGTTCCGTCGAACATTGGTCTGCGGTGAAATCTAGACATCAATTCAGCCAGATTCGTTATGAATTAATATAAAGTCGAAAAACTGAAAGCACTATCATTATGCATTTAACTCTATAAGATTACAACTGAGACAAAAGCTTGAAAGTGAGTTCTTTCGAAGAATTGAGGTGATGTTATTTTGAGTCAATTCAGAGTATCGTCAAAGGTACGGGTTGTATCTTGGTACCCCGATAGGAAGTTATAAATCTATCATTAAGCAAACATCTGAAAGGTTGAAGAAAACGAATGAGTTTCAAGATGTTCTCACAAGCATTGTTTGCTTATGACCGTATAATGACCTTATATGTACGGTAACTTGCTCTAGGTCTGAGTTTTCCCGATCTCCTTATATTGGCTACCAATGCAGGTGTCCAGATTGTTAACCGCATCAGCACGTTCACAGTTTCATTCAATTTGAAATTAGACTGGTTATTTAAATCATAATTAGATGATCAAAGAGTTCTGATCATCATATAAAGTTCAGTATCCCCATTAGACAATCATAGTTCTTCCAGGCAGCCTATAATTGCACTGCAAAAATTTTGCCTCAGTGTCTTGGTGGTAATTTAGAAAGTTTTTAACGGAAAGCAACATACAACGGTCTATTTCTACCTACTTAAAATGATGTAATAAGGGTTGCAGATAAAGAAAATTTATACTCCGGCCCTGGCCAAAAACGTGATAAATTTGGTGCCTTTTATGGCCAGAGGGATAATTAAGGCTTTATTGCAGTCAAAAGGTTATTGGTATAGTATGAACAATACTATACGTAGAAATCTCCAAGTGTTTAATACATTGAATTCGTATGAAGTTGACTCGATGATTGTACTTCGGTTCTTCTATTCTCCGACTTAGCAACATGTCTCATGTAAAAATTATCGCAACTACTTATCAAAATTAATAAAAAAGGCCAAAACTGCCTATTACAAAAATCTCTTAGATTCCTCAAAAAATATTAGAGATACATGGAAAATTATAAATACTATTACACATCAGAATAAAAGTACTAATAATGTAGTAAATATGGTCGTAAGCCAAAACGGTACTGAATTAACAAATGATAGCGACATCTCAAAAAGATTCAACGAATACTTTGCAAATATTGGCCAAGAGTTAGCTGACAAAATAACAAATAACAACAAAAATGAAATACTTTCTGAAATAGAATTCAACGAAAAAAGTATATTCCTAGATCCAATCCAAGAACTTGAAATAATTAAACATATAAACTCTCTTAAAAATACAAATAGTACTGGATCTGACGGAATAACCAATAATTTCATAAAAAGGTACCACAAATTTATTCTAAAACCTCTTCAACATATAACGAACTTGATTTTCTCAAGCGGTGAATATCCAACAATTTTTAAAACAGCTATCATTATACCAATTCATAAAGCAAATTCAAAATCAGAAATTTCTAATTACAGACCAATTTCACTCATGAGAAATTTATCAAAAATTGTTGAAAAGTGCATCAAAGACCGATTTTGTAATTTCCTCATGAAGTGTAATATTATATCAGATACACAATACGGCTTTATGAAGGGTCGCTGCACTGAAAATGCTATCGATGGATTGACACATGCAATAGTTACACCAATAAACTCCAATCAAAAAGTATTGTGCTTCTTTCTAGATCTTTGCAAAGCATTTGACACGGTATCCCACAGCATATTACTTGATAAACTTCACAAAATAGGCATCCGAGGTTCTGCATACAATTTAATAGAATCCTACTTAAGCAACAGAAAACAATGTGTGAGAATAAATAACACAATCAGTGATGAAGTCAACGTAACACAAGGTGTCCCTCAGGGAACTGTCTTAGGACCCTTGCTGTTTTTAATACATATCAATGATTTATTAAACCTCAAAATAAATGGTAAAGTCATTTGCTATGCTGATGATACCACTGTGATATTTATCGGTACAAGCTGGGAAGACGTCTTGAACAAAGCGGAATGGAGCATCAACAGAATCAAAAATTGGCTAGACTGTAACTATTTAACTTTGAATACAACAAAAAGTAATTTCATCACATTCTCTCTCTATAACAATAAAATCCCTAATAAAACTGAGATTAAAATACATAATCACAAATGTACACAGCAAATTGATTGCTCATGTGAGGTCATAAGCAATTCAGACCATGTCAAATATCTAGGTATCATGATTGACAAAAATTTAAAATGGACAAAACATATTGAGTACTCAACAAAAAAAGTGACAAAATGTATATACATCTTTTATGTCCTCAGAGACAAAGTTCCTATAAAACAACTAAAACTAATATATACCAGTCTAGTCGAGTCTTTACTAAATTACGGAATTGCATTTTGGGGTTCTAAATACACAACTAACCTGTCACCATTAACTATAATACAAAAGCACATATTGAAAATAATAAATAATAAACCAAAACGATATTCTACAAAACTGCTATTTAACGAAAATAAACAGCTCAATATAAGGCAACTTTACATTAAATCAATAATCAAATTCATGCATAATAATAATAAATATAAAATACAATTAACCCACAATCTCTCAACTAAAGCAAATACTTCAGCACACTTGGCGCTACCTAGAATAACTAACAATCTAGCTAGACAACAATTTATAATACTTTGAATAAAGAAATGAAAACACTACCAAAAGGAGTATTTAACAAAGTTTTACACAATTGGATTATCATCAATAACAACATGCTCATACATAATTTAACCTGAAAAATTAATATTAATCAAGTGAAACAGCAGCATTTATTTATTTATTCAACCTACGTCTTGATCCAAATTACTTAGTGGTTTTACTTAAAATGAATCAACTTCTTTTCTATCTTATTTATTATTGAATAATCTATCCTTTCTTTTTTTACCTTTCTTTTTTTCCTCTTCTTTTTTTTTTCTTCTCTCGTTCGCGATTATTGTTGTATACCTATGAATGTTATTGAAATGACAGCACACAAGTTTATTTAATTAACTCAAGCTGTCACTCCTCAATATATCACATTTATTAATTGTTTTAACAGTTTCGAAAAATGTATAATCTAATTTAGTGTACAAAACTATACAGCAATAAAGTTGTTGTTGTTGTTGTTGTTGTTGTAAAAACATCTCCAGGTTAAATCTGCATGATGATTGGTTTCTTCAGTTAATATATTAACATTTTTATGCAATGTTTTTGTGTTTAGTGCTTTACTTATGTTAGATATTGCTTAGAGATTAATCTATTAGTCACATCGAAAGCTAAACAATTTAATTTATATACCTTTAGGTATTAACGGTTTCAGATTTGGAAAATATTTTCTAATACTTACTAAGCTTATGTGCAGTATCAATAATTTGGAAGATTTTCCTTCCTAGAATAGCATCCTCTGTTGATAACGTTATTGAGTTGTCATCAGCAAACCCTTGTAGGTATTCTTTCAGTGATCCAGGTAGGTCATTTGTATAAAATATAAAGAGACCTGGACCCAATATGAAGTCTTGATGGACACCCTTATGAGTTCTCTTCATCTCTGACCTCACCATTTGCCGTCTTAGAAATGACATAATGTGGTCTATCTACTAAGTATGACTGAATTAAACTAAATACCACTCCTCTGAAACCTATCATTTTCAGTTTATTTAATAGAATTTTATGATCTACACCACAAAATGCCTTGCTGAAGCCAAGCATATTAGTGAAGTTGCCCTGTCAGTATTCAGTGAATTGATTATATAGCACAAAGTTTCAAATATTGCTCCTATTGTAGATTTACCTTTCTTAAATCCATGTTGGTTTTCTGACAGTATTTCAAATCGTTCCAAAAATATGATCTGATATGGAAGAGCTCATGTGAATAGTTGTACCTGACTTCATCATATCAGGGATTGTGGGTTCCGCCTTCCAGGAGAAGACGCAACCTTGACTGTTGGTTGCATTAGACTCTACTAGATTATCCGATCCCCATTTCAAAATCTCTGCGAGATCTCCATTAATTGCTTCAACCTGTCTCTGTCTCGCTCCTCTGGCTTCATTGGATGATATAGGGGTTCTAGATGAGAAAGCGGTATGAAGTGTACCATCATCTGCAAAGCTGCGGACGGTACAGGTGGTCATTTCCATCAGGAGATCGTTCATGTAGAGCAGAAACAAAGTTGGTACCGTGGAACACCAGCGTTGATAGCCATTATATCGGAGGGTACTCGCCCAATCACCACATAGAGTGATCTATATGGAAGAAAACTCGATAGTAAGTGCCAAAGTTGAGGCGGCAAACCATATGCCGAAAGGTTCCCAAAAAGGCTTTGGCGCCAGACTCGATCAAATGCTTTGGAGATATCCAATGCTACAGCTAAGCCGACGAACTTGCAAAAAGAGGGTCAGAGAACTCTCCAGATCCAGAACAGACCACGGGGGTACCAGCACGTACAGCAAGAAGGTCTGTAGAAGACTGGATCATGGAAAACCACAAAGAATATTGGGAAAAAATCCCAGGAAACGCACATGGGAAGAAATACATCAATGCCCCGTGTAACAAAAGAACGACAGAACTATTAGCACTAAATAGGGAAAAAATAAAAGTCTTAATAGGGCTCATGACTGGCCATGCGCCAGTAAAAGGGCACCTAAACAAAATGGGACTGTACAATGGTGACCTGACATGCAGACTTTGCGGTAAGGATACAGAAACAGTGACACACATACTGTGTAAATGCGAGGCGCTTGATCGCAAACGACAGTCAAATTTTGGAAAGCCTTACGGCGAACCAGAATTATACAGTTCCCACCCTGTGAAGGTCTTGTACAAACTCGTACAAGGTACAAAAATACTTGAGTGGATACCGTAATCAAACGAAACATAGGCGAGATACAATGGGCCAGTAGGCCTTAGTGTCACCGGAGGCAATAGCCAGACAAGCCTACAAAGGGGGTGAAGTTTTTAGTGAGTATGCCTGTAATGGTGACTCTCACAGTAGACCTTGAGATTTAAAGGCTCATAACCTCCCCATAAGGGGTTTTCTTCACCTCCACAAAAAAAAATGCTACAGCTAGAGATTCTCCATGTTTTTCAACAGATTTCTGCCCTACGTATGTTACGTAGACAAGCAGGTCTCTTTCTGTCATTCTTTCTTCATTGATGAGGTTATTTTTTAGGTAACCACTCATTTCCAGTGAGGATGACAATTTTACACCGTGATCTGTAAGGCTGTTTGTAACACTTTTTTATAACTTGTTGGTGCAACTGACTTTAGTGAAGCACGATGTTTTTAATTTTTCTGTCTGAATCATGTCCAATTTTCATATCTAGGAAACTTATGTTGTTATTTATTTCTACTTCACATATGAATTGAAGCTTACAATGGATATTGTTGAATTTATTCATTACATACTGACTTTTATCACTTATTTTTACATCTTTCAATTATAATTGTACCCAAATATCCACTTTTCTATATGTTCCATTCGTCTATTTTCTACGATGCTGGTATATTTGTTTCTTTTCCACGTAATCATATACTTCAGTAATCAATTGACGTGGAATAATTGGTTTAACTAGGGGATTCAAGTCTGATGGAGTTCATGTGGTATAATTATACGAAGTAGACAGTGTTAATGTCTCCTGTGATGTGGTCAGGGAAGGGAATATGGTGTAGCTTGTTTGTCTAGCGTTAGAACCGATGTAAAATAGCGCGCCTCCCCCGTTTGATTATTTAGTTCTGCAATGCCGCTGAGAAATAATGGCTCCGCCACTATCCGAAATGGCTTAGATTTAATAGAAATGCCAGTGGAACTCCAATTAATGCTCTATGAGGATAAAGAAGAAAACTATGTAAGCGTTTAATACAATAGCCAGAAATTATATTGAATTCGTAGGTATGTGGAGCTGTTTTCGATTCAGACAAGGTGGAATGGTGTTTTATTTGGATATCATTACATTACTGCAATGGAAGCTCAATCAGACACATCATGTTAAATAGATAGATAGATAGATCGTTTATTCGTCCAACTTTACAGATATGCTCTAAAGTGGCGTAGAATACGTCAGATAACAGGTAAATAGTTAAAATATAATACTGCAATAAAATGAAATATTCAATAATCAAAATTAGTGAAATTATTCTACAGAAATGCAATAGTATACTCTATGGAATATGAGAAACATTCCAAAGAATATCAATATAAGGATCAGTTAAATAATCATTAAGAAAGTTTTTTTTTTAAATTGATTTGGCATTGACCAGGTCATTTGCCACGTAGTTTTGAAAAGAATAGCCTTAATCTAATGTATATACAGGATGTTCCATCTCAGACGAGCCACCTCGTATATTACTTATCTCATAGTGAGGGAGAAATCTCTCGAAACACGTCGAATGACTTTGTTTGGGGGACATCTTTCGACGTATATTTGAGGCTTGAACGAGCAACCCCCTAATAGGGGGCGCTTCAACCCCTCAAAATTGAATAGGGGAGAGGGGTTGAGTGATACGTCATTTGAAAGGTCTTGGAAGCCTCTTTACAACGGTGTATGAAAAACGTAAATTTGATGAAGCGTTTTCGCCAAAAATTAATTTTGTTGCTCGAATGTGCCACCTTGAATATTTTGGTTATTTGTACAATGTACAAGCTCATTTTTATTAAGCCTTTTTTACAAACTTAAACAATCTTCAAAAAATCACATTCGTAAAAGAATTCGTCATGCTTACAATGAAAAAAATTAAATCTGCGTGTTTAAATCAAAGGTTCAAATTGTCCTCCATTGACTTCCATACAATAATATAATCTTGACTGAAAACCGTCTCTAACATGGTTCAGCATTTACAATTCGTTGGCGTAATTCGTCCAAATTTTCAGGCTGAGTCACAAAAATCTTGGACTTAAGATGTCCCCACAAGAAGAAGTCCAGAGGGTTCAGGTCAGGAGGTCAGGCAGGCCACTCCATAGGACCTCTTCTTCCAATCCAACGACCGGGGTATTGCAAATGGAGGTATTGGCGAACTGGTGCGGCGTAGTGAGGAGGAGCTCCGTCTTGTTGGAAATGCAATTGTTGTTCAAGTAGTAGAGGATCGTTTTCTAATTGTTCAGTTATTAACGGATCAATCGCATTTTCCAACATTTCAAGATAAATTTCGCTATTTAAATTACCAGGAATAAACAAAGGTCCAATTAGGTGGTCTCCCAAAATTCCTACCCAAACGTTTAGCTTTTCCCGATGTTGAGTGTGAGCTTCTCGAAATACATGAGGATTTGTATGGCTCCAAATTCTACAGTTATGCCGGTTAACCTCTCCATTAGGTACAAAAGTGCATTCGTCAGAAAAGCAAACGTTGTACAAGAAATTTGGGTTATTGTTGATACGCTCGACCATAATTTCGCAAAACTCTTGCCTTCGATCCCAATTATCATCATTTGATTCCTGAATTAATTTAATTTTGTACGGATGGAACTTGTGTTTATGTAAAATTCTGAAAACGTTAGATTGGCTAATACCGCAAGCTGCAGAAAGTTGTCGTACAGATTACGTGTTTGGCATAAGTTGGACATGTCCCAATACCGCCACAGCTGCTCCTTCATCATTAACAATTCCAATGGCTGCCCTTTTTTTATTACTGAACCCGTCTCCACAAATTTTGAAATTAATTTCATTACGTACTTATGGCGAACGCTACGTTCAGGATGGTTTTCGTTAAATTTCCTTGCAGCCGCTCGGGCATAATTTTGATTTTGGTAATAAAGGCTAACCAGATCAACACGTTCTTGCAATGTGTACATCATATTTTTTGAAATTTTAAACAAATTAGCAAAGTAGTAACTCAACAGATTGATTAAAATCATGAAATGATCGAAGAAACGTTAAAACCAGATAAACACCTTCTAAGAACAAAAAATGAAGGCAACATAAGGAAATGTTTTGCTGTTTTTTTATTCATTAGTTTGAGAGAATGTATTATTGTATGGAAGTCAATGGAGGACAATTTGAAAATTTGATTTAAACACGCAGATTTAATTTTTTTCATTTTAAGCATGACAACACAATTCAATTTTTCTACGAATGTGATTTTTTGAAGATTGTTTAAGTTTGTAAAAATGGCTTAATAAAAATGAGCTTGTACATTGTACAAATAACCAAAATATTCAAGGTGGCGCATTCGAGCAACAAAATAGATTTTTGACGAAAACGGTTCATCAAATTTACCTTTCTCATATACCGTTGTAAAGAGGCTTCCAAGACCTTTCAAATGACGTATCACTCAACCCCTTTCCCCTATTCAATTTTGAGGGGTTGAAGCGCCCTCTATTAGGGGGTTGCTCGTTCAAGCCTCAAATATACGTCAAGATGTCCCCTAAACAAAATCATTCGAGGTGTTTCGGGAGATTTTTCCACTCACTATGGAATAAGAAATATACGGGGTGGCTTGTCTGAGATGGAACACCTTCTACTGGTCATCGGAAAAATTCCGCAGTCGCAGGATTCGAACCCGCGACCAGCAGCCACAGTGATTATAAGATTGATTCCTATACCACTGAGCTACCAGGCCCGATATTAAGCAAGTTACGATATACAGAAGAACTGTTCCCCCTGATGCGAACATTCATTCCTAGAAGTAGTATCTCTAGTTTATATTCCATTATTTTCATGTCTTACTAAATAATATACACATTATTAGATTAGTCTTATTCCATCTTCGAATAGATTCACTCGTTGTAATCTTGTTAATAAAGTAATTACAATTCTTCTCAAAAAATCAATTCTAAAAGGACCTCACATATTTGGCGCAGACGGTAGGATACGATGAATGTAATTTCAAAAATACCTCATTCGTATCAACGATTAATCGACGTGTTAAGATTCTGAATGTCCAATTCAAACGTAGTTAATGGTAGTGAGTGGACACACATCGACATAATCTATCAGAAGCTACCAAACATTCAGTGAAGAGACCAACTCCGTCTTTTCATATTGAAGCAATCTTAGACTAGGAAGACCTGGGAAGCAGACACACATCGCTGGTCCTGTAGGCAGTAATTTTATGCAACAACAATAATGGATAAGGGTGATTATTTCCACAGTGTGAACTCTTTTATAGTTTAACAATGAGCTAACCCAATACTAAGGGGAAACGAAGGAGAAATTCTTCCAAATCATTCTGTCATAGGTGTGAAAATGTGCCTATAGGCAATTGAAAAAGATTCACTTAAGCTGGTTGACCTATTTTAATATTTTCAAACATTAAAACGCCCGCTTCAAAAATGTGAAAAACTAATATTTTGTAAATAAATCGAAAACGATGCTATTCAGGTACAGGAAACAGGTGCTGAATACTGCTACTATAAAACAAAAAGGGGGTTTTCATTGGCAAGCTTAGAATTTTTGCCATTTTTTGAATTAATATTTCAAAAATTCTTAGTAAGCATGGTGTATAAGATCGGGAACTTTATTCATGATATTTCTCTGCGTTAAGTCTTTGACTACAAAATGCCGAAAGCACATTACGAAATATTTATTTATTCAATTATTAGAACAGTAGAACAATCAACAGACACAATGTGTCCAATTACAGATTGTTACAATATAAAAAGTACATATTTGAATAAATAATCGACAGTATAACGTTGAATAGCAAGTGTATTTCGACATATTTATATCATCTAAGGATAAACATCAGTAGTCAATATACACATACAAACAGTAGACAATATTACATAGAACACCTATACCTATAACAACATCCGGTAATCAGACAGTGGGATGAAACATCATATGAATCACATTAGTTTTGAAGCCGTTATGGAGAAAGTCTCAATTGAGTACAGGTCTGCAACTGTAATTTTTTCTCTAAAATTGCAAATATCTCAAAAATGTAAGTAAAATAATTTTTCTCATAACGCAATATTTACTATTCTGATTTGAGAGAGGAATAGAACTGTTACTCTCGTCAAAATGTATTACTCACCTCAGAAATAACTTCCCCTTTTTCGTTATACATGCTCGCACACATAAAAGACGTCGTTAAAACGATCTCTATCTGGAATCGCAAGCATCCACTTTTTGCGCATTTCGCATCTTTCGGCACTCTAAAAACAGAAGTTTCTTGCTTTACACTTTTGTACCCCGTTTTGCATTTCCGCACAATGCACGGTTTCGTAATTTTTTTCTAAAAACGCCGGTATTCCTTGTGTTCACAAGTCAACAATGACAGTTGCCAAAGAACACGGTCATATACCTGCCAGAGATCACTTTTTGTACTATGCAACAGATGACGCTTAGCGGACTCACTTCTCACATAGGAAACAGCCTTGAGTTCCCAGACCTGTATATACGACCGTGCATGAAACGTACCCAAAATTTTCCACAGAATTCAAAAATGCTATAAATTATGGGGTGTTTTACTAAAAATAACGAAGTTGTCAAGGACATTCGGTATAATCGGAAGTGCCACATCTTGAAAATATTTTAGATGAATAGTACTCATTGACTATGGTCAGCTGTCAAATTTCCAAAAAATTCTATGTTTACTGTTTGAGATATCGATAGATGCAGTTCGTGGTGAGACACGCTGTATATTCGAAATGAACCTGTAGTGAATTCGATGTTTTAAATATCAAATAAATCGTAAAACCTCGCAAATTGCTTCTAACTGACAATTTAGAGAACACGCTCGATATCGCGATAACGTGAAATGCTATGATTCACTTTTGCCGATTGCACGCGAATAAAATAAACCAAACACAGCCTCATTCCGCGTTTTTGATAAAAGTAAAACGAGCGAAACATTTTCACCGCAACATCTCCTCCAGTCGGAAGTTAGATGCAACACGAAACAGCTAGTTAGGAACAAACTTTAGTTCTACAAATAGAATTAAACCGAAACAGAATGGTTTAGAGAGTTGGAGAAATAGAGGTCAGTCGAGAATACCCCTCAAGATATCCTCTACCGAATCGCAAATGGGCAGTGTGGGAATTGTAAGCGTTCCGATGAATTCTAAATAAACAAATTAACTAGTACTTTGGTAAATACCACAGATTTGCAACAATCAACCTTTTTACTCGACACGATTCATTCTCGACTATAGAAATTTGAAATAAAATAGTAGCAATGTGCTCATTGGGATGTCAAAATTTACGATGCTGGAAGCCGTTATACTTTGTGAAAATTTATGATATTGATGTAATAATAGTATATTACTAGTGTGGAAAGTGACCCATTTCACACTATTTTTCCGACGAGCACAGATTATTGCAAAATCTAAAAAGAAAATAAATATTTCTCCTACATTACAAAGAAAACTAACTAACTAACTTAACATTAACATTTATCATAGCTCAGCATTCGTTTTCCGTCCTATAGTGGTTATTCATCTTGACAGGCTCATGATTTCCTTTGAAACAAGAAATGTGTTATAAGAAAAATTGATTCACTTTGGTTAAATACCGATGACTTACTTTTGTGAATAAGTGAATCCCTCCAGAAGCTTCATTCATAAATTCATTAATTTCTGGCTGCGTCAAAATTTTGGCTTTTTTCGGTTTATATCTGCCACTTTCTCTCTTCGAAAACGCCTTAAGTTTCCTATGTTTGAATATATCTACATTATGGTTAATGGATAAAGTGATACGCAACATACAATATAAGGTCCATAATGTAGATCATTCGAAAAGCAAGCGCAACATTTTCGAAAAAGGAGCTTCTTATTTCGTACCTCTTTTATGGGATTTTAGATACTATTTCCTTTTACTGTTTTTATATAAGAAGTTGATGATATACAATACAATACATTTGAGGAGGATAGTTTTTATCGGATATTGCCACATTTTCAGCCGAAGCTGGAAGTGATGCAGATATTATTGAAAGTATGTTGGCATGTCCGTCATATTGCAATTCTTTGTATTATTCTCATCGAATAATCCTTCAGACTCGACAACTTCTTCCTCAGGTCAGACTGCGTCTACATTTTATATCGAATCTATCTGCTTCCAGTAGAATGTTCTGAACGTGCCATGGCTAGATAATCCAATACATCATTCCATCTTCAGTGACATAAAATTGATATATCAGAACGTGTTAAACAGCAAAGTCTACTGCACTGGAACTCGATTATGGCACGCCAGCCCAATATAGAATTTTAATTTACTCACATACCATTTCCAAACAGCGTGTTATGCCTTTTAAGCAACGCGAGCATTTTTATGCCGGGCATGTCTGCTCGCTTTACAGGTTCTATTATACGGTTCTTCACGTCGTAAAAATAACCAGAAGTAGCGAAAAAATAAACCGAAAGCAACAATAATCAACATTTTTATATGTCGACAAAAACAATAGAATGATATATTGATAATAAAAACTCACAGCCTGGTTGTTTTGTGTTCTGTAAAACGTTACGGTAAATTAAAAATATTCCCAATCGACGTTGATGGCTTTTTAATTGGCTTAAGTTGAAAAGGGGATCAGCTTTTGTAGTATGTTTCACTGGCACATATTTATTAACGACGATTTTTTGCTCGGTTCGGAACAAATTTCGAAACAACGAACTATGTTAATTTGAATATTTGATGAAATACAAGTGAAGGGTGATCCGAAATCGAAATCGTTCATTCAGCTATTTCAGAAAGTATCTTATAGTGCGTGGGCAAACGTTGGATGACGAATCATTTCACCCTTTACTATGTGATACGAAATTTCATCCATATTGTAAAATTGAATACTTGTAAAAAAAATTTGCAAAATAATTATAAATTGAACCCTAAAACAAATTTTAAAATCTTACACACAGCTACCAAAAGATTATACGTTATCAATTTAGAACTTTTAGAAATACATAAGTCTTTTGGAAACAACGAATTTCATTCCATTTTATATATGCAATAGTATTTGTATAAATGTCAATTTTAAGAACTAATAGTATCATATGTAAATAATGAGTTACACCTAAATGTTACAATAAAGTTACTTTTTTAAGTGTAAGTAAATGAACAAATATTGTTATTGAAAATAAATTAAAAATAAAATTAAAATTACATTAGTATTAAGTTTCTAATAGTGATATATCCGTAATACATTTAAAATCAAATTAAATTAAAGTGATTAACAAAAACAGTTTTTCTCTTCATTCTTCCATTCTACCTTCAGTCAGTAGAAAAGGATGAGAATTTCTTTTGGTTTTGAAAAATGGATCGTTTAGAAATTTTAGAAAAGTGTTTCATATTAGAAATTGTTTTAATATCAATGGGAAGCAAGTTATAGCATTTTACCGTAAGATATAGGAATGTTCTTTGTGTTTTAGATTTGGTGCATATAGGGATGCTGATTTATTCATTTGTGGTGTTCCCAGTTGAAAGTGTATGATAATTGTTACTCTTATAATTCTCTTTTTGGTGGAAAAACTTATATACAGTATGAGTGTACAAGTTTCTCACATTTACAATTTCTTCCGAGTATAAATGTTCCGTGGGAAATAATTTAGATTTATGTCTACTGACTTTCAAAGTGTAGTTGTGGCTAATATTCAGAATTTCTAATGAATTTATACAACCCGCCCCAGCCCCAGTGAATCTTTTTCTAGTACATCCCTTAGTAAGTAAAATTTATGTATTATTTGTTTTATCTTTTAAATCAGATAATTAACATGATGGTCTCATCCAGAATACTTAGATATTTAATTATTATTAGTTTCATAAATATATTCAGTAGTATTAAGTTGTAGGTGATTAAAATCTGGCCAAGAATGGTTGCTGATTGAGAATGCGATGTAGTTAGTCTCTGTTAAGTTGATCGTTAATTTAAGAGCATCCAACACGGTCTTCATTGTTTTGAGTTCTTTGCAAGCCCTTTCTTTTACAAGATACCATGATGGACCAGAGAAAATCAAAATTGTGTCATCTGCATAGTATATTATTCTACCGTTCATATTGCAATTGCAGAGTGTGTTGATATAAACTAGGAAAAGTATCGAGCCTAATACTGTACCCTGTGAAACTTCTATATTAATTGTCAATGAGTCACTTAAAGTACCGTCAATTTTAAGTATTTGACATCTATTTTCTAAATAGTTTTTCATTAAAGTGTGCGTCTGATTCCATAGCTGGTGCGTATATCTAATAGTTCTTTATGTGAAACCGTGTCGAAAGCCTCAGCTAAGTCCATGAATACTGCAATTGTTTTTTGATTATTATTAAAATTATTTGTGATAAACTTTGTCAATTCAATGATGGCATCAGCCGTTTTCAAATTATCTCAAAATTCAAACTGATTGTTGGAGAATTTTATATATAATTCATACCTGGATCAAGAATCATTATTGATTATATTAGAGAGGATAAAGACAAGTATCAGCTTGACAATTTGGTTCATTCCTTCAGAGAATCATAATTGAGAACAAAACTATGTTCACATAGAAACTTGATTCAATGAATTGACAAATACCTTGTACTCTGCTACGTTTCTCAGGAGGTATTCGAATACTCCGATTTTTTCACGCTTAGATCCTCCATGTCATCGGCCATGATGATTCATGAAGAAAATGTGTTGACGACTCCAGTCTCCCTCGCACTCATACAGAAGGGAGTTTGCCTTCCCCTACTATTCAGTAAGGCCCTCAATGCTGCAGTCGGTGTACTCTTCTTCGTGGATGTGATGCCTCCCAGGGAGAGGCCTTGTATTCTGTACAGAACTTTCTAGACCATAACCAGTTCCATTCTCTTACACCATACGAGAACTGCATGACTGAGTGTTTAGATAATGATAGCTGAGTAGATTCACATCAGCTGCCTTGGCCCAAACCATGCCTATTGCTCTCGTACACTGCCAAAAGATTATAATAACATTTTTGCAGTCTTCAGTTGCTTCTTCCAGAGTTGCTTTTTTGACGGACTTGCCCTCAATTACCATTTTTCCCAGAGGCTCGATTTTGTACCTTCTGAAGAAGGTGATAATTGTAGTTTTCTTCGGCTGAATGGAGAGTTTGTTTTTTCCGCATCAAACTTCTGTAATTTTCAAGGCTTGTTGAACAAGCTCCTGTAACCGCATAACCAATCGCCTATATACCAGTATGGTTCAACCTTACTGGTAGCTCATCTTCAGAGAATGTATATACAGTACGACATAATCAGAGTTTACTATGATCATGACTGCAAGGTAGCTGAATGTTCCTTATTACTTCGATAGTATTTTTATTGGATCAAGTTGATTATTTCGTACTTATTGGTGTAAGAGAATTGAAATATAGAGATACCCTACAATTTCATTGTGCTAAACAGGATTGACATATTCTGTTGTCTCGCTTTGAATCCTTCAGTTTCGTTTAAGGCAAATGTGAGGTAGTTGTAAACGTGGATTAGAGCATTGATCTTATAGGTAGACGTGAGATATTCGCGGCAAAGTCTGTACTTGCATCCGATACAACATCAGCTTTTCGAGTTAAGTGCTTTTGTATCCTAGTATAGAAACTCCGATAAGCTTCACTACATCGTTACAATTTTTGTGTTCGAAGGATATAAGTCTTGAACGATGTGACAAGTTTTATTCGGTCAGACTAAGGATAGACTTTCAAGAAGCAATCCTGTTATCGTATCAAATACTCCGCCCGATGGAGATTACCTGACATTAACCCAGTTTGGAGAGCATCGCGTTACTGCAGCTTTGCAATATAAGATTCTGCAATTCGCGGTGGAAAAGTGAGTTTCATGAATGTTACGCCATTCAAAATAACATTGAACTGAGGTTCACTCTGTGTAATATGCATTCGCTTATGTGCGGTTTCAGAAGGTTAGATAACCCTCGAATGTCGTCGTTGCATCCATTACATAAAGGAATGTGCAATAAAAAACTTGTCTTGATTATTATCCATATAATTATGAAGACAGAGGGCTTCGCCATTACCTAGGTCTCGAAAAGTTCATTAATTAATGAACACGGATACCCGATAATAACTCCCATTATGCCAAGTAAAAGTTACAGTCCAGATCCCTTATATGATCCCCATTTGAACGGGGATGGGGCTGACAATACACAAAAAAAAAGGATTAGGTTGACTTAGGTTAGGTTGAGTTAGGTCATGTTAGGTTGGGCGATGTATGGAGTTTGAGCCGGTCTGGTGCTAGCTGGTACGATTGAAACAAGCATACACGACAGAAAGGTTAGGTCGGGTGAGATGAGGTTAGGTTAGGTTAGGTTAGATTGGTATACATAAGAAAAAGAATAGGTCGGGTGAGGATAGGTTATGTCAGGATAGGTGATGCATGGACAAGATCGAGGAGTTCCACCCGGTCACTATGCTGTGACCATATTTTTTTCTAGCTCCGTTGCTAGAGCTTCCACTAGGTGTCACAAAAACTGCCTATTAAAGAAACTTGAGCGATGTATGGAGTTTCAGCCGGCCTGGTACTAGCTGGTACTATTTAAACAAGTATAAACGAGAGAAAGGTTAGGTCGGGTGAGGTTAGGTTAAGTTAGGTTAGGTTAGGTTAGGTTAGGTTAGGTTCCTGGAAAGCAGGAGCCTATTCTTTTGCGCGGAACCTGAAAACCGCAACCAGGCGCGTCCCGAGGTGGCGGATAGGGGAATGCTCATGGCCCTGTTGCCAGCAGGGTCAAGGGTAGGAGTAGACATGCTCCCGCGGACCAACAGGCACCCAGACCCCGGATAGAATGTGGGACTCCCAGTCACATGTTCCTGACAAGAGGGTGACGGATAGATTGCGGCTGATACGGAGAACCATATGTTCCGGATGAGTAACTTATCCCATCATAGATAACTTACTGAAACACACAGGAAAAATCGACAAACAGATTCAGTACTGAAACAGAGGTACCTTAATATTGGGATTAAAATATTTTGGTACAAAAACGAGACAAAACAGGAAACATCCATAGCGTGATGGAGAACTGGAAACCCAGAAACCAGAACAACATGGTTAAAACGAAACAGACAGGAAATATCAACGAACCGATATAGTACTGAGACTGAGGGTACCTTAATATTGTGGAAAAACAATATTTCGGTAGAGATACACACAGAAAAGATCCATAACGTGTTCGAGTACTAAAACCCAGAAACCGTAACATCGGTAAAAAACGAAACATATAGGAATTTATCCACAGACGATAAATCACTAAGACAAAATACCGTAAAATTGGGTATCAATCATATTACGGTATAAACATAACGTGAACATCAACGTATACTACGACTGTAGATATTTACGTTTAATCAACGTAAATATCACCATTAAACATCAATAGAAACTCAACTCGATATAACTTCGACAAACAAAGAGAAAGACGCAGACCATATCCTGAAGCAATGTGATAAACGGTCCCGGGATATGGATGAAAATATGAGAGGTTTTAGCAGGTATGCTCTAATAAACTTGAGTGAGTCCTGCACTACCTGAAGTGATACAAAAAAGCTGACGGTGTGCATCAAGCATTTCCTCTCAACAGAAAGAAAAAAAAGGTTATGCTATGCTATATTAGGTTAGGTCAGGTTAATTAAGGTTGTGTTCCTGGAAAGCAGGAGCCTCTTCTCTTGTGCGAAGCCTGAAACCGCATCCAATAAAGCTCCTGGTGTGCATAAAATATTTCCTCTTCGCAGAAGAAAAAAGTTAGGTTAGGTTAGGTTGGATTGTAATACACAAGAGAAAGGTAAGGTCGGATGACGTTAGGTTAGGTCAGGATAGGCGATGCATGGATAAAATCGAGGAGTTACACCCGGTCACTAGAGCTTCCACTAGGTGGCGCCAAGAACTGCCTATTGGAGGAACTTGCACCACAGACTGTGCTGTGCCTTCACCATTGTTTTTCCCTTTCATAGTTTTGTTTTGAATAATAAGTTTAATGTAACAAGCAAGTTTTAGAACAATTATTAATTCTTGACAAACGTTTTATTTCCAATTTTATGTGTATTTAAATGACATTATCTAGTGTGTACACCAGAATTCAGTGTCACCAACGAGTTACCACACTCTAATATTTACAATCATATCTTCTGGAAAATTAATGACAAAAAAGTTTCAACGTTTACAAAGCATCCCAGATTTAAATTTGAATAATTATCGCTGCAATGCACGTTCAAACATGAAAGAACAATAAATATTTATACTGTTCCGAATGAATTATTAATATTTGGAATGGCGAAAAGCAATATATTTTATTGTAGCAAAAAGTACTGCGTTAATTCGATGGAGATCCATTCGCAAATACTGCAATGTTTGGTTAAACAGCGAAAAAAAAATCACTAGTTCTGAAATTTCGTTCGGGTAACACAATTTACTAGTTATTTACTTTCCATGCGAAAGCTAATTTCGAATCGAATTTTCATGCAAATTTCAAATTTATTTGCGCTGATTATGTACCTACCAGTTGAACTTGTTCGCACGCTTTGATGTATATTTTTGTGATACCTTTGAAATTTTGTTATGCTAATCTACCTTGATAGAAGCCTAAGAGGAATTTTTTCTTCACTTTTTATGGTAAGTATTTTATATGGAAATAAATGGAGGGAGATACAATTAACGACAACGTCTCGTCTTCTCTTAACCGTTATGGAAATTTTTCACGCTTAAAGTATTTCGCCGAGTAGATTAATTCGAGAATGTCTCGAGAATAAGTGTTGCTTTTGAGGTTTGAAGCTGCGCTAATATGCCTTTCTAGATATACAGGGTGTTTCAGAATGATGTGTGAAAACACACCAAGTTGGCAGCAATATTCGAACGACTATACGTACCATTTGTATGGAATTATTAATTTCATTTGGAACATTTGAAATTCTTTGTTATAGATCTTCTTATGAGTTGACTTCTGTACCATAGACAATTCCTTCCATACACCCCCATGAGGAAAAACTAGGGAGTTTCAGGTCAGGAGACCTTGGTGGCCATCTAGGTGCGTTTCGACCTCTGCGAATCCAACGCCCTCCGGGATTATGATTCAGCCACTGGCGGACGGACTGTAGAGGCAAATCTTCCAAAACTTCGTGAAACACGTTTTTTGGCAAATCAACATACTCTTGCATGTCCAGATTTCTAGGCAATTTGTTGTGCCCAATGGAATGATACTTCTGCCCATACGTTCACGAAAAAAATATGCTATTGTGAAAATTGAATATGCTATATCGTAAAATATAAAATTTCCGAAATATTGAGGTTGTCTTCATCAAGTTTTCTGTAACACAATCCGAGTTTTATGGGATAATCTTGAGGAAACAGTTCTTGCGTTCTCTTGAAATGATAGAGGGCAGTTCATTCCTATTTAAGATCCTTGTGTCTGTAGAAATTTGCATACCCAAATGCCGTGAAGCTTTTCTAATGTTTTCTCCAAGATTTTCTTCAGAATGCTCTGAAACTTTTTTCTCTTGTTCAGCTCGTACCTCAATATGTCTTCCTGCATTGCTTTCATTCCCTTTGAAAGCTCCCTTTTCTCGCAAAATCCTGTATACATTAATAAATCTACGGGCGTTAGGTGAGCAATTTAAACTCTTAGTGGATTCTGAAGAATCCTCCATAACTCCATTGTACACATCTGAGTAAAACTGAAAGCAACTACAGGGATCGTATTGGTAGCTCGAAAGAAAAAAATCACTGACTATATGGAACGACACTGGGAAAAGCCACACCAGAACTATGAGCAAAGTATATTTGACAAACTTACAGATTGAATGTTCCAGTTTTAACAACATCTACTATGTTATTAACTATAAATTAAGGCTTGTTATAAGATTCAATGGTCCTTCGAGCCGCTAGATGCTTTGAAACGCCTCCAGCTTCCGTAGACAGCTTGTATGCTTTGTTGAATGTATTTATTCAAGTACAAATGAACACGTATGATGAGTAGGACGCCGTAGAGCCAATATTAGCTCGAAACTAGGTCGGAACATTCCGTTGTATGCGAGATATTTTCGCGCATTGATTTTTATGGATATTTTATACCGAAATGTACGTGACCATATTGCTATGTTGGCGGTGTAACGGATGGGTTACTTTATAAATGGTCTATATAATGGCATTCGAGAAAAAACTCTCCGCTTTCGACCCAAATGTCAGCACCTGAATTTTAATTCGCGCAGCGCTCTACGTTTTAGCCACGTCGAAACCAATTTCGCAACGGGAATATATGTTTGATCTCCGCTCGGCTACTTTATTTCAACTAATAAACGGATTCGGTTAATATCCTGTAAACGCGGAAATTTCCTTTCGTTTTTGGACAAGCTTGATTAAGGATGTTAAATTCAACAAAATGGTGTGGCAGAATATGGATAAAATACAAATTTACACTAATAATGATTCTTGAACCAGGTATGAATTATATATAAATTTTGGAGTAGTAGGTGATATGAATAAATTAATAAGTAAATGGTACAAAAATAGGATAATCCCTGTTGACTTGAAAAATGAATTAATTTGCCATAATGGGCAAGCACCTTATATCTATGGGCTTCCGAAACTGCATGGAAGTAATATACCTTCAAAACCCATTGTAAGTAATATTGGAGCACCTATCTACAATTTATCAAAATCTATCAACAATGTAATAGGAAAAATGAATTTCATGTGAAGGACTCATGGAATTAGGATGATCTTAGAAAAAATCAATCAGTACTCATAGATCGTCAATTAATTTCCTTCATTCACAAATATACCAGCCGTTTTGGGTTTGAGTAGCATCAAAAACAATATACGATTTTCTTCGTTCCACCAAAGGCCAACACATTCACATGACCCACTCAAGCCTATAGAGCCGGCGTTTCGCGTGCGAAAATCAGAACCGTTGGGCACCATCGGATAGGAAACCTCAGGTTCTTAAAGGAGTAGAGTTGTCACGAAGATCTTCCCATTTCTATTAGTGTGGACGGCGCACAAAATCCCAAACTGACAGTATTGCCGATATCTGACATACAAGGGTGGAGGATGTTGGTAATGTATAGATTAGTTAATTTATGATGCAATAGTGCAACATCCTTCTAAATAATATCAGCCTGGGATGGTTGCTTAAGAATTCACAGCTGTAAATGATTAACATAAAACGTGCTGATAGGTCGGTAACTAATAGAACCGATGTACAATCATTGAGCCACATTTATGCAAATGAAATTAATTGAACACTTGCAAATTGGCAGATACTCGATGCTGAGGGATGTTGGTAATGTGCAGATAAGTTAATTTGTGATGCAATATTGCAAGATCCCACAAAATATCAGCCTGCGATGGTTGCTTAAGAATTCACAGTTCCTACTTATTCATTCCGTTGAATCTAATATATCGAGGAATTTGCAGTTAACAAAGAACATTGTCTTAAAGAAGTTTCGTCTCTAGAAAATATGTTGATGCGATTTTCTATAAAAGACTTATTCGCTTCCGGAATTTCAGCAAAGAAGTTCGCCAGTATAAAGCACATTAAGCGTCGAAGCCTCGAAGAAAGTCCAGAGCGTTGAAATTCCAGTGCACGGACCTACCTCGACAAATGAGAGGGAATATTTTTTTTTTGAATAAAACCGCCTTTCTTCCAGTTATTTATTTTGCACGGAGTTCCAAACTCTCGAGTTAGCTGTTAAATAATACAATGGCTGGAGAAGTTTTTCGTATAACACAAATTGATTTGCATTATTGTGTGATAAAGTTAATGCATAAGTTTGTAAGAAGATTTTATTCTACATTTCTAAAATATATAACTTTCTACTTAAGATATTTGTTATTCTCCTCTTACGTTTCAATGCTTCTGTATTGGTAACTTTGCCTAATATTGATTATATCGATATACAGCGACTTTTGCGCTACTCTAGAATATCATTCACCAATCTACCAAGTTCGCCAAACAACATTCCAAGAACATTATTCTGATACAGTTGCACAAAGCACTTTAAGATACAGGCTAGAAATGCCTCCTAGAAAGCAAAGAGAACCAATGTATAGGACTATGGAAGACTTCTCATCTCCTGTAGTCACAACCTCAGCAGAGCGAAGCGTGGAAGCGTCAACGTTTACACAACCTCTCCTTCTACAAAAAAATATCCACAACCTCGCCAGCGGCACGATGTCATGAGGCTCTAGCTAATATCTAGATATGAATAAATACTACCCTGAAGAGATGAGCTAGAAACTGAGGGAGCTGAACAGGAGGCGGAGCTCCTTCTGAAATTACATCTTCCAGGATGAAACTGCAATGAACCATTAGAAGTTCATACAAGTTTTCATGAATTTACGGTGTTTTCGCGGCCCTTCTAGAGGAAGGATTGAGAAGGTAACTCACTCTAAGATCTATGACAATCTATGGGAGAAGTCTAGCTTTGGGATATACTATCCTCCAAAAGAGGAGTTGGGCGTATTCATACCAAGCATGGTCAGCATACATACAGATCAACCAAAACCGCACCGTTTCAACTGACATGGGAATTGTGGAAGAAAATACAACAGAAAGAAACAGCTTCACATATGCTTCTCTTGACATCGAGGGAGCTTTCGACAACGCCTCACACACCTCTATAAAAGGTTCCTCTAGAGGAGGAATGAAGACCATCCAGGTGTATGCGGGGAATGCCGCAAATTTTGATTGCTTTGGAGGCAGACTAAACTACAGACATCTCTAATCATCAGCCAATGATTGTTATTATTCGATCTTGGTCTTTTTTCAAGACGGGTGGACTGCACCACCCTTAATATCGGCTATATTTCTTTATTTCTTCTGTGTCTGGCGGCCAGTATATAAACGATGCACACTGTGTTCGTTTTTGATGACAATATTTCAGAGAGACCGCATTAAAATAATCAAACGAATGGATTAGTATCACCCGAAAACAAATCCCATTTAATCCGGAACAGACGTCCTTTCCGTTTGCGCGACTGTTACGCCCCCTGGTGTCGTTCCGTTGTAAAACAGATTCTGGGAGTTAATCTGCGGTATAATCCCGATATAAGCATGGTCATAACTTGAGTAGCATCGTGCCGGCTCTTCTATTCGTATAATCTCCATTAATACTAGTTTTAATAAATGGTTTATGTTCTTAAACGGTGGGCTAGATATGGGTCTTCGGGGATCAACGAGATAAACGTAGTAAAATGTGAATTGCGCCTCTTGTCACATCTCGCATGATTTAATAACGAACTTTTCGATTTGCGAAAATTGTTTCCGAATTGGGTCTGCATGTTTAATATCGGACATTAGAGAGTCAAAATGGTCATGATACTTTCTAAATTGGTTGCTAATCGTGGCAATTCATATTACTGTTGATTTGATTCATTTCCATAGAGGTATGCCTAAGAATTATCTCCATTTAAACCAACGAAAGATTCAGGTAGCATATTGGAGATGAGCAATGTCTCTTCTTTTCTTTTATCCTCATAATTGAGGCTCTATTACTGCAATAATGTCCGTCTGATTTTCTGTCATTGCTCTGTAAACGTAGCTCATGTATAGGCATGATAGTTTCATGTTTCTGTATTCAAAAAATAACTTATAAGAAGCTCAATCATCGTATCCCTTAACTTCTAACTACGACAGTAATTACTGCCAGTCCTAAGCCTGGAAAAAGTGTGAAGGGAAGATATGGTTCACTCAAACCATTGCGATATCTCGAGATTCATCCTAAATGAAATAACTCACAATATTCATTTTTTCATGTCATAATAATGTTTATTGGATATAAAGATACAACATATTTGTTCTTGTATTATAAAGCATAACAAATGATGATTCGACAAGGTTCCAACAGTGAGTGCATGACATGAGTTGGACGACAGTTTTGTTATTTGGCAACATGGTCGCGGAAATTTTGTAACCTTCTCCAATAATTTAAATTCATTACATCCCAATATTCTTTTCACCATGGAAGTTGAATTGAGAGGTTCACTCCCGTTCCTAGATGTATTAATTAATCGACAAATTGACGGTACTTTAGGACATTGTGTGTATCGAAAACCCACTCACACTGATAGATACCTCAATGGTCCCACCACCACCCTGTGCAGAAGCAATCTGTCATACATTCCTTGGTTCACAGAGCTGTCAACTCATCTCAACTCCAATCCTTGAAATCAGAATTAAAACATCTACCATCTGTCTTATCATCAAATTATTTCTGCCATTACAACATTCAAAAAGCCATGAAGAAATACACTTCGCCTAAAATTTCAAATCAACCTGAGCTACAAAATCCCCCGCCTATTTCATTCACTGCTTATCTTCCATATATTGAAAATATAACACATCGAATTTCCAAAATCCTTGAAAAACATAATATTTCTACTCGGTTTTCCACACTTCCAAAACTATCTCAGTTTCACAAACCTATCAAAGATCATCTTCCTCCTCTTCACTTATGAGGCTTATAGCATTCCCTGTTCTTGAAGTAAAGTCTACATTGGTTGAACTGGTGGTACAGTGGCTACTCGTGTGAAAGAACATAAGCGCTGTACAAGGCTTCGTGACACCAGTAGATCTGCACTTGCGGAATACAAGTTTAACACTAATCATCAACTCCTTTTCGAAAATACTAAAATCCTAGCCCGAGCCCCTTCTATCAGTGGAAAATCCTTGAAGCTATTGAAATCCCAAAGCATCCAAATGATCTAAACCGTGACTCATATTACTTGGGAAGGTAATATCCACGAGTCCGTATCAACGTAATGGAGAGCGGCAGCAGTGAGATGTTGAACAAGAGGGAACTCAATCGAAAATACTAAAATCCTAGCCCGAGCCCCTTCTATCAGTGGAAAATCCTTGAAGCTATTGAAATCCCAAAGCATCCAAATGATCTAAACCGTGACTCATATTACTTGGGAAGGTAATATCCACGAGTCCGTATCAACGTAATGGAGAGCGGCAGCAGTGAGATGTTGAACAAGAGGGAACTCAATGAGTCTCTTTGGAGAAGACCCCTCTTGAATGTTATCAATTCTCTCAAGACTCGTCGGGTCCCTGATGTGATGGAAAAATGAGTCTTCCAGAGGGGCAACAGATGTTCAAGGGGTTGGTACCCCAAGGCATTGGAGCAAGTATAAAAATAGCTCATGTGCTGTTGAATCAAAGGCCTTGCGATAGTCTACCCAGCTCATGAAAAGGTTGCGCTTGTAGAATATGAAGTCCTGAGTGATATATCTATCCATCACCAGGTTCTCCCGACAACCCACATGGCTTTCTTTGTCCCACGTTGCTCTACAATCTGGCAAACATACTCAATTGTTACCCTAATATCATTATTTTTCTATACAACAAATAGCCAAACCGACTGTAAATTTATATTGGTGAGCTAAGCTTTGCAGTTCCCAGAATAACATTTCTCATTTGATTACTTGATTCTAACATTCTATCACCAGTTACAAGGTGTATGGTAAGCTTACTAAAGTAAGTCAAATTATGATATTCTCAATTCCACCCTTGGAGAAATGAAGTTGTCAGTTATTGGAATATTCAATTCCAACCTAGGTGGATTACTAGTTTATTATCATCTTGTCATGCAATTAATGCTATTTTCGATTTGGCAAGGAAGATTGTTATTATTATAAATCACATTTCCGTCAAACTGTTAACGAGGTTGCTAAGTAATTCAAGAATTATTTACAGTTGCCATGTTAGCAAGTAAACTGCCTTCATTTGTATGTAGATATTTTCTGGATTTCTCTTTTGGTAGTTAACTGAAAATGACTCTTATACCCCGTCTGGGATTGATGAGGGTGCGAAACACTTGCCCCAAACAGATTTCGAACTAATAAATCTGTCAACAAGTTACAAACGTTAATCCTGTCCGTTTTGAGTTGGGAATGGCCAGACGAATGTGATACAACCATTTGTGAATATGTGATCATAATTGAGGACAATGCTTGTGCTGACAAAATCTGGGCTGCTTTCTCATTTGCATGGAACGAAATAACATTTAAGAGTAAGACACGAACCACGTATAAATGATCAACGTGATATAATAATGGTTTTAAAAAGTAATAGTGGAAATAAATTTGATTCTAATCATCACATTGATAATAAAAAATTATCTACAAATGCTAAAAACAATACAATCAAACAGACGAGGAGCAACGCTAAGTAAAACGTATGAAGTGGTTAGCGCTCACTCCTCAAATACTCGACAAGGACAGCAACAACACAGTATAGCGAACTGTCGAAAGTTTCGAAAACAGAATTTAAAACTACTTATAGTTCGTCAATAAATCGCGGAAGTCATGTGACGGTCGGTCAAAAAATTGACGACGCAAATGTCAAATGTAAATTAATCTTAAGTCAGTGCCTAAATTAACCTACCTTCAGGTGTATAGACTACATCCTGATACAAGTGAAGATAAAGTATCGGACTTTGTCAAATCCAGTGTTGAAGCCTCTCACTGTCAGAAATTAGACTCAAGGAATGCAAACTCATATGCTCTCCTGAACCAGAGTAGTAAGTGTTTTCCTCGAACACACAAAGAACATAATACGTATTAACTTGACTGCAAAAACATCTAAGAATGTTTCACGTAAACAATAGTACATTGTGTATCTAGTAGTAAAAGTAATACATTCCCGGAGGACAATGTAAATTGTTGGCCTCGGCTTAACAAGCATTGAAGTCTGGGAATGTACATTTTTTATTGCAATCAGTTTGGCTTCCGTGACAATACGAGCAACAATTTTGCTGTGAATAAACTTATAGAGATCATTGTAAGCGGTATGGAAAAAAGGTCCATCGTGGGCACATTCTTTTATGACTTAAGCAAAGCTTTTGGCCTGGTTTCTCCTTCCATTCTTGTTCTTGCGTCTTACAAAATCCATGACAACATTTGTAATTTAATTCACTCTTTTTTATCCAACCAAAAACAGTACACTATCATCAATAGAACCTCCCCGGAACATGGTGAGGTTGTCAGTGGAGTTCCACAGGGGAATGTCCTTAGACCGCTACTGCTCCTCATTTACATTAATGATCTGGTTCGTGCGGTGGAAGCGGCTGATCAATTGCTCTTTGCTGATGCCACCTGTATGGTTCGAAGCGAGACCAATAAAAGGGATTTGCTTGTTTGCTTGAGTGATTCTCAGGAAGTCTTTTTGACTGATTCTTGTACAAATGAACTGTCCGTAAACCTTGACAAAACTAATATAATGTTATTCACACACAGAAACATTACGTTTGACCCTGACTATATAAAGTTTTTGGGTATCTTATTTGATCAAGTTCTTAGTTAGGATTATCATGTTGATAGTGAAGCTAACAAAATATTTCCTTGATAAGGAATTTAGTAAGTTATTAGCCCTTATTCAGTCGCATATGTCATATGCCCTGATAGGCTGGGGTAATTCACCTCATTCGAATAGGATTTTTTGCCTTCAAAGAAAAGTGTTGAGAGTCTTAGCAAAGAAACGTTTTAAAGATGACGTTAGAAACAGTTTTATTGATTTCAAAATTATGACTTTTTCGTCACTATATATTGATAATTGTATTCTAATGGGTATGTTGTCTTATACACATGTTTTGAATAATAATCTGCATAATTATGACAATAGATGTCATACTGATCATATTGACTACTCAAGATTAAATTCAAGTCGCTGTTCTGCTAACTATTATAGTAAAATATTCATGAACAAGCTACCCTAGAAGCTATAAGAGTGCTCACTCAATGTTTCTAAATCCGTAATAAGGAAATTCTTCCTTAGTCATGCATTTTACTCGATATTTGATTGTTTTAAATAGTTTTGAATTGCTTTATATAAATTTTGTACGGCGAGTCATACATGTCCACTCAAATTTGTTAAGTCCATCCTCTGTTCCATATACCTAAATTATTAACTACATTTTCTTACAGATTTCAAATCTCTTTTTTTGTATACATATCTCAGTATATTTTTTCATATTTTATTTGACAAATGTGAGCAATATTTTATACAAGCAATAAATACTACCACTCCTACTACGGACTTTTATTTCATCGCAACAGATTCAACTTTATGCGTCGAATGATGAAATGATTCACTTCAATGGCTTGTCACTCAAACCTCATACTTGAAATAATAAATTAATATTCACCAGTATGATACAATTGGAATGTGGCGCGACCACATTATCTGGATAGTGCTGCACTCACCTAAAACAATAGAAAAACATAATTAAACAACGGCAATCACATTATCTTTGTGATTATCGAAATAAACTCATGTAAATGCAATTATTTTCTGTAGTTTCCATAATGTAGATATTTATTATACTTTGTAAATTATAATTGAATGGGGAAATGATGAATTTCAATGTTTCACAGTAGAACAATTTAATTAAATGAATTTTCCATGTTAAACGTTGATTGTACAGTTTATTGAAATTCGTTCAATTCAGTGTGTTTGCAACAAACATGACCAGGCTGTGATTCCCCGAAAAATGTGGAACGTTGAATTATAGAAATACGTGGTTTTTATAGTATTGTTTGACGTTCGAAGTTCATTTAAATTGAATAGTTAAATGTGAATAAAAACAAGAATTGATACTTTGATAATAATATATTGACGAGTGTTTCTCCATAATATGGCATCCTTATAATTAATGTATTGACAATAGTTTGACATACTGTGGTACCTTCATAATGAGTATGTTGACAATGTATGGCCACGTGGTGGGAACCTTATAAAGAGTATGTGGACAATCGAATTACCACGTGGTAAGCCTTATAATGAATATGTTGCCAATTGTATTACCACGTGATCTACTCTCAAGCATGCACAGGTCTTGTTCTTTTGGTCTTGGCTTGTTGAAGGATCTACAATCAATACGATTTCTTTTTTCAATAAACTGCCACTACAGATTAGAGAGCTCCCACTCGACAATTTTTTTAAGGTCATTGAAAATTTTCTTACTGAACATTGTTTTTATACTTTTGATTAATTTTATTTTCAGTTTTGATCTGATAATTATTAGTTCATATTCTTCTTTGTTGTATCATAATTTGAATTTTTTTCCTTTCTTTTATCTTATCGAATGTAAGCCAATACTTGGCATTTAGCATAAAAAAATTAGTCTATTCTATTCTATAAAATGTTTTAAGCTTTCTGCCGACTATGATAGACAAATATCAGACAGTGTTGAAGTAGTGGGCTAAAAACCATTTTGAAAGTTTCAAATAAAACATCCTGGAACTCTCAATAAGGAGCCATATCTTATCTGAGAGTTATGGGTTAAATATTCATATTTTCAACCCAGGAATTCCGAGTTAACGTATGCACAATTATTATCATTGAGTCATCCTTTACATGTGATTTGTACTCCCTCGTTTCAGCTGTACATCCTCAACATAATTTTGACCAGTGTATGTCGATCGAAAGCGAAATGAAAACCAGTTTGTTTTCAACTCGTCTAATTGCAAATAGAGATGATGATGAAGTTGGACTTAATGATTCTGGATATGGAAGTTCCCATGTTAAACGTTGATTGTATAGTTTATTGAAAATCGTTCAGTTCACTGTGTTTGCAACAAACATGACCAGGCAATTGAAATGTATTTTAGATGCAACATAACAATTGCTATTATTTAAAATAAAGCTTTTTAACATATCACATTCCTCGTAATTTTTGTAAGAAATCTTCACTTTTACAATCGAATGAGTTAATTGTTATTACGGATATAGGGTCAACATCGTCATGGATGACACCACCTACTTGTAATAGATATAAAGAAACAAAGAATAATGTAGTAAAACATTATTTTCGCTATTAAAAACTTACACATCAGAATCGACCCTACATATCGTCGGCTTTCTTGCAAAACCTCCAAAGTTTCCTTTTGCAAACTTTTCAGGTCATTTTTAACTTGAACCTGAATTAAAGTGTTAATACCAATGCTCCTAAGTACTGTAGTAATCAAATAAAATAGAACCACAAAACCTTTCAAGTCTAGTCGGCAAGCCAAAACGAGTTCTTCTGGAAGTTTCCGTTACTCCAAGACTACAAATGAATAACCACAAAATGATCACTTACCTTATTCTTAGCACAATTGTCCTTTTTTTCATTAATTTGGTATTGAATCAAGAAAATAAAACATAGGACATAGGAGGTTTTGCTTAACGTTTTGACACCAATTAACTTTGATGGTTTTGATATTTACTACTAGATGGCGTAATAATGTTGTTATGGACTTAAAAGGTAGTGCTGTATGAAGATATTGCTCCAAAGCATTTAAAATGATCAATATCAATATCAAATATTTCGAGAAATATTTACTTTATCAATCAATCAATGAATCAAAACGGGGGCGGACGAG
Source organism: Endomychus coccineus (assembly GCA_958510875.1). Taxonomy (NCBI): domain Eukaryota; kingdom Metazoa; phylum Arthropoda; class Insecta; order Coleoptera; family Endomychidae; genus Endomychus; species Endomychus coccineus. The sequence goes on from OY294070.1 coordinate 4,336,761, forward strand.
TCCGGAGCACTTAGACCGCTTGATTGGGTCCATTGTGCGCCCCTTGATACAAGAATCAGTCCAGCAAGCCTAAGGTCGTGCCAAAAGCTGAGATTTTGCATGAATTGATATCTTTTATTGCTTCAGGCGGCATATGTGTACTGCCGAGGTGTTGTAGCCTGAGAGAAGCCAGTGCTGGACATTTTGCTAGGATATGAGAAGCAGTTTCATCCGCCTTCCCACATCCACTACAAATTGGGTCTTCGACAATGCCCATTGTGTGTAGATGTTTATTCAGATGACAGTGTCCTGTGAGGAGCCCTGTTTGGCCAATTCATCGGCCACTCCATTTACTTTATCACCAGGAAGAATTAAAAATTATACTCGAATCATAATTCAGCCAGTGGCGTAGAATTTAGGCAGGGAAAAAGTAGTCAGGAACTATTTGTAAGATATTTTAACATGTTTTGAATTCATACACTGAGAGAGTTCACAAATGTGGGTTTATTTACGAAAATACAATTGGAATACTGAGGATATCAAACAGTGTCAAAGTATTGAGCACATAATCATTTCAAAAGTTTCAAATAAAAAAACCCTGTAACTCTGAGTGAAAAGCCATATCTTATCTGAGAGTTATGGGTTAAATATTCATATTTTCAACCCAATAATATCCAGTCAACATATACACAACCATTATTGGAGCACTCTGTATATGTGATTCGACTTCATCGTTTTATCTGTTCATCTTCATCATAATTTTGGAGCGAAAGTGAGATGAAAACCTATTTGTTTTCAACTCTTCTAATTGCACATAGAGATGATGATGCAGTTGGACTTAATGATTCTGGATATGGAAGTTCCCTATTGATCTTTTTCTATTCAATTTGCTCTGAAACTCGCTTCAAATTCATTACCCTAAAACTGATTCGGGAAGTAACCGCCTTGCATGCGTAATGAGCAAATTTAATTAAATTCGGAGAATACAAATCCGTGTGTGCACTGACTGGAATTTTATCGCCGACTTTCAAAGTATCAACTTTATTCATATTTAATATTGAATTCGGCATGTAGCGGTCTTTGCGGATATTCTCCACTCGATATGTTGTTTTTTCGAGCTTTTCTGACAAATAGGCTAGCAATTTTTCCAACAAATAATTTCAAGATAACCGCCACTTCGAACATGCATTCCGGTTCATTTTTTCTAGTGAATATGTACAAGGTGAGCAAATGTTGATGTTTGTATAGCGAAACTAGGTAACTATAGGAGATACAAGAAAATGGGTGTCACATTCTCTATCTCTTTTTTTGAGACAAGGAAGGAAAGTGGAATTTTGATTATGCTCATTCCATAGACACTGAACCAAATGAAATCATCTTGTATAGAGGTTATAAACTTATTATTTGTATTGGCCACCTTTTGAGATCCTGCCTAATAACTTTTATCAATTATCCAGACAATTTTTCCATCAAGTAGTTAATTTCCGAGAATAAATTCACATATTCATGCTACCATGAAGATCTATTTCAAAACATCGGTTTCGTAGTTTTCTAGCTGCATAGTAGACTCATAAATAAAGTAATCTGCGTTATAGCAACACCATATTCTGGGCGTCTCTTGAGTAAAGCCTGTTGGCGTTAAATCGGGAGACACAATGTCAATAAGTCAGAATTATTTCTTTTCCCGAATGTGCGAACTTCGGCTTACGCTTCCAGATATTTTACACTGCCATTGAATCCATTCTTCGTGGCGACCGCTTTGCAATTGTTGAGATGTCTCGGATGGCTCGGAACTGAGGTCTAATCTTCGACGGAAAAATGTGACAAGTAGGCTTTGATATAATCCATCTTCTATTCTAGTATCATTTGTCGAGATCTCAACCCGCAATACTTTTTCGTGCCGTGCATCTCACCTCGATCTTATTTTTCCCGAACTGTTCAGTTTGAACGCATCGAACTATATGCTTGAGAATGGAGAATAATTGTGTTATCATCGTTTTCGTCATAATTCGATATGTGCCTATCGAAACTGAAAAAGTGTTCACACGGATCTTTCCTACATCAAGTTCTCCTCTACCCAAGGATACAGGATGTGTACCAAATCCGTTGTAATTGGACTGATGTATATTACATTTTTTTTAAAATTAAATTGTCCATGAGTAGATATTCTACACCTTTTTTGAAATTGCTCTGAATTACCCAATTCTTCCAAAAACCATGAACCAATCTACAATTAGGGGGAGGATCCCTTGATTGCTTAACCAATAACCAGTAAGTATCCTCTCTAGTTCAGAATGTTTCCGCTGGGGATCTCTAAACCTATCTATCCTCTTCTAAATATTGCTGACTGACTTGGATGTACATATCATTTCAACTATATTCAACCCTATATTTAATTACAATTTTGGTGATTAGATACTTAGTTACGTCCCGATTTACGTATGACACATTTTGATTAATTTTGTAACTTATGAAAAAAAGACGTTTAAAACTTCCATTTGAGATCTACAGTGGATCTGGAAAAAAGCACACTACCTAAGCATCTTCAGGTGGTTAACATTAACACTTTAACACATTCGTTCCCCTTCCTATATTGGTTATTCATCTTGACAGGTTTATGATTCCCTTTAGAACGAGAAGCTTGTGTAAATTCATTGACCATTTGACCATGTCAGCTATGGTAGCATATCATCTCCTTGAAGCGAGTGTGCATTGTCTAATATCTATTTTAGAAACTCCTTTTATTTTTATTTGTTATTGATACCTAACCCAAACATCTGGTAACCCCTAGAGTTTCTTGTTACTTTGCTATTAGACATTTCAATTCTACATGAAATTTTAACCCTTATTACAATTGGCAGCAAACGAAAAAGCTAATTATAAAAATTTTACACCCTGTGTACTACTTTTAATGAAGGATGATGAGGTGTTACAATTTCGATTATTCGTGTTTCTGTTGATTTCGGCGACGTGGGCATTTTAATTGAAATTGGTGCAATAAGGACGCTTTGTGTAATACAATTAGTTTTGAGTAATCCAGTTTTAGACGTAATAAGTCTTCTGATGCTGGTCGTGAGACCGAAACGTACGTGAAGACAAGAAAATATAAAGCATAAGTGTTAATGTGACCTATTTCCCAAGAATTTATATATAATATAATGAAGGATGTAAAAATGATAAATATTTTTCTATACCAATTGTGAAAGTGTCAACTTACAGTGTTCACGCAGCACTTGTTCATTAAGAATCAGGACCAGAATCCTACAAGTTTTGAAACGAGAGAATTTTTTCTGGAGTTCCCTGTATTCCCCAAAAGTCATTAAGTTTACGGCCTGAGTTTTTAATTAACTCTAACTGTGGAATTTCGTTCAATCAGCGCGTATAATATGTGTTCTCGCTTTTCATTTAAGCACGAACATAATGGAGAAAAAATAATTAAAAACTACGTAATACGGGATTGAATTCCAATCAAATTAAAAATTCGAACCAAGGCTGGAGTCTGAGGTTCTGTCAAAGAAAATAACGCACGGTTAACGTGAAAATAAACCTGATTTCATTTGACGGCGATCGCTCGGAATAATCAATCTCGGAATGCGAAAACAAAAGAACGCGCCAATGTTAAACCACACACGTTTAGACACAGAAGGAAAATCACTGGCAAATCTACATACGCGCTGCCGATATTGACTTGACAAGTATTTCAAGATATTTTATTGAAATTTTAGCAGCGCGTTCAAATTGACACAGGCATTTAATGTAAGATTCTACAATATTGCAGTCTGACAATAGAGCTTCAGAGACCAATCACGGCTTCGTTCCGTCGAAGCTTTCTCTATTGGAGAAGCGCATTGTTTGATCTTTTCTTATATCTGAATGATGCGAATTTGTTCGACAGTAAGTGACTTTCGCTCAGAGTTTGTAACGTTTACAGACATCGCAGAAATACCACCGTTGCTTCAACCAGACATATGATTAATTAATAATATGGTTTCTCCAGGGTAGATCAATCAGTAACATTACAAACTAATAGTTCGAGACAGCTGTTTTGCTATTCTCACTAGAACGAGGATAATTATATATAAATTCCCGGGAAATAGGCCACAGTAACACATATGCTTATTATTTTCGTCTTTACGTACGTTTCGGTCTCACAACCATCATCAGAAGAAGTATCAGTGTCCAAAACATGGACATATAGATTGAACTACCCGTGGTAATGCTAAACGCGAATCCTGCAGGCGAGAGAGAGGGGAAACGAAGAGGCCTAATTCTGGCTTTGTTGCGCGCAGGGCTCTTTGCTATGTTATGAGTGCCTCCGTGTTGGCAAAACCAGCTACAGTCATGCTGCATTTCCATGGCAAAGCATCGACCAATAGAAACGCGATAGATAAAGAAAGACTAGGCCTCTTAATTTTCCGTCTCTCTTGCCTACAATATCCACGCTTAGCATTACCACGCGAAGGCCATTCTATATGTAGGAGGGTCCAAACCGGGATTTCTTAAAGCTAATTGTTTCAATCTCAAAGAATCCAAGAAGCCACTGTAAAGCAATCTGCTTCTAATGATCGAAGTCATATAACGCAATGTTTGGATTGGACTGAAACCAAACTATAATACGCTCAAGTATTCACTTTCGAAAGAGATGCTATTGTAATCGCATTGATTGTTACATTCAAAACAATGTTTAGCAATGGCGGAGAAGTTTTCTAAGTTTTGTTTCTAGTTCTATACTTATGACCATGCATTCTTTTTCGTAAGTATTGTTCAAGATTTTTGGAAAAGTCCCATCGCATTCTAATCAATTTAATTCATATTATGGGTGGTTTCTTTAGCTTTTGGTAGTGTTGCTCCTTCTGAGAAGGAGAAACAACTTCCCGGAGAAGGCTTTTAGGCGCTAAGAATCCGGCAGACCAGGGGGCACGGGCTCCCTAGGCCGTGAGAAGTGTCATTTGTTTCGGAATATCTTTCCGAAAAAATAATAATGATTTTATGAAATTTCGGTTTTTTCAGAATATCTCGGAAAGTATTTGTTATTTTGCATATTCTAATACGACGTTTTGTTAAGCATCAAATTGAGCGACTTTATTCAATCGAAAATGTGTCTCTAACCATTTACATGATCCTAATTATGGGGAACTCGAATTTGAGCCACTATTTATATAATAGACAATGGCATTGATGCATTTTGTATAATAAGGCTAGATGCTTATTCATTCGGCCTTTATACACATGGATCTTTTGTAACCGTGATCTACCTGAATAATGGAATATTTAGCTGAAAGGGTTGGTCAGAGGAATGCAAAGTATTTCATAAATAACTACACACAGCCACATCTAAATGTCCACTTTGCCGTGATAAAGGAAATTAATTATGAGTAAAACGATGTAGTATGCTACGCTACCCAAATACACATGAAACATTCAACTGTTTTACAGCAGGTAGCTTTAACCTTGCTTTAACCTGGCGCTAGAGCCGGAAGTGGCGACAATAAGGAACTTCCGTTTTAGATTTATAGTATTTCTACTAATTTCAAGGGATACAATTGAAAATATCGCTTTTTATTGTTTTCTACCATGCAGGACATAAATCCACCGTTATTGCTTGCAATTATCACGGATGATTTAAATAAGTATGGTTTGTAGCGGTTTTGTTTCGAATAAAAGTCTGAGCACGACAATGTAGAACGAGTATAAATATTCATGACTCATTCAATCCAGTTCCCGACTCGAAATAAACTGTGTTATAATGGAACTTTCCCTGAAGTAAATTCGTGAATGTTAATGATAATAAGTTCTCAAAATGTAGGTCACTTGGGGTTATTAGGATCAGGTTAGTCAGGATTGTCAAGTATACAGCGTCCTTGAAAAACTATGGAACAGTGATTCTAAGTACACTCTAGCTACTATTGGGTAATATATGTTCCAATGTATCATTAGGTCAGAAAAGATGAATAGTGTTCTCCATTATGGGATGAAACTTTTAACTTTTAATGTTCGAAGAACATCGCAGGAGCCAGCAGTGGAATGTGGGAAGAGGAGATAGGCATTCGTGTATTTCTTGGAGGTTTGGAAAGGTTATGGCATAGGGAAAGACTTCACTACGCAAAGAGTTCCCAACTTCGCTGTTAGATGAAACAATGAAGTCTGGTAGGAAGAAAGATTCAAGTTTTGAATGACATACAACATGACACAAAAAAATTATGGTTATTTCAATCCAGGTACAACACTGTATGTGTAAACAAAAAGCTAAGCAAATATTCGATTTTCTCATCATTGATTCTCACAGTAACCCAAATTTGGTCAAGATACCTATAATTGAACGAAAATATAATGAAAATATCAAACGCCCTGTATCTCTTAAAATTAGTCAAAGATTCCTGCTTTGAAGTCTGTTCAAGTACTTGATAAACACCCTGTATAGTGAGGAAAGTCTACTATTCAGGAAAACCAATAAATATTGTAGACCTGGAGCTTATACCTATCTTTCCTAGGCTGTGATAACTTTTATATAGGTGGAACTTAGAAACCAAAAACATTTCCGTTCTTTCAAACTTAACAAAACAGACACAACATTTGCTAACTATTTCTTACAGCTTGGTCATACCTTTTCTTATTCAGATAGCCCAATCATTTTACATAATCAAATCAAATATTTCAAATAAAATACATTAGAATCAATAGTGATTCCAAAGTGATCTTTTCCTTTGTCTTTCAAAGCACTCTCAGAATATTAAATAATAATGATCTTAATGCACCCTATTTACTTTTAGAGCAGTCGAATGGGTATTTGAGGATGAAATCCTTGGAAAATGAACCGATTTTGATGGGAGAAACTAAATTCTCTTCGGAATTCTATCAGAAACAAAGTCTACCTCGACTGTAGTTGCGCAAAAATTTTGCTTTGTTTATAAACAGTGAATTAACACGTCAATTAGTGTATTTATGAGATTACATAAAAATTCATAAAAAATGACCGTGTGAAGTCTTTCATTTTCGGTCAGTGAACATATGAAAATAGTTGAACAAGTGATTGAATTACCTTCGTTCGTTATAAACAATTGATTTATTATCAAAGACGAATTCGACCAAAGCTACGAGTTTAGGATCGTTTTCGACTAGTTTTGGCCTTCTGGAATCGATTTTGTTGTAAATATCGTCAAATGTATATCCACTAATTTGTTAATTTGTTATAAACAAATTATATTTATTAATAAATATATGAATTTGACCAAATTGTCTAGTTTATAGTTGTTTTCAGCTAATTTTGACTTTATGAGTACGATTTTATTGTTATTGTGGTCATTAAATGCATATATAAATTTTTGAATTGTTATAAATAAATTATTTATTGATAATTATACGAATTTGACCAAAACGACGAGTTTATAGTCGATTTCAGCTAATTTCGGCCTCTTTAGTATGATTTTATTGTTATTATAATTCTTAAATGCATACATAAGATTTTAAATTATTATAAATAAATTATTTATCAATAAATATACAAATTGCTCCAAAGTTCCGAATGTAAAATGTTTTTAAAATTAATGTATTGATAGTCAAATAAATTATATTAAAAAAAAATAGATATGTTTGTTACTAGAAAAATCTCTATTTTGAAACGAACAAATAAAAAATGTTCCATTCTCGTTCATCTTAGGGTAAAATTCTCTGATGCTAGAATCTTGAAAAAAATATTCTTTTCGTTGCATTATAGCGAGAGTTTGGGAGTATTATTCGTGATACGTTTGAATTAAACAATTTTTTCTTCGAACGTGGTATTTTCTCATTTATTAATTTATTATTCCATTGAGACTTGATATCATTTATTTTATATTTTTTTCCCAAGAATTTCGAGATTTGCCATATTTTTATACTCATTAGACATTTTGTGGGGATCAGCTCCTAACGACTGGGGAAGGTTTGCCACAAGCTGATTGGTGGTCCTTTGGGACACAGGAAATGAAACACTCACGTTAAAAAGCTAAACTTAGAGCTCGACGTCATGATGACTTAATGTCTTACTCCACACAATAATAATAATGATAATGATATAATGATCTAATAATCATAATGCATCTTAATGAATGAATATTGACAACAGTCTATATTGAAGGAATACAATGAATTCATAATCAATAATAACAGTTCTAATAATAATCCTAGCATATATATCAGCCTCCTCAATATCTACTTCGGCTTCAAGGTTCCCACGCTCGTCATGTCAGGGTCCCTTGTTGTAATAATATTTTCATATTATTACAAGGTAATCATGATAACAAACATATTAAAAGTGGTATGAAAACAAAGTAAATGTTCTTTCATTCAATCATCATGCTAATTAATTATTATAATCGAATCAAATGAAAGAGTCAAATCACCTCTCTCTGATCCACGAGGCGATAGTTCGAGCGAACAATAAATTCGCACCACATAGCAAATATGAACATGCAATACAGTTTTTAATTATTCACAGAACGATTTCCCCGATTCTACATTTCACTTGTATTATTCAGATGCTTATTGTTGAAAAATGATTTATTCAATTCAGCTTTATTCCAATTGCGAGGCATTATGGATTGTGTGTGGAATTGTTCTCTGAATAACGGAAATGAATTGAGTCGTTCACGCATTATCCGATTTCATTTCATTAACGGGTCAGTTCGTTTGAAACCTTTCGTTATTTACATAAAACATGCGCAATCGAAAGTTACCCATCTTGTCCAGCTGCTTCGATGTTCCGTGCTGGTTCACACTGCGTTATCTTGACTTTTGCGAGATTCAAAGATCTCGCACATAGTGAATTTAATTGCAATTATCGGATAATCGATTCGAGTGAGCGAGCAACTCAAACAAAATCACAATGTTGAATGTCGCGTTCATTATACTGTCCATTGCTATTGGAAACTTTACAATTCATTATGAAAACATGCAACTGAGTTAATTACTGTTGAAAGTTGGGTAGCGACATAAATATTAATGTTTCATTTCGGAAAATATGTTTCAATCGTTTTCAACGAATACATTTCTTTGTCTATAATATTATTACATATTTATTTATGGACGAGTAGAATTTACATGGAAATTAAATTCGGTGAATTAGATGAATATTGTAATATCTTGAAGAGATTAATCCTAAATTAGATAACTCTTCTATTTTCTTATGTCATAATGTTTATTGAGTAAAAACATGAAACAAATTTGTTATTTGTATTATATAGCATAACAAATGATGAGTCGACAAGATTCCGACCATTACTGCAGAGTGTCAATGCCGGCACGTAGGCCAACCTTCGCCGAACTATAGCATGGACTATGAGGGAAATGCCTTAGCTTCTATAAGACACTTAAACGGTCTGGTGAATATAACCCTCCACCAAATTGTGCATCAATTTCACGCATCAAATTGATGGACTTACGATAATGATAACGCATACTCATTACCATTCGGTATTCCCTAACCTCTCTCATGGATATACTCCCAAAATGTTGGATATTTTTCCGGCACCTTCACCAAATTGCTTTCTTAAGCGCATCTTTTGATAAATATAATAATATGAGCGTGTCTACAATCTTATTTCTTCATCTTCTCAATCCACCTCGAACCTTAAACTGAAACTGAATTCCGTTCGTATGTTAATAGTCGAGGAAATAAAGCATTCCACACTCCAGAGTCAGCGCAGTTGGATGGATTGAGATGCGGTTTTCTGCATTCGATTCAGAAAATGATTTAGAAATTTTGTGGCTGGATTGTTTTTTGCGGAGGGAATTTAATGCATTCTTATAGACAAAAATGCATTTTGCAGAGTGCACTTTTTGAGGTGAATAAAAAAAACGGACTCGAATTGATTTTTCGGGGGGTTTTAGGGTCGCTGTTATTTGAGAACAAAATGAGTTCTTGATTCTTGTCCATATTAAGTTTTAGATTGTTTTGAGTGAACCGTTCCTCCGCCATCAACCAGGTATTGCCAATTTTGGTGATCAAACTACCAAGGTTCCCATCTCCACATATTATCGAGCTGTCATCGACAAAAGACTTACTTTTTTCGGGTAGCAAGTAGTAATATATATATAATAAAAAGTATGGATCCTAAGACCTAGCCCTAGGGCACTTCACTTTTCACAATCTCATTCTCTGAAACTGCATCAGTAAAGCAAACATATTGACGCATTACAGAGAAATATGACTTCCAAAGGCTGTACCCTTACGCCGTATCTGGAAAGCTTCTCGATCAGAATAAAAGTTGAATCTTATCTAGAGGTTTCTTTCATTTTCGCCTTTGAGGAACTATAACAAGTGACTCACATTCAGAATGAGATATTTGTCAAAAATCATTATTTACAACTAAATAGTTGTAATCAGCAGTAACGTATTGGTGACTTACAAACACGGCCACTTTTAATTGTCGCACTCGCAAAATTGATGATAATGATTGATCTATCCCCGTATGTAACAAATTCATATAATCAGTTCTAAGTAGTTATATCTACCCGTTCAATTAGTTTGAAATAAAACATGTTCAACTTCAGAAAAAGAAACCCATTATTTCTATTTACGAGGCTTTAACAATGAGGCAACGAACAATTCGAGTTTAGACCTCGGCCAACTCGTAGATATCACTTAGCACCACTACCTACAAATTGAAATCCAAATCCTACCCTATAATTCACATCATCGTGTAAGAATTTCGTAACATTCTAAGATTAAACTCAGTGCTTAGTATACCAGTTTTAGCGAGAACGAGTCCGATAGTTTTTATGTCGAGTTGGAGAATTTGAAACAAATTTCGGTACAGTTGTCGCTCTTTGCTCATAAGATAATGCTAAATATAATATATCAACAACTTACTTTTTGAATTTTGTTACTTTCCCATGGTCTCACGGCTACGAAACGATGTGAAAAATTCCTTTTTATAGTGCTTGAACATCGCCAAACACTCCTATGAAGTTGTCACACGTTCGCGCTTGTTGTCAACAGAAAAGAAATGCGTACTTCAACTCGCCAATCGTTCAATATCATACCATGGATTTTAACGACGATTTCTGGCGTTGTAACCTTAATTGGACGACCAGAACGTTCGGCGCTTTTGGTGGTCATACCACCACAACGAAAAATTAAGTCAATACCTATTTTGTTTATGTTTCTCATTTTTCTCCTTCTTTCGCTTTGTGAAGATAGTAATCTCATATTGATTCAAAAACAATGATTCCGCATTAAATAAATATTCCACCTACACCAGGATTCGAACCTACGACCAAGGTGTTACTAGACGCGTATGCCAACCTAAGAATTGTAAGTTAGCTTTTCGATTTGATATGTGAAGTAAGTAAACTACTAACTGTCTCATTATAATCATTACAATACTGATTATCATGTTCTGGCTGAAGCTTAGCTGGAGCTAGAAAACCGAGGATTGGTGTGAATAAGTAGAAGAATCGAGACTCGGTGTGTAAAAGCTGGCTGACTCTCGGTTAAACGCTTGAGAGCCGAGATTCGTTATATGGCACCTGGATGAGCTTGGTAGAAAGTAGTAGGGCTGACACTTGGCTTGTGAAACCTGGCTGAGTCTTGGCTAGAAGCCGCGGAGCCAAGACTCGGTGTTTCAAGTCTTGGCAAGACGATCGAGAGCCAAGATTCAGTAGATGCAATCATGAGGCTTGGTTAAGAACAGGAGAGCCAGTACTCGGCTTTTGAAACTTCTCTGAGGTTCGACTAGAAACTTGGGAATCAAGACAAAAAATTGTGAATTGTTCCAATCGACGGCGAAGAGTCCACATAATGTTTAACAAGCGATGCTTTGGTTTGCGTAATGTCTTTCCCACGCAAGAATTAATGTTTAATCAAGACCCCCCACAGAAATTTCCAAGGCTGCTTGCTTTCGATGGGTGTCAAAACAGTACTGAATGACACATCAGTCTGAAAACTTCAAAGTGTTCTAGTTGAAGATGGTACAACACAAATGTCTCATGGGACTCTTATTTTTATAATAAAATCTTACTTTTGGGATTTTTCTACAGTGTGATATTCAAAGCAGTGTTCATTTGTGATACGTGTGGTGAAACTCTTGTACCAGAGTCCTATCGAAATACGCTGTAATGCAGATTTAGACTAGCCTTGAAATTTAGATAAACTTCTAGAAGTATTCGAATGATTACACTTATTCAACGTGTAAGAGTCCACAATCAAGAACGAATACCTAGTGAAATTCGAATGACGCTAACATAGAGATCACGTACGGTGATTTCGTTTAGAAGGAGAATCACAATAGAGGTATGAAATAGCTGGCTCTATCGCTGTCCCCACGGCATAAAACCGCTGTGTTAGCCCCCCTCCTGAGGGGATTACAAGTTGTATGAAGTTTAAATTGGATGTTTACGTGGTTTTCAAATCAATATCTTGCGTCACGAGCTGTAAACTGCATCTGCAGGTGGCTATAAACGACTGCCCGATCGTACAATTTATGAAACGACGAAATAAACAAAACACGCAAAGCGAATCAATTGGAATGTAGATTCGAAGGTTTTTAGACTAGTCGAACCTTAATTTGTGTGAATATAATGGAGATAAAGAACGTTAATCAATTAATCCACTCTGATATTCATTCACTTCCATAATCGACTGGAACAAAGTTGGTGCTAAGAAAGATCCTTGTGGCATGCCAGCATTGATGGTCGTTGTATCCGAAACCATCACATGGAGTGATCTATCTGAGAGAAAACTTGATGGTTAACACTGTAAATAAGAGATACTTTATCCACTAAAAATACTTTTCGTCTAACAAGTATGATGCTGCAATTCTCAATTAATTTCATCAAGTATTTTCCAGCTTTATGTTTTTATGTTTCTACTTCCCATATATGCAGTTTCAACATTTTAGGAATGATGTTACATTCGGAAGTCTAAAGAAGACCAAAAAATATATACGGTCGAAACGTCGTTGAACAGATAACAACATCTTTTTTTGCTGTCCTATTTCCGCTAGTTTTTTTCTGTTGTACAAAGCAGGGACGATGCCACGTAATGGAATTACATCCTTTATAATTTTTCCATTTTGTCTTGCAAACTGTATATTAGTGATAGATCACGGAAGACATTGAATCAGTGGGTGAATGACATAATCAGGGGTAAACTGCAGGCAGTTCACTTGCAACTCGGTCATTTGCATGGTATAATTTCATAATTTGGTAGCATTCAACAGAGGATATAACTGACAATACATCTAGTACGCTAAATTATCGACAATTAGTCAGATGATTGTTGATAACATGCCAGTACTGTGATATATAATGAAGGAAACGCTATTGATGCCATCTACAAGCCAAATATGTATTATACAAAGTGTGTATAGGATGAGGAATATGTTATGATATTGAAAGTCGGAACCGCTTTCCACAGCTTGGCATCGTTCGAATTAGAAAAACGCCACAGGGACATTTAAATGAGAGTATCTTTCCATGAGAAAAGGAAAATAGTTTCTGGATGTACAGGATAGTCTTATATTGGGGACAACTTTAACATTAGGTAGGGACCGTAACAAGTCAGTATGCCATGACCATTAATAGGCTCCGCCTTCTCCTTCAGTACTTGATACATATATCAGCGCCCCAGAAACATCGGATGATTTATAGTAGCGTTCGTATACAAACGTGATTTCAGCAGAAGAAATTGTTGAAAGAATGTTAACAGACAGACAGATATTATGAACTCTACCCAAATTGTTCTGCAAGGCGATCTCTAATGTCTCAAGCTATACGTGACTGTATTCACATAAGACAGTCTACAGAAAAATTTTTTACGTTACTTGTGCTTTTTGCTCTGGATATTCACTAAGGTATTCGTTTTGCATTCTTTATTCTAGCGCTATTTGGGTACAGCGCATTATTTGCAGTATTTCCGCGTGGATAATGTTGGCGTGGTTGCAGTTTATCCCTACTGCCACCTGTCCATGGCTTCTGGCTCCATTAGTCAACCAGATTCCACCATTCTTCAATCTTCTCTGAGGGGTATGCTTATACGATACTTTTCATCAAAGGTGTATCGTGGTGTCATCCCATCTGTTCTCATTAAGTGGATGGGGTGTGGCCTCAATTGCAATCAATAGCCCTTCTGCACAACCAGAAGGCTGTAGGTAATTTGGGGCATAGTTGGGCTAGTTGTGGTTTCCATATAAGTTTCTTGTCGGTCGCTGATTTTAATCACCTAACCTGCTATGATCAGTTCTCTGGTGAGTACTGTTTTGTTAAAACTGAAACTTCTGTTCTCTTAGAGTCAATCTTCAATCCTTCATTGCTGCACCATTCATTCGGTGCAGTCAAGGATTATATTAGTTCCATCATAGTGTTCTGAAATTTTCCTCTGACGATTATGAGTATGTCATCAGCATACCCGTTTTCATGACATCCTAGGTTGGCTATTTTCCCATTTTCAACCATCAAATACTATGTTCCAGATGGTGAGTGAAAGAACTCCCCCTTGTGGACATCCGTTTTCAACAGAGCCACTGATCATTGTGTCACTTCTGGAGACATGGAGGTTATATAATAGAACTGTCACTCCTTCCCACCTTTTTTGTCTTATCACTCTGTGAAGGTCAAAGGATCGCCATGTAAAGGTCCAAGTTTTTTCGGGGTTTCTGCAATATGTAAGGGCCATTCAACTTTGAAGAGTTCTAATGATACGATTAGTTGGTTTCAATAAGAATTTACAGTTCAAATTCCAATTAAACATGTTGATAAAAAGTGTGTCCAATTACCTATGATACTTATTATGGTTGTGGTACGTTTGTTCGCAAGTTTACGGTTCTATTATGACCCGAAACGAGTTCAAACTATGCGAACTGTATGAATAGAAACCCAATAATTTTCAAGTTAAGTAAATTCAAGCTCTATACTGTGCTTTAGAGCTGCACTACTATCTTCCAGCCTCAGTAATATCGACACTTCTTTGTACCGGAAACTGGGTTATCGCGAATATCTTCCGTTGCAAAGCTTTTTGCTGAAACGTTTCCTGACTAATTTTCGGAGTTATTTTATTCTACTTCCGGTTGATATTGGAGAGCACTCCTTCTGATCAAATTCTCATTCCACGGTTGGCGAGTTGTTTTATCAGATCAGATATTGAATGAAAATATTCATTTATTTATCTGTTTGTTAATTTTCTATTTATCAATTTACATAATCTGTAGATATACAGGGTCATTCGGGATGGATGGACTGTTAGATGCTTATGGAAAACTAATTAACATAGATTTGTGAAACTTTGGTTCCTCTGAATTTTTTTGACACAACTTCGATGACATTGGGTCTGAAAACTATACCACGCTGGAAAATTAGAGGTTCTGAATGTTTTCACTGGTATAAATAGATCAATTGCAGAGCGAACTGCTCCATGAAACATCTGAAAAACCTGAATAAAATCTAAATTGATATTTTGGTATGTCATTCCAATTGAAACTATCTAAAAAGCAATTAATTTCGAAATAACTTGCATTGATTCATAATAGAACTCTTCATATTGAAGTTTTCCAAGTTGCAGGTGATTGCTGTTTGATGTAAACTGTTTGGTAGAAGTAAATCCAAGGGTTCAGAGATATTATTATCATTCATCGATGAAAAAGTTAAGTCGAGTAAGACTTCTCGACTGTAAGTCTAAAAAGCAATTAATTTCGAAATAACTTGCATTGATTCATAATAGAACTCTTCATATTGAAGTTTTCCAAGTTGCAGGTGATTGCTGTTTGATGTAAACTGTTTGGTAGAAGTAAATCCAAGGGTTCAGAGATATTATTATCATTCATCGATGAAAAAGTTAAGTCGAGTAAGACTTCTCGACTGTAAGTTACAGTATTTATTTGATGGAGATTATAATAACCAAAAGAGTTTTGCAATGAAATCGCAGGCGAGTTCGCTGGACAGTTCAGATTCAAGCCAAAATCATCATTAAACCAAACCGCCTCAGGTAAATTATAATCCCCAAACAGTATCAATTCTCAATCCTTATTATTTTCAAAACCGTGGGTTGTTCATAGATCTCAATATTTGATGATGGTGGTATATAAACTCTACCCAAAATCTGTTCGACTACATACCTTTGTATTTCAACTTTTTTGGCAGTTATGTCAGACTCTATGGCATTTAAAATACCGTGAATAGTAGACTTCCGCGGATAGCTAATCTTGAAAAATCTTCAGGGCAGGCTTGATTGAGACTTGAACTGAATTTGATTCTATTGGTTTCTGCAGCGGTTTTTATAGTGGGAAAAAATCTCTACGCTGAACAGTTCACTGCCTTTATTTCGGTGATTAACCCACCAGACCCTGCCGTTCTGTGATCATGTGCGAAGTGGAATTTTCGAGGACGGGTTTCCAAATGTTGGGAAGGCTATATCTTGAGTCACAGCGTAGATTATTTGGATGTTTTAGTATTTCTATCGCTTCAAGAATTTTTTGCCTATAAAAGTTTGGGTCTAAGGCTAGAATTTCAGTATTTTAGAAAAGGATTTGATGATTAGTGTCGAACTTGTATTCCCCAAGTGCAGATTTACTGGTATCACGAAGCCTTGTATAGCGCTCATGTTCTTTCATACGAGTAGCTACTTACTGTACGACCTGTTTCCCCAATGTAGAGCTTACCGCAATAACAAGGAAGGCTATAAACACCTTCTAAATGAAGTGGAGGAAGGGGAACTTTGATAGGTCTGTGAAACTAAGGTACTTTTGGTGTGAAACCGAGTAGAAATATTATGTTTTTTAAGGATTTTGTAAATTCGATATGTTATATTTTCAATATATGGAATTGGGGTATCTATCTGTGTGAATGGGTTCTCGGTACACAGAATGTCCCAAAGTACCGTCACATCTAGTGAACCTTTCGATTGAATATTATTGGATATTGGGATCTATGAATTTGAATGATTCAGGGAGAGAACAATATTTTCGTGACCGTGTTGCCATATAACAAAAGTGTCGTCGACATATCTGAGCCAACATTTCGGCTTGAGAACAGATTGGTCAATAGCATCTTGCTCAAAAATTCCCATGAAGATATTACCTATCACCGGAGAAAGTGGATAACCCATGGCAGCTCCCCAGGACTGCTCGTAAAACTTGCCATCGAAATGTTTTTGGCAGGTAACAGTTGAGAAATTATCATTAAGAAAATAAATTTACTACTTTACTTTAATGGTGGCTTACATTTTTTGTATCTTCTATAGTTACCGTATATAAACATCGAAAATTGCTCAACCTGTACAAATGACAATAGATGAAACAACATCATTCTCATTCCATTGAAATCACAACAAGACAGCCTTTATTGAATACCTTTCACAATAATCAGACGAGATTGCCAGAAGCGATGAAAAGAAAGCTCGCGATCTAACCCAAATGAATCGTCGCCCTAATGGAGAGATATCAAAACTGAAACATGAAGAATGGTCCTTCGAGCTGCTATCGCTCTTCCAGAAATAAGGCTTCGTAACTCACCGAACAAATGATAGCCGTAGACGTGTTTCCACATCGTTCAGGTGTTACAAGTGAGATTTTGATACGCCGTTTGTCATTTTAAATTTAGAAAGCAGATGTCTTTTATCGGAAATTATTCGAGTGCATCTGAAATTAGTCTCGGATAAGACTATACAAGGAACACTTAATCCGTAAAACGGGGATATAGAGGATGTTATTTATGGATGTATCTCGTAGGAAACGAGGTTTCGTTTTGGGGGTGAAGCGTGTAATTTATTATCTTCGTTGTAAAATGCACCTGCATCGTGATGATTCGTATAAATATAAAATATTATTTTGATGGATACTTCTTTGTCTATTGTTGTGCAACATCGAAATAGGATTCAGTCTAAGAGCTGGAGCATATTTCGTTATGGTTCAATTAGTTTTCTCTTTTGAAAATATCTAGAAGCAACTCTGATGATGACTATTTGATAGCTGAAAGGTCCTTAGTACTTTAATAATATTTTTAGTGATTATGTCATAATTATTAGTGTCCTACATATTTGTTCATAATTAGATTATCATCTGATTTCAAAAAATGCAACGACATACGTTTCCATATTCGTAGCAATCATCAGAGTTACTCTGACAACATGAGATCTATAGATACATTACCACCTATAGAGAAAATTTTGAAAATTGTAGTTCATAATCAATTATTAGAGCACATCGATAGTAATGATATTGTGATTAGTAACCAATCCGGTTTTCGTAAAAAGCATTCGTGTGAAGCAGCATTGCAACTTTCTATAAATTTAAAAATGACATAGATGATGGCAAATATCTCGTGGCGGTTTTCTTGGATCTTGAAAGATCCTTTGAGACCATCGACAAAAATATGCTATTAACTTAATTATATCAATATGGAATTCGAAGCAAAGCTGTCAAATGGTTCGAAAGTTACTTGCAAGGGAGGAAGCAGAGAGTCACGAGCTAAGAATTCAACATCACGTGAAATTTTCAATAATCTTGGGGTGCCACAGGGATGTGTCTTAGGTCTTCTCCTCTTCATATTATATCTAAATGATATTGATCTTTTCGTAATGTATTGATTCAAAAATTTATGCTGACGACACATTATTAGTATGTAGTGATGTATGCTTGTATACTGCTATACAAAAGATGAATAATGTTCTAATAAGTGTAAGTAGATATTTGAAAATCAACAAGCCTAAACTGAATGTCCCCAAAACCAAGGCAATGATTATGTCAACTAAATACAAATATACACAGATAAATGTGAATGTGATTGATATTTCGATTAATAATAATCAAATTGAAATCATAACAACGGTCAAGTATCTTGGGTTTCAGTTGGATAATCTACTTTCTTTGGACGCACTCCTCATGTATGTTACTAAGAAAATTTCGAAAAAACTATACTTTTTCTCAAGAATTGCTAAGCAATTATCTATTAATTCAAGAATCACAGTATATCGGTCGATATTACTACCTCATTTTGATTTTTGTGCAACTTTATTATACCAATTCAATTTAAATAAAATGACACAGTTATAAAAATTACAAAATAGAGGTATTAGGATCATTTCAAGCTGTAATCGCTATACTCCTATCTCAAGGGGGTTGAGTACATTTAGAATGGCTTTCAGTTACAAAACTACTTTTCTTGCTAACGATGATATTCATTTGCAAAATATTACACAGTGAAGCACCTTCTATTTTTTTCTTTCTAATTATATGGCTTTGGTCGTAAGCTTTAGCCAACAGCGTCTGTCACGTACAGCAAAGGTACAATATCAATAATTAATTGGAATAAAAGAATTCAGAATATAGTAAGGGTGCCATTGCCAGCGTCATAAAGCTTAGTTATTACAAATCATCCACCTAAAAAACTCAAGGGATTATAGACAGGGATACTTTTCACGTTAAGGGGTCTCTCATAACGTCTTATTACACAAAACATAGGAAGACCATGGGTAATGTCCAGGTTTTTAACATAGGTTGAGAGGGAGGTTACACAAATACTAAATATCTAACCTAGCAGAAACAACAAATTTATACAGCAGTTGGTATAAGCTTATTTCTTGAGTGTTTAGCAAGTAGTTCATATTTAACGGGTAATTTAAGTTGTACGGCCTTAACTGTTCTATTAAGGTTGCAGTTTCCAATTGGTGAAGCGGACAATTAAAAAACAAATGATTAAGGTCACCTACTTCGCCACATTCACATAGATTTGTGGGAAGTATTTTAATATAATTTTGATGTGCAGGAAAGCGACCATGATTAAATTTCAATCTGACGATAGTGGTGTATATTTTTCTTGGCAATTGTAACGTTTTGTGATACCATGATTCTCTTGGAATTTCTGGATGAATCGAAAAATAGTTTGTCCTCCTAATCTCTGACTTGTAGTTGCAGATGAAATCACTGTGTGGTGTGACTTTATGTAGATAGTTTTCAGAATTGGTGGCATGCTTTGCGTACAGATCAACCTTTTCATTTCCCTTTATTCCACAATGCGCTTTAACTCAAACAAAAATAATACTATAATTTTGTTCAAGTAATCCCATGTATTTCAGGACTATCATTAGAATAAGGGGCGAACTCTTACGGTTAACGTTTTTTAATGATCTCAATACGCTTTTGCTATCTGATAATATAATCGCTTCTTTAGCTACACAACGCTGACAATAGTTCAAAGCTTGTAATAGCCCATAGCCTCAGCAGTAAATATGGGAGAATATTTACATAGTCGAAAATTTATTGTATGATTATCATCGGGAATATAAATAGCGAGACCCACTGATTCAGGCATTTTTGAGCCATCTGTGTAGATTTTTTTTTTAATTTTTGTAATGTTCCAATTCTTGGAGTAATATTTTATGGTTCAAGTTATCTATCTTAGAATAGCTAGGTAGAATGACAGAGATATCTAGCAATATTTGCTTGTAGGGTCCGCAAAAATAATTATAGCAGGTGTTATTAAATAAAAATTGTGATATGTCACCCATTGATTCAACAGCTTGTGCACAAGGAGGAGAATTTCGGTTTTTCCAATATGAACTTGTCAGGTTATCCGTACATAAATTTGTTATTATAATACTCAGTTCTTCATCAAATGATGCTCGCAGTTTAATAACGAATTTATATGCAAGGAATTGTCTACGTAAAGTTAATGGTAATTCATTGCACTCAGCCTGTAAGGCACAAATTGGGGTGGAGATCATGGCTCCACAACATATACGTAGAGCTTTATTTTGTGCACATTCCAATCTTTTCAGCATGGTATTGTTGCAAGATCCATAAAAAATACAGCCATAGTCGATAATAGAACGTATAGTGGTCCGATATAATAATAGAGCTGTACAGGGTGTCCCATTTTGGGTACTTTTGCGGGGTATCTCCTTTATTTTTAAAGATAGAGAGTTGCGGTTTTCGCGACACTGTGCTACTTTTTCGTAAAACTCAAGATGCCGCCAACAGAATTTTCATAGCCCTTTTAGTTTTTAAGATACAGGGCATTTCTGAAAATGTTGCATTTTGTGACCCCCCTCGTATCTCCGTTATCCTTCAACTTATCGAAAAGGTAAAATAACATTCTAATAGATTTTTTCCGTAGAATGCAGTGGTGTAGATAACTTTTGTTACATATTCACTGTTTTTGAGCTATAGAGTAAACTTATGTTTTTTTAAATGGAACACCTTGTATATTTATAGACTATAAAATTTGTCTTTTTTTTTCCTTTTCAAAAATATATGATAGTATAAACTTTTTTTCAGAAACACGCAAATAATTGACAATTTTCAGAAATTAAATACATATTTTAATAGTAGGCTATGGATAACAATAATAAACAAGTGCAACTTACATATTACTAACAAATAATTGGATACCTTGTATATAGGTATCTATTAAAAAAAAATTCCCATAGATCTTTTTTCTAACAGTAAGTTTGTAACAACAGTTTTGTGGCGTAAAGTGACAATATAACAAAAACACAAAAAAATAACATTATTAAAAAAAATTAAATGTGATGTTCAAATTGACCACCATTTTCTCTAATGCAAAATTAGCACATCTTCGAGATTCTTTGAATAGCGTTCAAAAGAACCATTGTTCTCATTCGCAGATTTCGAAAAGCTAAATGAATTGCCTCTCGAAGTTCTGCAATGCCGTCATATCGAGTTTTATATACTTCATTTTGTATATAGCCCCATAAAAAAAAATCTTAAATTGAGAGATCTGGTGATCGTGGAGGCCATCTAACAGGTCCGTTGGTACCTATCCATCTTTGAGGGAAGTTATTATTTAGAAAGGCCCTTAAGAGCCTAGAGTTATGACTTGGGGCACCATCTTGCTGTAGGTAAACATCATTATACTAGGCTAATGGAATGTTTTCGAGCAGTTCTGGAATAACTTCCTCAAGAATTTCTAGGTATTCACGTGCTGTAAGACCTCCTTCAAAAATCCTATAAGCTATATGTCTACCCAAAATAAAACATGAAACCCCAACTCCAAAGCGTCCTTGTTGTGCCCTTTCAAACATTAAATGCAGATTTTCACTACGCCAGTTCCTGGTATTGTGACGATTGAAAATGCCAGCACTTGAAATAAAGCATTCGTCTGACCAGATAACAAGTCTGCCAAATGAATCGTTAGCATCGATTTGTTGCAAATACCACTGGCAAAACAGTGCCCGGCGCTCAGCATCGCCAGGATGCAAATGTTGTAGTATATTAAATTTGTATGGATGATACTTATATTTCTTCAAGATCCTCTGAGCGTTAGTTTTTGGCACACCAATTTCCTTCTCAATTTTTCTACATGAGGACGAAGGTGTTGCTTCTATATATCCTAAAGTATCTATCTATTTTCTTTCCCTGTTCTCTTTGTTGTATGTTTTAGGGCGCGGGTGAACAAATGATCCGTGCTCAACTAAATTTGCTTTTAAACGGGAAAATATCCCAAAAAACGGTTGCCTTCTTTCTGGATATCTAACAAGCAAAAATTTAAATGATAATAGAGATTTTCATAGCCATAATAGCTTACTCACCTTTGGAAGTATAATTCCGAAGCTTCTTCAGAATTTTCATTACTCTGTATAAAACATACCATCATATTATATTTCTCATAATTTTCGTAAACTGCCATTATTCGAAAAAATTGATAAATATCTATTGAATAATGATACCAAAAGAACGAAAATAAACAGCTTAAATGCGATAGAGATTTGACGTTTATTTCTGTTCCTTGTCATAAACAATATCAATGGCCTACTATTAAAATATGTATTTAATTTCTGAAAATTGTCAAATATTTGCGTGTTTCTGAAAAAAATTTTATACTATCATATATTTTTGAAAAGGTAAAAAAAAGACAAATTTTATAGTCTATAAATATACAGGGTGTTCCATTTAAGAAAACATAAGTTTACTCTATAACTCAAAAACAGTGAATATGTAACAAAAGTTATCTACACCACTGCATTCTATGGGAAAAAAACTATTAGAATGTTATTTTACCTTCTCGATAAGTTGAAGGATAACGGAGATACGAGGGGGGTCACAAAATGCAACATTTTCAGAAATGCCCTGTATCTTAAAAACTAAAAGGGCTATGAAAATTCTGTTGACGGCATCTTGAGTTTCACGAAAAAGTAGCACAGTGTCGCGAAAACCGCAACTCTCTATCTTTAAAAATAAAGGAGATAACCCGCAAAAGTACCTAAAATGGGACACCCTGTACTTATATCTGCTCCCCAAGACAATTTTGTGACTAATCGTAAGATATTGAGTGCCTTTTCACATCTGGAAATTAAGTATTTAATATGTGGAGTCCATAACATCTTTGTGTCCAAAATGAAACCGAGATATTTAACTTCCTTGCAATATCGAATGTTTTGATTGGCCAATTTAAGACTGTTGTACGCTGGAATTCTGTGCCTCGTGAAAATAGTCACACAGGTCTTAGTAGCGGATGAGTTGAATTGTTTTTTGTTAGCCCAGGCTAAAATAATTTTCATACAGATATTAAGAGACGTGTGACAGTTTTCCAAGCTCCTTTCAATGCAGTAAGCAACAATATCATCGGCGTATTGAACAAATATAAATCTACCAAATGTGGCCAAATCGTTGGTATAAATACTGAATAGAATAGGGCTGAGGACTGAGCCCTGTGGTAAGCCAGTTGAAACATATCTGAGACCTAGTTTAGATCCGTCGTTCGTTTTTATATGTAGCTTTCTATTTCTGTACAAGTTTACTATGTTTCTAGCAATTTGAGGTGGTATTACGCAATTTAGATTCAAGAATGTTTAAATTAACAGAATCATAAGCTTGTTCGATGTCAAAAAATAGAGCTCCAAGATAATCATTGGCAGAAAGTGTCTTTTGTATGTCTTTTATTAGCTGTCCTGCGGCATGAATTGTAACCATATTGATACGTGGGATAATACTTATGGTGTTCTAACCACCATTCCAAACGTAATTTGATTAGTCTTTCAAGTGTCTTTAATATACATGATATCAATGAAATTGGCCTGAACTTGGTCACGTTATCGTTGTGCTTGGGAATAGGTACGATTGTAATAGTTTTGAGCTCTTGCACATCATTGCCAAAAAGAAGTAAGGTAAGTTCTTGATCATAGGATATACTAGATGATCGTAGCCAGGTGATGTGTTGGTATTACTTTTTAATACGGATCTCAATTCTGCCAAAGAAAATGGTTGCCAAAAATGATGATTATTTGGAAAACTATCATTAGGTACGCTTGAAAAAATAGGCAGCTCTGCAGTATCTGGTGTAAGACTTGTTAGAATGTCTATAGCGTCTGAATTGGTCATCTTTGAGGGAAGCACCTTCTTATTTCATTGAATATGTTAATTTCCAACATGAGATTCACCAT
Source organism: Endomychus coccineus (assembly GCA_958510875.1). Taxonomy (NCBI): domain Eukaryota; kingdom Metazoa; phylum Arthropoda; class Insecta; order Coleoptera; family Endomychidae; genus Endomychus; species Endomychus coccineus. The sequence continues at coordinate 4,361,107 of OY294070.1, forward strand.
CATTTCACCTGAAATGGGAGCAACATACATATACCAAGGGTAAAATTATCGAATACAAGAAATTCTTTCTGTTCGAAAGGAATGATGAGTTCAATAATCTTCCTCATTATATTAAATCTAGTGAATCTTGTGAAATGTTCAGACACCAACTGTTGACACATCATTTGTTATGCTATTCAATACGAATAACAAATATGTTGTTTCTTTATATTCAATGAACATTATCATGACATAAGAAAATGCAATATTTCGAGCTGTATAATTTGGGATGAATCTCTTCGGGATATCACAATCTGATGATTGATTTATTTGGAACGTATGGCTTTCATCGCTTTCATACAGTGCAAGTCGTTGCAATTACATGAATTATCAGTTTGTCTCATCAATTTCCAGGCCAAATGGATGGAACACGTTGTACTATCATCTGTCAGAGTGATAAAAATATATTGGAATGATGTAAGAAGTATTCCTACATATATGCAATCTTGACAAATGTGTAGATGAATTTTTTCTTTCAGCTTCCCTGTTTTTTATCGCCTCTAGTGCGACATCAGAACGCCGTCAAAAATCGCGATCGAGGTGAACCCTTTTACAAGGGATGACAAGTCGAACAAACAAATTTATATTCTCGTGGTTCGCGTATCATCCGAGAAAGATTCCTATAAAAATTTCAGTGGATATAAGCGATATATCATGTCTATTATAGTAGGTCGTTATAACAATCTGAAAGGATTTTGATATAAATTCTCCGTAACCGGGACAGTTTTTCAACAGCTCTAGAGAAAAGAAATTCTACATCTTCTTCCTATATCTTTCTGCATTGAAACGAAATCCTTCCAACACTTCTATCTCGATGTAGATTGTTAGGCGGTTTGCGATTCTCTTGGGTAAACGACGATTTTCGGATTGGACCATTGAATGTACGTCTAAGAGATACTTTTTTCAGACAAACTGATTATATGTATATGTTTATTTGGTAATTTGGACACACAAATCAGAAATAATTATTATAAAAGATCTATTCTGGAGATGATTCACATAAGATGTGACTCCAAGTTTGTAAATCATAGAACAGATATTCAATCATTAAGTCAGATTCATACTAATTTAATTATTGCTTGAAATAATAATAATATAATATTTGGATTTATTTCCTCAACTTCGATACATTAAAATATAGAATATCCACTTTTGCAATTACTGCCCTGAACAAAAAAGTTGAAGGTGCAGATTACCAATACAGGAGTTGGTATCTGATTTACCAGACCTCTACATGAATTGAAACTTATAATTAAGAGGTGCAACACAGCCAGAACTGTCGGTGTGGAGAAATAAAACACATACCTTTCTCCATATTCATTGAACACTGTCATGTGACATACTAATTTTCAAATGATACAATGGAACAAGCGTATGACTAACATATTACTTACATATTGTTACCAGCTAGGTATTCATCTGCAACATAAAATAATCTACCACCTTAAAACTAATACTACCATCACATGTATATGTTGAGCTTGAAGCAAAGACTGCCGTACCATCCTTTACTGGAACCATTTCGCCGCATTTTCAGGCCCCTATTTGAGAACCTCTGGAAAGACCAGAACGCAGAAATTCGTCATCCAGTAAGCTATAAAATCACATACTTAAAATAAAGGTCATTTAGTTCCGAAGTTAAGCGAAAGCAAAGTTTCGCATTTAGGACACTCATTCACTCACTCACTCATGATCATCAGAATAGAACTAGTACTTCCCATAAACTCAGAGAGCTGAAATTTGGTACAGAGTTAGGGTTTAATGGCCACATAAAGGGAAAACTATAAAAACTAGGATCGAAGATCTGGAGTACCTGGTGACCCTTATTTGAAAAAACCAAAGGGCCCAACCAAACTATTAAAGATCGACATATCGCCTTCACAAAAAATATTCAACTTTGTTTGCCTCTTCATTTGATGTAAAAAATCGAAGGTCTGATCTGATGAAGAACCCTCAGCTTGTCTCAGCTGTATTAGAGATATGGTAATGCCCCCTTCTACTATTGGTACATAAAAGAATGCCGTGAATTTGATTCACGAATCAAATTCATGGTGAATGCATGTGTTGCACAATCAACAACAGCCTAAAATGAGACACTAGCGTCCAATTACCAATACCAGTATGGGCTATTATCTCGCTTATTGAACCTAAGTAGTTACAACAGATAACATTACGTGTAAACAAAATTGACTTGTACCCAGTAACGTATAAAGAATGTTCAACGGCCAAGTCACACAACATTAACTATAATAATAAAGAAATCGCAGTAAGGAACCTTAGACTTGGCACGACTTTGTCTAGATTTCATTACTTTTTAGAGATAAACAAGCAGCTCCATCGAGACTTGGCTAGTTTTTTACAGAATGTTTTTGGTGGGATTGACATTGATTTTTTAAATCATTATCTATAGCATTATATAGTTTGACGATATTATGTGAGAAGCTTCGCTCAAAATAAGCAGGTATAAAATAAAACAAGAGTTTTTGTTACAAATTTGTCGACCAACGTTTAGACATTTGAAACACTAGATAATATAATTAAATAAAGCATAATAAATTAAAGCTCCTAAAATAATAATAATACTACGTAACAAGCCGATGCTAGAGGAACGGTAGATTGTTTATTAAGTTGCCTGGTATTCTATTTTCCAATAAGTTTTCCCACGATACGAGTCGTATTAAATTCAGTAACTCGTATAAATTATTACAACATACGAATTCGTACTCTGGAACACGTACAATTCATGAAATTCCCTTTATTTCTAGAAATGCAATTCCGTTATTGTATCTTCTAAATGAAATCTAATCTAGCACTGGTCGATATACAACGTTCGAACACACAGACCGGCGTTTCATTTTCCTCATAATCCATCATCTATTTTGTACCGTCCACTAACGGACGTTTTGGTTTTTGCAATCAGCAACCGTACATCGTCTGGATGTAACACATATTTCAAGACATACAGGGTGTCCCAGGGGAACCTCCGTTGTTATTAGAGATAGCAACTAGCGTTCTATTCCAACGGTAATTGCGGACATTCTGCATAATTTAAAATCATATTTCATCTAAGAGTGTGGCCATACAGGATGGAGCATAAAACTTATGTTATTTCAAATGGAGAGCTCCCTATATTTTAACACCATTATAAAGCCTTTCTGTTTAAAATAGGTTCGTTGTTGATAGAACAATCATGGAATCATTTGGATTTTAGTATCCAGTGTTTTTTTGAAATCCTGAATTTGTATTCGAGATCTTTTTAATCAACCATATCGAGCTACCGTATACAGGCTGTGTCCAAACGCAAAACAGTGAATACCCTGTTTCTTCAAATAGAATTATCTCATAACTAGGAAGTCGGTAAGCTGTGCTCGCCCAAAGAGTTGAGACGGAGAAGGTGAGTGTGCCGAAAAGATTGGCTATCGTCTTTCGCATAAAGAGCACGAAATGAGGCAAGTTGGCAATCTACTCCGCGTACAGTTCTCTCACATAAGAAACTAGATGAAAGTGAAATAGACGACTTACTAGAAAAAAACGTACCCACAATAATAGCGGGTGATCTGAACTGCAAACGTACGGATTAGAGCTGCAGGACGACAAACCCAAAAGGAAAATAGCTGCACAGATATGTCTAGAATCGCCAACTGACAGTAATTTCCTCAAGCAGAACCAATGCATTTCTCAAATAATGGGTGCAACGAGGACATCTTGGATATAGCAATGATGAAAGACATTGTACAGCCTTATGAGATTATAATAAAGAAGGACTCGGATCATAACTCAGTGTACCTACGAAAAAATTATTCACCCTATATACCTAAACGCCCAAAGCCTGAAAATACAAAAATTCGGACGCGCTAGAAAATGCAATAAGTCATTTCGACAGAACAATAAAAACGGCCTTTAACGAATCAACAACTATACCAGGAAAGAAATTCAATCGGCACATATCCCTCATAGCATAAAAGACTTCATCAAACAAAAAACAGGGCAAGATAGGTATTTCATTGAACGAAATCACCTCAAGATAAAGCGGTACCAAATAGGCTGAACAAGGAAATTCAGTATGTCCTATCAGACTACAGGAACAGAAAAATTAACGTAAAAATGGAAACATACATCGAGCCCTGGGTTTTCGCGAATAAGCTAAGGGGAAAAAGCACCGCGATACCCGCACTCAAATTAGGAAATGGCAACGCTGCAGTGACATATGTCCAATTCAATCCGAATCCAAGTAAACTACCGAGACACAACAAAAAAAGTAGAAAATGAGCTGAAGCTTATGCTTAGGATAGAGGGGGAGTATAGAATCACAGTCAGAAACAAAAGAGGAAATCGAAGAGATAGTAAAAACACAAAGATCCGGAAAGGCCCCGGCGGCGATAAGATTAGAAATCAGATATTGAATAATATTGGGGAAAAACCTATAGAATACTTAGTAGAAATTGGCTCCTCAAACACAGGCAACATCCAAAGAACTGGAAAACAGAGGAAACAGTAATGATCCCCAAGCCAAATAAACCGAGGAATCCATCAAGCTTGAGCCCGATAAGTTTTCTATCAAAAGTAAAATAGTCGATAGAACGATACTAACCATGTTGAACCAGCTAATAGAAACCCAAAATATAACCCGGGATGAGCAACATGGATTCCGCAAAGATCATGGCACGACGCACCAACTAGCTAGAATAGCTGGGAAGATTATAAGAGGCAAAGCCTTTGACGAGATATGGCACGCTTGACTGATATATAAGATGTACAAATACAACCTACCAATAGCCTACCTGAAGCTTATAGATTCGTACCTTACGGGGCGCAAATTCAATACGAGGCTGAACGATATAACGAGGGAAGGAAGGCAAGCCAAGGCAGGTGTACCGCAAGGGTACCTCCTCGAACCGGTACTCTATAACTTGTATACCGCAGATATACCTAAGGCAATATGATTAGACTTGGCGCAACATTCAGATGACACAGACGTCTTATGCCAACACATTTAAATAGAATGCATACAAGCGAGGCTTCAAAGAAACATCACCGACCTCGAAGAGTGGTTCAACAAATGGCGAATAGAAGTGAAAGCCACAAAAAGTCAAACGATAATGTTCTCAATGAGAGACATTAAACACAAACCGACGAAAGATATTGAGATAAACAAGAAAACGATACCTTGGGTGGAAGAAGTGAAATACTCGTGAGTAACGACAGACAGGAAGCTAACTTTATTCCCCACCTAGGGAACATGAAGAGAAAAGCAAATCAGATGGAAGAGCACCAATATTCGCTACTCAACTGGAGAAGCAAACTACGTACCACAAAAGTAAATCAAAGATCTCTACTTGTATAATAAGAGCAACAATAACATAGGCCGCCGAAATATGGTTAGAAGCATCACCCGCGCAACTAAAAAATTTGCAAATAATATAGAATAAGAATAATAGCACCTGTCAGTCTCAATCACAAAGAGAACTCAGACTCCCCTTCAGTAAAATAATTAGTTCGTTAGTATGGATATGGTGACTAGTCATATGGAACTAATTGCACCTCATTCTTTGATGTTTCAATTTGATTCTCATCAGAATGCATCCTCCTAAGTGTAATGTATGAAAATTTTGGAAAAAAATTAACAATAAAATTTCAGTGAGATGTAAAATGCTTTTGAACTTATTTGGCAACATCCTATATATAATTAATCAAATTTGATTCGAGTTCACAACATATGTGTTTCATAAATTTATATTTCATATTTATAATCAGTGGGGTAATTTTTCGTACCACCTCGACATCGCAAAAATTCTGTTCTATGCCTTACGCTTCATATAGTAAGGAAAGTATTAAATGTGCGGAATAATATACAAAAGATGACTCAAAAACTCATGCACGTGATTTGCTATATAGCGCAACAGAAGATTCGAATATAAAAAGATATTTTGTGTAAGCGTATGATTGAAAACAAAAAAATAATCTTCATACAGCAAACTTGTTCTTTATAGCGAGACCCCGACACGGGGTTTTGTTAACCAAAAATCGATAGGATGTCGTGAAAAGTTTAATGCAATGAATGGAAAGTATAAAAGAGTTCTTCTCGAGTTAAACCTCGGAAAATAGAACTTTCGAGATCGCTTTTGATGTTTGTTTCTTTCAAGTTCTTTATCTTTTATGTAAGTCCTACAATGCTTTCATAATTTTCGTCATATCCACTCTCTCTGTCTGAAAGGATAGGAGGATTAGGATAATTAACTTGCAGAGGCAGGTTTTCGTCAGCTGTTCTCGCCTTCAATGCAACCAATTCAAAACGCTGCAAATCATCCGGTTAAGAAGTTATCCTCGTCACCAGCTTTCACAGGGTAAGGTTGTAGAACATCCAAATGTTGAAATTTGTGTTGACAATTCATTCTTATTATGACGAGGTGGCACCTACCAGGTGATGCAATACTTATCAATACAGGGTGTTCCATCTCAGACGAGCCACCCCGTATATTTCTTATCCCATAGTGAATGGAAAAATCTCCCGAAACACGTTGAATGATATTGTTTGGGAGACATCTTTTGACGTATATTTGAGGCTTGAACGAGCAACCTCCTAATAGGGGGTGCTTCAACCCTTCAAAATTGAATAGGGGAGAGGGGTTGAGTGATACGTCATTTGAAAGGTCTTGGAAGCTTCTTTACAACGGTGTATGAAAAACGTAAATTTGATGAACCGTTTTCGCCAAAAATTGATTTTGTTGCTCGAGTGCGCCACCTTGAATATTTTGGTTTTTTATACAATGTACAAGCTCATTTTTATTAAGCCTTTTTTACAAACTCAAACAATCTTCAAAAAATCACATTCGTAAAAAATTGAATTGTGTTGTCATGCTTACAATGAAAAAAATTGAATCTGCGTGTTTAAATCAAATGTTCAAATTGTCCTCCATTGACTTCCATACAATAATACAATCTTGACTGAAAACCGTCTCTAACATGGTTCAGCATAATTGGAGTTATTTGACGACACTCATTTACAATTCGTTGGAGTAGTTCGTCCAAATTTTCAGGCTGAGTCACAAAAATCTTGAACTTAAGATGTCCCCACAAGAGGAAGTCCAGAAGGTTCAGGTCAGGAGATCGAGCAGGCCACTCCATAGGACCTCTTCTTCCAATCCAACGACCAAGGTATTGCAAATTGAGGTATTGGCGAACTGGTGCGGAGTAGTGAGGAGGAGCTCCGTCTTGTTGGAAATGCAATTGTTGTTCAAGTAGTAAAGGATCGTTTTCTAATTGTTCAGTTATTAACGGATCAATCGCATTTTTCAACATTTCAAGATGAATTTCGCCATTTAAATTACCAGGAATGAACAGAGGTCAAATTAGGTGGTCTCCCAAAATTCCTAACCAAACGTTTAGCTTTTCCCGATGTTGAGTGTGAACTCCTCGAAATTCATGAGGATTTGTATCGCTCCAAATTCTACAGTTATGCCGGTTAACCTCTCCATTAAGTAAAAAAGTGCATTCGTCAGAAAAGCAAACCGGCTAATGCCGGAAGCTGCGGAAAGTTGACGTACAGATTGATAAGTTGGACATGTCCCAATACCGCCACAGCTGCTCCTTCATCATTAACAATTCCGATAGGTGCCCTTTTCTTATCCATTACTGAACCCGTCTCCACAAATTTTGAAATCAATTCCATTACGTACTTATGACGAACGCTACGTTCAGGATGGTTTTCGTTAAATATCCTTGCAGCCACTCGGGCATAATTTTGATTTTGGTAATAAAGGCTAACCAGCTCAACACGTTCTTGCAATGTGTACACCATATTTTTTGAAATTTTAAACAAATCAGCAAAGTAGTAACTCAACAGATTGATTAAAATCATGAAATGATCGAAGAAACGTTAAAACCAGATAAACACCTTCTAAGAACAAAAAATGAAGGCAACATAAGGCTGTTTTTTTATTTATCAGTTTGAGAGAATGTATTATTGTATGGAAGTCAATGGAGGACAATTTGAACATTTGATTTAAACACGCAGATTTGATTTTTTTCATTGTAAGCATGACAACACAATTCAATTTTTTTACGAATGTAATTTTTTGAAGATTGTTCAAGTTTTTAAAAAAGGCTTTTACATTGTACAAATAACCAAAATATTCAAGGTGGCCCATTCGAGCAACAAAATTAATTTTTGGCGAAAACGGTTCATCAAATTTACGTTTTTCATACACCGTTGTAAAGAGGCTTCCAAGACCTTTCAAATGACGTATCACTCAACCCCTCTCCCCTATTCAATTTTGAGGGGTTGAAGCACCCCCTATTAGGAGGTTGCTCGTTCAAGCCTCAAATATACGTCAAAAGATGTCCCCCAAACAAAATCATTCGACGTGTTTCGGGAGATTCTTCCACTCACTATGGGATAAGAAATATACGGGGTGGCTCGTCTGAGATGGAACACTCTGTATATTCATTATATGTAGAGCTCGGGAAATATGCAAAATGTGCATATTTGCATGTTTTGAATAAATTCTATAATTGCATATGCATTTATTGAAAGTGCATATTTTCAGGTATTTTCCGACTTCTGCAAAAAATGAAAATTTTCAACATGGAACCAGGTAATGCAATAAGCGAAGTAGGTATCCCTCGGAAATACCCCCATATCAATATAAGCATAATACGACAATAGACCCTACTGAGCGATTATTCGATTGCCGTCATAAAATCAATATGATTTTTCCCGGAAGCTTAACAAATTTTCAGAATTTGTGTTACCAAAATACCCTAATTGCAAACGTCTTTAGATTTTATAAGAGGAGGAAACTATTGACATTGAGCCAATGAAACCACACCTCCTTTAAAATTTGAAGTTTGAAAAGAATCTAGGATTTAGTTCTGTCCTGTCTTTAGTTAGTCCAGTAAAGTTTTGTTTGCTGAAGTGTGTGATAATGCCAAAACTCAGTGCTAGTAAATCAATTCTTCCGAAGAAGTGAATCAATAATAAAAAAGACTTTAAAATCATTGATGACAACCATATATTTTGCACAGTTTGCAACAAACCGGTAAGTATTATTATGTCTAAGTAATTATTGTTTTGATTTTCAAACATTTTTCTGAAAATATAAGCAAAATGTAATTTTCCGTTGAAATATAAGTTTTAGAATAGGTGAATTCATCTATTTTAAGGCACTGGTGTTAAAATTATTTTTAGCAAAGGTGTAAACATGGTCTTGACACTGACTTGCATACATTGTTTTGTTGGCCCAGAAGGGCTAAACCCTACACGCAATTTGATGGAGCTACTATTGGTTCCGGCCCGACGGTGGCGCTAGATGACCTTCGCCGGGCCGGAAAGTCGACCATTCCATTTCCTACAACTCCAGGGGGCCAGAAATTTCTTCTGGCTAGGACAGCCAGTGTATCCCTGCATTCTTTGACAAGCGTTGATGTGACTCTGGGTCATTTGAGAACTCCCAGAGCCAACCGACTGTCTGTGCAAATATATATGCGCCTATTTACATACTTTCCTTGCTGGTTGTTTACGGCTCAAATCAATATTGCGTATACCTTCGCCTGAAAGACCCTGCAGTAAGTGCTTAGCCTAGAGTCACTGAGATAGTGATCTTTGGCGTCTTCAGAAGCTTGACCTACCTTGAACCCATCTGTGAACCAAAGGAGCCCGTCTGGTGGCAGTAAGGTGAGAGTTTAGTTACTCCAATCTGCTCTATCCGGGAGGAGGATTTTGGGAGAAGTGAGAGATATAGCTGGGATCATGCTATCTTGTTTCGTTCCTAGTATGGGGCATTTAAAGATTGCCTCACTTAAAATCGATGAGTGTCCACGAGAGTAGTGCGTTTTGTTCTAGTGGCCTAGGCCCTTCAACCTTTAACAGAGGAGGTCCCTTGAAACATCTATCTGGGAAAACTGTGTAGTAAACGAAAAAGTTGTGACGGCAAACCATAAGACGTAAGTACGCCAAAAATCCCTGTTTGGTTAAATGCTTTGAAGATATCCGCTGCAACAGCTAGTGATTCTCCATATTTTCCAATAGATATATGCCATGTATGTGTTACATGAGGACGTGCTCTCTTGATCTCTGCTTCTCTGCAGTTAATATACTGATATTAAGGTGTGAATTTATGTCTCATTCATGGTCGTGTAATTTCTGCTTGCCGAAACTGAGATCTAAATGGGCTCGTTTATGAGCGAATATTATAGTCATCGTTATCATCATCATCGAAATATTGAATTCTACATCGAAGCATGATACATAATATGCTACACTGGAATTAATATCTGACCAATAATCTATTTCCTACCTGAAATAGCTGATTTCAACAATCAAACGCATTCTCACCAAACTGCGAATGTTTATGTTTGGTGGAATAGGAGATTATTATTTGGAAGCATGGTAAATGTTTAGCACTTCAACAGAGCATTTTAAAATTATCGAATATTCCGACTAAGCTGATTATTAATGATTATTTACATTTCAAAGTTATCCATGCTATAACAGAATGGATGATTGATTCGTATTTACTCAGTATACAAATGCTGATTCAATATTACCTGTTGCTATGCGATTCTCAAGTCGAATATAATAACTTTTTCATTCTTATTTACTTATTTTATCTCGAATTCATGTCTCTTTGTTTGCAATATTGTTTCATTCGCAACTTTTTCAATTCCATTCCTTCGTAACTTTGAAAAAGAAATCTCAAATACTTACAGAATAAAACACAAATTTAAACTTAAATAATTATTCGAATATTTTTTATTCACCCAGGTGGAAGAAAACAATTTTCAACAAGAGATACATCTTAGTATTACAGGGTGACTAACAAATAACAATACGATATGAATAATAAGGTATTTCTAGTCCAGATTGATCACTAACGTCAGAAACGTATAGTTCCAAACAGCTGTTTCGCTCTTGTCATAGAGCTCAACAATGGAGAGAGCAAGTTTTCAACGTACTAATAGTGGAGAAAATAAAGCAGAAGAGGTATTTTTTTATGACAAGCACTTTAGCATTTCTACACAGTAAAATGCATCTTTTTGAATGCTTTTTCAGGAAATAATATTTAAAATGTCCAGATATAGCCAAAATAATCCAGAATTTCTTACTCGGGGATTTTTGGGGTTGCTGATGACGATTCTTGTGCCAGATTTGAACTACGACGCACCTGGGGCTGATGGCATCCTGGTACTATCGTCGTCTCCAGGGAATTCGAGAAAATATCTTTCGCAAGGGGATGAAACCTATTGGGGATGTTATTTTGAGGTTGTCGATCATGACCATGGCATTCAATAGTAACGTAGGACTTCTTCATGGATTGTTTTTTAATATGCTCTGAAATTCAACCAAATCCATATCTCGAGGATTTTTGGGGCCACTGAACAAGTTACTACTTCAGTAAAACTTATAATATATTACCTACTGAATTAAAACATTTTCATGGAAGCTTACAACAGTATGAAATAAAGTAAATTTTCGATATCCAACTCAAAAGTAGAAATTTAAGAGAATTATTTTGTTGAGGTCTTCTACAAGTGTTCCCTTAATTTTCTCCAAACTTTTCTTCCGTGTTTGTCCGCCCTTCCTTACCCTGTCCAACCTGAGTGACTCGAAATCCAAGTCAGGTTGACCCTGTTTCCAACGACCCGCCTGTTAAGGATCTCTTTGGTATCCCTGACAAGCCTCGAGAACGTAGTCGGGCTCTTCAGTGCGTATAGCGCCGCTGGACTGTCCGAACAGATCCAGATGGTCTCATTTATCCTACCACAGCCAAGTTGCATCTGTGTATGCATCTCCTTGAGATCCCCATTTGTACGGAGTACCATCAATATATCTAGGACCGCGAAAGACCACTTCGACTCTTAATTCTGATCTAGATTCATCCGTATGCCAAATTGTGCCGTGTTTATGCGTGCCGTAATTTTTTCATTCCTCCCTCGATTAGATTGAGATCCTGAAATGATGTTCCATGAACCACAGAGCTTTGAATCTGTTCTACGGATCTAATCGTAGCCTTTCAGGCTGCATCCTGGATATACGGGATTGGTCTGCATTCCATATCTTTGGAGAGCCATTGGAGCTGACCCTGTAGACCACCATGATTGCAAGATTCCTCATAGTCATTGATAGGGATGACACGCTCAGCTGCGCCTCAACGCTGCAGTCAGTGCACTTCTCCCCGTGGATTTAACGCCTCTGATGAAGAGTTGCTGTAATCAATTTAGAAGTTTCTGGGTTATAACCAGTTCGGTTCATTCTCACCATACAAGAACTGCATGAGTGAATATTGGGATAATGATAGCCACATCAGCTGCTTATGCCCCAAATTCAACTTTATGCCCATTGCTCTCTCACAGTGCCAAAAGATTATCAAAGCATTTTGGCTTCTAAGTTCCAGTTGCTTTTGCCAAAGTAGTTTTTCGTCGAGAGTGACTTCAAGATATTTCACCGTCTAGGAAAAGTAAATTGACTCGCCACCGATTACCATTTTTTTCCGTGGCTCGATTTTGTACCACCTTATGAAGAAAATGATGATGGTAAATTTCTTGTGCTGAATGGAGAGTTTTCTCTCGACACCAGACTCCGGTAATTATCAAGACCTGTTGGGAAAGCTCCTGCAAGGCTCATCTGGATACTGTGGCAATGTCATCCGCATAACATACCACCTTAATACCAGCACAGCTTGATCTTAGTCGGTCAATTTATAAGGCTTCAACCGCACCAACAAAGAAGAAATCAGCCTTTGCTGAGTGGAATAAGCCATTCTTTTATGTTGTGTAAGTATTGATTTGTTATTCCCCCTGAATTGATAATTATTAGACCAAGTGGTGCAACCTTATAGGCAGAATGTTGACAATTGTTTGACCGCGTGAATGCAACTTCATAAGGTGTATTTTGACAATGTGTTGACCACATCATGGTAGCAGGTCACAACTTCCTAGATCTTAAAAACCACTAACAAATTTTTAGATATGAATTTTTTTTATTTTTTTTTTTTGAAGCAAAATAATTGTCACAAGCACTTATCCAGATACCACAATTTCTACTTTAGATGGCCCCGGTGGCAAGAAGGCTAAAAGCGACTCTGACTCTAGCAGCGAGACATCGAAATATTACTCATTCGATAATCCGGCACTGGTCGAAGTGAAACTAAAAGTCGAAAGAGTAATGATTTCAACGTGGGATAATTATGCAAAGAAGGGAAACGCTAATCGCAACAATCACTTACCGTTGAGCAGAAAGTGGATAATTAATTTTAAGCACGTTTGCTTTCAAGGCGCCCTCTGTTGTTTATCACTAGTTCTCTCCTTATCCTCTACGCTTGAGTTAATTTAACGTGGGGCAGCCACTTAATCTGCAAAAAAACATGATATTGACGGTATAATTTCCCAGAAAGCACGTGAAGAATCTTAACACAACATTATTCGAATGTCTTGGATATCATATCTACTCATGATGAGGTATTTCTAGTCCAGATTGATCAATAAAGTTACATACTAATAGTCCCAGACAGCTGTTTCGCTCTCTCATAGAGCTCATCTGTGGAACGAGCAATTTTGCGACGTATAGTTTACGTGTCATGAAACCATAACTTGAGGAAAATATATTAAAAGTTCCTTATTATGACAACGTTCAATCTCTGTCGAGTTTCGGGGTAATTTTTTGGTGAACATCTACCAGGTTAAGATGATATTCAGGCAGCAAAAGAGAGCCATACGAATGATCTTTTGTTAAGGGTATGAACAGAGTTGTAGAGGTTTTTTCAAGAAAACAACTTGCTTACTGCGGAAACACCTGCCATCTCTATGCTATTGATGAAATACTATATGGAAACTGTTCAGAACGAATAGCCTTATTTGTTCGATTATTCACATGATTATGACAACAAGTGATATAAAACATGGCAGTATTAGACCATTATGTGCAAGATAGCTGATTGAGCAAGGTTGCATTATTATAATACTTCAGTCAATGTGAACCTCGACCTGAATGAATGGCATGGGAGAGAGTATCAACAAGGTGTGTCAATATGTAATCTCTTGGAGAGCAAGAAGTGTTTACAGATTAGAATAGGGTATAATTAGTTATTCGACTTTAAGTCTGAAAGTCTATATTTGTAAGTGTTGGCCAATAAACTGATGAACCACATCAATTGAGAACCTCCATAACCTGGCCGTTCACATGGCGATCTTCCGCCTGCTCTGAATCCATGGCGACCCTTCGCCAGCTCTAGATGTCACATAGTATTCCCAAGGCGATCCTTTTGCCATAACTATCATATGGGATCATTTTGTCATACCTTCACAAGACGAGTTTTTTCTCAGATAGGTCACATCATGTCGTGGTTGATGGGATATTCTTCGATACAATGGTTATGGATGCTGATGTTCCACAGGGAGCTGTATGGGCACCAACTACGATCTACTGGGAGTGACCACCTGTCTCATCTATAGCTTCGTAGATGATGGAACAATACATACCGCTTTCTCATCTAGAGCCCCTATACGATCCAATGGAGCTGGGGGAGTGAGACAGAGACAGGTGATGATTTTGAAATGAGGATCTGATAATCTAGTAGAGTTTAATACAACCAAAACTTAAGCTTGCGTCCTAGAAAGTCTTCCATATTCATAATCGGAATGACCACCAATAGCACTCCCTCATGATATGATCATGTGGGGTCCATTACGAAAACCGCTTTACAAGAACTATATTCCGTGCCAAGAGCTACTTTACATCCCAGAGGCAGGTTCACGCAATTCATGGAGATCTGGCTCTGATTTTGAAATGGGGATCTGATAATCTAGTAGAGTTTGATGCAACCAAAACTCAAGTTGGTGTCTTCTCCATTGAGGCGGATCCCACAATCCCCCCAATATGATGATGCCAGGTAAAACTATTTATATGAAGTCTTCTATATCCATGCTCGGAATCACTCTCATGTGATGATCATGTGAAATCCATTGCGGAAACCACTCCTCTATTCCGAGCCAAGAGCTACTTTACATGCCATCAATTCAATTCCGATACAATGATCTAACTGCTGGAGATAATGATTGGACCTTTTATCGAATATTCAGTTTATTTCAAATTCAGTTCAGTTTATTTCAAATTATTTTCAAATTACATTTACAATTTAAATATCTAACTCTGTTTATAATATCGATCTATCGTTCAACATCCCATTACTTACTGCAAAGCCAACGAACCAAGTACACAAATATTCATTCCGTAAAGTTGAGGAGAATGCTTTATTATGTATATCAAAATAGCTAAGTTAAAAACGTTGTAAATCTTGCCTATTAAAGCGGGAAGCGAAGTTTCCTCTACGGCTCTTTTGTAAAAGTTTTCGCAAAATTTTAATGTTTCATACGTTTTTATTTCCTTCCGACTACTGAGGATTTATGGTCCGCTATTAAAATTCACGGTCTTGTTATTGTTAGCATAATATATAATTCTAGATGCTTAGCGCGATACTCGTCGAATAGTTAACGCTATGAACCAAAATTATTTCATTTTCAACGAAAATTACTATAAACAAACAAGCAGATGTGCAATGGGCAATCCAGTCTTTCTTTTTATGCCAATATATTCAAATTAAAATTGAATCAGTTTCCGAAAGTTTGTTATAGATATGTTGACGACATTTTCGCGAATACAAGTGAAGAACTTGATTCACATGGCTTTTTGAACATGCCTAATAGCCAGTGCGATTCACTGAGATTCACTGTGATAGAAACAGATAATCAGCTTCCTTTCTTTGATATTATATAGAAAGATAGATATTTGTTCTTTCTACAAGTGATGCAGTAACCCAAGCCTAAGCATATATGGTGTAGAACATGTCAAAAACAATTATAAAATTAATGATAGGGCAATAACCATGCATATTATTTAAAAAAGAAATATGGGGTTTCAATGCCAATTTACCAAACACAAACACATTAAAATGCTAACATGTTAAAATTGAGATATAGACACATACATTTAAATATAAAATTGATGAGATGTACACATACACTTTAAAAGTTGTTGTTAGTCATTACATTCGTAATAAAATATGTTGACCAGCAGGTTTCATCACAATTGAATATAGTCATTTGAATATTCATCTACTTCATAATAAGCTTTTCTTATTAAAAATTTTCTTCTGAAGAATGAAGAATCTACGGGTGTAGAAGTGTTACCTCAAAGTATTATGCCATAGCGCATACGCGATTCGACAAAAGCGTAGTAAGCTATAAAGGCCGTTTTTTCATTTACTAATGTCGCTAGTACTTGCAATGCGTAACAATACCTACTCAAACTTTTCATAACACTGTCAATGTGCTTTTTCCAGTCCAACCTGGAATCTATATGTAGATAAATAACATTATCACTGACTTCTAATTTTGCATCAAAGTAGATAATTTTAGAATTTGCGTCTTCTCAATATTCACCATGAGCTCATTAGCTGAGAACTATTTTTATTTTCAACAGCTGTTCGGATGTTTTACTTAATGTTTGGGCAATATCATCAGCGAATTGTACAATTTCATCATCTGTTACTTCAGGTAAGTCATTTGTATAAAGCAAATACAATAAAGGTCCCAAAATGTATCTCTGTGGTACTCCTCTTTTTATAAACGTTTTCCCCGAGTTGACATTAATTTGCTCATCATTTTTATCAGAAATATATTGTGTTATTTCATGAAGGTAGGAAGCCAACAAACGATGCGATATACCCCTATTAGCTCCAGTTTTTGTGAAAGAATATCGTGACCAACACTGTCAAAGGCCTTTGAGAGATCTAGGCACATTGTGAGGGTACATTTTTTATTATTTATGGAGCTTAATATCTCCGATAACGCTATATATGAGGCTCTTATCGTGGTGTGATTTTTCCTAAAACCGTTTCAGATAATACATTATTTAACGCTTTAAAACCTGTCTGTTATAAATAACTCTTCCAAATACCTTACTGACATTTGAAAGTAAAACGACTGGGCGATAATTGGTCAAGTGTTCATCACCTTTTTTAAATATTGGTTTTAGTTTGGCTACTTTCAGAAATTTTGGAAAAATGCCATGTTCTAAAGATGAATTAATAATATACGATAGAGGTTCACAAATTATCTCAGAAATATATTTTAGTAATTTTACTGGAATCTCGTCTTCCCTCACTGATTTTACATTTTTTTATTTCATAATTTCCCTAAATACCTCGGAGTTTGTTGTAGGTTTCAAACGAATTGTTTCATTATTTCGTCTTATACTAACGTCATAAAAGACGGTAATCACTTGAAACTAAATGACATATCAGTCTGAAAATTTTAAAACGTTCTAGTTAAGCATGGTTCTTCACAACTGTCACATGTGATTTTCGATTGTAGCGCTATCGGTTTTATTCTTCAGGGACTTTTCACATTGCCCTCGTATACAGAAAACCAACACAAACTGAAACTATTGATCTGTATCTCATCATCATTAACGTTGATCTCCAAACATGTTCCTAGTCGAGCCTTGAAAGTTTTTAGTAATAAAGTAATTTGATTTCATTGATTCGAAGAACTATTCATTGGTAGCGTGATAAAGGCTGAGTTAGAAATCAATCATAAATTATTTCTTGAGTTCAACCCAATAGTATAATATAATTCAATTCAATGTCTCTTGAATTGTACAAAGCACAATAATAACTCATTTGGTAGGAATTGTGAAGGAGCCATTATGTTTCTTAACTAGATTCGAAATTAATTAAAGTCAATGAATAAACTATTGTGTTGTTACAATAATTGAATGGCAACATAATTAATTGGTTATGCAAATCCAAGGCAATTTGAGTCAAATGCAGTTCCCCATTATAAATACAAACTTGGGGAGCTCGTTTCCTTTTTTTCCACTAGCGAAATGTATACGTGAACTGTTTATGAATGAAGTCAGCTTTTGGCTGCTACTTAATTGATTTTCAACCACTGAACAAACAATAGTTGATATTCATAATTCCTGAAAGTACGATAATTACGCTTGGCTGAATAATATTGTTATATTTCAACTCAAGGAGTTATTATTTGCGTTCTCATTTCAGTCTGTTTTGTGCTTCTACAATTGAAAGTTAGCTATGGAATACAAGAACACGAATTACTAGCGGGCAATCTTTGATGGATTGATCCCCACCACTCCTTTCGGCACGGAGTGGGTGATTTTGGGCGGAGGAACTGATGTGGATCTACTTGGCTATTATCATCCCAAGAATCAGTCATGAGGTTTTCGTATGGGGGTAGAGCATTGATGTTGCTACGGTCCAGAAACTTTTCCTCAGAGGCATTGCATCATCTTCCCCAGAAGGTGCAAAATCAAGCCTCGAAGAAAATGGTAATCAGTAACCTGGGAGTCACTCTGGACACAAAACTACTCTGGCAAAACTAGAGGCTAGCTGCCAAAATGCTATGACAATCTTTAAGCAGTGCAAGAGAGCAATAGGCATGATGTGGTGTTTGGAGCCTAAACAGCTGATGTGGATCTACTCAGCTATTATCCCAATACTCAGTTACGCAGTTCTCGTATGGTGTAAAACCGGTTACAGTCCGCAAACTTATGGACAGGATATAGGAACTCTTCGTCAGAGAAATCACATCCACTAGGAAGAGAGCACCGACTGCAGCATTGACGGTCTTTCTGGGCGTTCCACCATCATCACTGACGATGAAGAATCTCGCAATGATGGCAATCCACAGGTTTAGCTGAAATAGTTCCCTAAGAATATTGAAAGCAGATGGATCTCGTCTTTTTAGAGGGCAACCTGAAAGGTCTGTGGTTCGTTGTCATAATAATTACTGCAGTTAATATTATTATTCAACAAATTACGGAGGAATATATTACAAAGCATGCTCTGAACACTCAATATACCCATTGCTCGTATTATTCCATCTCTCAGTCAGAACTGGGGTATTTCCTGCGGAGCTTAAGAGAAAACCATACCCTTGCATAAATCCAATAACAAAAAATTATTCATAAACTACAGACAAATAACAATACTGAGTGCACCTGGAAAAATTTTTGAGCACATCATTTATGACAAGGTTTATTTTAATGTAAAAAATTTGATTTGCTCAGAACAACATGGTTTTTTCAGAAATCTGTGAGTAAAAACTAATTTATTGGCCCTGGTTGATTTCTTAGACAGATAGTTGATGTAGGGGTACTCGATTGATGTAACATTTATAGATTTTTCGAAGGCATTCGACAGGGTAAATCATGATCTGTGGCTGATCAAATCAGCTCAACTGGGATTTGATAGAATTGCTCTACATTTCTTTTCATCATATTTACAAGGGAGATTACAGACAGTGAACTATCTTGGCGTGGATTCTTTTGCCTTCCAGACAGTTTCGGGTGTACCCCAAGGCTCAAACCTTGGACCCTTCTTCTTTATATCATCCATCAACGATTTGCTCCTAAGGTTTGAATCCAGTAGTCTGACATATGCAGACGATTTAACGGTCTTCAAGTCGGTGTCGACTTTGTCGGAATGCATCCAACTACAGGAGGACCTAAATAGAATCTATAACTGGTCGATAGATAATAAATGACATAATGACACATACCAGAAGTAAGAATAACATCTTTTTCACGTATCATATTGGTAATTCGAACTTGGAGAGAGTTACATCAATGAAGGGTCTAGGTGTGGTTTTTGACACACAGTTGAGATTTGGTGATCACATTCAGTACATTACATCGGAAGCTTATGGATCACTTGGTTTCATTAAGCGTGTAAGGAGGGAGCTCAGAACATATGTGACTTTCAGGCACTGCTTCTAATGTTTGGAATCCTTCCAAATCCATTGCTTCACAGGCGATTGAATTGATTCAGAATTTGGCTATTGAATATATGTACTCCAAAAATAATCGAAGATACCCTCCATTTGGTTCCTATTCAGCAATTAATTAGGATTTCGACCATATCAAGCTATGCTATAGACGAGAAACTGCTAGTATATATTTTCTGTACAAACTGTGTGGTTTCTTAATAGATTCTCCGCAACTACTTTGAGCGCTGAAATTTTATACTTTCAACAGCAGAATACGTCACAGACAGTTACTTTTCTTGACTCTTACGCGTAGCGATTTTCCCACACGAGAAATTAATTACAAGCCGATTATAGTTTCATCCAAATCATTGATAAATAAGAGGAATGTTAGAGGTCGAAGGTTTGAGCTTTGAGGCATACCTGCTTTGGTGATAACTGAATTCGATTTCTGACCAGGATACTACACAAACTGTGAACTATAGTGGGGGTATGAGTAAAAAATCGTTACTAAGTAGGTACTCAACCCAATAGATTTGAGCTTGCCTAGAATAGTAGTGTGATTAAGTTCATCGAAGGCTCTCGAAAAATCTGCTTGTAATACGTTAACTTGTCCTTGATTGTCAAGAACAGCAGCTCGTGTTCCAACAAGTAAGAAAGGTAACCGTAGATCTCCTTTGGGCAAACCCATGTTGGTATAGTGGTATTATACGCAATAAAGTACTTTAAATGCTTTCCGGCAAATGCTGTTGGAACTTCTAGGATCGTCAAACACTTTGAACAAAATCTTAGGTGGAACAACAAACACAGATGTGCAATCTTTTATTATTAAATATAAAATTTATGGTTTATATATATAACTTTATTATTACTCATCACACGTTGAAATACAGGTATAGTGGCGCCATGGTTCTGAACTTCCGTTTGGGAAAACCTAGATCCGGCACTATAAAAATTCCAAGTTTAAATTAACAGCATCGAATTAGTTGAATTACATCAGACACCTCTCGCCCAGCTGCAAGGGCAATAGACAAACTTTCAAAGCATGCAAATAGAAGCGCACCCTGAAGAGTTAGGTGCAAATTACATTTTAGCTTCGCAATTACACGAACAAAGGTTACACAGCGAATTGAATTTACATGAGTTACTCACAACCTTTCAGAATTCAATATTATGTTATTGTTACGGAGCCTTATATAAGCTATTACTGTGATAAATTCAATTCCTTCTAGAACAATTCTCTTATGTCAAATAAAAGATGAATGCATATTACAGACACACGTTCCAGTGAAGGATCTATAGTGCTTTAGTCGAGAAGCGGGTTATAGAGGATATTATATCAAATTAGATAAGGTAATTTGGTATGTCAGGTATATTGCGTCCTTGAAGAACTATTGTATCCCCCTCGCGGTACTGAATTACAGTAAACCGGTGAATTTCCGCTTTTAGGAAAGCTGAAGATTTTCCCGACTCCAACTGCAAAATTTCGTCAATGTTTGTCTATGTCCCGAGAGGACATGCTCGGATCAAAATTTTTGGGCAGTATTTGGAGTACTTAGAAGCTGAACATACCGAAAATCTCCGAGGGTGCAAAGGGGCACATAGAATATCACTTTTTCGAGTTTCTACCTTGTACTAAACAACAGTTCATTATAGAAGAAGAATATCTCACTCAAAATTGAGAGATAGACTCTATTCGGTCTTCCAGTTCCGTATAGTTTTGAGGTATACCCCAGGGAAAATCACAAATTTTTGAAAAACTTAATTTGCTTCATGCTTTTTGACAAACTGTACCTTCGTTGTAAAGCAATACCTTCTCAGTCAAAGTTGTAGAGCATTGAATTTCCATTAAAACTAGAGATTATTTGTTATTTCATCTCCAGGCGATCAACAATTAGAGCATTTGGAACTTTTTGAGCAACTTTCAAGATTCTAATAGAAGGCAGTAAATTGCACTTTCTCTTCAGTTGAGGGTTACATCTTTGTATGTGAGCTCTGTATAACAACACTGTATACTATTGTCGATAAATTAGACAAAGCTAAATATCTGTGTTCAACTGTTCAACTAACATCTATATGAGCTTATATGCGAAAGATTTTCAAATCAGCAATGTCCTTCAAAATACTTGATTGCAAATCATCATTGATATCATTGATGAAAATATTAAATAATAATGCTCCCAATACTAATCCTTGAGGAACTCCAGGTGATGCATGTAGAGGTGGTGACTTATGACCACAATATACTACAGACTGAATTCACTTTGTGTTGGATAATGTAGCCGAAGAGATAAAGCCCCTACTCACATCCTCTGAAAATATGTGAAATGGGGTGAAAGGGAATACAGATGAAGAAGATGAGGAGTATCAATCACCTCTTCTGCCAATTGGCGGAGCCTTCTGTCCCAAGGGAGCCAAAACAACTTCATTTTGATCACGATACTTGAAATTATTTGCCTTCAGGCGATTCGATTATTATACCTATTTCGATTATTATAAATGCAAATGCAATAAGCGTTTGTTGTTCATATAATTAAATATTTTTCAAACTTCACGGTATGAATACCTAATTTACGAGGGCAAGAGTACTAGAACAGTACACTTGTCTATGCTCTCTATGGACACTGGTATGATATGAATAACAAGTGCTGGAGGAGAAGGAGGAGTCTATTAGTGTTAATGGCCTCTTTACCGGACACGTTACGGTTTCCACCTATCGTTTTCGTGTGGCTGTTTCTATCAATTAGGTCGCCAGTAAAAACACATTCCTACAAACACTAAAAAACTTGTACAAGCAGCCCCCACAAAATTTGGTGTACCGTTCTTATTTTATCTTGTCGAAATGACTAACACTTATTACATAGTAGCATTTCATTTTAATGTGCTAGATATCTCCCAGATGAAGAGTTATCCTCAAATTTTCAACTCATATAATATATGTTTGTATAATCTACGATCATAACATACGAAACATCCAGCCAATCTTCTAATCTGTATAATTCATTGTTAGTTACGAACGTTGTAGGGCTGCTCATCAAATTTTGAATAAACAATGGCACAAAGACGTCTATCAAACAACCTTTACTCAATGTCTTGTAAGTCTCGTGTTTCCATACTCCCCAAGCAGTTTTCAACTCAGAAATTCTGAATTGCATTTCCACTTCTAATCCATCTTCCCCAAGAAAACATTTCCCTTTTTTAATACTATGCAAGTTGACACAACCTTTCCATTCTGAATTGAATGTCTTCTGAATTCGTTCATAATTCAGACAGCCGCACCATTGCGGACTTCTTTAATATTATAATACGTATCTTTAGAAGCTGCTTTGTCACGGTTAAATATATCATGGTTAACTTGGGAACACAATTTATTCCTGCTAAGCTAACGGGAAACTTTGTACCCACATTCATTCACAATTCATCGAAGGGCTTGAATATACAAGTTGTTACTTCCGCGAAAATATTCGTTTCTGAGATGATGTCTGTCTGTGCGTAGCTATATGTAGTTTGTTCCTATTGGCTTTAAATGGGTGAAAGTAGAAATTATATTGTTTTCAAGGCGCAATAGTTCCTATGCAAGTGGTAGTTTTGCCACCCATCGAAAGTCTTCCAATGGGAACTATACTGTTTTATTGAACCATGAAAGCAGAGCTTTCCTGGTTATAAATGTATTGTAATGTTAAAAGAATGTTATTGATATAATATAGTATGTATTAGATTTGAGAATAAGTAACTGTCAAGAAAACCATAAATATGGGAATAATCATATTAATAATAACCCAATCATAGGTTATATTATACCAAAGTGTGGGGAAAAATGTAGGCAATATTAATTTAAAAAGAAGGAATCACTATCAATTAAAATAAATTGAAAATCTCCAATAATTCAAAAATTATAGAATACTAAATTCTGATTGGTCGAGACGAATTTCTAGTGTCAGTCTGGTAACAATGAGTACTTGTGTCAGTTTAACAACAATTAACTTGGCATTCTTGATATGAAAAGTAAACAGCTCATTGGTTAATTTTGAAAATGCTTGGCGTCGGTTTTGGAGGCCTATAAAAGGGTCTGAAAGTAAAGCCAAGTTCAGTTTGCATTAATATCCAAGTAGAGACTGTTCTTCTCTGGCAACTCACCAAAATTTTCTAACCTAAGTTTATAAAAATAAACATCATTGAACGCAAGTGTTCCAAACTTCAATAAATCCCAAGTAACCGAAGTTAGTAAAAATTTATTAAAAGTCAACGAGTGTTCCAAGTATCTAAATCAAGTAAAAGGTTGTAATAACCCCCAATTTATAAGAAGTATCCAACGATTGCCATTCTTCAATATAATTTCAATAAAGCATCGAAAAGTTTTATGTCTTATCTAAAAGAATAAAACAAAGTATTATCAACAGTTCCTGATTCTCAAGAAGAAGTAACCAAAATTAGTTACCTGTGATTATCGTGAAATAGCATAGTATTGTGTAAAAAGTGAATCAACGAAATTAAAAAGAAGTAAATTGAACATTGCCAACATTGTTAAACACACTTTTGGATATTATCTAAACGTAAGTTTGTTTATAATTTCTACATCATGTTATCCGTATTATCTGTAAAGTAAAAGGAAGATTGTTGATTACAACAGTATAAACAAATATTAGTAGTAAAAGTGATTTTAAGGTTATGTCATAGATTTTGTAAACATAAAATTGAATTACCCGAGATAATAAGAGTCATAGAAATTAAATATTGTGAAATCAAAGAGCATTGTGTTTAATTCCATATAAAATTATTCTATAGATAAACTTCAGATAAACTTCAAAACTTCATAAACATTAATTCAAAGTTCAAATATAATCAAATTAAAAAGATAAAAAGCTAGCCGGTAGAATCAAAATATAATTATTAATAACAAATAAAACAAAATAAACTCATAAGAATTCAATTAATAATTGTCACCACAGTATATTACACGCATTTAACCAGTAGATGTTTCCGAAAATAGTATATTAGGTTTTTGATGACATCACATAACGCTGCAAACTTCACAAGACAACTCACGTACTCTGTGGTATGAAAATAAGGTTGATTCAACTCCAATGATTTCGACAGTTCACCTGAGCAAAATATGAATAATACGGATATAAACCGTATTATTAATAGTAGCAGTAAGTTGAATTTCATTCAACAATATGTGAATTATTAATTCTGAATTCTATTGTTGCAACATATACCTCGTAGTGAAGATTGCATTGTTTCATGATTAATTCCTCCTTTTTGTTTTCGTACAAGATCTATTCCATGTATGGTGTAAATGGTCAAATAATGTGAAATTAACCTGGAACCTCCACCAAACTGTGTTACCGCATATATTTTGTGAATTTATTAATGTATATTTCATACTGATAATGGAGTTCCATTCGAGGACTAGTTGACGGTTCAATAATTTCTCAACTCTCTCATGAACACGATTCCAAAATTTTTGAATGTTTGAATACGAGCATATTGGAAATAATATGATAATATGGTCCGATATGTGAATTAGAACTGGCGCCTCCACCATATGTTTCATTTATATCGCATATATCAAAGAATTTATGATACGGATAAAGCAACCCCATTGGCGAACTCGATGACCATTCAGTATTTCTTGAATTCTCACATTGGAAATAATAGGGTCATGTATACATATTCTGGCTCCTTCAACAAATTGAATTATTTGGTTGCCTAAACGCATCTTTCGATGAATGTAACAACATGTACAGTTTAGCTCATGAGTCGCTTATACAAAATTCATAGGTACATTGCGATGATAGACGAAAAATTGCAGACGGTATTGTAAATTTCACAAAAAAAACATATAAATTTTGAATTTTTGATGTGATTATTGAGGAAATACAATGTCATAAGCGAGGATTCAATAATTATTTATTTCCTTATTTATTAATTTATTTTTTATTAGTCCCAAAATTAAAAAAAAAATTATTACAAAAATATACGTATATAGTTATTATTTTTTTTGACTCACGCTAGAATTTTTTAGAAAGGAGCTGAGAGGTCGGCATCTCAAGGTCAGATAGAGTAAGGGTTCTTTTTTCAAATGAATTTTGGCTTTCGCAAAAAGGGCTAAAAATGAACCCACTACGTTCAGAAACATACAAATAGAGATATCTCAAGTTCTACTCATCAAATATAGGGTTCCAAGGGCTCAAAATACGCACAAAAGAATCCCTAATTGGAATACAAAATTTGAAGCTTATACGAGTTTTCTTACATGAAAATTTTTGATTTCGGAACCAGAATTTTTAAAAAGCCTAGTTTCTCTTGATCTGAAGCAAAGTAGTTGGATTTTGGATACCTCATAAAGGGCATCACACTTTTCAATTTGCACTTAAGTTTAGGTCAAAAGACTCATTTTTTGCGCCGCAATCGTAAAAATACGATTTTTCCAAGAGGGCGGATTTTGGAGCAAGAAATAGAGATCGAGAAAAAAGTAAAAATTAGGTCGAAAGAAAATATGAAATGCTAACTTTCAACAGAAAATAAAGTTCCTAGAGCCAAACCTACAAACCTATAATAGGAAATCGAATTTAAATTTTACCAAAAAAAAACTGAAAATGGGCCTTTGATCGGGCCCCTCTTATAGACCTCTAATCAGCGCCATGCCTTTTGACTTTCTCTACAACTTTCCTCCTTGCAGTTTATGCGAGTTTTCAAATTGTTAACTCACATATCCGTGATCAGCACCCCCAAAAAAAAACATGAAACACATAAAAAAAAAATATTTGTAACTCACTTGCACAGCGACTGGACTATAGATGCAATTTTACATCTATATAAACGTGGATATGACATGAGGGAATGGACACATGAAAATTAAACAATGGAAACTCTTGTTGTCATGACTACGTAAACTAACATCTCTTTATGAGTCCACATAGAAACTTTGAACATTCACAAGATGGAACTAAATATAATATATGTTTTCATTCGCATCTCGTGAGCTCAAACTCAGAACATGTCCTGTTAAGAGTTTCTATCTATCCAACTTCCATGTGAATAGCAGGATTTGAATGTAGCAGAAGGAATTTATCCCGCCTTTAACTAAATTGAAATTCAAGAAACGTGCTCAAGATAAAACCTTCGATTTGCAGGGCTACATCGTATGTCAAAGAGTCTGATACACAACAAGCTAGATAATTAGGTAGGAGTAGATGAATGGCTAGAAGTATTTTCTTCGTTTGATACTTATAATAAAACACTTCTCACTTCGTTTTTTACTTCCTCTTACTATACGTAGTATATAGTGTAAGGGAAGTCTTGTAATCGGTGGGGAAAAATTTCGGGATTAAAGCAAATATGTCCATGTGCGTTACCCAATGTCAATCTTCAAATTGGTAGTATGAATTTTAAATATCTTAGATCCTTTTAAAGTGGAAATATACTATCTTGGAATCTAGTAGTTTATTGTTAACAATTACATATTAAATAACAACACTATATACAATCATAACTGACTCTAATCACTGATTAAGTCTTTATTTTTCCATACTCTGACTACAGGAAAGGAAAAAGTATGATGTTTGGAGAACATCGTGTTGATGGTTGATGGTTTGGAGATTATAGGCATAATTGAAGATTGAAGACATCACTAGACCAAGAGGTCTACAACTTTTCCGTTCGATAGAAAAATAAGTCTGATAGCAGAAAGTTTTGCAGGGCTCGAGCTTGACAATGAACATGTGACTAGCTTGAACTCGTCTAGTTCGTCTATCTGGAATCTCTCATGGTGGGATAACAGACCATGGAACTATCTATAGAAAAGGTAGAATTGACCACCTTTCTACGATCTTTCATCTTATTATTCAAGATAAGGCCTTGTCCTCATGCGGAAGTTGACCCACACTGACATTGACACTCATGCACCCTCGACCAAAACCTTGTCCAGTCATAATTTTTCTGCTTTAGGTATAATAGTGTGCTATAAGTTTCAATAAACATTATTACGACATAAAAAATATAATATTGTGAGTTTAAATAATTTAGGATGAATCTCTAATCGGGATATCACGCTACAAATGAGTCTTAAGTGAACTCAGATCATGAATAATAACCCTGTCATGAAAATAATTACTAGGTGGACAAATAAAAGGTTGATTACTGGCGGAGTTCACATCAATTATTTGAAAGGTCAATCAATAATGGTTGCCAAGTATTCTACTATAAGCAAATAGACTACAGAGAAGGGGAAAAGAAGAAACATTCATTTCTGTCGTTCCCTCGTACATTACCATAAAGTTACTGCTCATATCAGTTTTTTTAGTAGGATGTATCATGTAGAATTTCATATTTCTGGTAATGTTCATGATCGAGGCATTTTATATGGTTTCCAATCAATTGAGAATACACTATTCAACAAAATTGTATATGCGTTCGACGACTGCCGTACTCTCTCTACTCGCGCTAGACTGGCTACTACCCTTACGCCATAGACGAACAGATTCAAACTGAACTGAATATACAATTAATTCTCAACAGTTCCAATGCATTATATTACGTGATTATTCGCTCCTCTGCAACCTGCAAATATACTTGTGTAACGGCTCTGGGTCCGCGATTTGAAGTTCGTTTCGTCCATGAATATGATAGGTCTATTTTGTACCTGAATACATGAACCCATTCAGATGCTGTCGAACGCATTCCTTAGAAACATAGACTGCAAATATTTCTCGTATTTTTTGACTCAGTTCTTACAGAGTTATTTTAACATTTTCTTCGACTGAACGTTCCTCAAATTGACAGTGTTTTCAATTGTACGTTTGCACCCTCTTACCCAAAACACTATGAATAATCTTTGAATCAATTAAAAACTACATAGTGCCACGCTATTTCCCAAGAAACTGATTCAAGTTAAAAAATATAACTGAAGGTTTTTCGCATTTTGGTTAATATTTAAAATGCGTCCTTTCCGTTAAAAACCAAACTACAATTAGGGAAGGATCCCCGAATTATTTAACCAATCATTTTACTCATAGTGATACTGCTTCTAATTTTGTACCTATGATATTACTAGTAAATTTGAAGAATGGTTCAACCAATAAGCAGTGAGACAGTTTATTATGAATAACTTATGGAAGAAAGCCGTTTCAAACTTCCATATTAAGATCAGATCGAGTTTCGAAAAAATCCTGCTACCATAGCATCTCCAGATGGTTAACATTAACATATATCATAGCATAGCATTCGTTTTAGACGTGACAACGTCTTATAATTCGTTGGAGCCGGCTGCACGCACGAAAAAACATGACTCATGCGGCGTTACCTCGCGTTCTATTTAAGGCTTGAAGTGCAAGCGAGCTCTCCTACTTGAGTGAGCGATGCGTCCGCGTGGACAGCTGCTATACAATAATACATTTACATGTTTTCGTCAAGTATGAAGTGCAGTGAAAAGTGAATGTGGTGTCAATTGTTTATAGCAACGATAATTGCGGCGATAAAGGTAATGATTCTTTCGATATTAAATATATGTTCAGTGATATATTGTCGAATATTCGTGCTTTCATCAGTAAAATAAATAGCATCGGTCCGCTAGTGCAGCGATTGTAGGTTATGCTATAACTGACAAAACTATAACAATAAGTTAACAGAACTGTTTCACGATGAATAAAAAATCAATTGCTTTACTATTCGATCGAAATAATTATCGAGCGTATCTATGATTTCAAAAAATTAAAACATAAATGTTAAACCTTCCACATATCATAATAACGTGTCTGAAATGACAGGTTGGACCAGCCAGCCGTCAAAGGGAACAATTTTCTCCTATATCAAACACATTGAGGCGGGCTTTTTGAAAGCTAAATCGACATAATTGTATTTATGCGTACAAATAAATGTAACTTGATCAATTCAATTGTGATTTCCATTTACCTCTTTCTCTATATCCATACAAAATATCTATCAAACAAATAAATTAAAATTTCCTTTTGAAAAATGAAGCCATTCCATCAGTATTTTCTAATGACGTAGTCACGTTCAACTATCGTCAGTAAACCGACTTTACAGACAACCGACTTTTTTTCAACCTATATTGCCTATTGATCTTGACAGTTTTATAATTTCTTTTAGAATAAGAAACTTTTGTGAAATTATTGAAACCGCCTTGATCATACCACCCTCCTTGAAGCGGATGTTGACTAATTTGTTTCTATTTTAGAAATTATTTTACTTTCTCTGCTAACATCTGTTATTGATACTAAACAGAAGACATTTGACAACTCCCAGATGTTCTTGTTATTTTACTTTTAGATATTTTGATTTGACATGAATTTGACATTTTCTAAACACGATTTTGTTGTTAATATTGGAAATATCTTGTACTAAACCCCCATGTAATATCATTTTGATTCTGATCAGTTCCAATTTGGAGTTAAAAAAGTATAGAAACACGTTCAAAAACTTGAGTCTTACAGTTTCTCGTAACGTTAAATTCGTTCCATAGCTCACATAAATATTTTATTATCCGAGATAAATGACCAAGAACGAATTTTATAATTGAATGACGAAACTTTAAAGAACGAATAAAACTTATCAGAAACGCGAATGTGTATCGCCATCATTTCTCTACGCTTCTCCTTAATGGATTTCCACGTTATCGATGTCGTGAAATATAGAGCAACCCTTTAATTTTTACACGTCATAAATTGCTGATTGAAAAACTTCGAAACGGAGGAGGCGTCGTCGTTTTTCAAATATGTGAACAATATTGCTTGATTGCAAAATGGCGAGCACTGGGGAAGACGGAACACGCTTTCGAAACTAATTCATCAATGTTTTCGGCATAAAATATCGAGGGGTCTGTTGAGGGTTTAGTTTCGGGATATGATTGATTCTTACGAATACCATTTGGCCGGTCTGTGTAATAAAATCGATCAGTTGTGTGTGTCAGAACTTGCTGACGAACAAAATTCGAGGTCCATTCGATGGCTCGTCATTTTTTATTATACGTAATTCACGAATAATATCATTTATTCTTGGATTTTTCAGTTTCAGCGTTTGCTACGCAGAAAATAAATTCCAATCGGATGGTAGAATCAACAATTGTTTCAACACACAATGGTATATGAGTTACTAACTAACAGAATGCTCTACATACTATGATATACACAATATACTCTCCAAAAAACGACAACTACTGATTCAAATCCTCAGGGCAGAATCAGTAATTTGTAGCTATACCAGTTTCAATCAATATTTATCCCATTAATTGGAAGGAACATATACAGTATTGAGGAATTTAATTGGATAGTTCTTCCTCTGCAATATGTTTGTGATCAATTCAACATTCTTAGGGTATCTCTCAAACGAATAACTCTATAACTGAGAAATGGGGCTTATCCTGATGCTTTGCTTACTCAGAGAGAGTATCTTGCTTGCCCTCAAACCTACCTCATTTCCAAGCAGCGCTTCAGCAGTTTGACAGCTATCAAAGTTTCTCCATGCTTAGCCATGTATATCGCTCAGATGATTCCTCCAGATCTGCATATTCTCGTTGTATGAGATTACGGCGAGGTGATCTCCAGGATCGTCCAATCTGGTCCTTTCTCTGGCCAGTTTGCTCGCTCTCTCATCACCTTCCCAACCTGATGAACCCAGGATCAAGGTCAGGTTGAGCCTGTTTCCACCGACTACCCTGTTAAGGTTCCCTTTGGTATCCCTGACAAGCCTCGAGGGTACGGTGGACTTTTCAGTGCGTTGAGCGTCGCTTGATTGCCCAAACTAATCCAGATGGTCTCATTTATCTCACCATGGCCGAGTAGCTTCTCTACACATCTGTAAATGGCAAGCATCTTGTCTTGGAAGACTGTGTTGAGATCTTCTATTCGCACGGAGTACCCATCAATATATCTGGAATCGCAAGAGTCTGCTCCGACTCTCGTGTTTCTTCTGGACCCAACCGTATACCAAACTTTGCATTGCTATGGCATGAGGCAATTTTCCCATTCTTGTCTAGAAGGGATGATGACCTTTAAATGCTGCTCCGCGGAGCACAGGGCTTTGGTTATAGTCGCAGTCTTGAAGGCTCCCCTCTAAATAGAAGTATAATAAAGATTCTTGACCCAGTATGAATTATACAGGGCGAGTCAGTTTTTTGTAGCCAAACTGCAACAGGAGATAGAAGAAGTGTTTTTAAGAAGAAAAGTTTGATAAACATATGTCGTAGAAGGCTTCGTTTTCGAGATACAGGGTGTTGAGATTGAAAAAAAAAATTCGTTTTTTACGAATATCTCCGAAACCGTTCATCGTACAGAAAACACCTTTTGTAAGCATTTTCCTACTCATAGTAAGCAGAACATAGCAGTGTGATAAAAATTTTCCTTTTACTCATAATTGGTGAAGATTTTGAAGGGGTAGTGGGTGTTTTTCTCCCCAACTTCTACGCCACTGGAAAAAAAAATGGTTTTGAGACCACCATTAGAACCGTCAATGTTTTTTACACAAAAAAGGTTTCCCTGGTCATAAGCTCTAAAGTTGACCGTTTTCGAGAAAAATCAACTTTTATGTTGAAAAACATGGTCAATCCTTTGATTTTGTTACTTGTTCTACTTGTTTGAATAAATTTCGTCTAATTAGTGAGAATTGACCATGTTTTTCAACATAAAAGTTGATTTTCTCGAAAACGGTCAATTTTAGAGCTTATAATCAGAATTACCTTTTTTGTGTAGAAAACATTGACAATTCTAATGGTTGTCTCAAAACCATTTTTTTTTCAGTGGCGTAGAAGTCGGGGGGAAAAACACCCACTACCCCTTCAAAATCTTCACCAATTATGAGTAAAAGAAAAATTTTTATCACACAGAACATAGCTTACTATGAGTAAAAATGCTTACAAAAGCTGTTTTCTGTACAATGAACGGTTCCGGAGATATTCGCAAAAAACTAATTTTTTTTTTCAATTTCAACACCCTGTATCTCGAAAACGAAGCCTTCTACGACATATGCTTATGGAACTTTTCTTCTTAAAAACACTTGTTCTATCTCCTGTTGCAGTTTGGCTACAAAAAAATGACTCACCATGTATATAAAAATTCTCGGGAAATAGGTCACATTAATTAACACTCTGTTTTATATTTTCGTCTTTACGTACGTTTCGGTCTCACGACCATCATCAGGAGACTTATTATGTCAAAAAGGGGGAAATCAACTTTTCATATAATATATAATGCAGATGGTTCAAAGTACAACCAATTCTGAAAAGAACATGGATGGTTCCAGTTCGGAAATGAATAGAATGATAGTCACAAATGATTCCATTCAACAACAAATTAAATTAAACGAATTCCCATTTCGAAAATTTCATAAAATTTCAGTTATACGTTGACTGTGGATCATTTATCATTTATTGTCGCAAACATTCCAGCTGCCTTTGCGGATGATGTAACTAATTGGCGATGAAACTTGCTGCCTGTCGACCAACATACGGTCGAATAGTTGATGTATGCGAATATATATATGCGTATGTGCTCAAGTTGCGACAGCATACTGATAGGTCTCAGAAGGTCTTGATGCTCGTGTTAATCCTCATCCCCTGAGAATAAACCAAATTCGTGCATTGTTTGAAGAGATAATGAGAGGTTGTTTTCGGAATTTGTTCACGTTACCATGTGTTAAGTTATTTATTTATCCGTTGTTCATCGTCCGTTCAACGTTTCCAGTTTATTTTCTTTCTTTCCTCTTTTGAAGCAACCTATTTATATATTCGATGATGCTTCTGACGGCTTTGCCATTCACAACATTGTTATGGTAGTAAATCATAGCATAACAGTTTTTATTACAGAGAAAAATAACAATTCAATCTAATTTTTATAATTAACAAGTTTTGATTGACAACTGTATTTCTTTATTCAAAGCAATTTGCTACAAAAGCTGCCAAGATGTTATAATTTGATGCCCCCATCAAGTTGAGTAACATTTGAGCGCTCTTCTTCTTATCTTCATCCAGCTCCTCCATTTTGATATAATTTCCGAACCGCTGTCTATAGTATCTGGAGTTCTCTTTCTTAGGATCGAAATTCCCAAAAGGCGGTACATTCGTTATGTTGATCACTGGTAGTAGTAGTATTTGATCAGCAGTATCAATGAATTTATCTATGTTTCTATCAAATCAATAAATGGACTGAAGAAATCAAGCATTATTTCTCATTTTCCTCTCATTACATGCAAACGTTTCAAAATCTTCTAACCTCCCAGAATATGCTTGGAGATTATGCAAAGCATTTGTTCTAAAAATTCCTTTCACTTTTGATTCTATCAAGAATCCTAATAGTTGCCAGCTTCATGATTCCAAAACGGCTTAATGTGGATGTGGACAAATGAAAGTATCAGAAAATTTGAAATGATTAGGAGTACGCAAGGAACATTTGTTTTTGTTCAAGTACCGGATGGCATAAGAATGAATTACTACCTGTCTTTACAGTTGTTTCATGTAGCAAAATTATTACTATTTAACTCCTCAAAAACTTATAAGCTAGTGCACTAATCGTATGTAGAAGTGAGAATAAATCGTAGTAATTGCAGAATATCTATACCTTTCCTGGCAAGTCGTCTGCAGCCTACATAAGCATTATATTAGGAAGTCAGTTCGCGACGCACTTTATTCAGTCATTACACTTTCATACACGCTCATTCAGGGGTAAACACTCTCCAATCACACGAGGAAACCTGAGAAACAAGTGCAATATACAAGTTTCCACAAGAATCAGGTAAAACCCTGTTAAATTGTAATATTTATCTTATCACCTATCACTCTCAATACCGGCCATGCGCCATGGCGGCTGAACGGTACTACTCCAAGCTGTTTGTTGACGTCACACTTGCGTTCCCAGTCAGCGCCTAGAGGGGATTCGGTGAATACATAAGTCAACATCGAATTTGTGCATCTTTCTAGTTTGAAAATGATAGTCTGACATTGATGAAACCCTTGACGTTTTGTAAAAAAGCCAATGTTATGTTGCAGCTCAACCTGAATCACCTTATTCGTTATAAAGCGAATGTTATTTCTTATTTGCATGAAATAATATTGAGTAGCTGGTTTTCTTATAAGCCGTATATTCGAATGAATATTTTCTGCCGTCTTTCATTTTGGGTTTTCGACCACAATCAAAATTTAATATCCCGCACATAGCATTACAACCTCCCAAGGGAGAACACAGATAATTGGAATTCCTGAATCTTTAGATCTGAACAATGGCAATATTAAGACACACATCTCTTTCGAAATTGCAATATTATCCAGCGAGAATGGTAAATGCGGTATCGATAAGCTAAAAAAATATTTGAAATATTAAAAAATACCGTAAACATCTACGGATATAGTAAATACGAGAACGAAAAAATATTAAAGCTTTTTCAGGGTCTAAGATATTTGAAGTTATTCGATGCTAGCCCACGGTATAATATTTTAAATACGTGGCTGGTTACTCGAAAATCAAATGAATCTGGAATTTGGAATTTGAAACGATTGATTCATATATTTGTTGAATCTACCAGTGAATCAGTTCAATTAATATATATATATTTATTAAAGCCTGAATGATACCAAATATTTTCAGCTCATAATCATGGATTTCATTATGGAAATTAAAAGTTTATGTTCGAAAATATCGTTAACATGAATTGCTGGATACTATTTGTTCATTTTCAGCAAATAAATGTTAATTCACATAATATTATGTCAATACACTTTTGCAAATGAATTTATAATTAGTTAACGATTCTCGGTAAATAGGTCATACTAACACATATACTTATTATTTTCGTCTTCACGTACGTTTCGGTCTCTCACTATCATCAAAAGACGTATCAATGTCTAAGACGGAATTTCTTATAACCAATTCTAGCAAGCAAAAACCATCTTAATCGCATTAATTTCAATTGAAAATGCCCACGTCGCCGTAACGAATAAAAACACACGAGTAATCGAAGATGTAACACATTGATGCTTTAAGTATATGAATATGTCTCAAGAAGCCACTGCATTGCAATCCACTTCCAATATTCGAAGTCATTTCATGTAAGAATTGAATAAGACTGGAAGCAAATAATAATACGCTCAAGTATCTACTTTCGAACCAGATGTTGAAAATTTATGAGGTAATAGGGAAATGTTATGAGATATACTCTTAACATTATAAGAACGCATGTAGGGATTTGCAACTCAGTATATATTTTACTTAATGACTGAACATCTGTTCTATGATTTAAAGACGTAGAGTCACGTTCAATGTGAATAATTTCCAGGATAGATCTATATACATAACAACTTCTCTTAACTCTTATACACTTGTGTCACTAGATTATTCCAAGACTTTTGGTACAATATCTGATGAACTATCATTTTCTATTTTGCACTTCATTAGCTTTTGTGATAATGTCATCAAACTAATTAAATTCATTCAAGCAATAGGCGCCAGTTCGTCGAAACAAACAAGGGAATCTGATCAGGGTAATATATTATGTGGTTTGCCTCAAGGCTACGTTTAGTTTTTCTTCTTGGTTAAAGTATTGTCAGGTCATTGACATTAGTGACCGATCCAAATAAATACCTAGAAATCATTTTAGACCAGAAGCCGCAAATAGAACAACAGTGCCTCAAAGTCACTGCAGCTACTGGTTCTGCAGAAGAGCCATTGGTCACATTGGCCCAAGTAACATAATGTGGATCTTCGAAGCCATACTGAAACACAAGTTGGCATATGCCCCGGTGATGGGAAAGAACAGAGCTCTGATTAACCAAATGAAGCCTGGAGCATGAAGACAAAAAACTAGCCTGGAGCTGATAACCTAATTTGACCGGGCGGTGATAGCTTTTATATAGAAGAAATAGACTCAACCTTTGCTAACCATTCTTTACAAGCAGGTCATACTTTTCCTAATTTAGATAGTCTAAGCATCTCACATAATCAAACCAAAGGTTTCGAATTAAATACTTTAGAATCTATAGAGATTCAAAAACTATAACAATATCCTAAATGATCTGTTAGACCTACACCGAAGACATCTTTCCCTTTTTATTTCAAAGCACTCCTAGATTGATATTGAAAATAATTATTACTAATCATCCTAATGCACAAATTTTTCTTTAATCTACCCTGTGTTTTCCCGGGATCTACTTGTTTTGGAATTTCCGATGATCCCTTACACTGAATTATATTCTCATTATCCCTATCGTATTTAGTTCTTGTTTATTGCTTACTTCACAAATTTTTAACTGTTGATAATAGAACTTTGTTGTTGAAACTATAGTAACGTTTTTATGTTATTATTGAAAGTAGTATAAAAACAAAGTAATTGTTCTTTCATTAAATCATAATGAAAAATTACCATGGAGTAATGACTTCTACTATCGATTTTTTTAACAACCTTCACCTTAGTTGCTGATTCACTATTATTATGAAATAATCAAATCTGGTTGTTACGTTTGGTGATGTAATAAAGTGTTCTATTGAAAAAAATGAGTCCATAGTCAGACAAATTGGAAATTATAATATATATAATAATATTGAGGTATTTCAGAAGTGCCTTGATTATGCATTGGATTCATGATATTACGGCTTACAAAGAACAACTTTGAATTTGCGAAACAAATGTTGGGAGTGGTTTTCAACATCTCCGTCAGATTTAATTTGAAAAATGATCGTTAAGTGTTTCCAACTTGAGTAAAAAATCAATCTTTCTACAACGTAATTAATATTTTTCTTATATTCTTTTTCGAATGGTTGAGTATGGCCTTGCGAATTGAAAACAAATGGCGACCACTTTGAAGTTGTTAAAAAAAGTGGATTGTAACTTGCAATATATTTCATCTTTTCACGACACAAACTATAAATCCGGTGGTACGCGTACACATCCTTGAGTCTCACCAATTGAAATTTCGTAGGGATCGAATACAAGTGCGTCATACAAACGATCAAGCTTTAATCAACGAAATCTCACCTTTTTAAAGGTAAATCCACTGATGATGATTTCAAAGTCGAAACTACTACAGACACGTTCACTGTTTCAACAGTCCCAAATACAGAAACTACTCATGAACACTTACTTATTGGTTACAATTAATTAAACACTTATAACTAAGTCATCAAACACTTATCGTTATAACTAAATTACCAAGAGTTCCTATCGTGCACAACTTTTTTTATAAGGTTTCACGTGAATTCACCGTGCCGTAAAGCTCAGCAACGCGTTCGCCGAGCTGTAGATCCACACTCGGGCGTGAAAAGATAGAAACCGGTTGATAGAGGTGGGAGTAACGTAGGTGGGGGTAGCGACGAGGAGGAAATGAGGGGCAAAATCGATTTAGAGCAGTCGATGTAAGAGCTTCCGGAACTGGTTGTAAAATTGAAAACTACTGTTTATAATTTGACGTTATTATTTGAACGGATAACGAATTCGGCAAACTATTTCTGCCTCGGAATTTCTCATTTGCTTAGGAAGTAAAAGCTTGGATTGCGTCGGAATTGGCTTCGCATAATACGGAACCGTTCACGATTTATTGGAAGACGTTGTAAAATCTGATTTTCCTCATATTTTCGGAAAAATAACACGGATAACATGGATGTTTGTGACTCGTCAGATCCTGGATACTGTTATTCTGTCGTAACGAAAAGGAGGAATGCCACCCTCAACGGAACAATTGAAAGAATAGCCATCAAGGTTGTTATTCTATGGGAGATTTATTTTTTAAGAATCAACCACCACATACATGTGCTTTCAATAAAACTATTTATAAATTTAAAAAAAAAATCTATTGAAACGAGAAATGCAATTCGAAGAAGTATTTTTATTGATAAATGAACGCCTCCCATTCCAAAACATTTCTGTCGACGTTTTGTTCTCATTCTTATGTAGATCATGTTCAACATTCTGGATTCGATGAACCTCTAATGAAAAGATTCCAACCGAGTCAAATGTGGTGGAGTTTTGATAAGAACTGGAGGTAAATACACTTGTTGAAGAACAATGTGTTCTTTTGGAATTAACTATTAACCGACAGGAGATAAGCATAAGCAACATGTTGGTGGATAGTTATACAGGATGTTCCAAATTGAAGAAAGAAAAAAAGCTTCGTAATTGTTTTGAATTCAGAATTAATCTTTGATCGCCCTGTATACAATAAAATAATTCGAAACTTTGTCTGAAGAATAGTTAGTCTGTAGGGCTTGTAAGTTTGGATCGAGTCTTCGATTCCAGCATCAAATCTGATACAAGGCTTTGGAAATTATTTGAATTCAGAATTAATCTTTGATCATCCTGTATACAATAAAATTTGAAACTTTGTTTAAAGAATAGTTAGTCTGTAGGATTTGTAAGTTTAGAGTCTTTGATTTCAGCATCAAATCTGACACAAGGCTTTGGAAACGGTTTGAATTCAGAATTAATCTTCGATCAGCCTGTATACAATAAAAATTCGAAACTTTGTCTTAAGAATAGTTAGTCTGTAGAGTTTGTAAGTTTGGAGTCTTTGATTTCAGCATCAAATCTGACACAAGGCTTTGGAAACATTTTGCATTCAGAATTAATCTTTGATCAGCTTGTATACAATAACAATTCGAAACTTTGTCTAAAGAATAGTAAGTCTGTAGGATTTGTAAGTTTGGTGTCTTTGATTTCAGCATCAAATCTGACACAAGGCTTTGGAAACGGTTTGAATTCAGAATTAATCTTCGATCAGCCTGTATACAATAAAAATTCGAAACTTTGTCTTAAGAATAGTTAGTCTGTAGGGTTTGTAAGTTTGGAGTCTTTTATTTCAGCATCAAATCTGACACAAGGCTTTGGAAACATTTTGCATTCAGAATTAATCTTTGATCAGCCTGTATACAATAAAAATTCGAAACTTTCTCTAAAGAATAGTTAGTCTGTAGGGCTTGTAAGTTTGGAGTCTTCGGTTCCAGCATCAAATCTGGGACAGTGATGATTTTTATCTTTGATAATGATTTACTTTGCCTACACGAGATTATTCAGGGATTTGATAATCTTCGATTATATTTTAGCGTTATATGCATTTTTCGAAGCGTGTATTGTATCATTGAAGATATTTCTGGCTTCCACATATTCTTTTCTGGTCTCCAGACATGACTTCTCGTGCCAACGATGGTATGGTGTTTGTTTAGAAGCGGCGGACCCAGAACACGTTTTATTAAACCGTGATTCACCAGATGATGGTGATTTGTTAGTATGGGTATGTAAGTTATCTTTGTATGACTTCATCTGCTTCTAATCAATTGCAATATATTCGCGTCCTTTGCATACAATCTGAGCTTTAATCATTACAAGTAGAATCGCAAGAATTCAATTTCGGGAATAATACTGTCGGAATGGGCTGATAGGTTATTCGAGGCCCTTGCGGAAGATAAGTTATCTGATACGAAATTTATATGAGAAAGGCGAAATAAAAATACACAACATTTCACTTTATTCATCAAGTTGATGATGATGAATGGTTGTTGGTTAGTGAAACGGTGGTTGGTCAAGAATGCAGGGACAGACCGAAATTAATTTAACAGACAACACTACCGAAGTTTATACATTTTTCATTGCGACATCTTATATAGCTTTCAGTTCGAGCTTCAAGATACATGGACACAGGCATGCCAACTGTATGGAAATACAAGTTTGTTGAAATATGCTATTTTCATATCAAGTCAAGTTAGATCCGTATTATTATCCTTTTCAAGATGCAAAACCGACATGTTTCATAGTTAAAACGTAATTTATCACATATTAGAGGATGTTTCGATAGATTCTGCACCGGGAATTACGTGACACATTTAGATGTGATCGCAATTGTCTACAGAATGAGCCGATTACTGACTACGCCAGCCCTTCTTTCTTCAGCTAAATTTTTTGCTTCCAGACACTTCTGCTTGTTAAATCTATGATTATAATGACAAGGTCTTTCAAGTCTAGAACAATCAGTGAATTAACAAACTTATATTACTAAACGAGGGAATTTTTCACGTTATTGTCTTGGGTTCAAAATCAAATGCTCAGAGAAATGATTTCATCTCGGCTAAAATGTAAGAATTGTGTTTACCTGTCATAGCTCTTTATTTGACACATATTGTGAATTGCTGTCTGGAAATCGGTTACTTTCCAGAAGTATTGAAACACTCTATCTGTCTACCAGACTCTTAGTAAAATATTGGATTCTATCAACAAGCATAAAGCAACTGCACTTCTTCGTCTAGACTTGTTAAAGGCTTTTGAAAGTATTGATCATTCAATTCTGTTGGCAAAGCTGAACTTATACGGCATCAGAGGGGCAGCACATAATTTACTTAAATCATATCTTGAAAATAGAAGTCAACATACTAAATCTTCCAATAATTCAAGAAATAGCATGAGGTCTGATATAGTATATGTGAAGAAAGGGGTTCCTCATGGATC
The DNA here is from genome assembly GCA_958510875.1 of Endomychus coccineus. Taxonomy (NCBI): domain Eukaryota; kingdom Metazoa; phylum Arthropoda; class Insecta; order Coleoptera; family Endomychidae; genus Endomychus; species Endomychus coccineus. The sequence goes on from OY294070.1 coordinate 4,402,363, forward strand.
AATATTGGAGCCGCTGTTGTATATTATCTATGTAAACGATCTACCTGCTGCAATCAACATTGATATTTCACAATATGCGGATGAAACTGCGGCTGCAATTTCAGAGTTGTCAAGTGGAGATCTCCAAAATAATACCTTCAATATCATCGATTTTTTCAACAACTGGTTCGAAAAAAACAATTTAACTTTAACAGGACAAAACTTACCGATGGCAGAAGAATGTGGAGACTCTCTGCTCATAACAGTTTCTCAGGTATAGAAGTTGATTCACGGCTAGATTGAAGACCTCACATAAATCATGTAGCTAGCAACATTCCAAAGTATTGCTATGCACTTAGAACGTTATCGAATCAAGTGTAGATTGATACAGCACTAGCTGCATATCATGCATATGTGAAATCAAGGCTGCAGTATGGCATACCAATTTGGGCCAACTCCGCTGAGGCATCCCGAATCTTCATCTTACAAAAAAGGTGCTTGCGAAACATATTCAGGCTCAAGAGAATGCAGAGCTGTGTGAGCTTTTTCGTTAAGTATAAAATACTTACCTTCTATACTCTGTATATTTATGAAGCCGTCTTGTTTGTCAGAGATAACCCATCTCTATTCATGAAGAACGCTGACAATCATGAGTATCAAACGAGATTCAAGGAAAATATAAAATTCCAAAAACTGAATTACACTTATCTGCTGCACTTCGGCAGCAAAAATATTTAACAAACTTCCACAAGCACTTCGCTCTAAGCCTAGGAGTGTTTTGAAATTCATTCTGAAATCGTTTCTCTTTGCAAGGGCTTACTACACAATTGATGAATACTTTGATTACAACCTAGTCAGCTTAATCTGAAATCAATCTTTACTAAACTGAAATATTTTATATTCAAATAGCTTTTATTCTATCATGTATTTATGATTGTAGGCTAATGCCACTCATTTATTTTTTATTTTTTCTTTTTATTTTACTGTTACCTGTTTTACACCCATAGGGGTTCTTATGAATATCTTAAATAAATTACTAAATTACTACTAACTACTATCATTAAACCTATCCCCAAAAAGATCAACCTTGAGTCTTCAAATAATATGCGGCCCTTCAGCATATTACCAGTTTAGTAAAGAATTCGTGAAAAAGCTGTAGCGAAACAAGTATATGATTACGTTTTTCAAAATGGTATTATCTCTAATCAACAATCGAGTTTTCGTAAAGGTTTCAGTCCTATTTCGGCACTTCTCAAACTTACTGCCGATATCATAAATTCACTATACAAGGGTTGAGTTACTCCTCCTTCTTGATTACTCAAAGGCTTTTGACAGTATTGACCACGATCCTATGATTACCAAACTTGACTTTTTCGGCTTAGATTATACGGCGATGAGATAGTTCCACTCTTTTCAAAATAATCGAAGGCTGGGGGTTGAGCTCAACGGTGAGTTATCGGACGCTTCAAAGTTAACGTCTGGTGTGCCACAGGGGCCGGTATTAGGTCCAACTCTGTATCTTTGACATACATAATATTCTGTTAAATATATCAGTAAACAGTCTTTTGCAGATGAGATGAGCTGCATCTTTCATACGACCCATCTTAATCTGAGGATGGATCTAATCTTATTAATGATCCCATGTCCATAGAAAATTACTCAAACGCTCACAATCTTACTTTGAACCCGAGCAAATGGTGCCATATTATCTTTAATTCTGGTCTGATGGCTGATGCGGAGGAAGATTCTGATATGCGGCTTAAGATTCGGAGCCAGGTTCTGAAAGCTTCAAATAGCGCTAGGAATCTTGAAGTAATATTTGACTACAAACTATGCTTCGAGGAGTATAAAACGTTATTATTTAAAAAGTCCTACCTTATCTTAAGACAGTTATATAAGCATAGGAAAATGATAAGTTTCAACTTGACGGAAAAACTTCGTGAATGTTCTGTGTTATCTATTTTTAACTGCGGTTCAGTTTTGTATTTCCCTTTCTTGCTTCAAACTACTGAAAATCGTCTTCAAAAAATTCAAAATTACTGTTGTAGATTTGTTTTTGGTTTCCGTAAATCAACAATCTAGGCTGGCTTAGGATCGTAAATTTGTTCAGATATCATATGAGCTCGTTGGCTTTTGTCTACTTTCCACCTCCACTCCCCCGTACTTCAAAAGTAGGCTAATATATAGAGCAAGTTTGCATGACCGCTGCATACGTCATACTTACAATATGGACTTGCCTAAATTTCGTCTTGCTTGGTCAAATAGATGTTCCACCTACGATGCAGTTAAAATATATAATTCTATACCCCCTGCGTTTAAATCAGGTTCAGAAGGTTTTCCCAAGAGAAAACTTAAATCGGCGCTACTGGACTTACAAAAAGAACAGTTTGCTAGATATTGCAGTTTGTGAAGTATTTTATTTACTATTGCATAAATCTATTTCTTTTTTCAGTAACAAACTTTAGATGATTAGATCATTATTTTTTTCATTATTTCTTTATAGTTTAAAATTCGATAGGTTAGTTTATACTTTGTTTTAAGTGTTTCTTTTTATTTCATTTTTGTTATAAGGTAAGTATGAGTAGCATAAGCTTAACTTCGCCTGTCTCCTTTTCACATTGTTATTTCTGTTTACTTTGTACAAAATAAAGGCAATTCATTATTATTATTATCATTATAACCTTCGAAGGTATACATAACCAACTAGAATGGTAAAGAGACCAAATTATTCAACGCCATCTATGAATAGATGTACCACTAAGAAATCAACCATCATACCATATTGTTACACGAAATGTTAGGCTCCTTGAGCGCCAGATGGCGATAACAAACTGAATCGATGTTGTAACGTTTTGGACGTTAATAGATTTATCTGATGGTCATTTATTATTCCGATACCTATTGTGAAATATGAAATCTCAGAAAGAGGCAGCTTCGACCTAAGTAGTTTGATAACCTAAGCTAAGTATGTCAATGCGGTAGCGGGTCCTAGGAGAAACAGAAGATTAATACAAGAGAATCGCGACATCCGGAGATTGCGTATGTAAAGATGGGCATCTTGTATTTGACTTTTGAAAGGCTAAGATCGATAAAAATCAATTTTGTTATTTCATAGTAATTCTCTAATTTGGAAGTTTATATAGCCTCTGGCTTGTGGCTCTGACAGTCCTTGAATTCGAGAGACAACATCTTTAAACGTAATTTAGTCAATAACCTTGTATCCTGATGTCATTGTGTACGTAAGATAATTGTTGCAATTTATAAGTTTCTACATGATGAACCTTCATAAATAACAAATTGTTCCTTAGTTCGTCTATAGATGGAGCAAATGGCATACATATCCACAAAATATGTGGCTCATAGAAGAGAAACTTGGAGCTCGAAGATATACCAAGAAGACGCTTCCAGAATTAACTGATAAGCACAGGAATTCGCTTGTTAATATAAGAAACATTACAAGTTTTGAACCCCACGTTCATTGAAGTTTCAGGCGAGGCGACAATGTTCAAGTATAAAATTGAATGGGGAATAGAAGTTTCCTTTGTGGCTTTAATGTTTTCCCTCCGTCATCGCTCGCTTTTATAGTCAAATATTAATGACGGGAATGGAAATAAGGAAATATCAACTGTATGCTCTTACATCCTTCCGACACAGCTTCATACAAGATTGGACCTGTTTTTATGGGCCTGGAATGTTACGTATTAGACCCAGGAGGATAGTTTGCATGGTAATGGAGGTGCCATTCTGTTGCTCATGGCCTTGATGAATAGTTCTTAGGGTGAGAATTCATCAATACTGAATGTATTCTTCTAAATTCGACGATATAATTGGAGTGTTGCGCTCAGTTCCTATTGGGGTTCAAGCAATAGACCCTGTAACACAAGGCCTGAGTGCTCGATCATGATGTCACAAGCCAGAGGCTATGTTTTGCAACTGGTCACAACACCATACATGAACTGAGGCCTTAGTTGCAACACATATGCTATTCAATGTGAAAAACCTGTCTTCTAATAGATTTTTCTAACAATAATTTACATTGAGCTCATTGAAAGATACAAAATTATTATCAAAACTGCTTAACTTGGGTTACAATGCAGTATGTGCAGGTGCTGTTATTTTATTCAAAGCCATACTAGTCTTTCACGTATCTAATAATTTGATAAGCTTCTTAAAAACTTGTTTTTCGAGTCATCCCCTAAGTTAACTTTGGAGGGGAATTGTTACATTCATTATTTTACTTTACTCCAATGTAATATAATATTCCTACACTGATTTGTGAATTTGCAATGCTCTATATTTGAACGAATTTAAACTACCTCAAGGCTTACTTCAACATTTTGTTCCAAATTAGTAGAATAGGGCTTTCAAATTCAAATTTTAACAATTTATCATGTTCCAGTTCATGTATTTCCTTAAAGCATGACATGAGGCAATGTTCTCCCGAGTCAAAGATGGGATACTGAATATTTTGATTTGGTTTTGAACTAAGCCAATTATTCCGTATACATTGGAGAATATGAACCTTAACGAATAGATGAATTAATGGTCTTGAATTGTCAACTGAATGAAGATACTACTTGACTTGTTATGTTTAGAAAATTCAGAACATTTTGTATTCAATTGGTTCTGATTTCAAAACTGCCGGTGATATGAAGAGATGTATACGATGCCGGTGGAACATGAGCATATTACCTAGCAATGCCTAACAAGATGTTCTCATTAAAAAGTGATTAGTGTACCAGTAAAAAAACTGTAAAATAACGGGTTACCATTTTATTTTGCGGCAATATGGGAGAAAGAGAAGACAACCCATTAACAATTGGGGGAAGCAAAATACCTGTCTGCTTTAAAGGAGTCCATATTAACAAACTGCTTTGGAATGGGTAACTGATAAAAGAGTATGGTTGACTACAGAAATAATGACAAAAAAAATTAAGGAAGAAAATGTCATGTTATTTTTGGATAATGCTACGCCTCATGCCAAACTGCAATTACTAAATGTGGACATCGTGTTCCTACCTCCAAATACAACCAGATACTGTCAACAACTAGACCAAGAGATTATATACAGTTTGAGGTAGCATATAGAGAATATCTATTAAGAAATCTTCGGACTTCCACCTACAGCGAAAATTCTTGCGAAGGAGTAGAAAAAAATGCAACAGGTCGTTCACCTTTTCATACAAACTTGGTGTGTTTCCTTCCGGCTGGAAGATAACTAATTCCAAAAGAAAGAAAAAAATTATAGATACATTGCACTGTTATCTGTGATCTTCAAAGTGATGGAGAAAGCAGACATTCAAGATATATTAAAATGCCTCCTCTCCCAATATCCCACTGCTGGCCTACATGATGTTCTTCGAACATTAAGAGTTTGCCTCGGAGTATAATATATTAGCCGCAAGTAGTGATTGAATGATTAACAGATTCTATGTTAGGATGTATCAGTGAGTTCATAGCAAATAAACTCATACTATGTGTATATAATATTAATGAACATCATAAATCCTAAAATCTAGCTTCATTTTGATGCACCCCAATCTGGAAGCAGCTCGGAATCCTATCGCCTGAAATGTGCCATCATCGTCGGACAGAAATTAATATTTCACTAAGTTAGTATCCCTGAATGCACTCCAGCTAACGGAAATGTAGTTATTTTAATAAAATCCATCTCAAGTTGGCTACGGCGGCCACTGTTAAAATGCAATTTACAACTTGGGAATTGAAAATTATGTACTAAAACAACATGAAACTTTCATCTAACGGCTTTCAACTGGGTTTCCGGCTAAAGAGGCGAATATACTGAGAACGACTGCATCACAAAATATTCAATAATGAATGCGGTCAATGATTCATTCGAACGATCTGCATTTGCATATTTGTAGTATTTAACTGTCTTTGCCCTTATCAGTCGCAGTATGTACTGGATGGCCCATTTATCTTGGGAAACTCCATCTCTTCGAGGAGCCATTGTACCTAAGCCTGTTGAACGCCGTCATTGCCTTGCCCCCAATTACCATCTTCTTCAGAGGTTCGATTTCGACCGTCTGGAGAATATGATAATGGTGGTTTTCTCTGGCTGAATGGAGAGGTTGTTTTCTACACCAGACTTCTGTAATAATCAAGGCTTGTTGAACAAGCTCCTACGGTATCCTCGTAGGCTTCTCTAGAGACTATGGCGATGTCATCCGTATAATACCAGCAGAGTTATCCTTACTAGTAGCTCTTCCACGGCCAAACTTCATGGAAGGAGGGAGATTACTCATCCTGTGGACACCCTCCTGTTATCAACCCTTTGAGAGTATAACCTTGCCACGTCCAGGGAAGGTGTCTACCTTGAAGGGTGGTCATAATTCAACCTATTAGCTTTCGCTGGATACCAAGTCTCACCACCCTGTGTTCAATAGAGCTCCTACAGGTTCTAGATCCTATATGTCCTAGAAGGCATCAATGCAGACTCCTTTTCACTTCAGCTGCTGCTCTAGAAAGCCAGCAGCCAAGTGGAGGACCCTCTCGACAGATTTGCCCATCTGATGAGCATGCTATTCCTCTCGAAGAGTGCAATGCTTCGAAGGTCCAGCTTCAAGATATCAGTCTACAAGCCTCTCTAACGTTTTCAAGAAAAACCGTGAAGCTTATAGGCTGGTAATCTTTGACGTTTACATAGTTCTTCTTCTTACTCGCTTTTTGAATTAAGGTCACATGAGTTCCTACCACAATTTAGTCAGCGGAACCAGGATTGCGTCCAGAACCTTTTGCAGAAGTACTGGATAGAATCCATCAGGGCCCGGTGACTTGAATGCCTCAGAAAAGTAGACAGCTCTTTTTACCTTCTCAACATTTACCACTGTAGCTGCCAGATATCACTTGCTGCCCCAAGGCGTGTCAAGCTTTCTCTCCGGGGAGCTGGCCTTCATCAACACCTCAAGCGTCTTTTCTGGGGACTTAGTGTGACCCCCATCTCCTTTTTCCAAGAACCGTAGAATACCTCTCCGGTTGCCATATCTGTCTAGTTTTGCCGTGTCTGAGATGGTCTCAGCTTCAGAGCATAGATTCTCCCAAGAGTTCTTTTGATTGCCTCTGACTAATTTTGTGCCGATCCCAGGCGTCCCTAGCTCTATTGAAGAGCCGCCTCGTTTCCCTCTTACACTTTTCCAGATCCGTATCCCACTTCAGCCCTCTCGCTCTAGAGACTACCCATTTGAGGTTACAATTTCTCTCATAGGCAGCAACTACGGCATTCATGATGGTGCTTTTTGGAACCTCCAGGCCATCAGTAGTGTCGTAATTGTCCTCAAACCCCTCAAGCTCAGCTTGGAGATATCGCACGTACCCTCCCAGTTGGTATTCCAAGGGTCCCTTTTGTTTTGTGCCGTCACTCCAACGTTTTTTAACAAAACTCTGATGAGTCTATTATCCGACATTGATTGCTCCTTCGAAATTCTCCACTCATGCAGCTCAACTCTCGTGTCGATGATAAATTATAGGTTCTCTTCTATTAGAAATTCGAGATGTTCCAGATGATACAGTGCGCATTTGTTTACTAGTCTTTCCACCTTCTCTGGAGGCGACTCTCTGTCATGATGAAAGTTGACGGAAGTGTTGTAATAAAGATATTATAATAGTCTGAAGTCTTAAATATCTAGAGTTCTCATAATCATAGAAAACGTAACGCTACGAAGGACTCTAGCGTTTCATTATCGCTGGACCAACCACCAGCACCGTTATGTCGAGTGTACCTTTACTATAGTTAGTGTAGTCATCCTTTCCACTCTCCATGAAACTATCAAGTAAATATTCACCAAATTCTTCAGAACAATTTATTGATTATTGGTTTTAAAAGTTTTGCTATATTTGAGAGATTGATTTAGCAGGAATACATGGATACTTCTTTACCCCACATACACGGCAACAGGATATACGTATTTTGGAAATGGATGAACCAGTACGAATGCGGAAATATAATTGAGATGATGACTTTACTATCAAACAAATTAGTTACGAAATATCTCAAGTCTCAACATTTTCCCGACAGCAGAGTGCGGATAAATTCCTCAACCCTTTCCCTATGACCATGAACGACAAAAAACGCGTGAGAGTAATGTGTAGAATCACAGACAAAAGCATTTACAGTCGTTCTGAACGGGTCCCTTGCCTGAAGTTAATTGCCCAACTTCCGCTTTAGGTACTTAATCGTTCTTTATTAAATTTTACCTTAGTGCACGTACGAACCTGTAACCTTTGAGCCGGCAATTGACACAAAGCTTCCTAACAAAAACTTGAAACATTCTCGACCTGAATAAAATAAATAAAGCAACTATTAAAAGTTTTATTTTCACTAGCTACGTTGTAATTTTTGTTTGAAGAAGCTATCGAACTTTTAATAGTAATTTTCGTCATTTTCGTTTGGGGAAATGTTATGATCAATTGTTCACGTGACTTCTCCCAATTTTTGAATTCTCAATTTCCTTAAAATATCCCATCCCATAAATTCACATTCATCCAAAAACATATTCAAGTGTGCTAGCTCAGCTTTGATTCGGGAACGAATTAAATATACTAGACGCGAGATCAATTCCATCAATATAACTCTCTTTAGCCTTCACCTTGAACTTTCAAATACCCTTTCAGCATACAATCGGTTGGTTCTCGATTGAATTATTTATGATCGAGCCGATCAAATTCGTACCCTCAATTCTAAACGTCATATTCTAAAATTCAACAAGCTTATTGCCTCCCAACGCCCTCAGCACCAACCTTCCAGATCAACCTCTCTTGTAAATACTCTGGTTGATTTATCTTCACATATCTTTCCCGAAGCCGAACAATTGGTCCTATGTAAAGTTCCTAATTTCGTTTTCCCCTCAAAAATATTCCTACGACATCCATATTTCTGCTGTAGAAGCATCCCTTGATAAAGTTCCCCATCTCGCAGCAGATGAAACTCGTTCCGAAACTGCTAAAATTCTTCGCCATTCCAATATTCCTAAATCGAATTGCCCTAAACCTTCAGTCCAAGCTCTTAATCCACTCAAATCAGATCCTGGTTTAGCTATGTTGGAATCTGATAAAAGAAACTTCACTATTTTCATGAATCGTTAAGATTATGGTAACAAATTCCTGGAACATCTTCAAACTAACTCCTATAAACTCCTACCAAAAGATCCCACCCCCTCTATAGAACGTTCAATTCCACAAATTATCCGTCATTCTTCCCTTCCTGATCCAGATAAGAAATTTCTTATACCTCATTATTCAAGAAGCCCCCGAAATTCATTACATCCCAATAACCTCTTCACCATGGAAGTTGACTCGAAAGGTTTACTCTCCAGTTCCTAGCTGTATTAGTTAGTCGACAGACTGCCGGTACTTTAAGGCATTCTGTGTATCGAAAACCCACTCACACCGATATATACATCAATGGCTTTCCCACCACCCTGCCTGAAAGCAATCTGTCATAAGCTCATTGGCCCACAGAGCTGTCAACTCATCTCAACCCCAATCCTTAAAATTAGGATTAAAGCATTCTCCATCCCTCTTATTATCAAATAATTTCCCTTGTTATAACATTCAAAAAGCCATAAATAAATACACTCCGCCTGAAATTTCAAATCTACCTGATCCACAAGCCCCCCGACTGCTTTATCCACTTTCTATTTTCCATATATTGGAAACATAACAGATCGAATTTCCAGAATCCTTAAAAAGCATAATATTTCTACTCGGTTTTCCACAATCCAAAAACTGTCTCAGTTTTACAAACCTATCAAAGATGCCCTTCCTCCTCTCCACTAAAAAGGTGTTTAGAATATAAGAATTTTTAAATTATCCAGATATTTGTGTAGTTTTTACTATTCAGGTTGCCTTAATATTTAGTGTTGCCGGTGCATGTCGCCTTGATGAACTATATCAATCAAATTTGAATGACATACAAGATTTTGGATTCAAGCTTTAGATTAAAATACCCGATAATAAAACGAACAAACCGAGATCATTCGGGATGAACGAAACTTATATGCCATTGTATAGAAAATAAGTTGTCGTCCAAAAAAATTTGAAGGTCGCCGCTTTTTGTTTAAATATTGAAATGGAAAAAATTACTGGCAAGTAGTGGGAATACATCAGTTTGACAGAATGTCTCAAATTGTCGCAAAATTTTTAATTTGTCATATGCACATGGATACACAGGACATTGTTTCCGTCGGTCCTCTGCGACAATTTCCGTTAATGCTGAGGTAGATTCAATTGCTTTAAAGATGCAAGGGGGATGGAAATCCTGAACCGAACCATTGCCGAAAGATATATACAGGAACCTTTTACAAACAAAGTAGACATAGCAGATAAAACATTTAGAGGGGGAAGTGACAAAGAGCAATCTGCTAATACTATTGCCGAAGAAGGAAAAAGCGATAACGTCGTTGACTATTCAGGCAATATAACAGATAAATTTAGAGGGGGAAGTGACGAAGAGAACGACTTTCCAAGTAGAGTTCAGCCTATGTTTAATAATTGTAGACAACTATAAATATGAAAAAATAGTTATAATTAACGATCCATATGTGTAATAATATATTCAATAAATGTTCCTAATGTGAGTTGGTTGTTTGCGTGTATTTATTTACTGTCTAAAATTTATATAAAACGCCGGCAGGACCCAATTTTAACGTCCTAGATGGGCAAAAATTTTGCCGTTTTCGGTCCGGGAAAGTTCGGTGCTTAACAATGGACTAAAATAATAGATTAGCGTATTTTGGGGTGTGAAGTTGCTCCGAAAATTGGCTTTCTTGAGCGATTTCAGAAGAAATCTAGTTTTTCTATTTGATTTTCGATTTTATCAACATTCCATTATGACATAACGGAACTTTTTCTCTCATCTATTCAATAATAAGCAATGATAATTGTGGCTGTTTCTCAGACTATTATTGCTAAGTGAATCTCCTATTGAATTTGTTTTAATGTTATAATTTGTATCATATTCATTTGTAACTTCATACGGTGTATAAGAAAATGAAGAAATTGTTTAAAACCGCAATATAATGAAATGCGCAATAACACAAAAGAAGAATCAGTTACACTAAGAATCGTTTATTTTTATAGGATATCATAAAATTTTTATTGTTTTCGTTGTAAAATGGAATTGTTCCCAAAAGGTTCCTTATTGGTTTATACATCTAGTTTTATCTTATACATAAAGTGATATCAATTTCTTTTTCAATTCAACGCTCTCATCGCAATGATATTTTAGAATTGATGTGAATAACTCTGTGCAAGCAATGTAAGAGTGATTTCAAGGGCTTGTATAGAAAAATTATTACAACACACTTTCGACATTTCATAAGATCAAGTTTCAACGATGAAACTTTGTAACAATATATCGTTAATGAGAAATTCGAATAATATATTAGTTTGAACCTCAGATCATGACTACCCATGATACAGTGTGTCGAGACTCTGAATTTTGCTCATCCCATGGACAGTGACCCTTATAAAATCAAGTTGTATGTGGATTATTTACATACAGTTTGTATCAGTCCCCTTCTGAGAGACTACTGAACAAATTTCAGCGATTGTCCCAACTCTTATGGAAAATTCTCCATTTTGGTCGACCTCGTCGATTCTGATTGATGAATCATGGTTTCAGCGATACAGTTTGTAATTTTTTTATGTCTTATCTCGGTGAGAGGACACAGGTTGTTGAATGCAAGGGTGAAAAGTATTCGGTTCGTTACTTCCGAGGTTCCGCAGGGTTCTGTTCTTGGTCCCTTATTGTTTCTGATCTATACGACCGATATGTTTGAGAATATTCGGTAGTCTAAGATGCAGATGTTTGCTGATGACACTCAGATTCTGTCTGTCTTTTCACCTGGGAACGTTGTACATGCTGCTGCTGCTTTGAATCGTGACCTGGCTCCTATTTCTGTTTATGCGCGTGAGAATATTCTTATATTGGATCCAAAAAAGTGTATGTATATGGTGCTTTGTCCTAGGATCCGCAGAACACATATCCTGCAGAACTTTAGGTTGATGATTGACGGTGAGCTTATTAAGTACGTGGAGACATTGAGAAATTTGGGTGTTATTTTCGACACTAGCTTGAGATTCAGAGAGCATGTCTCAAATGTTGTGAAAGAAGCCTCTCTTGCACTCTAACTACCATATCATCAACTTCAAAATTCGAAAAAACTTTGTGAGTGTTCAGTTATTCCACTACTACATTATTGCAGTGTGGTATTTTTTTCCTGTTTGGACAAACTATGCAGGTATCGTTTGCAGAAGGTTGTAAATACATGTGCCGATTTGTATTCGGTTTTGCAAAGATTGACCACATCTCACATAAGATAAAGGAGCTCAGATGGCTTAGAGTTGACCAGTTATACAGTTACCACTTCTAAATGTTTGTTTGTGAATTGTTGTCTACCTCGTCACGACCTTACTTGAGACAGAAGCTTACTTTTAAACAGGATGTGCATGATCTTCATCTGAGACATGTAAATACATTGTCCTTGAACCTTAGATCATGATTAACCACGGTACAGTGTGTCGATACCCAGAATTTTGCCCATGCACGGACCCTTATATAATCATGTTGTATAGGCATTATTATTATCCCAACTATTTTGTGATTTTCGATTTTCGCAAAATTGCAGATGAGTCATTTGCCCTAATAATAATAGGAGGATTAATTTTTATCAACGTGTAGATTTATATATAATTCACATCTTCTATTTATTATTTACAATGAATTTATTCTTAATAAGCGCAGAAATTCGAGAACCTATCACCATAAATTCAATTCCATGAATGAGTGTTGTTCCAACTAAGAACACAGTCATTTTCAGAGAAATTCGTCGTGGTTCAATCCAATTTTGATCTCACATTCGACGGTTTATGTAAAAGTGAAAAATGTGAAACAACTCCAACTGCGAGAGAAGTCCCTTGAACACGCTCGCCGACCGGCGAATTCAATCTATGCGTCTATATGTGTATGTAACCGACAAGCAAATATTTGAAAATCGACGTAAAGTCCATTTCAGAATTGAATTTGAGAAATCCGGAAGTTTGGTTTTGTGCTTACATATATTTCCTATTTGTATAGTGCCGTTTTCGCGACAACTCATTCAATAAATTATAAATTATTCGTTGTGCAGAGGCGAATAGCTTCCTAGAATCGATAGGTTTTATTCTGTTATAGTTTATTCAAATAATTCTTCTTCGTTCCAACGTTAGTAAAATCTCATAAGGAAGCAATCTGGTCATGAATGACCGATGAGATTCAATTGTAGCCTGAAATGATGAGAATATTTGAAATTGTGACTGCCAGCTTGGGCTTGGCCAGCTTGCGCTCTTACCTGCGGTCGACTAGTGTTATAAGGGTTAAGTACAAGTTATTTCCAATTTTTAAAAACAAAAACATTCTTAGAAAATTAAACAAATATAGCTTGAAAAAACTGAAGGGATTTCTAAAATAAATATAAGACAATTCACACTCGCTTCAAGCAAGGTGATATGATACCATAGCTGATATGATTAAGAGGGTTGCAATAAGTTCACAAAGGTTTTGTGTAAAGGAAATCATAAACCTGTCAAGCTCTTCATCGGGGCGTCGTTCATATTTGAAGGTTCATAATTCACATAAAGCTTCGATTAATTTGGAAAAATCGGTACTAGTAGGGTTCTAAAGTCATATAGAACGGAAGGGAGAGGTTACGCGTATTTTATGAAACATTCGAATTTTCCAATATTTTGAAGGTATATGCATGGAAAATCGGTCATTTTTCTCGATATCTTAGAATCGAACGAAACTTTGATTTTTATGTTATTTCAGGTGTGGAATCCGAATCCAACCTTAGTTATGACCTGAGAAGTCGAATAACGTCGTTACTTGAAACGGAAAGTCCTTCATCAGGGCGTCATCCACATTTGAAGGTTCATAATTCACGTACAGCTTCGAATAAATCCGAAAAATCTGTCTGAGTAGTGTTCTAAAGTCATATAGAACGGATCGGAGAGGTTACGCGTGTTTTACGAAACCTTCGAATTTTCCAATATTTTGAAGGTATATGCATGGAAAATCTGTCATTTTTCTTGATCTCTTAGAATCGAACGTAACTTTGGTTTTTTGCGTTATTTCAGGTGGAAATTCGAATCCAGCGTTAGTTTTAGCTTAAGAAGTCGAATAACGACGTTATGTCACCCGGGAAGTTCTTCATCGGGGCGTCATTCATATTTGAAGGTTCATCATTCACGTAAAGCTTCGAATAAATGGGAAAAATCGGTATGAGTAGGGTTCTGAAGTAATATAGAACGGAAAGGAGAGGCGCGTATTTTATAAGACATTCGAATTTTCCAATTTTTTGGAGGTATATGCATGGAAAATCTGTCATTTTTCTCGATCTCTTAGAATCGGGATACATCTTTTTTTAGTTGACTTGTATGTTTCTCTTAGAACGTTGTGTGTGAACTGCACTTTTATATGTGAATAAATAAATAAAAATAAAAATAAAATAAACCCATTTTGGCCTTTGTCGGTTCCGATTCGCTAGGACAAGTCAACTGTTTCGACTGTTCTTAGGTCTCTGGTGTGCTGTGATATATTCATGTTCAATCCACGGCTACGAAACGGTGCAAAAAGTCCTTATATCTCGCTTGAACATCGCCTTTGAAGTTGTCACACGGTCTTAGTTCAGATAATGAGCGTAAATGTTTCCCCAAATTCCCACATTCTATTATAGCGCATACTTTTTTTTTTTTTTTTTTTTATTTAAATAATAGTCTCATCAACCCTTAAGGTTATTAGAGACACAGAAATGTATGACACAATGAATACATATATATATATAATGAATAATATTTACAATAATTATATTTCGTTAGTAATATTGATATTTGTTAGAAACGCTATTAGTTTCTTCATATCACATCTGGAGTTCAGTATTGCTTCAATTGATGGAGGAATGTGGTGTACGTGTCGCTGGTTATAGTACATTGGACATTCTTCTAGGATGTGTTTAACGGAGAGCTGACTTTGGCACACTTCACACGCTGGTGGGTTACTTCTTGAAAGGAGGTAACTATGTGTTATTGGGGTATGGCCAATTCTTAATCTGGAGAGAATGATTTGGTGCTTTCTACTGGCGGGGTTTGATTTCCATGGGGTGACATGTTTTTTCACTTAATATAATTTAGATTGAGAATTATTCCACTGAGATTGCCATTCTCTGATGATAGAATCCTTAACTGTCTTTTTATAGTCAGTGTGTACAATTTCCTGTATAGTTGGGATCGTATCATCACCAATTGACCCTCTCGCTAATTTGTCTACATCTTCATTGCCTATTATTCCGATGTGCGATGGAATCCATATAGACTTCACGGTTTTGTGTTGCAGTTGCAGATTATATAGCACGTTCTTAATAGAGAGAAGGATTGGGTTGTTCGAGAATACCTGGGAGAGGCTGGAAAGTGCACTGAGAGAGTCCGATATAATAATTATATTTTGTTGCTCTTTGGTTTTTATATACTCCAATGCCTTTAAAATAGCTTATAAGCGGTGCTGTAATTTGGGGTCATGAAAGCTGCTGTTGTGCCATCTTCGGTCTTTGACGCATCCGTGTATACTTCGTAAAATCCCTGCTGTTTTTCCATCATTCCATTGAATTTTTGAATGATTAGAAGGGGGTTGGTATCATTTTTATTGTACTGAAGTAGGTTTGTATTGATTTCTGGAAGGTTGATAGTCCAAGGAGGTGGGGTGGGGATATTGTTGGAAAATGCTTGGGGAAAAGTTAGCTGGTATTCTGCAAGGTATCGGTTGATTCTCTCATAGAAGGGAGGATCTGTTTTTGGTTTTGAAGCATAAAGGTTTTTGAAGCGATCAGAGAATATGTTGTGTCTTGTAGGATTAGTGGGGTTTGAAGATACTGCAACAGCATATGAAAGACTCAAAAATTTTCTTCTTGAATGTAGGGGATATTCTCCTGTTTCGCAGTGGACACTGGCAGAAGAACTTGTACAAAAGGCTCCCAATGCGATTTTTAGTGCTGTATTGTGGATGGTATCCAGGCTTCTCATACTGATCGATTTCAAGTAAGAGCGCAAGCTGGTCGACAAAGACTTTAAGTTATTCGTATTTTACTAACCTTTAGTAATAATAATTCATATCAAGATATGGATTCCACGAAGGTAATGCCACTAGAAATCTAGTCTTTCATCTTTCAATTACTCTCTCGCAGGTTACACGTGCTGCACTACGTTCATCTATAGAAACATTGATATGCTAATTTTGAATTTTCACATTTCCTTCAAGAACAAAACTTTGTCAAACTCGTGACGAATCGAGGGACTTTATTGATGATGTAAAACTAAAGCGCACATGTTCTAGATCGAATAAATTTTTTAATAAATTGAATCGCTGGACGAAAGCGTCTCGCCACACTGCCAGTTTTTCTGATATCTGTCATCTCCAAGTGGCTTACGTTCTGAAAAAGGGTTCACGAGCAGGCACTTGACATGCACACTATTTATTTTAGGTTGCCTTAAGTTTATCCCACGAACTCTAAACTTTCCGTCATTTTTATTCCCGTCGGAATTGGTTTCGTGTTCAAGAACGTCCACGTCTCTTAACTTTTTATCTTACGAAGATGCACGAATTTATTCGTAATTAGAAAATGCCACGTTTCTCGCCCTGAATGTCACGAAACCAGTGGATCAATCATTCAAAACTGGGGCGGACAAGTCCATCGCACTCAGACCACTTTATTGATTCAGTCCAGCAAGTCTGAAACTACTCCGAAGGTGATAATACAGCTTGGACTGTTGTATCTTGTTTTGAAAGAGGCATATAACGCCAAAATTTGGACTTTCGCCAAAGCAATATGGTGGGAATTTCCCTTCCAGTTCCAGTTTTCTGCAGATTCATACAAACTTGGTGTGTTTCCTTCCAGCTGGAGGATGGCTAGAGTGCAACCTATTCCAAAAGAAGGGGAAAAGAACCTTCCCAATGATTATAGACCCAATGCACTATTATCTGTGATCTCTGAAATGACTTATCAAATACCCAGAGACCTACAAACTTGCCTACTGCTTGCCTACGCAACACATGAATGGCAGAAATCTATTGAAAAACATGGGAATCTCTAGCTGTATCATTGGATATCTCCAATGCATGTGACAGGATCTAGCATCAAGACCTTCTTGGGAAACTTCCGTCATTGTTTGTTATTCTAATGGTTTCTGGTGATATACTGAAAAATTGTGGCCCTTAGTGAAAACATCTTCTCGTGGAGTATAGATGAGATGATGTATTCAAGTTATTTTTATTAAGAATTGTTCGATTTTATGATATTAATAGCCTTTTATTTTACTGAACGTGTTCAAATTATCGAACAAGGTGAAGTATACAGCTCACCTCAATTGATGAAAAGGGAGTACCAAAAGGTATTGTACTGGGGCCATTATCAATTAATATTTAATCTATTGAAAATAATATCCACAGGCATCACAATGAGTTTTCCAGATGATATTGCAATTTTAAAAAATGCAGTTGGCAATATCTGAAACAAAAGCAGAGAATGCATGAAAAAATATTGAAAATTGGTTTGACGTAAACTATAAACATATGAAAACTGAACACACCATTCACATAGTTTTGATAAAAAATACACTTGAGATGAATTGTCACAAACTTCGTTTCACCACACAAACAATCATTGTTTAATAAATCCACCGAGCGGTGACACATGTCATCTTTTGTTTAATAAGAACGAAGTTAGTGAAAATGTATTACTAGTGTATTTTTATTAAGACTATAGATATAAATTTTCTACAACCATCCAAAACCTTACCATTCATGATGAGGACCCTTTGTGCTTGATAAAATTAGTTTTATGTAATTCCCTTTTAGACATTGATACGTCTTCTGATGATGGTCGTCAGACCGAAACGTACGTGAAGACGAGAAAATGTGAAGCATAAGTGTTAATGTGACCTATTTCCCGAGAATTTATATATAATTTCTTTTTGATAGTATCATTGCAAGGAAAAAGAAATCTTTGGAGCCACTACAGGGTTCCCCATAATAGACTACTCATTTTAATATTTGAATTAAATTTTTTTTTGTTAACGAAACAAACTTTTTATTTCACTAAATTACAGCTAACTCTTTGGGATTTATGATAACTTATAAATATTTGGTTAATTTAATTCTAACTCTTACAAATCGCGTCTTCTAAATGACCTCCACCAACTTCAACACATTTTTCAATATTAGATAAAAAGTGGTTCATTACTTCGTCTATTCCTTTAACTTCTTCACGAATTTTGACTTTCAGTTCCTCGATTGTACCTGGACGACTCGCAAACACTCCGGCTTTTAAATATCCCCACAGGAAAAAATCGGGTGCTGTTAAGTTGGGGGACCTCGAAGGCCAAAGCAAATCTCTGAATCGAGAAATGAGTCGGTCACTAAACATTTCTCGCAGGACCCTCATTGAGTTTTTGGTGGTATGAGCTGTTGCCCCATCTTGTTGGAATAGTAAGGCATTGTTTAGTAATCCTCGTCTATTTAATTCTGGAATAAGAAATGTCTCTAGCATATTAACGTAGCGCTCGGATGTTACTGTTACAGCGCGGTTATTTTCATCCTCGAAAAAATAAGGGCCAATAATATCAAAAGATCCTACTTCATACCACACAACAACTTTTGGATTATGGAGGCTCTGTGTAAGGATTTCACGAGGATTTTCATTTGACCAGTACCTAAAAGTCGGTCATTAGGAGACTGTGAATTGCTCCTTGATGTAAATCCAAAAATTCTTGACAAAATGCTAACCTTGCTTCTTTATCTTGATTGCTAAAGTGCACACCATTTGATATTCATAGGGATGAAATTTTAAATCCCTTTGAAGAATTCGATCTAAGCTTCCCTTCGATATTCCTAGGATAAGGGTTTGTCGATTAGCAGACCTTCAAAGACTTCTCGTAAACGCAATTCTAACTCGTTCAATATTTTCTGGTGTACGAACTGTTCTTCGACGTCCAGGCTTCTTCAAATTTTGTACAAAACCATTTTCACGCCAATGACGAACCTATAACTTAACAGTTTTACGATTTGGCGCGTGACCCCTATTGTTGTTATTAAACTGACGCCGGAATGCATGCCTAACTTCTTCTATCGAATTGCTTCTTATGTAAGTTTCTACACAAAACACGCATTGTTGGACTGATTGATCCATGAAAGGTCAAACGGATGTTGAAATAATGTCACAAAGCAAAAAAATTGAACAATTATTGATGAAAACTAACAAACTTCTCGTAGAAAAATGGCGTTCCGAGAAATTATTATTTTAAAATTTATTTGTGACAGGCGCCTACTTGATTAATAATTTACTTAAATCCCAAAGACAACAGAAGATAATCCCACAGAGAACAACCTATTTACTTATCTCGTAGGGAATTTATTAATAATATAAAATGGGTATTCTATTATGGGGAACCCAGTATTTTTAAATCTCATTATTATTTCTCTGATCTGAATAAATATAAGTTATTTAAATGAACGCCACAAACTAACCTCGTCTCGGTAGAAGCGAGCTAGTGGCTTTGTAATTTTCTAGTTTCCAATCCGGATACGACAGTTAAAAAAAACAATCTCCCGTGCCATTTCGTTGAAGGTATAATTTTATTTTCTTCAACTCCTAAATAATTACGAAGCGTTAATCAAAAGGTCCGTTGGAGTGAAGGAAGTACTCGTTATTTACTCTTATCCTTTTTGTCGCATTTTTAAGCGTTTTTCCTACTTTACACTTTGTTTCAAGCTTTCGCGCGAACTTCTTTTCGGGGCTTTTATAGCGGAACGGCGACACAACCAACGTGAAACACAAAAGATACGTTTGCCGGGAGTTTTCTTTCTAACGACTGAGAAATATTTTATTTTAACGATATTCACGTAAACAGTTTTAAGGCTTCTGACATGTAAAATAAAACCACCCAGGGTTTCTCTTTTTCTTTCTGGGCGTTCGTTCAAGTATACAATGTTGCTTTTCAATTCTCAACTTCAAGGCGAATAAAATATATTCGGAAACTATTCCGTTTACGGAACGAACGAGACATTTAATAATTGATGTACATTCAATAATGAGTAAGGTGGAAGCCACATCTATATTACCTTGTGCCTTTGAAACTTCAGCCGTTTCAAACATCAACTACAAGGGCAAGCTGAAAAATCCCTGGAAAATGGAACAGAAATGATTAATTTCCTTGTAGCCCGATATACTTCGTCTAACGTTTTTCTAATTTTTCGATCCTTGATACGATTTCGGTAATCCTTCAAAAACGAGCTTTATTTCAGCGATGATCTCATCCATGGAACCAAATCCCTTTCCGCCGAGCTAGTTCTTTGGAAGTTTGAAAATAGATAAAAATCGCAGAGGGCCAAATCTGGAGAATATGGTGGATGACGAACCAATTCGTAGCGCAATTCATGCAATTTTGCCATTGCGACTGCAAAGCTGTGCGCCGAGGCGTTATCTTGGTGAAAGAGAACTGTTTTCTTTTCCGAATGCGATCGCTTTCGCTTCAAATCAGCGTCGAATTGTAACGGTGTGAACCCCGTTGCAGGGTTCAATTTTAGTATTCTTCGAATTTATAATTACTTTGAATAAATATGTCCGGATTAGTCAGGCCCTGGCATCTATGTTATAATAGCGGCCACTGTACAGTCATCGCGGTATGTTATCATTCTACATACATTCACGGAAGGTGTCGTTCTATCAGGATTGACGATTTTTAGGCAGGGAGATCGATTCGTTATTGTGTGTGGGAACATTTTTATTTTTATCATGGCCGTATACTCTGACAGTCAAGCAGCTATAAAAGCATTCAATCCTTTACAGGTCAATTTCAAACTTGTCTGGACTGCTTAGAAACAAATTGTCTTCAACCTGGATACCAAGCCACACAGGTTACACCATTTTTTTACCAACCTTTCGACAAATGTGGGATTAACTAAATCAATTGTGAGTCGTGTTCAAAATGGTATGTGGGTCAAACTATAAAGAACATTTTAACTCGTTATAAGGAACATTTTTCACATATAAAATAAAGAAAAATAATGGTGAAAAATCAGCGGTAGCCGAACATATTTTGAATACAGGTCACACCATTTGTCAAGAAAGTTTAGCACTTTCAAAACACAGTACAGACAAATATCTAGATAATTTAGAAGAATGGAAATGTATAAACGGAAAAGCAATTAATTAAATTTCTATTTATCTCCTCCAATTTCTATAAATCTCTATTTATCAGAAACTGTATTTTTTTGGATGCGGTAGCCCGTTTCAAATGGGATTATTGACATCCACCTCAAATTTTCAAATGGAATTATAGTACTTATTGCACCATAATGTGTTTTTGTGGCTATAATTATACAGGATGTCGCGTATAAGAACCGACATAAAGCAGGAGCATGTAGGGGACCCCAAAATATGATGTCTTAACGCAACTTACCTCTATACCAAGTTGCACTCCTGAGAAGGTATAAGCCTTCAAAGTGGGACTTCGAATTTTGAAAAAAATTAACATCTCAATCGTACTTCAACTTAGAAAAACCAAATTTGGTACAGGTTGTATGCGTTCCAAGAGTATTAATCGACAGTAAGTAGAGTTCAGTTGGATCATTTTAAAGTGTTGATAGGGGATGGTGCACCCTCAAAATTTGACAGAATTTTTTAACCCAAACGCGATAAAAACAATTTATGGGAAAACAAACAACTCTATTACTAAAAAGAACATAATACAATTTACTTAAGTTATAAAAATTATTCAAAATGATCACCGTTTTCTCTTAGACACAATGTTATTCTTTTTCGAAAATTGGAGTTCACTCTATCCAATAACTTTTGATTTTTCTAATAAGTGCGCATTTATCCATAATGCGGTTTCACAATTCTCCTGGAGACGCAACTGGTGAGCAATACACATATTCTTTTAACGTTTCCCAAAGGAAGAAATCACATTTGTTGAGGTCTGGTGATCGTGGATGTCAAATCTGGGAGCAATTATTTCATCTTCCATCCATTTATTGGGATACTGTTCGTTCAAAAAGTCTAAAAATATTACTAAAATGCTCCATCATTCATGAACTAATGTTCCAATCTTAGTTGTAGTGGTACCTCATCAGGTAGATCCGGGAGAGTGTTTTGGAGAAAATCTGAATAATATTCGCCTTTTAGTTGATTTGGTAAAATAACTGGACCAATTTAATATCGACCAATAACACCGATCCAAACATTTATTTTAAACTCTCGTTGAAAATGTCGAGGAGCTACTGCATGAGGGTTTTCGTCAGAATTATGTAAATTTGCTATACCCCTGCGGGTAAAACAAGCTTCATCAGTAAAAAGAATTTTCTTCTGAAAACTAATTTCTTGATGTAAAATAAATTGACAAAATTTCACTCGTTTAACCATATCTTCCGGTAACCATTTTCGCACTTTTTGGATGTAGTAGATTATGTCTTATAACTCGATGCACAGAGGTTGAACTTAAAAAATGCTGTCAAATTTTAAGGGTGCATCATCCCTTATCAACCTTTCAAAATGATCCAACTGAACTATACTTACTGTCGATCAATACTCTTGGAACGCATACCACGTGTACCAAATTTGGTTTTTCTATGTTGAAGTATAATTGAGATATTAATTTTTAAGCTATTGCATATAGCTTTTATCGCGGGCTTTGAGCGCGGCGACCGAATCAAGAAATTCCGTAACGAAAAATAATGTAAGACCTAAACACCTAACATGTGTCACATTAATTAATTAATTTGAAGTTTCTAAAAGTGAGAACACATGACACATAGTCATGGTAGCAATTTACATTTCTCCGAATCCAAAATTGGACGAGGTAGAACATTTTATTCATCGCACTTTACTGGAGTACACTGAAGAAGGGTCGAAAATACTTGGTACAAATGGTAATAAATTTCCACTTATCTTGGCTGGCGATTTCAACATCAACTTCGCTTATAAAAAATCAGAGCGGTTGACAACTTTTCTTTCGGAAAAATTGAATTTGAAAATGAATAATGATCCACAAGAATCCACAACAAAATATGGGACCACCATTGACGCGGTATTTTCCAGATATTTAGAGGATATCAAGTCTCAAAGTTATGTCTCTTATTTCAGTTATTCAGTTACCATAAACCTATAGTTTCAATGATAACAAATTCCTGAATAACCTACATGTATTGTAAGATAATAAAAATATTTTAAACGATATTAACTTCTCATTTATTCAATAAAAGAAGAAAATTTGTTTTCCTATCGGTCACCACGCTCAAAAGTAACTTGAATTAATATCAAAGAAAAAACATGGATTAAAATATCCAAAGAAAAAAAAACTACTGCATAAATTTAAAAAAATAAATAATTTTAATCGCATAAATTGAGAACAAATGCTATGCAATAGCTTTACCGCGGCAGTCCCCGAGTGCCACACGTATCTTTTTTTTTTCATTCTGAGGGCCTATAACTTCTCGGGGATGCAACATCATAGAAGTAAGTTGCATTAAATCATCATATTTTGATATCATACGCATATATTCAACCTGCAGAAGTGTCCGAAATTCTCTAATTCTCTACTCCTCCACTGACGTTATCGAAGTGAGAAAACTCTATCTGTTTTCTGTATTCACTCAGTAGTGTCATGATATAAATAGTTTAAACTGTCAGAATAAATAAATGCTAAAATAGTTACGATACAATAATAATAATTTACTATTTCTTGTTGGATTTGATGTTGTTTTGCTAACTTTCTGGGCAATCATGTTTCATAATAAAATAAATGAATCAAGGATTACTTGATACTTATTACTAATTAACTTAATCACAAAGAAAAATAACGCTTCAACAAACTGATAAGCTCCTATCCCAAAAGTCCAAAGAGTTATACAAATTGATGATAAACAAGAATTTACCTAGATATAAATATATATTCAGTTCTACCGATTTGGAATTTATATTATAGTAGCTTATAGTATTCCATCCTGCATACTTTCAACCGCTACATGGGATTTGTTTGAAAAAAAAATTTCAACTTTCCCCATTCTTACCTATAGCCTGCACCAGTAAAAGTGTCGGAGAATTCGGATATGTTATGCAATGAGCTTTACTTGACATTGTCCATATCAAAGAGCAAAGCACTTTTTCGGCTCCAGCTCTCAGACTACATTGCCAGCTGGCCAAAATCACGGCCATGCCGATTCAGAATCGAAGTACGCTCGAACCTGATCTCGATTATTCTTCGAAAATCGGCTGAACAACCAACTTTTAGGTCGAAATAAGATTCATTGAAGTTATATGCTCGTTATGATAGGATGAAATAATCTGTTAAATGAAACAAAAATGGTAAGAGTACTAAACCTCTACAAATATTATGAGAGAATAAGCTGCGGACCTCGGTAAATATATGTCTGAGAGAAACATTCCATTATAGGCTTTATTCTTATCCAAACATTTGCTTTAATCCCACGTTAGTATAGAAGAAGGTCTCGGAATCCTCGTGAAGATAGATAATTAAAATTTACGCCCTAACTTTTTATTATTTAATAATTATGGCATAAACTCTCCGTACATATTTCAGCTTATCCTACGGAATAATATATTCTCATCTTGCCATTCACGAATTACGTACATTACGTAGATAAACGGGAAAGATAACTATACTGCTACGAAAAATGACATGATGTTGTGTAAGATAGAATCTTCAATAGAATAAAATAGACACTATTGATAAGAAATAATCACCCTTGTCCACTAAAAGCACTATCAAAGTACTGAGGTCAGTTATGCGGAAAACTCGACCAAATTTTTCATTTTGGACTTCGAAAATGGCTTCTAGGTTTTTTTTTCAATATTGAAGCTGCGTATAAAGAATTAAGAACTTCAATTGTTCATTTTTCCGGCCTCTTGATGAATTATCCACACAACACAACTGACCTTGGATTCGTGATCAGCGACCCGAAAAACCCATAGAAGACATTCTTGTAGGCAGAAAGTACAAAGTTTAGAAAAATCGGAACTGGAAAATATCCAAATTTTCCAGATTTTCTGGTCACCGGTTGAGTTTTCCGGGTGAAATACCTCTGATTCGTGATCGGCGACCCATAAAACCTCCTAGATACCATTTAATGAATCAAATAACGTCTAATATTGGAGGGGTAGAAATGGGCCAATTTTGACATTCTTGAGTGAAGTGAGCAAGGGCATATCGTTATCGTATCTCGAATTACCTTTGGGGTCCATAAGACATCATGCAAAAAAAAAATCCGCTTCGACCTTCTTAACAAAAGTTTTTCATTTTCCCAGCTTATAGACTATAGACTATGAGAACCTTTCGGCTAGTAGCCATCAAACTGAGTACACTCTGATGATGGCTACTTGGTCCTCAGTACTTTAACAGTGTTTTTAGTAGATAAAGGTGATTTCTATTTATATTCAATCTATGTTTGACTGTTACATTTCTCTTTGGTAATATGTAAAATGAATTACATATTATTATTTCCATTATCATTATGTATTTATTCACCACTTCTCGATATTTTATGATACATATAACGTTTCGTATACAACCTGAAAAGAGAGATCCATATTGATAACATCAGTTAACTACTAAAAAGTTAAAATGCATTGAGTGCTTCACAATGAACGATCCACTAGTAATAAATGCACCAATATCAATCTGCTGGCCAAAGTAATGAATAAAGATATGAATTGTTCCAACTGAATCGATCAGGTCAGTTCAACGTGACTGCATCCCGACGTACGAACAAATAGCTCCCTCCATCTAATCGATAATCCATCTGAAGTTCATTAAGCAAAGTGTTGACGTTCCATTAGTCTATTTAATTATTAATAACGAGATGAATTAAGATTTATTGAACAACGTACGCTCAACTTAAACTTGTGACATTCCGAAAGATTGACAGGTGAAGATAAATGCTCATGTTCTACGTTTTGATGTTTTTCTTAATTGTACATAATATTCCACATATGTATATTTGTAAAAGATGTATCTTAATTGTAACAATTATCATTATATAACTGTAAGCATATATGATAGATCACATTGAAAACTATGGAATAGTAACGCCTAAGTAGCTAGAATTTCTCTAGGTACTTGTGTGCATTACTTTTTATTTAATTTGGATCGTTGATATCTTATTTACACGACATTTATGTAATAACGTATAATGACGTTATTTTATAAATCAAAGTTTTGTTTATAGTATTTGAAAAGGAAAGAAATGTATTGAGCTTAGTTTTATTCTCAAATATGTATAGTTTAGATAATTTTGAGAAAATGTTACAGTCCTTTACTTGTTTCAGGGATCTGAGGGATCTAGGTAGTGAGTTGTAAATTTTTGAAGCAGTGGAGTCTATAAATCTCAGGTGCTGGCTAATAGGCCTTGTCCTAGAGCCAAAAAAAAAAGAAAAAAAAAGAAAAAATCTCAGGTGATTCACTTCAACCTTTCTTTACAGAAAGATAATAATATTCGGTTCCAAAATGTTGGAACGAATTATTAATATTGATACCTAGTGCAAAAAAATTCGAAAATCATGATATCTCTGCTAATACTTTACTTACTTCAGCTTCTGCGAATTATTTTTCTAGAGACTAAGTTAGGATATTGTCCGAGACCGATTTGTAGAATTGTGAATAAACACACAGCCGAAACCGCTGGGAAAATCAATCCTTATAGCTTGGACGAATACGATCCAGCTTCTGCGAATTGTTTTTCTAGAGAATTAACATTCCAGTATATAAGTCCGATTTCAAATTCGAACTTTGTTTATAAATTCAATAGTCTACAAAACAATTCTTATAGCTTGGGCGAATACGATTCAGCTTCTGCGAATTGTTTTTGTAGAGACTAAGTTAGGATATTGTCCGAGACCGATTTGTAGAATTGTGAATAAACACACAGCCGAAACCGCTGGGAAAATCAATCCTTATAGCTTGGACGAATACGATCCAGCTTCTGCGAATTGTTTTTCTAGAGAATTAACATTCCAGTATATAAGTCCGATTTCAAATTCGAACTTTGTTTATAAATTCAATAGTCTACAAAACAATTCTTATAGCTTGGGCGAATACGATTCAGCTTCTGCGAATTGTTTTTGTAGAGACTAAGTTAGGATATTGTCCGAGACCGATTTGTAGAATTGTGAATAAACACACAGCCGAAACCGCTGGGAAAATCAATCCTTATAGCTTGGACGAATACGATCCAGCTTCTGCGAATTGTTTTTCTAGAGAATTAACATTCCAGTATATAAGTCCGATTTCAAATTCGACCTTTGTTTATAAATTCAATAGTCTACAAAACAATCCTGATAGCTTGGACGAATACGATCCAGCTTCTGCGAATTGTTTTTCTAGAGACTAAGTTAGGATATTGTCCGAGACCGATTTGTAGAATTGTTAATAAAGTCACAGCCGACACCGCTGGAAAAATCAATCCTCATAGCTTGGACGAATACGATCCAGCTTCTGCGAATTGATTTCAGGGGCTACGTGGTGATTCTCTCCGAGACCGACTTGTGAAATTATTAAGTCAGTCATAGCCGAAGATAGCTGACAAATCAACCTAGTCCGTTATACCCCGTTCCGTAAGAAATTACGTCTGAAATACAGGTCAGAGCGAATACACGACCCACGCTCCGTCGAAGTTAAAAGTGTATTAAATATTTAGATTGTCGCGATTCATTTCATTTCTAGACCTAGGGACAAAAACTTGTCTACCATCTCACGCAGATGGTGGAGACTCCCGACGATAGGAAAACATCTAATTAGCGCGTTATTTTATACACGGAAAACGAACACATTAAACGGCCTGTTCCTAGCAACATTTTGTAAATAGATTGTACATAGCTGGTGTAAATGTAAATAGAAATAATTAATAAACTTAGTTAAGCAAGAAATATCTGTTTTATTTGGCAATCCACACGAAAGAGAAACAGCAATTTTAAAACCTATATAAAAAGGGAACCTGGACCCTCAAGAAACCCGAGCAGGTCAGTTACTGTCATAAGAGGACAGTAAGTGACAACCTCCCCACTTGTAATTAACCATTCAAGCGGAAGGAGGTTACAGTACAGATTGACAAAGGTGCACACGCCAAATTTTTGGGCATCTTTGTTGACGTAAACCTAAAATGGTCAGTTCATATAGATCATCTTGCAGGTATATTAAAAAAAAACTATTTGTCTTAAGGAATCTTTCCAATTCACTATCCACCAATGTACTGCGTACCACTTACTTTGAAACTTTTGAATCACATGTTAGATACGGTATATTATTGTGAGGACATAGCTCTGAAGTGGGAAGGATTTTTAGGTTACAAAGGCAAGCTATTAGAATCCTGGGGAATAAAGGCTACAGAGAATGTTGCAAAAGCACTTTCAAAAATCTAAAAATTTTAACTTGTCCAAGCCTACTTATACTGGAATGCCTTTTACATGCATATAAGCTTCATCAATCCGACCAAGTATCTTTAAATTGTAACTTTCATGATCATAACACGCGCAATAAATTAGACATTCGTCCAAACCGCTTTAGGTTGAGTAGATCACAAACGGGCCCTAATTTTTTGTCATTTAAAATGTATAACAAATGTCCTAACCATGTTCGAAATCTAGAGTTAAGTAAATTTAAGATCACCATCAAAAAATGTCTCACAACAAATGCATTTTATTCCATATATGAGTTCTTAGATTTGAAAACAATTGAAATGTAATCAATATCAAACGGTACTTTCCATCAAATAACTGTGATTTATTTTAAATTTACATCTTCGCTGAATTTTAACACTTGCAATTTTGTGTCTTGTAATCCATGTATTTACATTAATTTTAAACTGTTGTATTTGACGAGTGTAAACTAAATTTGTAGTATTAACACAATAAACTTTATCTATCTATCTATCTATCTATCTATCTATTAATTCAATATGTCTCTTCTTTCGACTCAGAGTTGGTCTTAAACATGTCTTGAAGAAGATTGATGAAAGGAGATAAGTATTTGAATGTTACAAGCATAAGGCAAGACTCCACTAGACGAAGAGTTCCACAATTTCACTGTCTAGTAGGAAAATGTTCGGCAGGTCTCGAGCTTGAAAATTTAGGGATGACCAGATTAAGCTAGTTTAGTCCCCTCATCTAACAGAAGATTCCTGAGGAACACCAGTTATAGAAATATCTACACGAAGGGTAGAGATCGCCCTCCTCTCTACGATGCTCTAGGGTGGTCGACAAATTCATGAGTGTGACATACAAGAACTTCAGCGTATGTCTGGGAGCATAACTCCAAAAATGTGAACAGCACTCCACAACAGGTCGAATCAGTGCTTTATAGGTTATGAGTAGCTTGGAACGGAATAGAAAGCCAAGTTTTTGGGCAGTGGTTTTCTCAATGGACCTCACATGACCGTTCCATAAGGGGGTAGGTATCATTGGATATGGAGCATTCCACGAGAAAATCGTAATAGGGAATATGGGATTCCCCTTTCTGGAGAAGGCATATACTAGATTATCAATTTGGGGTTCCATTACTTCCTGGAATCTCCGATCACCATCAGCAGTGAGTCTGTGGACCGGACTAGAGTTCCCTTCTAACAAGCTCGTCGAAATGGAGCAGGAACAAAACTGGTGCCAATACAGATCCCTGTGGAATATCAGCGTCAATAGCTCCACCAACCACCACAAGGAATGATCTATCTGGGAGAAAACCCTGAAGTAAACGACAAAGTTAAGGCGGAAATTTCTCAGAGGCCTTGGTACCCGTCTAATACTCTCTCTATAAGGCCTATCGGTTGAATTCAAATATAAGTATGACGTCATTAACTTGAGAAAAGCCAGAAATCGTCGATAAAATCCATGGTATGATATTGGACGATCGGCGAATTGAAGTGCACGAGATTTTTGAGGCTATGAGCATCTCAACCGAACGGGTACGTGGTACGAAACATTTTGCATAAATTGTTGGATATGAGAAAGCTAGATGCCGGATGAGTTACGCATTTGCTCTCTGTTGACAACAACCGCGACCATGTGACAACATCAGATGTACCATTTCGTAAGCGTGGACAAAACATGGATCCATGACAACAGGACAGAGACCAAAGAACAGTCGAAACAAAGGACTTTTCCTGACGAATCGAAGCCAAAAAAGGCCGAAGTTGGTTTATGGGCCAACAAAGTCATGGCGACAGTTTTTCGGGATGCACACGGTATCGTCCATATCGATAACCTTGAAATAAGCAAAACGATCACCGGCGTATATTATGCAGAGCTGCTGGATCGATTCTACGCCGATTCCAAGCTTAAGCAGCCGTGTTTGGCGATAGTGCTCTTTCACAAGGACAACGCACCGGCGCACAGATCTGCAGTCACAATGGCCAAATTGCATTGTCATTGTCATTTCTTGTTTTATTTTTCAGGAACTTTTACCTTGTCCTCGTAAATGTTCCAAAAATAGCAGCATCGTGCCTATCGTAACCTCACATCGAGCCGGTAAATCTTCTAGTATAGAGTGTTGTCCAGGCTCGGTCGAATACTTCGGAGATATCTAATGCTACAGCTGCAGTGTCATAATAAATAATTAAATAAATATAATGATGAACAAAACTAATACAAAATATTGGTAACCAACATTTCTAACTGGAAGACATTAACAAATCCTCCCCTTTGCATCGAAATCAATATTGTATCTGTGACCTTTTTCCTTCTCTCGGAACATACGAATAAGTAATACGTAATTCCAATAACCGACTCTAGAACACATTTCATATTCTCTTACGTTTATGCTCGAATGATAAAAATGAGGATACTGCAAGATGTCTGCACTTCCAACAACAATGTTCCGATTGCTTTCCCGTATCAAAGATAAATTTAATATCCAATAAAGCGTCAAACAAGCACATAAAGCACGAAACTTTACGACGCGTTTCCATAAGAATATTCACTCCATTGGATACGACTCTGTACAAATTTGTAACGATTTAACAGGAAACTTCTGTTCGCGATGCATGAAGAAACAATGGGGAATTTATTGTTCTGTAATGTCGTGATTAGTTGATAATGGATCTCTACATGCAAAGTTCGTATTAAACATGTTGTTATGAACCCACAATGGACGGTGCTATTCCTGGGAATATGGTAGAGTTATGAATAGACGGATCGATCAGTTGCCCACTTGGGGGATATCCGTTCTAGGGAATTACACGAACATTTTAAGTTTCTATGTAAACACAATTAACACAGTTTCAAACTGTTGAATTGTAACAATTGTTTCACCAACATTCTGCCATCATCAGAAATGCAAGTTGAACTAATCAAGACGTGGTCTTGGCATCTGTACTCCTTCCACTGGATTTCAGCAAGACCTTTGACCTTCGCAAAGTGTGCATATTTTAGGTTTAGCACGGTAACGTTGCAGTTTCGCAAATTTAGGAAGATAGATGGATAAGAACAAGTACTCATAGCAGCTGCAGTTCTCTATAACTCAGTCTGGGGGACCACTGCTTCTTTTATGATGGAACAACGTTCGCTCTTCAACAGAAAACTAGTGGTATTACTTCAGATGATTTTAAGATGAAGCAGATCATCCTAAATACGCTCGGTTTCTCTGAAAAACAAGGGTTCCGTTGCTGGCCTATATTCTCGCTTAGAAACTCAACCCTTAATTGCTATTTTCTGTAAAGGTAGATCTGTATTTAAATTCACCTTCACTGCTTCTGATTCATTATGACGTTTTTCGGTAAATATAAGCTTCAGACCTCGTTATCATGCTGAAACATTTCATCTAAGTTCTAAGCTTTCACAGAGACCTGCCGGAGTTTTTAAGCTGGTAGTCTGCAATTTTAATAACGTCAATTCCCAAGTAGCGTAGCATTGTGGAATTTTATAAATGCCCAGTGAGATATTTACAGATCAGGGTCGTTCTGCCCTGGCTGGATGAAATCAACCTAATGGTGATTATTCGACAATTGAAAATGGAGTATTATTTATTGCCAAATGTTTGAAATAATTGGTCGCATGAAATTATGAGTCTTATTTCAAACATTAATAGTCCGACGTATAACATAGCTACATTAAGTAAGTTAAGGAATTTAGGAAGCTCCAAGCCCACCAAGTTTGTGAAAACTTCTTTGGGACTAATTGCAAAATTGAAAGATTCCAAACTTGAACCTGGTGATATTGCAATAAGGGTGTTTAGTACAAGTCATTTCCAATATTCAAAAAAAAACATTTTCATAAAATTAAAATGTCTAAAAGTGAAGAACATCTAGGGGTTGTCAGTTGCTTTCTGTTTTATATCAATAACAAATGTAGTTTGAGAAAAGTGAAGGAATTTCTAAAATAAATATAAGACAATTCCACATCCTCTTCAATGAGGATGATATTATACCATAGCTGGCATGGTCAAGATAGTCAATAGTTTCTTGATCTTAAGGAAATTATAAGCCTGTCAAGATGAACAACCAACATAGGATGGAAAACGAATGCAAGCTATATGATAAATGTTAATGTTAACATCTGGAGATATTCAGCTAGTGGGCTTTTCAGACTCACTATTGATCTTGTATGGAAGATCTAACTAGCTTTGTTTTATTTGAGTTTAGATTTTGCTCTTACTTTTTATTCTTATTAGTAATAAACTTAAAAATAATATTCATTTTTATCATCTTCAATTATCATAGACATTCTTTTGTTATAATTATTACAGAAGAGGTGTTACTTGTGTGGAGAAACAGTTTATTGCCCCTCCAATTTGCACAAAGTATTCAATGCTAAAATCAATGTTAATATTAATAATAATTCCAAATAAAATGCTATAAAATCGAAGCGTGGTATTATAAATTTTAATCCACTAGTGTATTAAAAGGCTTCTAATCCATGGAAAACCGACGCATCAAAGCTTCCAAATATAGTGCTCGTGGATGAAACATTTATTACACGTGTTTCTGATGAAATTATCCACAACTGGTGTGTTGGAAATTCTTGGTCTGAATTGGACGTTGGTATGAACTGGATATGTAGGGAAAAATGCCAACCTATAAATTATGAAAGACCCACTGATCGAAGTGAATTACGAAAGGTACTAACTCCATGAATATCCTCATATTTAATGAAGTCATAACTCTATTAAATCTATTAAAATGGAATATATTCAGTTTGCGGTTGGTTCAATCTACATACAACACTATATCTTATCATCCTCGCATCAACATTCTAATTAAATATTTAACGTGGAAGTGGCTCAATTTACATTTGAAAGTTGAAAATGAACAATACTGAATAAACAAAGCTAATTAATTTTAGGTGCTCTTCAGAGAGCCTAAAGTTCAGCCCATAAATGTTGATTAGATATTATCTGAATAGTTCGTGATAATAATTGCTGGAGTAGTTGTTGGCGTGTACAGTAAAAGGTTTAATTTATGTTCGCTAGAAAGCTTGAATTGTTTTGGAACCTACGATAAAGCTGCATCTAGACGCGAGGATTATTACGTGAACTTGATCGGTGCAACAAAACATACAAAGATCTATTGAAAACGTTTCAGTTTCAGGATGACGTGCCCTTCTATAAACAGGATAATCAGGAAGTAATTTTAAGGGGGTTCTTTCATATAATTTTTATCAATTTGGGGCCTCCCTGTAAAGTTATTCCCATAATATACAGAGTGAGTTGAAAACACAGTTAAGCCAATTTTTCTTAAAAACTTAAGAATGTATTGTTTATTTCAACTAATCTTTTAAATAATGGATGCAAAGAACTATATAATTTTGATTTATGTTTATGTTATCCTCATTTATATAGATTTTTATTTGACGTAATTCTTAGGGTAAATCAATCCTTAATGTATGTGATTTATCAACTACAATTTAATGAACATTAGGAGTTGAATGATTTTTCTTTTTTATTTCATATATTTTTATTTCTTCTTCTTTTTGAAATTTAATTTTCTTCAGGCCTGTGCACAGATACCTAGTAGTGTCTTTTGCAGGGTGATATATGTAATATATATAATTTTGCTACTTATTAACATTATTATTACTATATATTTTTCACAATTTCGAAAAGATGGAATCCGCATGTATCATAGCGGCAGTCTTTCATAGAGCATAAGACTACGGTTAAGGAGAAAAACGGTGCTGCACGTTTTACTTTCCGGCTTGTATAGAGTCGGCTGTGATCTTCCAAATACTCGTATATCGACGTTACATATTAGTTCCTTCAACTAACGCTGAACGCGTGTTATCGAGTTTCATAAAGCTATAATTTTTAAGGGTCATTTCATTGCTCTATCGGATTAGTTTTAACTACTAGATGATAGTATGCTATGAAATGGAATGAGATTCGATTAACATCATTATTCCGATGCTATAATAAGTTCTACTACTAGAGCGTAAAAGCAGGAAGTAATTACCGAGCCATTTAGCAGTAAGTTCATGAACCGTGTTACTCAAGGAACAGGTGAAATATCCTCAATTATTTTCATCGTGTTAGACCGCCTAAAACTGAAGGGATATAATAAACGTTGATACTGTCTCAGAGAAGTGTTTCCATTCTTTGATCTCTCTATATGATATCAAATGATCGTATATTTTGGTAAACATTCGAACGTTTTGCATAGTTTAATACTGTTTTTGTGGCTTTTGTAATGTTTCATCGATTAAAATAGGAAATGAAGAAATTTTCCGCGTATGCAGCCCAACATGTCATAAAGCCTTGGGTAACGTTTTAAAAAAGTCACCATTGTACCGGTTTTGCCAATGTATACTCAACTGCTAAATGCTAAAGCATCTTCTTGAAGGAGAAAATTGATTGATCTGAGAATTGAAACCATTTAATAATTACATGTGGAATCAAAAAACTTAAAAAATTTGAAGTACAAACATTGGTTACCTATATTATAGACAGGTTCTAGTTAAGTTCTAAGTAAACAAATTTTCTTCTCCGGGAAGGCGGATCCCACAATCCCTAATATGATGATGTCAGGTATAACTTTTCCTATGAAGTCTTCCATATCCCTGCTCGGGATTACCATCAACACCACCCGTTCATGGGATGATCATGTGAGATCCATTGCGAAAACAGATTCACAAACATTTGATTTTCTATTCCTTGTCAAGAGCTTCTTCACATCCCAAAACCTACTCATGATATATACAGCACAGATTCGATCTGTTCTGAAGTACTGTTCACATGCTTGGAGCTCGACTTCCAAACATACGATGAAGCTCTTGGATTCAATCCAGAAGGAAGCTGATTAACCTCCCTAGAACATAGTTGTGAGCGATCTCTCCCTTTTCTATAGATATTTCCATGGTCGGTGTTCATCAAAAATCTAAATAATGATAAACGTTCGATATGAGAAAGTATTCAAAATAAGGGAAACAATCGTGTTAATAATAAAATTGATTCTAATCTTTCAAAACTTTATAATAATCTGAGTCAAACTTAACCAAGTTCAGATATTTTTAATTACCACTTTCTGTTGCCTATTTCATTTAATTCTACCTGAAACGATAATATATTATCTGCCATTGTCACAATGACTGTTTTGAAATAAAAATTCCGTAGATCTATCTCAAATTTGATTACTTATTAGTGATAGAAATGAAATGTAAATTATAGAATAAGTAATTCATAAAATAATCATAGTTATATTCAGATTTGTAAATCATAGGATAATATCTTATGTATTTATTTAGCTAGATTCAATCCATTTCAAGTAAATCATTTTGATAATTAGCCATACATTACTTTTTCAAACACAAATGATTCAATGTTTTCTGCACTTTTAATTAGATTTTGAAAAACACAAGTCGACTTCAGACGCATTTCATCAATCAAAATCATCCGTTCTTTTCTAAATTACATGAAAACACTAATTAACATAACAATTTTTGATAAAGATATAAATAAAATATCAAAACGTCAAAAAGGAAAAAAATACGGGCAGTCACTGAGCACTGCTAACAGAAGTGAAAACTGACATTATGAAGTAACCAATTTAATTTGGGAATTTCATCCAAATTCGTATGATTTCACCAGTATCATCTCTTTCTACATGACACAATTTTGCGACAGTGCCATTGGACAATCCATCCCCAACATCTATGTTATTATTTATCATGTATGGTCTGTTAAGAACTAGAATTAACTCGTATGGTAATCCACCCGTATCATCGGTTCTCATTTTATGCAACTTCTGCCTGACGAAATTTTGTTGCTCAGCATTATGACAACCAACGAAGACATCCGATGCCACAGATAATATTTTCTACGGAGTTGTTGTACTCGTTGTAGCATCCGAAATTACAATTTTATTATTTTTAAATGAAAATTAATATAATTAGTTTTTCTTTAGTTTTCACAACTGTCTGCATTTCAATCAACAATTATATACATTTTTATATTTAATAATAAAAAACGTATAATGGGCGGTACAATCCCTGTACACATTATTTATTGATATTTACATCGATGTAAATGAAAGTAATGTTGAACAGCATTGGTACGAATTGAAGATGTCTACGGATGGTGGTAGAAGAAAACATCTTCAATTCGGACCAATGAACAAATAATCTAAAAAGAAACGCAAATAGTAAACATATAAACAAATTACACCACAAATAATTATTTATTATTATTATATTTGATGCTGTGATCCAACATTCGAACAATGAAAATAATAGACTTGATATAACACAACGTCATCAATGTGTAGTACACATGCAAAAGTTCTCACTTATACACATCACTAATGTTATATTCTTATGACAAGAATTATATTCACAATATTTAAAACCTTGCACGTAGATACGATACTAAGTACACAATGTACAATTGATAAATCCAATAAAAATATAACTTTCGTCTCAACGAGGACCGAGGATTGAGTAATTGAATGACGTCGAGTATCCAACTCAGATATGCACACGTGTGTGAGCGTATAGAGAGACTGCCTGACGCCTGACCCCAGTAGTTGCGCTCGCAGCAGTATACTTAATACCTTATATATATAGCTACAGCGTGACGGCACGTGACGGACTCATAGTTTTACCCCCATCTGAAATAGCTCAACGCGCTCAAAGCTAGGCATTATCAACTGAAGATAAATCTAAAATTATATTCTGATATATTAGAAATCAGTCTGAATGTAGTATAAATCGAGCGATGCTGTAAACAATAGTTTGGGAGGGAGTATATTCACAAAATTGTTGACAAGGGGTGAATTATAGGTACCGAATTGGTCATTTAATATTGCGTTACTATTTTTTTTTAATGTAAGGATTATCTACTCCGAAACACATTGTTGATCATGATTGAAATAATCATAAGCACGTTCTGTCCTCGAAATACGTATAAATATCCCGATATGTCTACATAAGAACTTATTATCACGCCCGTCGTTGAAAAGATCGAATAGTTAGCGCAAATCGTTCCCCGATACCGGAATTAATAGGGGGCTGAAAGGATCATTTAGGACTAAAACCTACTTGTTGTGAAAGCCACAAATAAAGTCATTAGAAGAGTGGGAAACCCTGTACGATATAGTTCCACCTGACCTTTTTCAAGCTTTATTAAGAGCTTATGCTCTTACGCATCGAAAAACGTCTGTCCAAATCGGTTCTTTCCCCTACCGACACGTGACCGCATATTTATATAACCGGTATGATCCGGTGGTTCGACACGTTTCATTCTCGTGTGTCCTACGAAGCATACGGTAAACAAAAATATCGTATGTATTGCAAACAATTTTGACAGTTAATGAAATTGAACGGTCGCTGTTAACTTACAGTAATACAAGAAAGCGAGCATTTTCTTGAAGCCATAAGAGAGTCGTATAACCCTGCATTATGCCCATGAAATGGACAGTGACCCTTATAAAGTCATGTTCTATAGGGATTATATACTTATATACTGTATTGTCCTCTTCCTGCGATGCTGCTGAACAAATTTCAGCGACTATCCCAACTCTTTGGAATTTCAGATTTTTCCAAAATTTCAACTATGGAAAAATCTCGATTTTGTTCGCTCTCATCTATTTTGATGAAACGTTGTTTCGAGACGTTTTCGGTGATGAGAATGTGATTCTTACATGTTCAAAAATTAGGGGTAAGTATGGGAAAATCTAGATTTTGGTCAATCTTGATACATCGATTCTGATGTAAACTAGTTTTGATATGTTGTCAATGCTAAAAAAAATTCTAAAAGTTCGCAATTCATCCTGCGATGGAGAGGCTGTTGGGGTTGCACCTACTGCCTCTCGCAGTTCAGGCAGAAGCCATAAGAGGAGCGTATCGCTTCGATCTTATTGGACAAGAAAAGGCCGATCAAAAGGGCCGAAGCATTCTTGGATTCCTTGGATCACCCGGGTCATGGAGGATGAGATTCGACAGGATCAAGGTTCACAGCACTCCCGTACCGTTCACGATTAAAACCTTGAAGGGACGGGAGAACGCTGGAGGCAATCCTCATATGATACCAGAAAATTCCGTATGGTTTACCGAAGGCACCAAGACCGAAAAAAGTACAGGCGCGGGTATAGTAAGACACT
Source organism: Endomychus coccineus (assembly GCA_958510875.1). Classification (NCBI taxonomy): domain Eukaryota; kingdom Metazoa; phylum Arthropoda; class Insecta; order Coleoptera; family Endomychidae; genus Endomychus; species Endomychus coccineus. Next base: position 4,440,971 of record OY294070.1, read on the forward strand.
TGCGTCATCATTCCAAGCAAAATATTAGGTATTAAAATTGGGTAATAAAATATGTGCCCCAATTATGAGGGAGAGAGCCTATGAGAATAGACAAATCACAAACATAGCGAGTAGCCTAACAGTGCTTAAGGCACTGGAGTCATACACATATGTCCTCGATTGAATAAAAAAACTAATGGCACTAGTGAAGAATCTCAATAGAGTGACACTCGTATGGGAGTCTGAGTAAAACAGACCCAAAGGAATAAAACTGCCGTCGCACTCACTAAAGCGAGAAAGAACAACCCCTGATTGGGCCAGAGCCAACCTGTGGCATTTCTCATGCCACAGCGAATTCTGTACTCCAAAAATGGCTAAAAACAGAGCACTGTGCCTATTGGAGGGAACAACCCCGTATGTCGCATTCCAAGGGACTAATGGGAGATCTCCAACAGCAACGAGTGAAGAATCTACTGACGTGTATTGGAGCTTCTTCTGAGAAGGAGAACCAACCTCACGGGCGAGGGGTTTTGGTAGGTAAAAATTCGGCACACCCTGGGGCACCAGCACCCGAGGCGTCTATGCAAGATTTCCCTTCCTCTACGCAAAAAAAACACAATATCTTGATGAACAAATCTATTAATACTTTCCTATAGAGATTCCCAGATCGTCGCCTTCTTATCATAGTGTCATTGCAATTCATAATGTTGTATACTCGCCTTGACTTCAAGTATTATAACAACTCGACCCTACTGATGTTGCGCTTCCTAATAGTCTAGGAGCCAGAGCGATTTCGATGGTCTGAACATTAATCCGATGGCACTATGGTTTATCGTTAGAGGACGGTTCAATGACCAATTCATCTCACAGACCGAATTTTTGCAGGCTGCTAGATCTCGAGATACAGCCTCCGCAAATTGTTTATTTTTTGACTGGAGGCTAACCCTTTTCAAGTTGCGGTTACTTGAAAAGCATGCCATTCTTATACACTTCCACCATGTGCCATCATTTTTTATAGTATCTGTTTAACAGGCTGACCAGTTAAAATTGGACCGAAATTGGACTGCAAGTTAACCCTACCAAACCTGGTGTAAAATGTTAATTGGTGTTGGCAATTGTTAAGATACCCTATGTCATCAAAAGTTAACGGTCCATTTCCGAGTAATTGGCAATTATTTGGACCAACAATTGTTTTTGTCTCATTTTGTGGCTAAACCTTACGGAACAAGGTGATATGATGGTCACTCCTTAGCTATTTCAACCCCCCAAAACTACCTAAAACTACCCCACCAGAACAAAAAAGGGGCGGTTTCGATTTCAAACCCAGCCAGAATCTCAATAATTGACTAATTTATCATAAAATTGGTCATATTATCCATATTATTCATATTTTTTGAGGGGTTGTTTTAGGAGGTTTTGGGAGGTTGAAATGGGCAAAGAGTGATGGCAGTAATTTCAAATCTTTATTTGACCTCCAATAATAAAGATATTCAACATGGTGCCATCATGCTACCTTGTAAACCCCAAGGTTTAGCCACAAAATGAGAAAAAAACATTGTTGTTCCAGATAATGGCCAATAACTCGGAAATGGATAAATAACTTTCGATGGCATTCGATATCTTCAAAATTGCCAACACCAATAAGCATTTGCCACCAGGTTTGGGAGGGTTAACTTGCAGTTCAGCCTGATAAACGGACACGATAAAAAATGATGGCACATGGTGGAAGTGTATAAGAATGGCATGCTTTTGAAGTGACCGCAACTTGAAAAAGGTTAACCTCCAGTCAAAAAATAAACAATTTGTAGAGGCTGTATCTCAAGATCTAGCAGCCGGCGAAAAATCGGTCTGTGAGAAGAATTGGTAATTGAATTGTCCTCTAACGATAAACCATAGTGCCATCGGGTTAATGTTCAGACCATCAATATCGCTCTGGCTCCTAGACTATTATTCTCTATTCACTATTAGGATATGGTTGAATATTGAGAGATTATCTAATTTGGGATTCATGGAAGACAAATCCCTTATTGGCATATTATATAACTTTAATTGATTAAAATTTTTACTCAGTACTATCTATTACCTCCTCGGGCATACTTAAAATCAGTTAATCGATTGCATCTTGAGGTAAGAATGCAGGGAGGCCTCAAATGTCTACAATGACCGGATTATGCTGTCTCTGCAGCATGTCCCACACATGTTCAAGACGGTTAATAAAATCTGTATTTGAAAAGTATGTGTCTCAAGAAATGCATTGCCTGGGCATCTTTACGGATCTAAATCCGGTATATACGTTATCCAGTTTGTTTCGAGAATAATTGATAGATAATCGCGTCCGTGCGACTGAAACTAATACAAGATGCTCCTGAAAAATATCCAGGACGCGTCGTATCACGGTGCAAGGATATCGGTTACAGACCGAACGTCGGAAACGTATCCGAACACCGACTTTGGCTGTGTATTCGTGTCACAGAAGCTGTTTCGTTGCGATATAGATGCATTGTTCCATCGCCTGTCAGGTTTTACAAATCCCCCGGCATGGAAATTATGTCACGTTTATCTGTACTGTATCTGTAGCGGGGATTAGTGACTGCAGGGGTTTGTGTTCGGCACCGTCTGCGTGTTATCTTCCAATGATGCACTCATTCCTTTGCTTGTTTTAATTACGAGCACGAGCGCTTGTGTAAATCCCACAGATATACTCCACAACGAAAATCCCTTGATGCTAGGCTACATCATTCTTCAAACATGCATCGGACAAATATTTACGTTTTCTCTCACACTCGAGATCTGTGGGATTCCGACGGATGGTAAGAGAGGATTTGTACAGCATTCTAATTTGAGAGGCTGTTTATATCTCCCCTAACTATAACTTTAATTGAAAAACATCAACATTACAAATGAAGTGTTAGAACACTATACATAATAAAAAATGTGTGGCACTCGGGGACTGCCGCGGTGAAGCTATTGCATAGCATTTTTTCTCAACTTATGCAATTATAATTATTTAATTATTTTTAATTTATGCAGTATTTTTTTTTCTTTGATATTAATTCAAGTTACACTTTTTGAGCGTGGTGACCGATAAGAAAACAATTTTTTTTCTTTTATTGAATAAATGAGAAGTTAATATCGTTCAAAATATTTCAATTATCTTACAATACATGTAGGTTATTCAGGAATTTGTTATCATTGAAACTATAGGTTTATGGTAACTGAAATAAGAGACATAAGTTTGAGACTTCATATCCTCTAAATATCTGGAAAATACCGCGTCAATGGTGGCCCCATATTTTGTTGTGGATTCTTGTGGATCATTATTCATTTTCAAATTCAATTTTTCCGAAAGAAAAGTTGTCAACCGCTCTGATTCTTTATCAGCGAAGTTGATGTTGAAATCGCCAGCCAAGATAAGTGGAAATTTATTACCATTTGTACCAAGTATTTTCGACCCTTCTTCAGTGTACTCCAGTGAAGTGCGATGAATAAAATGCTCTACCTCGTCCAATTTTGGATTCGGAGAAATGTAAATTGCTACCATGACTATGTGTAGGCCATTTCTAAGTTTGCATAAGCACGCACAAATATCTCCAAAAAAATGAGCGCCTAACATTAACATCGCTAACGTGTGCAATATTTATTTCAGTTACATTATTATTATTTTGGTAAATAGCTACCCCACCTTTTGGAACAGTATCTCGTTTGAATTGAACAATACAATTGAAATTAGTTATTTCAATCGGATTATCATGCGCCATGCAAGTTTCGGTAAGAAGTAACTCATTTGTTTGTCTCGTAACTGAATCTTGTAAATCGTATTTGTGACTATTTAGACTTTAGCAATTGAAAGTCATTATTTAAATGCCATTTCTATTACTAAGGAAATCTAAGACACTTTGAGCTGTCGTCTGAACACTATTTAAAGGAAGTCTCTTGAATTCTTGCCAAAAAGATGCAGTCGATGCAGCTTGCCTTCGATTATTATGAAACTTGAATGTAGAATTATCGTTTTTTGTCGTGACATACAATTTTTCAATATTAGTCACCCGAGAGAGCGCAACATAAACGAGTTCCTGTTATTTTTCGTTACGGAATTTCTTGATTCGGTCGCCGCGCTCAAAGCCCGCGATAAAAGCTATTAGCAATATATGCAATAGCTTAATAGAAACAGGTACTCTCAGGTCTCTGCTACGCGCGTCTAACGTATAAACTCTAACTGACGCGTAGCGAGCTCCTAGAGGCATATGTCAAAATGATTTCGTTCGTAGCTAATTACATAGGACGTCTGGAGTTCATGCAATTATGTTTTTGGATAATTCGAACCTTCTAATTTCGATAGGCCACGTGAAAATCCCGGAGTCTAAAGCGCTAGAGTGTTATAACATTCGTATAAAATAGCGAAATTTCTCACTTTTAGAAACTTCAAATTACTTAATTATTTGACACATGTTAGGTGTTTAGGTCTTACATTATTTTTCGTTACGGAATCCCTTGATTCGTTCGCGGCGCTCAAAGCCCGCGATAAAAGCTATATGCAATAGCTTAAAAGCTATTACTTCCCTCACTCGCTAATGTTGGTGATATTTTATTTGGTTAAATACTTCAAATAACAACCATTGCCATAATAAACTTGAAGTGGCTTTAATTTTCAAATCGTTCATAACTTATAATTTATGTTTCATTATCATTTATAATGATTCTTGATACAGTTATGAATTATATAGAAATTCTCGAGAAATAGGTCACACCAACACATATGCTTATTATTTTCGTCTTTACGTACGTTTCGGTCTCACAACCATCATAGAAGATGTAGCAATGTCTAAAACGGAATTTCAATTAAAAATGTCCGGAACCGACAGGAACAATTCTATTTGTGTTACGTAGGAAAGCAGATCTGCTCACTTTAAAGATCACAGACAGTAGTGCAGTGAGTCTATAGTTATTTGGGAGGGTAGGGGACTCTAGCTATATGCCCGTTGAAAGAATATTAAGTTTCAATTCTTTGTTTATGGTACAATTGCAATTTTCAGCTTTCATGCTCACATCCAGTATAATCTGGTTATTTAGGGAAGTGTTAATTTAAGCATAAAACCATCTCCTCAACTTTATTGATGATCAGAGATGACTAAAACATGATCAAGATCATCGATTCTTCCAAAATAACGCAAAGGACTGTATCCATTCATAATCTATGTTAGTGAATACGAAACGATGGTCTGAGATAGTTCTGCAAAAAGCACGTTCCGCGGTTGAATAGGACGGTTAATTTCATCAAACCGAATTTGAAATGAATAATTTTTTAGGAACATGATTTCAAATCCTATATTACCTCTCTCCACTCGTGTCAATCCGTGATTTATATAGACGCCGGTAATGGATATAGGCTATTGGTAGATCGATAACCGTAATAATAAATTTTATTTTAATGCGAATCGTAAATGATGCAAAAATTTTAGAGCCCGTCCATTCCAAACTGAACATAATAGTCAACATCGTTCATGAATTATGCCCATTAAAATTCACGATTTTATTGTTACTTTTGTCGTTTCATAAAAATGATCCGAAAGCTGAATCGTTTTTAATATCATTTGAAATATAAACGATACAGAAAATATTATAATATGTATGAGTAACACTCTTATATAAGCAAGTGCCCTTTAACCCTAATATTTGGCATTTGAACTACTGCTAGTCATTAGTTTACCTTAATGAAACGAAATTTTTGTCCGATTGCATGCATTTGTGACAAGTCGGAAGCACTCCGTTTGATTGGGTTCATTGTGTCCCCCTTGAAGCAAAACTCAGTAGAGCAAACCCTAAGGGAGCGCCAAAGGCTAAGATTTTGCATGGACCGATGGTTCTTATGACTTCAGGAGGTATGTATTCAATACCAAGGTGTTGCAGCCTGAGAGAAGCCAGTGCTGAACATTCTAGAAGGATATGAGAGGCAGTATCGTCCGCCTTTTGGCATCTACTACAACTTGGGTCATCGACGATGCCTATTAAGTGTAGATATTTATTCAAATGTAAGTATCCCGAGAGGTGTCTTGTCATCAGTATTAAGCCTAACCCTAAGAGAGGTTTTCGAGCGTTTGGCCGAGAATTTTACGATGTGGAGCTTCTTCTGCCTCATACCGTGAGCACCGCGCCAAACCGAGAGTCACTGTCTATCCAGTATCTCTCTGAGGGCACAGAGCTCGGTGGTCGATGAGATTCCTAATAGGTGCTTAGGGAACCTCGTTTAGCCAATTCATCGGTCACTTTGTTTCCTTTTACGCAAGAGTAGGCGGATACCCATACTAGTTGAAGTTTGTTCCTTCAGGATAACAAGACCAGCGTCTCCCTGTACTCCAAAACAAGCCTAAAAGTCACTGTATGGGAGCGAAATGCTCTCACGGCCGTTCGGCTGTCAGTGCAGATATCTAAAACTGCCTATCTCGGTAGCTTAGCCTCAGGTTTTCTATAGCACAGATCCGGATTGTATAAAACTTGGCTTGGAAAACGATGTGAGCATCCAAGAGAACTGAGAGCTTCCTTTTGTATGTGTACGAGTAGACTCCAGCTCCGCTCGACTCGCCTGTCTTGAACCCGTTCGTGTACCAAACGAGTCCTCTGGCGGAAATTGCTCTCCCAATTCATCCTCTGAATTATGAAGACGTCTGCTGCTCCAGTCGGAGGATCGGGAAGCTTCCAGGAGCCCAATCCCAGGTTGGTCAGATTCTCTTAGTTTTTCAATTCATTTCAATACATTTTGAACTTCCCAATAATTTTTATAAGCTCTAACCAAACCAAAACTTCATCATCAATTTTTACCTTAGGTACACATTTTATCTTATTAGGAGTTTTCTCGAAATCTGTCAGTTACTGTTAACTTCGGTGTAGCTTGGGAGAATATATTTCCATGTGATCCATGATTATGAATATGAAGTTGGCAAATTGGCGACTCCTCAAACCCGACATCTTCTGTATATGTTATACGACGACGTCGACACATGATGCTTTTGTACTGGTTGAAAGTTTCAACGAATCGAGTGGGTCTCCTAAATGGCAATGAACTGAGAAAATTACAAGATAATTAATTCGTATCTCCAAGGATATCATCTTCCACTGAATACATCAAGAACGAAACCGAATCAGGATCATCGTTGAGAGGATTGAAGTATAATTTAGCTTAATCATAAGCGTCACAAAGTCTTTCAAGTTGAACTTGTTAAGTTCCTAATTAAAAACTCGATCAAACATTTCTCCGGCTTGCTTTAATATTTCATAAAACTGCTAATGCATTATTTATTGCAGAAATATCAAATACCGAGCTTTAAGGCATGCGGACCAAGTAATTGCTCAGAGAGTTGAACTGTGATGACTTTGAAACAGAAAGAATAAAAAGCGAGAAGCTAAATTAAAAGCCAATTTCTCTTCAACGCCGCCGCCATTTTCTACATCTAATTATATAGATGTTCTCATTTCCTGTATGTTGGCCGCTTTTTAGGCTATTGTTTCGTACGTTTCCTCATAGCACACTGTAATTCTTTCGCAACGTTGAATTTAGTTATTTTTCACTCGTGTCCATTTTCCGTTCCACTTGTGCCGTAAAATGTCGTCCGCTGGCTGTAAGTTTCACTAACAGGTTCCATTTGTCAGGGGTTTCTCCTGAAATGCGAGAATTATCAATTTTCCAAGCTCGAATGAACCAGTCGAATTTCAACAGCTGACAGTTTGTTCATGTTGGCTGCGACGAAATGGTTCCGTGGCACAAAACATATGCGATGTTCTCCATCTTTATCAATCACAGTGAAGTATTTTCCTTTGATTGGTCTGTTGTTCATGAATGAAAATAATTAGCAGTTGCAAGTAATCATTCCATCATAATTGACATTGAGTTACAAAGTTGAAATTCAATAAAAGAGATATTATAGCTGAAGGTGAAAACCAACATTACTCGAAGAGTGGCGGATTATTGAAGCACAGGGAGGTTCAGCAACAGTAAATTCTTGTACAAGCTCGGATGTGAAAAAGATAACCGCATATCTCCATAACCGTAGATGAACGGCCGCCGTTCAAGTACATGCGAAGCCTATCTCTCCAAGACTGTGTTATTGTGTCTTTTGATAACCATTTAGTAGTCAAAGCGAAGGCACAACAACCCCTGATTGGACCAGAGTCAACTTCTGGCATTTCTCATGCAACATCGGAATGCGGAATCCAAAAATGGCTCAAGATAGAGCACCATGCCTATTGAAGGGAACTGCCCCATATGTCGCACTTCAAGTGACTAATAGCAGACCTCCAGCAGTAACGAGTGGAAAATCTACTAACGTTGATCTCCTGCAAATGTTTGATATTTGGTTTGACCATGAAAATGTTCGGTGTATTTCTTCCCATATTCGTTTCCTTGGATTTTTTCCCAGTATTCTTCATGTTTTTCATGATCCAGTCTTCTACAACCCTTAGTGTCATACGTTTTGGTACCCCCGTGGCCTAGTATCCAACGCTTTTCTTGCAAGTTCGTCTCGGCACCCAGATCAGCTTAACGCGATTTCGGTCTGCCAGTATTTCAAGTTCTTCTTTGCATGTCCATACCAGACGGGATGTCAGTTCCTGGCTTCCCATTGCCTCAAGTGCAACCTGACTGTCTATCAATATGTGGATCTGCTCATTTTCGATGGCTCTCCGATTGTTTTCCATCATGCATTGGAGGATTATATATACGTCTGCTTGGGATACAGAGGTGTGTTAATCAATGAATAGCTGAAACCAGTCTTTGGGTTCCATGAGTATACTCCTGCACCTGCATCCGTCCATGTTGTTACAAGGTTGAGAGTCTGTTGTATTCGATCTCTGACCATGGAGTTGTATTTTCCTTGTACCCTGGCAACTATGTCGTCAGCGTATCCAAGGATTCTGTATCCTTTGTCCTGAAGGGTTCTCAGTAGCCCGTCCACGACTAGGTTCTACAGGAATGGAGAGAGTTATCCCCCTGCGGGCATCCGCTCAACACTCGGACCACTACGTTCTCCTCCATTATGGTTGCATGTATCATCCTGTTCCTCAACATTGAGTAAATCCAGGCCACACATGGTTCCTCGATTCCTCTGTGTTTGAGGGACCTTACCCGAGGCGCTATTATTTTTCGAAATAGCAATAAGTTTTATTATTAGTGTTTCAGCAATAGGCAATAGAAACATGGAGTTTTGTTCGTTCGATTCCTTACATTGGAGCTAATGGAAGGTGAAATTTGTTGCAACATATTTTGTACTATGCTAATTTAGTAGTCATTACAAAAGTCTGACATTTCATAATTACCTTCAAATGTAGTAGTGATGTATGTGTGTTTTCTTTCGGTTTTTTACCTTTTTCATTTGCAGCATCAGATAGGATCTGATCAGATTTTCCATTTGGGTTTTTTCTCATGTTCCAATGGGAGTTATTAGATTCCCCCCTCCCTGCTTGAATTATTGATTGAAAATTCATTGAAATCTTGAAAACAATTGAAATATATGTGACGAACCTCGTATACTCATCATGTGATCAGAGTACATTATCTAAGATGATTGTCTCGGAATGAATCTTGATATTCGAGAAGCTACATTTTATGTGAGCTCCTCCTTGAATTTCAATTTACATTTTATAATGACCTAATTCCAAATGTTCACAGCTGAACACACGAAATTCTTAATATAAACAGTTAATATATTCCAGGCGGAGGGAATTATACTTACTTTGACAGGATATTTACTCCCATACTTCCAGAGTAATATCGCGAAGATCGAGATTGTGCTTTCTATTTAAATACAATAATTTACTGCTTGTAAATGTACTCTACTAACGAAAACACACACGAATAAATTAATTAACATTCAATTTATGGATATTACGATTAGATACTTCGAATATGAAAATGAACGAAATCGACGGAATTATAATAGCAGCCGGTGTTACATCTATCAATTTCTTTGAAGACTTATCATCGTAATATAACTATAAAAGCGTGATTGATTTCATTTGGATTGAGGCTCTGGAGGATTGCCATGTATTTGCTGCTCGCTCAATCAATGAAATAACGTCATACTCGATTATTTTACAACCAATTCACGTCCACAATTTTTCTAAGTAAATGCCAGCTTCGTCAAACCAAGAACATTTGTTTGATGCGGAAACTTCGCTCACTCCTGGCTGCATTGTCTTGCTATGTAGCTTACATCAATACCCTAATCCATATTTGGGAATCACATAAAGTTTTTTGAATCAAATGTAGACAGTGTGAACAAATGAAATCGAATCAAACTACTCTCAGTCGGTATAGTGAATGCGCCAGGCATCAACGCCTTATTTGAGGAGGAGACGGTCTCTTGAACCATCTGGACCCTTCTCCCCCCGTCTATTCGTATAGTGTTAAAACAGCCTTTGATACTGTTGATCACGGATTATTACTAAGAAAACTAGAGAATACTGCATTCGGGGGAAAGCTCTTAACCTACTTGGTGACAAAAGGAGCAATGACCAAATATCAACCGTTGGCATACCTCAAGGAAGTGTATCAGGGCCTACTTTATTCTCTATATATATATATATATATATATATATATATATATATATATATATATATATATATATATATATATATATATATATATCAATGATCTTTTAATTCCTAAGAACTTATGTGGAAAACTGATAGCTTTTGCGGATGATATGGTCGTCGTACATGAAGGGAATAACTGGGGCACATTGAAAAATATAAAAGCTGTAGATCTACAATACATGAAACAATGGTACAATACCAACCTAGTATCTATAAATTTAACAAAGACAAAATAGTTACTATAACCGTTACCAAAAAGAATGTAGCTTGCTTTAAAATTGAAAGAATATCGAACTTTAAATAGGAGCTATACTCGACTCACATCTAAAATGGGACGTACATGCTGTTGGACTAAATAAGAAATTAAGACACCTAATCTACAAATCCAAAGCACTCAGCAAGATACTCACGCTTTCGTCTTTGAATCAATCCTCCAATATAGGATACTTGCATGAGGAGCACTTAATCATTCTAATTACATCAAAATTGAAAGACAGCAAAAGCGCTTCTTAAAAATTATGCTACACAAACCTATTTTATATAGCTGAGAACAAATTTACGAAGAATCAGGAATATTAAACCCAAGACAAATGTATCTTGAACAAGCCCTGATCTATTGTGAAAAGCACCCTTTTCAGCTAAAACGAGTCGATTACATTTTTTTCCCATATCGGGAAAAAAGTGGAAATGCTAAAAAAAAAAATATCCACATCCAGATGGTTACAATATATCGGACCTTTCACAAATTTAAGAAGCAAACCCACTATTGGATATCATCTACTAGTTGAAAGGTTCGCTAGTATCTGCGAGGATCTGTAGTGCTTAATGACCCCAACTAGCTCACTGGGTTCGTTCAATCACAGGGCTCATATTGAAACGTGTCCTGAGGTTCGTGACTGATTGGATTATCCTGAGCGCCAACTGCTTCAGCACAAAAAATAAAATAGAATCCACAGTCAAGAGTTTCAGGCACTACGAGACGGATAACTGTTGATGGGTATTTGGAAGAAATAAAGACAAGATCAAACTTAACAATTTTGTTTTATTCATGGTAAGGAAGTTGAAATTCAACAATTTAAAAAAAACAAATACAATTATCATGATAGTACAATGAATGATATCTTGAATAGTAGACTTCCGCGGATAGCTAATCTTGACTTCCGGATGAATTCCGCGTCACAATAGCTCGACTTGATGCCGACGTTTCGCCAACCATCACAAGTGGCATCTTCAGGGCAGGCTTGAGGCTTGAACTGAAACATGCACAAACAAGTGACTTGGAAAACGTTACAATTTTTATCAAGTTATTGATTTTTTTTGTTCATTTAATAACTTAAATAAACTATTTAAATTTAATCCCAAGATAGACAAGGTTGTTTCCACGAATACATGGCTTAAAGAAGTCATTATTATAAAAAAAAGATGAATTATAAAAATGTAACGTATGTTTGATTAGCTTCAGAATCGTTTTACGTAACGCCGTGTCACAGAGGATTTGTGCAAGACCAGACTGAAGTTTCGAATTTCCTAATTAAGGTCGCCACGACGCAAACCTCTGGGACTAATTTATTTGTAGCCGCGAAGCGGAGAAAAAATCAGCAACTGTCTGTTACATCGTTCAGCTGTAGAGAACGCGATGACAGACTCAGATGTTTACTTGTTACAACTTAATTGAGTCGTCTCCTTGTCATCTTTACGCAGTCGAGTGAAGACACAGGCCATCACGGTGGAGTTCTTGCGTTTCAACTTGAACAATTTGTGAAAATGCGAAACAATTATTTTCAACGGACAAGTTGAACCAGAGCTAGAATAACTCATTTGATATGATGATTAGAGAGGAAGATCTTAGGTCAGTCACCTTGCCCGCAAGGGAATAGATTAATAATATTGATAATATTATTCGAAACCCCCTGTGGCAACGATTGCGCTTTTCCTATTGGTCGAAGGGATTTGAAATTTTGCAGATAACTTCATAGTGGTCGAAATAAAATTTGTAATGTCCATCTCCAGTTTTTGGAATGAAATTATTGTATTTATTGAAACATAATGTCAACCGTATTTTCCTGCAACGACATAGTTTTTCAAATTTTCCATTTTCTTACACATTTCCGCAGTGGCGGCTGGTACTGAAGGGCACAAGAGCACGTGCCCATCACCACCATAGTGCTCATCCAATCACCAAGATAAACACAGAAAGAAATTCGCATTTTAGTAATTGCATTATTTTATTCCGCACGTCAGGCTCATGCAATGCTAACGCTCTAAACTATGTTCCGGGGAACGTTTTGAAATGTACCTATTTCAACAAAGATTCGGATGAATACGGTTATCTTCACCATACGCGCTTATACCTTCGGTATGGGACACGAAGCGCCATATCTCCAGTAAATGTATTGCCCTCATAGTGTACCATGTGTGAATTCAATTCGGAAACGTGAAGTCTGGGGTGAGCCTTTGAATTGACGTCGGAAAATCCAGGTATTCATGTAGGCTTAATAACTTTGCAGCCGAATTATATGCTGTGCTTGCAATACATATGAAAGGTTTGGGTTCACAAGTATTCAAACGCGCCTCAAAAACTATTGAGAACGAATTGCTGGATACAATGTTGCAAATTTACAAGCAGGTTATTTTAAAAGAAATTAAATCCGCAAATTTTCTTGCTTTGGATGCCGATGAAACTACAGACACCTCTAATCATCAGCAAATGGTTGTTATCAGTTGATACGCGTTTAATGAACAAATGTTAGAACGCTATAAGTATTTTTTATGCCGAGTAAACATAGTCCTGATGTATTAGCAGAAACAATGCTGAATGAATCGCAAACTATTCAAATTCTCCTTCTGGGTATGATAACAATAAACTAATCGCTCAAAGTTACGATGGGTCGTCCGTGATGAGTGGTAACACAAGTGGTGTCCAATTCATTATCAAAAGAACATTTCCACATGCCCATTATATTCACTGTTACGCGCATTAATTTAATTTAATTATTTAACGAGCGGCACAGTGCAATAAAAAAGTAGAAATTTTTGATGAAATAGTGAAACGTAGATTACCATGTGCTATTCCTAAACGTTGGATTTTCAAAAGTCGAACTGTGAACACATTATTTTGACACCAGGATTCTTTCAACGAATGCTTAGACAAAATTATTGACGAAGATGGAATGGATTCAGTTACTATTTACTACTTAGATATCTGATATTCAACCATTGGTGATGTTCTTGACAAAATGAAACCAACTGAGGGTTTGGAAAATAGAAAATATTTCAAATTTGCCTTTCAGGTGCATTCCAATAGTTTTTATCGCTATCGTTTCGAGTTGTAACAGCTTGTGGTGAAATATAATGTAAATTTCAGTTGAACCATAGCGGATGAATCATGAGTTTGATCCAGCTGGGTTGGTTTTATGTACGTCCAGTTTCAAATTAATAACAGCATTACTGTTATTGATTTGTCCTTATACGAGATGTGAGCAATATGTGATGAACGCAATAATAACGACCAATATTGGGTGTTCAGATACTGTAAAATACAAACATGCGACGATCTTATTGCGACATCCATCTCAAATTCCGAATATCTCCACAGAGTTCATTTGATGGGATCTGATGGCTGATCTATCCACATTTTCCTATGAAAGAGACAACCTTGATACACTCAATTTGACACGTTGCATCACAGGAAGAATTACTGTCGAGCATTTAACGTATTTTTCACTCATCGGTTTCTCTAGATCGATCAGTGACATCACACAAAAATAGCTCCAGACGGCTGTCTCGCTTTCCCTCAGTCTGACAGTGAAACAAGTGAAGATTTAGTGCCACCGATCGATATATCTGCAGATTGACTGAATGTATTGTAATCGGAACTGTGCCATAAGTAACAGAAGCCCTTTTACTTCAATCAAGGAAGACCAAAACGTCGCACGCCATCTATGAATAGATATCCCTGAGAAATCAAGCAAAGCACCACATTGACTGATAGACTTCTCGAACTTTACAAAGTTACAGAAAACGTGAGACTACTTTTGAGGTGCGCCAGATGGATGAATATACTCATTTATAAAAAGACCAAAATATCTCATGTCATCTATGAATAGATACCCCTCTAAGAAATAAAGCAATGTACCACATTGACTGTTAGATTTCATGAACTTTACAAAAGTGAAAATGTGAGTGAATGGCGTCAGTTATTTTGGTGTTTTTAGAGATCACTCAGCAACGTTGCAAACTTGCTCGTTCCGCTGATGAGCTCTATAAGGAGACCGAAACAGCTGTCTGGAACTATAAGTTTGTGACGTTACTGATCATTCTGTAGTAGAAATAAGTTATCATTCATATCGGTAATCATTGTAATGCACGTTTCAATTAAAACGTATTTTAATCATTAAATCAAACTATTCAGAATATGCCATGAAAGTATTTCAAGTGTAATAAGGGTTTAGTACAGGTTATTTCCAATATTTAAAACAAAATCATTTTTAGGAAATTAAAATTTCATGTTAAATTAAAATATCTCAAAGCAAAGTTACAAGAACATATAGGGGTGATAGATGTTTTCTGTTTAGAATCAATAACGAATGTAATTTGATAAAAGTAGAGGAATTTCTAAAATACATATAAGACCATTCACACTCAATTCAAGGAGGGTGGCTGGCATGGTCAAGATGGTCAATAATTCCAAGGAAATCATAAACCTTTCAAGATGAATAACCAATATATGAGGGTAAACGAATACTAACCACATTTAATGTTAATGTTCTCCATCTGGAGATGTTTTATGTACATTCAAATCAGTTCAGTTAGTAATATTCAGGAGAGGACAGATAGATTTAGAAATCCCCACCGAAAACATTTTGAACTAGAAACCATAAGAAAGGAATCTTACTGCTAATTGGTTAAACAATCCAGGGATCCTTTCCCGAATTAAAGAGTGGTTCTTGAGAAAAAGGACGCATTAAAAATACCAGGGGCAATGCCCAAAACTTTTAGTTATATTTTCTAGCTTGAATTGTCAGAATTCAGGAGTGCTAGATCACATTTGTTTTAAATTCTTAATCAAAGTGAGAACAACAATTCTCAGTTTTTTATTCAAGTTCAAATTCAATAATACTTTCAAATCAGATCACTTAATTTCGATCCCCTAGGTTCATCCAGGTTGGGTATCAATTCATAATCTGTTTTATTTCTCCTCTAAATAAGTGATTGAGAATTAGAAATATTGTAAATGCAATAAATGAGGTTTTGTAGAGTTTCATCAATAGAGAGAGCCATTTTACAATTGGCGCAGTCGGTAGGATTTCTATGTCTTCTTTCGTAAAAATGATTTTGTTTTTGAATATTGGATAAAACCTGTACTAAGCCCTTATAGTACACGCATACGATTACTGTGCTTAATTGTAATGAGGTCACGCAGTCAAAAATGTCTACTCTTCGATGTTATATCAAGTATGCGGTTAGAAAATGGAGTATGAACAAACAAGTAGAATAATATGGGCTATTTAGCTGTTGTGCATCACATGTGTTTGCTGGACACTCTTCCCACCGGTCATCTTTCTTGAACCGTATAATATATTGATAATTCTTAGCAACACGTACATTTCTCTTGATCAATGAAAATCTCCCCCCAGAGAACGATAGATCCAATTGAGTAACAAACAACTCCCATAAAACCTACTATGTAATATAATGTGCATATTATAGGGTTCTGTATGAGGTGAAAAAGAGAAAAAAAATATGGCCAAACTACACCTGTCTAATATATCTTTTCTTTCCTAGCGTGTAGAGGGAATAAATGCGAAATAATTGTATATTCAGTTTCATGAGGACGCCTTCTCAAGAAACAAATAAGCCATTCATAATGAAAACAGTAGAGTCGACATGAACCATTATACATTCGAGCTACTTAATAAAACTTTGAAAGTGGTACAATATTTTTTAAAACTTTCCAGATACTTCACTCAGCGGCTAATAAATCTCAAAGTTGAGAAAACCTTTTCACTCGCCGACGAAACACAAAACTGGGATTTTCCATTATGCAACGACTTCGTCGGATACGAAAAGTAGAAGCGCCAGACGATGCCTCGACTGCGTTCTCTGATTCACCAATACCATTGCCTTCCTTTACATCTTGCATAAATATCATGGAACATTAATATTAAT